>CM041789.1:62631235-63857485 GCA_023375725.1 Nephotettix cincticeps | reverse complement strand
CCACAGCCTAACCCTTTGGTCAGATTTAGATGAAATTTGGTAAGTAGGTACGTAGGTAGGTAGGTATTTAACGTACCTCCAGGTTTTTTCTTTTCATTTTTGATTTTAAAGGGTAGTTTACCCTAAAAAACATGAAAAATCCAAATTTCTCAAAAATTGCTCTATTTTGATTAAAATTCAGTAATTTAAAGCGCATAGAGTACTAAATGATAAAATACCCCACAAGTGTTTGTAAAAATGACAGTTTAAAACTTATGTGTTTAAAAAATCAATTTCTTATGTTCTCCGTGAAAACAATAAAGGTAAAGTATAATTTGACTACCACCATTAAAGCAGCATGAACAACTAAACAAATTAGTATCTTTGAATTAGAATCAGTCATAGATAAATTATAATTATGTGTTTATGACTAACGATTCCAAAGAAAAGTTAAATTTACTGTCCCCTAAGAGCGCCCAATGTTATTCTAAAAGATAATATTATAAAAAATCAATTTCTTCCTTATTTCCCAACCGTTTTCCATGAAACTTGGCATGCAGCGTGAGGCTACATCAACCAACAAAACCCACTCAAAAAAGCTTGGTATTATCGTTGGGGGGCTGCCCCCTCCCCCCATTTTTACAAAAGGTTTTATGGTTTTCAAATTAAAAAAAAAGTTTTTTAAATATTTATTTGCTGAAAACCAAATGTCTAATAACATCCAAAATGCAAGAAATCTTTTAATATATCACTGTTAATAAGGACCAAAGTGTTTATCCACCTAACTTCAACGGTTCTCTCAGAATTTCAGTTTGAAGTCCTGAAAACAGAAAATTCTACTTTTGTATAATCTAACTTCGCGCTGAGATTAGTTAGATGCGATATGTAAAGGTTAGTGAAAACTGAAATTATGCCACTAAAAATTAAGTACCATAGTTGAAGTGTATATTTTCTTATGTAGAATAAAATTAAGAATATAATTCGAAAGACTTTTTTCAGTTTTTCAATTTCAGTCCATTTACGAGAGGAGAACCATTGATAGATAGGCATAAATAATACAATAAACATCCCTCTACTTCTACAACATAAACAATATTAAAATTTAAGATAGGTACAGTACTCATAACACATTCCACTTATGTGTGTTTTAATCACATTAAAAGTATTTTTTCATATTTTTAAATCGCGAGTTTCTCATCGCGATTTAACTTAATCATCAAAATTTCAAAGAAAACTGTTCTTCAATTTTCATCCATTTACGAGTAGAATATCCCCTTGAAGGGAATCTTGTGTACAGAATGTATGCAATAAAAATATTTGATTTCTAAAGCTTTAATAACTAACTTTAAGCTTTGATAACCTTTATGCAATGCTGTCTAAATCCATATTTTTTGTAAAAGTATGAAATACTTTACTTTAAGTATGAAATAAAAACTTGTTACATATTTTTTATTTGCTTTCACTATCTGAAATATATACCTGTTTGTATTATAGTCTATTTAACTTAACATTAGCATTGACATCGATTTGTTCTATTTCACCAACAAACAAACTCGTGACACAAAAGCCGTAAAACACTACTCAACTTAGCAAATCAAACTGCTCCTTTTGTAACTAGTTCAGTACATATAGAGCATAGATCATTGAGCTTTATAAAAATACTTTTTAACTTTCATATCATATATGTTTAAATAGGCCTTTTATTTTAGGTTTTCATTTCAGTTCAGTATAATAATAATTTTATTCCTATAGAGTATTTATGTCCATCACATCAAGGTTCTGTGACTAGAAAAAAATTATATGAGTCATATACATATTTCCAAATGTGTTTAATTTTCATAAATCATCAGTTTTAGTTTCTTAAGCTGTAAAATAGATCCTAAGACAGTACCTCTAAAATGTAAAGTTAAGCAATAACTAGGTTACCCAACGATTTGTTGAATAGACTCTAATAAATTTATTTGTTAAATATAAATTGAGAAAATTAACCATAAAACAACCCACGAAGAAGAAATGTAGATTACATATAGACATACTGATTAAAATATGACGAAAGTTGGTGTCTAATGAACCCAAGGACCAACGATTAGTATTTGATCCGAAAATGGTTCCTAATTGTTATTTACTTAAAATATTTTCACCATTTTCATAATATACGTTGTAGCAATACGTTAAAAATTCTAGTAAAAAGATTGACGTAGGGTATACTTAGCAAAAACTAAAATTTTTCCGTAGCGTCTTTGACAATAGATCCAGAAATTAAATTCTAGTATTCGTAGCTAAAATTAAATCAGTGAAAATAATTGTGCTTTAAATATAAAATATTGAAAATATTTTTTTAAAGATTACAATCTGATCGAGATTAAAAATGTTTTGTAGCAATTGTGCATGTTCAGCACATATCTCAGTTTCAAAGGTTAAGACATTAGACAATAACCTTTAATGGCATTAGGCAATAATACATGCATAGTCACGCATAAGTCAAGAATCTCATGCAGGAACAAGCTAGTATACTTAAGGTTGTCCAAACATGCAGTGACTTGTCACTCCATATAATGCTTATGTCTAAATACACATTTTATGCGCAGTTAAAAAAAATATTAAGTCTGTGTCGTTTTATTCTTAATTTATCACTTGTTCTTGTGTTATATCGATGAACACCCCTTCCCCTCATTGGTTCACTTTTGGAAATATAACTTATTATTGTTTCCAAAATGTAAATGCATGGGAGGGTGAGTAAATTAAAACTTTTGAAAGCTTCTTTACACGATTCTCTCCTTTTAAACTATTTATCAGTATATGAGTCCCAAATTATTATAGCATAGGTAAATCAGAGTAAATTAATCCATAATATGCCATTAGTAGAATATTTTTTGGGCAATATTTTTTTAGGTGTCTTGTAACATAAATATTTTAGGATACTTTTGAACTAATGCAATTTATATGATTGTTCCAGGTAAGTTATTTGTCTAAGAATATTCCGAGAAATTTCATATTATTTCTTCTTCTATTTCTAAATAACCAATAATAATTATGGTTGGGCCAAATTTGTTTGTTGATTTAGTATTTGAACTTATGTATTTTTATTTAGGAAGCGTCTTTGACATTTAAGTTTATATCCGAATAAATTGAACATATGAGTTCAAATCATAAATAATCAAATAAAACATTTCAATTTCTAAATCCGGTGTTGACTGTTTAAAAAGAAATCATTTTGTATCGTCTGAATATTCTATAGCGTCATATTGTTTTAATGATGATTGACAATTATTTATATATACCAAAAATAAAATGGGTCCAAGTATCGCTCCTTGAGGGACACCTGAGTTTAAATTGTAATATTTGAAGAAACTTGTTGCTTTCGGGTTTTTTGGTAAGAGTCAAGCTATTCATATGGAAATTCTCTTACACCTAATGAATACAGTTGTTCAAAAGGAAGGAAAAATCATAGTTTTAACTAATCCAGATCCGATTCGGGCTATAAAAACCCTAAGAGCATTCGTAATCCATCACAACAACTGACTCCCAAGTTTGCCGGACAAGGTCTACCACAGGGAGCCCTCAACTTTTTATCAATAAATAAATATTTATAATGTCATATGTACAAACAGAAGTGCCTAACACCAAAATAATATACTGCACTCAGTTGATGACGAATATGAACACAGCTGATGGTGCTTCACTCTCCTGGTGACGGACATGAACTTAGCAGATGGTGCTGCGCTCTCCTGGTGACGGACATGGACTTCGCTGGTGGTGCTGCACTCTGTTGATAACGGATATGAACACATGAACACATCCGCTCTCCTGGCAAACTACAAGGACACAACAAGTAAGGATCTTTCATCCAGGACACACACAGTGGTCAGAAAAGAAATACACAGGTGTTCGGACTCAGCCGGGAGTCAACCAAACCCCCAGGAAGGACAAAAAGAAACCAAAGTGATAGAGCCCGTCGCACTGGATAACTAAAGGACTTGATAATGATTTGAAACTTGATTTTAATGTAGCCAAATAGTGCTGCTTTGTAAATTCCTGATGGGAGCAGGTAGAGCCAAGGGTGCGGGAGCGGTGGCGGTGTCAGTAGCGTGTTTGGCCGACGTGTTAGCACCATGGCGGAGTCCTCTCATCAAGCCATATACCGCGTCGCTGGTGGCCCCGCATAATTGGCCTCCAGACCTAGGCGTTACAAAATCACAACAATAACCTGGAATGAAAAACTAGAAGGAAACATCTGACTTCGTATTACCACCGTCATTTCACACCTTAGGGGCACGTTTTAGTGTTTTTACAGGGCTAACATTTTTACTTTCTCCTATTATAGGCTTGCACAAGAATATAAGTATTATATTACTATCTCCATAATGCATATCATGGTGAAAGTAACTGTCCAAAAATTTTATTTTTTAATCGTAATACAAATAAAATAGGTTTCTGAGGTGTGCAACCAAGTTTTACGATGTGTCAAGGAAGTTACGGGATCATTTCTATTTTTAAAATCATGGTTCTTTAAAATAACCAAGATAATAAATAGTTCCAAGATAATTATAAATTAGATTAGAGGAAGGTTCTCTGTGATAAAGGAAGAGAGCATCTCTTAAAGTGCAGTTTCTGAGGTACCGTTTTAAAGTTTACTACCGGGGGTTGATAAGTTTTTAAACAGCTTCAGTTGATGTTCTGTAAGAGTGTTTAGGTACCTAGTTATAGCGTATTCCTTTTAGGAACGACGACCTATCCAGGTAGGTATTTTAAGCCAAGTACGAATAATTAGAAATGAGTGTAATAAGATACTGGCGCGATTTTGTAGTTCTTTTAGTCTTGCTAACTAAGGCTGACATGTTCCTTAGACAGGACTGTTAATTAATATCCCATCAGACAATGGCATCTAAGGGACCTACAGTTTGAAGTGGACTCCGAACCAACTTTACCTCTCAAAATGTTCTTTACGGATCAAAATAGTATTCAATAGTTCGACGTTAATCCACACCGGTGAATCACATCCACCGACCACAGCTCTTAACTATCCACAAATCTTGACCTCCAAGTAGCTGGATTACAGGACACGCTACCGTTCCAGGCAACGATTACAAATGTACAGATGTGCAGGTATTTCTAGGATGTACAATGCTGGCATGATGACTCTGCCCATGTGCTATACTGCAAATCCATATCCAAGTAAGAAATTGAAAAGCGAAAAATAAACAAACTTAAGTTAGCCTTGTTTTCTATTAACTAACGAGCACAACATAGTAGGCCTACATAGTCTACAGATGAGCACAAAGAGAATGTGATACGTCCCGTAACAAACCGATTAGAAATGCCGGTGTAGACAGCCAAAAACAAAACAAACAGTTCCCTCCACGTATCCGGGACGCATTAGACAGTCCAAGATGGCGGCCGTCTCATTAAGACGGGTAACAAGCCGGGCAGAGTTGGTTCTAATTGTGGTAGATGGCGCTACGATAGCCATCGGGAAACGCGCATAATTAAGAACAACCTGCTAATGCTTGCAGACATTAACACTTCGCCTTATGTGTTTCTCGTAGTTTGTACAAATTTCCGGTTTGTCCCATTCCGCGGAAATGACACGCTTCCTGTCTCTTTGATATTTACCGACCTCGTGCTTCGTACGGTCGGTAACATATCACTGAGCTGATGTTCAAGTTTCGAACACTCCATTAGCAGTTAAATGAATTTTTATTCAATAAACATTATCATTGGACTGACAAATATAGTCTCCCTTACGTAAATAGAAAACGACGTCCTTTAATAAAACTAGCATATTCTAAATAATTTAAAAATTTATTGCTTCAAAAATAATCATCCAATTTCATAAACTAACAACAAGAAAATACAAGTTGAATTAGTTGTTAGAAATTTAGAAATTACAACGTATTGCGTTTACCACGTGCAGTAAATTTAGACGAATGATTAAAAAAATAGTAATTTTTTTAGTTAATGTAAGTTTTAGTAATGGTGTTGGTCAAAATATTTCATACATTTTTAATTTTTCCAGAACATTAAAAAATAGTTTTTTGAGATTTAAAAGTCCATTACTTTTCAACCATTAGTCTTACCGACATACTGATGGTTATGTTATTTGTAGCCTTAATATTTAAAATACGAAATTGCAATTATTATAATCGTTAAAGCGTATTTTTATAAAGTTACATTTTTCAAATTTTAAAGGATTGTTAGAGGCAAACTACAGACAAATAAAAATAATTAAAAAGTAGAAAATGAACTGCAAATTTAGCCAAAGTACACTTGTTTACCTAATTTCATATAAATCGGACGATCAGACTGACAGACTGACTTTGATACAACTTTACAATTGGCTTAAACTGTTAGAAAGTGGATCAAAGTTTTTTAGACTTTTAAAACCATTCGAAATCGTATCAAACTCAATTATTTTAAATTATAGTGCACTATAGATCAGTTTTAATGTTCAATTTAGTGTTAATATTTTTTACACTTAAAAGTAAATAAATAATTTTATAATTTTTCCTAGGTACGTTGCTATTGAAAATACCCCATTTCCACCATATTTGTTGATTTATAATAATTTTTTGCCACATCCCACATCAAAACTTAATGGAATGCCTCACTCTTAGAATTCCAATTCCAGTCTACGTCATTAGATGAGCAATACCTACGCGTAGGTTTTAATAGACATAATAATAAAAGTATCCCATCTTAAAAGAATATCCTGATTTTTGTATGATTTAAGGCTTTTTAGGAATACAGTAACAGAAATCATATTTAGGAAAGGGCTGTTTATTGTGGTGAATTTGAATGAAAATATGGTTGATAAGTTTGATTAAAGAAACTGAGAAAATACAAAAATATAGAAATAATAAAAAATACTAAAAATAAAAATAATCAACCACTAAAATGAAATCTCTGTGTAAAACAAAGAAATGTTTGTAATTTTATTTTTATTTCCCATAAGCTAGTTAAATGACTGTCTAGTAAGTGTGAGTTTGTTGAACGCCAAGCTATTCAGTTCGCAACTCGTGAGGTAGAGGCGGTAAGGGAGGACACAACGATGCCTCCTCGAATCTCGGCTAGTTTAAACTGTCGGCATCAGGCAGTACAAAGGGGCCGCCGAGACTGAAAGGTGGGTGGCACCGTCTACTAGCCAAACAAAAAACATCCGTCCAACAACTTTTTAAGTAGTGACTTTAGAGAGTCCCACTTCACAAAAACGACCCCTAAACCCTCCATTTATATGATTGTAGAATTATTAAATTTATTGCAGTTTTGTTACAGTATTAAAATTTATTTAACTTACATTTTTTTGTATCTGATCACAGTTTAGCATATGTTTAGTGCAGAAGTTAAAATTGTTCAACCGACACTAAATTTGGCTGAGATGTTCATACATTTATTCGAATATGTTCGAAAACTAGGTAAATCAAAAGGGTTAAGGAGAGAACTATCAGAATTACCTCTAACACGAACAATTATACTTCAAAAACAAAAACCTTATATCTATACTTCAGTCTTATATGATTTAAAAAGATGTTCTTAGGTGTGTTTTCTTAACCAACTATATTCGTTATAAATTAATTTATGAGTCATGTGTATTTTATTTTATTTCATTTCTTGAATGGTGTGTTCACCCTTAATTTTAAAGTCCTTAACCATTATAAAATGAAAATTAATTATTTTCTTATGAGATTCAACCCTCCTCGCTTATTGGCTCATTAAAAAATGTAATAAAGAAATGGCTGTCCTACACAAGCTCCGCTTAAGGTATATTCCTATTTTATTTCACATGAAAATGTTTTGTTATAACGTGTTTAATTTTAATGTATGGCTTTTAATGTCCTTGTAAATATAAGTTTAAGTATACATATCTTATATTTTGGTAAAATGTAGAAAAAACAATGATTTTTGTTTTTAATTTATTTATATTGTAAGTTATCTGAATTTTTGTTTTCCTATTAAGTTATCTGTATTTCTGTTTTCCGTAAAAGGGAAATTGATAAGATGTGTATGTTGTTTATTATGAAATGAGGCCTGTCCTTACGGGGTGTTTCATTCATATTTAACTACTGTACTGTAAGTAAATAAACGGTTTAAAATAGAACTGCTTTATTAATGCGTTTAAAATAAAAAGTAAGCCAAACATAACATTAAACAACGTGGTTGATATGCAACATTAACAGCTGGTAGTATAGATTTTCAATTATACTAAATGGGAGTACTTTAAATTGGCTGTGCTTTATAAATATAAATTATATTTGGATTCATGAGGAGGCCCTACATGTTTTAAAAGAATATTTTACAGGCATTTTAGGCTTTTTAGAGTCTGCCTTCATGTCAAAATGTTTAGTTTTAGCCTCATAAGAACAATGTTTATTATGGATATTCACAAAGTAAATGACCGTGTATTTAGTACCAGGAAAATAACACCATCAATGGGACACAAACATAAAATATTTTATCATAAGAACTATTTGATGTTATTTTTAATAAAGAAAATGTTGTGTTAGTAGATAATGTGGCCAATAATCACTAAACAAATGTATTATATTTTCTCATAAATATCAGATTAACTGTATAATATTATACGATTATTTTTACAGTTAACATTAAACATAGTGAAAGTAATTTTAAAACACACTTTTTCTACAATAGCATTTCAAAAACATAATAACTCTAGAACTGTTTAAAAAACTGATAAAGCTAGTTATAGATATTTTCTGCAATCTCAGTACTTAAAATGTGTTTCATTTATTATGACTTATAAATACTGTATCATTATTTTATCAGAGTGTACTGATAATTTAAATTATTGCGTTCTTAAAGATTGATCTTAAAGCAGTATTGCTCTATTGAATCATGTAAAAACCTGTGAATATTTCACATGTTTTTACCAATATTTAAGTACATAAAAATGTTCCGATTCCTCTACAAAAATTAAGTTAAATGAAGAAAAAATAAATAAGAAGCAACATAATAACCCTAAAGAAGAAAATATATGGTGCAGAAATTCTCAAACCGATCTTATAAGTAAAATGCTCTGTGTGGAAGGAAATGTTTAGGTTTCTTACCACAGATAATCTAAACAAAGTTGAGCATATGTTTAAAACAATTTTTATACAGCCAAGTTCAGATATTTGTTTCACTTCATAAAATCATTGTTAACAGTATATTGAGTTTTAAGGAGTTTCAGTTTAAAGAGAAGATACGTAAACAAATATCTAATTGACTTCAATATCCAACCTGCTGTTGGCGACTCCTCTCAGATCATGAGATAGATCTCTGGGTAGCTCTGACTAATTTCAAATAGTTCTTAGTTATTTTTTTAATATAGTTTCATGTTTTTAAGTATTTTCTTAGGCGGAAATATTAAGGACTCGTTCGCCTTAAATGTTTAATGTTTTTTTAAATAAAGATTTATTATTACAGTATTATTATTAGCCTATGTCAGACTCAAATCACTACGAACGATACATCGATGTGTTTAACTCACAGCATAGGTCCTCGGCCTATGGTGATGGCCAGTTGCGGTAAAAAAATCAAATTTAAAATTGCCTTTCCACAGTCACAGACTGCACTCACACTTACTTCGTTTTTGGTTAATTAGATTAGATTATTGAAATGGCAACCTACCCAGGTAGTTATTTTAAGCCAAGTATGAATGTGAAATGCATGTAGGATGAATGTGGCGCGATTTCGTAGTCTTGTTACTGACTAAGGCTGACACGTTCCTTAGACAGGACTGTTTATTAATAGCCCAACGGCCGATGGCAACTAAGGGACCTACGGTTTAACGTGGAATCCGAACCACGGCCTCTGAATTACGAATTGGTCTAATTGTGAAGATGGTCTTTGCGGTTTAACGTAGTATTCAATAGTGCGGACGTTAATCCACACAAGAGAACACCACACCCATCGACCATCGCTCACAAATATCCACTATTCGTGACCTCCAAGTAGCTGGATACAGAACACGCCACCATCCCGGTTATTTTATAATAGAAATTACTTTAATACGCATTAAAATGTTTTCATAAGATGATTCAAAATCATTATACATGAGTAGATTGAGAAGAGATGAATCAGCAGTATAGGGACCTAGATTGGCGGCTGTGGCAGTGGTTACACTGTGGCACTATAGGCGCAGGCGGCGCCTCGCACGTTATTAGTGCCCGAGGTGGCCGTTAGCCATTAGCACAGCGCCACAGTCGAGTAATGGATCATAAGTCGTACCACGTCTTCCTAGATTACTCTGTGTGTTTTCTCCTTTCATTCAAACCTGACAGGACGTTACACGCTGGTTTGCACAACAAAACTCTCAAGAAGAAAGGAAACTACGATAGGCTAACTATTTTGGGATTATCGAAATAAAATTCGTACTACCTAAATATTTTTCTTAAATAATTATTTTAGGTTCCTCTTTATTGAACAGTACACGTAGCTTAATGTCGTAGATGCCGTATCGCTTTCTTAAGACTGTGGTGTAAGCCTAAACGTATCACTACTTAACCCTCAGAAAAATGGTTTTTAGGTTTATTAATAGTTATTTTTCATTTCATCAATATGCATGTAAATATTGAAGAAAAAGTACAATATAGTTATTTTACACTTTCATTTTAGAATAACTGCTTACAATAACTGTCTTAACTCCAATATCTTCCATACTTTTGTTTTGGAATTTTGGTCCTTAGTATGAATAACGCAGTGATATATAATAAAGACAGCTCTGCCTTTTTGAGAAGGGAATAGATGCCACCGATAAGGTAATGAACAAAGTTCAAAGTGATACGGTGGCGTCGTCATTCCTGTTAGTGATGGCTACATGTGCGAGTAATTTTGTACCCTGCCAGAATACCAATTCCACCGATCCCTAGTCAGACGGGAATCCGGTGTAATGCAATGTGCATGGTCGTCAACAAAAAGTGCCTTGGAGTTTAGTTGAGTAGATTATTGATAGTAATCAATATCGATAACTACCTAACTTAACTCAGGTGAAGCTCCATGGTGCTGAAGTCTCCAACATCGACAATAGAGAAGGGGGAATTAAAAACTCCCCTCATATAAAAAATAACCATAAAACATATCCATATAAACATATTGGTATAAAAATGTAAAGTTTTGTAATTTCAGTTTGTAAAAAAGAACTGCAATGATCTAACATTGAAACATTGGTTAATATGATTCCCTTAAAAAAATTAATACTCTGATAATACCAAAACCATTTCCCCAGATAATGAGACCATATCTTATGATACTCTCAAAAAATACAAAGTATGACATTTTTAGATAGACCAATGATACAAATTTCCTTAACCGATCCGAAAACAAAATAATCCTAGACAACCTTTTACATACTAAGTGTATATGGCCTTTCCACGTTTATTTACAATCAATGTTGACACCTAGAAGCTTAACACCATCATAACTGAACATCTACCAAATCATTATTTATTGACACATGTAGGATTTTTCGTTTTTTCATCATCAGTAAAAAAATAAGTAAAAAAGACCATTGACAGTGAACCACTATTAAAGTTAACTTGAGAAATTTGATTGAGAGCTTTAAAATTACTATGACATGAAACAATAGAGGTATCATTGGCACATAGGAAAAACAGTTAACATATTTATTAATATCATTAGTTAAAATTTAAAACATTATCGGTCCAAGGATCGATCCTTGCGGTACACCTTACTTAAATTCTTAAGTTTCTGATCTTTTACCCATGACCTCTACAAATAATATTCTACTCTTTGGATGTTCATAGTAAGTAAGAAAAATTATAAGAGATTGAATTGAAGGCTTTGCCTTATACGCGTACAGAATAACCCCTATTGAAGGCTATATTTTTCACATTACATTCAAGTTCAATGTAGCGTCGACTAATACGATTAATGTTGAGTATGGCCTATCTCGTGTTTATTATAATTGAACTGGTGTAAAATTACGACCCGAAAGCATTTCCCGCCATGATGGCAGTGTGGCGAATGAGGCGGCAGTATCGCGAGGCGAACCGAATCGCACGTTGCGGGCATGCAGTCGTCGATATCAATAATCGATAGTATACCGACAGTGAGGTGAATATGAGTAACGGGTAGACATTTGTCGATATCAATAATCGATGGTGTTTCAAAGTAGGAATTAATAGCGAAAATATCGAATCACACATCGCTATAAGTCATTTTTCGATATCGATTAACAGTCAGTTAAAATACTGATTGATAGTCGATGTTGGAATGTAGCATGGAAAACCCTAAGACAGTATGTCGACTAAGATGGCGCAACAATCATATTACACTTATTTATCATTCATACTTAGTTAAAATACCTACCTGGGTTGGTTGCCGTTTCAGTAAAAAGTATAAAAGTAAAATATCAAAGAATCCGTTCGTGGATATCGATAGTCGATATTTTTAGTGTTAGCGTGGAAAACCGAATCTCAGATCTTGCCTGAGAGGATGTCTTTTATCTATTTTTTATAGATTTTTATATATATTTATGAGCAGTGAAGACCATAAAGTGATCGATGTGTTTTTGCTAGAATATAAATTTAGTAAAATGTTGATACTCCATCATAGAAAGACAATAATATAGGCCTATATACAAATACATAAGAAATGTATTTTCTCTAAACTGTAAATGACTATGATTTATTCGAATCTCTCTGAGGAAATTATGCGACATCAATTTTAGTCTGGTTCCTTCATTGGAACCTCAGTGCATGGATATAAAAATATCATTTAATATGGATTAACCTAAAATGTAAATCAAACGCTTTTATAATTTCGGCCTAATATAATACGAGGTGTTTATTGCATGTACTATCATACCTATTATGAATAATAACAGATCAAATAATAACAGCTGTGAGATTTAATATCTAAAAAAAATAAAAATATAAAAAGAAAATATAAATAAGAAGGCTCAGATTGTTTACTAAGAAATGAATTGTCCGTCTGTAGGCCTAATAAAGATCTTAGTTAAAAAACAAAATAATGTAATATGTGAACAAAATAAATAATTTTTAAAATTCATTATGGCGTTGGTTATTAATCATTCAATATCTTTTATTGGAATTAAACCAACCTAACTTTTATCTTTTATTAATATCTGTAGCTTAAACATTCGATTTTTAATGTACGAGTAAATTATTAGATAATCACTTGAAAACGGGAGGAGTTTCTCCACCTCCAGAAACGTTGTGTAGTTAAAAAGAGACACAGACGCGTTGGAAAAGTCCAATAAAATATTTTTAATAATAAAAATAAATTAAAAAGCATTTAAAATAATATTAAAGATTTTTTTGGTATTTGTTAATTATTTGTTTTGTTTGGAGGGTAATGGAGGGTATTTTCTATAAACTGCCACTTTTTCCATAGGCAAATCTTTGATAAAGAACGTTTTCAATTATTTTCTCATGATTTTTACGAGTTGTTATAAACGAAATTGCCTCATAATTAATTAAATATTAGCAGCATTATAATTACTAAACTGTTAGGTTAAATTAGTTAAAATTAGGTAGTTCAAAATTTGTAGATAGGGCTCTAAACACACAAATCTTCAACTCTTTGTTGGGTATATTTGCAAAGTAATTCTACGTTTTGATATTTAAAGTCTAATTTTGCATTATTTAATACATACGGCTTTTGTTCACGGATCTTTAGTCACTGTTTAGTCCAAAACAAAAAGTCAAATTTTATGTAAAAGTTTACTATTATAACAATCATGATACGCAGTTATGCATATATCATGCAAAGATTTGTTTTCTTCAAAATTTTAGAATTTGAGTTAAGAGTGGATATATCCGTTTTGAGGCTCCCAGAACCCAAAAAATTAGTTTTTGGACTGATATGTCTGTCAGTGTGCCAGTTTGTACTGACTCCGAGACCTCACTCATCGTTCAATTTTGATTAAATTAGATGCAAGAGTTCACTTTGGGTGAACCACCTGACAATATTATTTTACAATTTTAATTTTTTTTGTCAACCGTTTTCCATGAAACTTGGAATGCAGTTTAGGGTGACACCACCCAACAAAACCAACTCAAAAAGGTTTGGTATTTCCATTGAGAGGGGGTATAGTGGCCCCCAAAAATCAAACAATTATTCTACTTATTTTTTCTTCTCATATAGTGTTAGGTCAATTATTTAGATTCACAAAATTAATTAAGTCTGAGCAGGATTCAAATACAATCATAAAAAAATCGTAGTAAAGTATTCAATTCAAAGAAGCACTAATTTAAAATATGTTCTCTAAAGTAATATCCTTCAAAGATGCACGTTGATGGAGCCATAAATTACATCAAAATTCCGAAGTATGAAAACATCGACGAAACTACCCCTTCCAGAAACAAGGGGGATAAAATGTTACCGTCATTTTACGCTGTGAATCACCACAGGGCTAATAAAGATTTACACTTTGGAGGCGTTCTGCTAAATAGGATGTATTGGGCTGATCCGGCGCAGTTTACGAGAGGAGTGTGCATGGCTAATAGTACGGCGGCACCTTTGAGCGGCCTTATAAGGAAAGCAATTACTGGCAGGTGAGGAGCTGACGGTTAGCGGGGCCTCCGCGAGAAGGCGTGGCGCTCGTACAACTGGTCGTTGTGAAAACATGCTGTGTAGGAGGTGCGGTTTTGGGGCCTCTATGAGATGGCGTGACGCTCGTGGCACTGGTCGTTGTGAAAACATGGTAGGTAGGAAGTGCGGTTTTGGGGCCTCTATGAGATGGCGTGACGCTCGTGGCACTGGTCGTTGTGAAAACATGCTGTGTAGGAGGTGCGGTTTTGGGGCCTCTATGAGATGGCGTGACGCTCATGGCACTGGTCGTTGGGAAAACATGGTGTGTATGAAGTGAAGTTGTTAGGGCCTCCGTGAGATGACGTGACGCTCATGGCACTGGTCGTTGGGAAAACATGGTGTTTATAAAGTGAAGTTGTTAGGGCCTCCGTGAGATGACGTGACGCTCATGGCACTGGTCGTTGGGAAAACATGGTGTGTAGGAAGTGAAGTTGTTAGGGCCTCCGGACCCTCCACCCAAACCCGAGATTTATTCTCGTTCATGAAGGAAATGAATTCGTATCTTAGACTTCCCACGTGCTTTGGAAGGCACGTTAGCTCAAGGTCTTGGCTACATGAGTGACACGGTCAGCATTAGGTCATGTCAATGATATTACTGAAGTGTTTATAAATCCATAACACTGTACAATAAAGATCAAACATAGTAATATAATAGATTAAAGGTTGCTCGCAGAGAAGTAAAATAGTGGTCGTCGCAAAAGAGTCCGATTAGATAACTCATCCCGCCTAAACTCACCGTCAAAGCCTTAACTCACTGAGACGGTTTCCGAAAACTAAATTACGTTCGAACTAACGCGGAACGAGATAAATTCGTCAGTGACAGCCGTAAGTCTGGGCTAGTTGTGGCTCGATCTGTGTGGCCGGCTACAAATTAAGATTAAAATATAGGCAGGCCTAATTACAGTACGGTGGCCCGCGTCAATTTATGGGGTTTGATATGGGGAGAGTAGATTAGCAGCGGGCAGGCGCGCTCGCGCTCTACCGGCCGACTAACTGAACAACAGTTGGATATTCTAATTGTTTCGTTGTTTAAAAACACCTTACAACGATACCAAAAATCCTCTTATTACAGGAGAAACTCAAAATCACCTTATTCACATCGTATCCCTAGGGTTACGGGTTCGATTCCGACCCCGGTTACCATTTGTAATTAACTGCAGCAAAAGGTTGCAATAGCTAGGTAATGATTATAAGAACACGATTGTGGAACTTTATACATCTAAACGGACGTCGATTATCCGGACATCGGTTATCCGGACGTCTGGTGCATTCCCGCGTGCCCTGCTTATTGTTTCAAGTCTTAGCCAATTGGAGCGCTTGTTGCAGTTCAGGCTTTAGCCGCTGAGCGTGCATCATCTTTCATGTCCGTCAAAGTGGCTGGAGCAACAAGCTAAATGTGAAGCAATTCAACTCTTGTCATTAAAAAAAACTACGAGATTAAGCCACAAAATACGTTTCAGTGGTCTCAAGTAGAAACAAATATCTAATTTCTTTTGTCAGAATCCTTAATCGTTTAGTCCATGTGCAGTACTTTAAAGCTATAATTTACACAATTAAATTTTTGTGAAAAGTTTAATGGTTTTTAATTGCATCCTTCGGTTGGTAAAAATGTGCTGTTTTCTACTATTGGCTGATTTGTGCTGCTGCTTGTCGTGAACAGCTTGTCTACCTAACCTAATCTGTATTTCAAGTGGTTAATTGGTCCGCCGCAATTAAGGTACAGTACGATATTTTAATGAATAGAGGATTTGATTTACTGTACAAATTTAATTACACAACACAGTGTGTATTTAAACTAAAATGTGAATGAAAGATACGTGTACACAAATCATGTTACATACAAAACATACTACTGAACTCTGTACGCCTAAATTCAAAGTTTTAATTACGTCTCCACTTTGAGCTAGGTAAAATTAAGTTTAAATCGGTTATCCGGATTTTCAGCTATCCGGATACTGTCATGCATCAATTAGTCCGGATAATCGATACTCTACTGAATTAGTTTTGCCTTCTTAGTGATTTCATCATCCCACATCAGAATTCTTAGCTGATAATGGCTAGAATGTTGCTGCTTCATTTAATCTGTCGGTGACTTCTAGTATCCGAAGCGGTTTTTCAATAATTAATTATCTGCTATGAAGTAAGTGTAAAGTATTAACATGTTTTGACAAAGGTGTCGATTTCACTCGATGACTCATGAGTTGAAAACAAATCTTTCACAAGGGATTGTTTTCGGCACGTGGAGGAATGAATGAGACGAGATCGGAGCGAAGGACGAGGCGAATAGGCAAATAACAAGGCGCAAGAGGCGCATCTCCATACAATGGCAGGTGGTTTAGTCATGATTGCGCGGTGCGAAATTGAAGAGAAGGCGCAGCGGATGACACGAGCGACGTGTCAACCATTCGAATTGGGCTGAGGTCCGGAGAAGATGAATGGTAAGGTGGTAGGGTGAGGTCAATTATAAAATCCTACTAGATCAACAACTAGGGTATGGTGGGTGGCTCGGATGGTAGCCTCCTCCAATGAACGGGGATTTTCACCATAATCGCACCATCCTCTGCCTACTAAATCTAACATCACGACCCATGCGCCAGCTACTCTCCTGCTACTATTCCTATCAACACAACCTCTTCCCCACAGGTGCATACTGCACTGGAGACATTGACACCAGTGTCATGTGATCATGTTACAAATAATCATGGGCAATATGGTGAATGTGTCCCCAATCCCTCACATCCAATCGCGTATGTGGGTGGGGTGTCCGGTTGTGTGAGGTCTCAAGCCAGTGAAAGCGAAAAAAGCCAGCTATCTGACACTACCAAAGCTAATGTAGTTAACGATTCTAACTGTGAACATAGTAGTTGTAGGAATAGGCTAGATAATAATTTGTTACTGATAAAACAAAACAAAAAAGGTTTGTATTTACTCCCCTGTGGAAAATAGGTTAGATCATGGATATGTCTAAAGGGAATGGTCACAGTTCATCTAAACAGCTGTTCTTATCTCTATATATAAAATTGAATGTATGTCTGTCTGTATGTCTATATGTATGTCCTTTATGCGTTGCCAAACTACTCATCCGATCGCCATGAAATTTTAGGAAGTTGCTCTACGTGTGTCCGGGAAGGTTTTAGTGAAAAAATATTTTCGAAAACCCCATAAGTTTCCATTTTATGACGTTTTAAATTTCTAATGTTAACCTTATGGAGAGTAAGTTTGTTTACAAAATGTCTACAATGAAAACATTTGATTTCTTAGCTACAGCTGATTGGTTTACTTTCCATTAGCTTTACTATCCAATGCCATCTGAATCATTCATTAATGTTAAACTATGAAGTAAATGTACTGTAAAAAATGAACAGCTTTATTCACCACGTTAATAGTTTACGGTTTTGGGGGATTATGTATTTATATTTTTATTTTCTGTCTGATTAAAGTCACGTGTTTATATGATAATTACAATGTTTATAATATTACGTTTATTATAATAATCAGCTGTTGTATATCTTTCCTATAAAAGCCGTATTACAGTTAGGTTTCGTTTGGGTTTGGATTGGATTTGAAAATTGTGAATTAATCCACTCAGATTTATTTGTTTTATGGGAATGTTATTAATATGTTTTATCATTTCAGTATTGTTATTCACTATGCAGCGACCCAGAATATATAACCTTTCACAATGAAGCCGTATTGCTATTCGACTTCAGAACATGGCCAATCTTAAAGTTAACATGTGTTTACTGTCAGGCGTTACGAAGTTCGCCGGGTCAGCTAGTTCTTTTATATTGAAAATTCAGTACAATAGCTCTGGAGTTTTTATGGAAACCTGTTACGTGTTTTCCATCTTAAAAATCGCCCCCTCCCAGAGCTAAGACATAACCATGTCAAAACAAATCCCTCAAATATTTCTGAAGAAAATCAATTGAATAGTATAAACATTTCATCAAAGTATTGAACATTTGAGCTCTAAAATTGATATGTTACATATTGTTCTGAATGAAATACATCCAGATTTTTTAATTTTATTTGAACATGGCATGAAAGATGATGAAATCAGCCGGCTTAACGTTAATAATTATACAGTAGACGGTTGCTATTCTAGAAAGATGTCAAATGAAGGATGAGTAATGATCCTATGTAAAACATAAATAATACCAAAGAAATATGTAATTTATGATATGTTCTGTATCAAATATTGCGTGATAAGCAATTTGAATTCTGCCATAATATGTATAATTATTATAGCTTTAAATTCATTGTATTAGCTATTTATAGATCTTCTTCTTCGAAAGCTGCGGAATTTTGTGATAAGCTTTCATTCCTTTTAGAAAATCTTACTTGCAAATGTGAACATATTATTATTATTATATTATTGTAGCAGGTGATGTAAATATAAATGTGTTGTCAGAAAGTATTGATCACAGGCTTTTAAAGAATGTCTTGAGAAGTCAGAATATGAGCTACATGGTTACATTTCCAACCAGAGTAACAAATCATAGCAAAACTGCAATCGATAATTTATTTAATAAAAACTATAAAATACAGGTCAGCAGTTCAAAGACCCATTACTATGCTCTCGGACCATGATGGTCAGTTATTAGAAATAAAAACCGAAGATAAACAACAAGCAGGTCAAATCACTGTTACTCGGGAATATAGGATTTTTTTAGATGAGAATACAAGATTATTTAGAATTTTACTAAGAAAATAATCATGGGTAGACATCTTTTATCTCCAGTAGAAGAAAAATATGACAATTTGATGAAAACTTTAAAATTTATTTTTGATCAAGCTTTACCCGCTTTAAGCTTTATTTTTAATAAAAGCTTAAAGTCTATTAAAGTACAAAAAGTTAAAGATAATTAGATTACTGATGTATTAAATCATGAAAAAAATATTATTGATTACAGTAAAATGTAAGAGAGCATAAAATTAGCAATCACTCAAAGTTGTTTAAAGAAAAATTAAAGAAGTATAAACAAGATTTAATAAACTAAAAAAATATTCTACAAAGAAAAAATTGAAAAGTCAAACAATATAAAAACCGTTTGGGTAACTAAAAACTCTGAGATAGGAAACAAAAAACAAATAAGGTGGATAATTTGTCCTTAGTTGTTGATGGAATAACATATACTGAACCAAGGGACTCATCTAATGCATTTAATGAATATTTTGTAAATGTATTGCAATACTTCAGACATAAACATCCTCAAAATTTAGATATAGAAAAAATGAAATTACTAATATCTCTGAAGTATTTTTGTAAATATATGTTTTTCATTAAGACTTATCTGCAAAAAAGAATTAATTAAAATAATGTCATTTTCAAATAAAAATGTCAGTGGGTATGATGACATATTCCTATTTAAGTTATAAAACTGGCACGGAATGACCAATTAGGCCCTACACAGTGTTCTATTATCTTGTATATTAATTTATTTATAAGTAGATACGACGTCTCTTTCGTTTCAAATTTTGGTCATACAGATGTCAAAACTGGAACCGTAACGTATTTTGACGTCATATGGAACGGACGTGCGAATAGCCGCTGCCTGATTCTTTTTCGTATCGTTGTATAATTTAATAATAAGCCTTTATTATTCAAACGATTTTCTGTAAAAACAGCTTTTCAAAATAACTTTCGTCAACACAATTAAAAACACAAAATACAAGTTTGGTCTTAATCTAGTCATTCAAAATACGTTTTATTTTATATTATAAAAGTCGAAACACAAAGGTCTTTAAGGCTTGCTGGGAGTCCATTATACAACGACGGCCCAGAATAGGCAAAGCCCTTCCTGCCAACCTCGCGACTTATCCTCGGGAAATGGAGGATACTGTCCTGCCGGGGGCCACGCAAAGCGACATCACGCCGAAGGGAGAGTTTCTCACAGAGTTACCGAGGTAACTTCAGAACAGTTTTAGTTAGTTAAACATTATGCTTAGGGAGATTACATTCAACACGGAAATTATTTAAACTTTAGAACAGATTGATTTATAAATTCGCTGAGTACACAGGTCTGCTGCAACGGGGGTATTTTTACTTCTAGTCTAGTGAGATGTCAATTAAGAATTAAGGTTGTAATAGAAAAATATCAATTTGTTACAGAACTGGAAGGTCTTGATTCAAATGAGGATGACCTGATACCTGTCGTAACAGTTGGGGAACAGACAGTACCTATAACAAAGGTAGGTGATCAGTTGATACAGGAAAGGTCCTCACAAGAGAAGGAAACTTACATCCAAGTCTATTAGGAGTATTATTCATATGTATTAGATTAGGTAGTAATTTTGTAAAGTGTATATAATAAATCATTTTATAGAAAATATTTCTTTTGAATCATTCTTCAAGAAACTGAGGAATTCTTACCTGAATTTCGATTTAAATTTATATTTTCAAAAGATTTTATTGCGCTTCATTTTACAAGATAAACCATACCCAAGCAATACCCATTGCTATGGGAGATCTTGTAAAATGTTTCTCATATTTCTCACAGAGAGGTACTGAGGCTCTCCAAAAATTAGAGCTTTGTGGATCTAACAACACTTCAGCACTCTGCATATGCCTAATTTATTTTACCCCATATCGAATGCTGGAAGGTCTGCGATACCGGAACCTCCCCGTGTCCTAGGTCCTGGCGCCTCACGCCTCGCCGCCGCCCCACGGGCCTTTGAAAGGCAATCCTCGGTTTATTGAGCGGCGACCAACTAGATGTCAAACTCCAAACAAATCAGACCCAGATGTTCGCCGGCTCCAGGCGGGGCTAATTGGACAAACAAACAATTTGTTGTCTCATCTTCATTATGTCTGTCTGGGCGTGGGGAGGGTTGTGTGGGCTACCTAATGAGGATAGCCGCATTATGACTCTTCCGCCGCCCGCCTCTTCCACTGTCTAATTGTCGTCAAAAATAATTAATATTCTAATTTTTACTCATATTTGAATCAATAAATTTGTACTTTCTTCCCTTATACAAAATTTATGGAGAAAGGATTGTTTTCGTCAACATTTTTGAATTTGAGTTGAAAATTGATATATACGTTTTGAGATTGAAAAAGATTCCCAGAATTTAAAAAAAACTGTTGTCGGACTGAGATGCCTGTCAGTCTGTTTGTGTACAAACCCTGCTGTCTGACTGCTCGTCCGAATTCGATGAAATTAAGTACTCAGGTGCTTTTTGGCTACATCTCCCGACCATCTTCCGTCCGAGGTTTAAAGGTTTAATTTTATATTACGTGCCCATTCATGCACCGAACCTTTTTGAGCTTTACACAGTTTACAAAGTAGGTTCTAAATATATTTTGGGAAAATTTCAGATCCCTAGCCTTAGTAGAAAAAAATGGCGGTGTATTGAAAAACATTAAAAATGTGTTTTTGGTTTTATAAAAAATGTTATGGTTAATTTCTAGATCAATATAACTTTTAAATAAAAAACTAGAACATAGCCAAATGAAAGCCCTTAAAGTCTAAAATTATTCAAACCGTAACCCATCCACAGCAACACACTGATAACAGCGTTTAAGAAATGATTCGTAAGCTCTTACAAAGAAAACCCGCGGTATGCGGAGAAGTTTCTCATCTATTGATCGTTTTAGTTTCTCATCATTATTGAAGCTATGGGTATAAACTTTTTCCTTCAAGTAACCCCATAAAAGAAGTCACAAACAGTTAAATCCGCTGATTGGAGTGGCCATTCTAAAAAAATCACTTCCACGGCCAACCACAATCCAACGGCAATTTAGCTAACTGCTTGACATGTTTTGACACTTAACTTTTTGTCCAACCTTAAAAGCCATTTCTCGACTCCACTTTCAGTAAAACAGTACCGAAGAAAGTTAGGTTATGTTTTTATGGCTCAAGCGAAATTTGACAATCAAACAGCTGTTCTTCAGCAATGAGCGTTAGAACCACAATGTAGTAAACAAATCAGATAATAACTCATGGAAGTAGGTTCTATAGAAAGCAAATTGGTGTAAAATTAAAAAAAATTGGTGCATGACTGGGCACGTAATATAAAATTAAGCGTTCAAACCTCTTTGTATAGTTATATATAATCTCCAAAAGTTCATTATACATTTTATGAGTTCGAACCAAGTGGGTTTAATAAAAAATAAATAACGCTTTATACCAACTTTATAAACTACCAAAAATAAAAATTATTTTATGATTAAAAGAAAAATTGCGTTTTGTATATAAAAATACTATGTTTTAAGCATAATGGATCCTTAACAACATAAACAAAATACATTAGTCAAAAATATAAAAGTGAAATATTAATCATATCAAAAAATACTTGGTAAAATAAACAACTGTTAGAAAAATCTAATTGGTAATAAAAAAATAAAATAATGTGTATTTTTTAAAATATGAAATATATTAAATATAAAAAAGTTATATGGTTAAAAACATTAAAATATATGGTAAAAAAATCGTAATGAGATGTTGGTAAATTCATGACATTTGTCTCACATCTCTCTTTTCTCGCTTTTTTCCACTTGTTTGGGTCAAATAAAAAAAATAATAAAACGCTTTATACCGTTAACTAGTAAAAACCTACATTTATGTAAATTATTGTTTTTGTTAAATTGAAACACGTTAACAATTAACTTGAAATGTCCAGATAGTAGAAAAATAATATAAAATAAATATTTTTATACTTGGAAAATACTTACACAGTTTGTTTTAAAAGATAAACTTTTCTAAAAGTAAAAAATAATAAACATTTTAAAATATTAAAATATTTGAAATTACCTTTTAATTAACCATAGAAAAAATAAAATTAAGATGTTTTTTAAAGAAGTATTTGTTCTGTATTTTCTTTTAAAAATTGTTTTGGGTTTGTAAATGCGAAAAATACTGAAATGAATCAGAAATGTTTTAAACTCATGACACATAAACTCATGCTACAATCCTCTCCTACTGTCGTCTAATCATGTTTACATTTTTTATGAACATAAAAAATTACTTGAATGTCAACAGCTGTGAATACTAAAATTTGACAGTTCGAGAAGAAGAAAGTGATTTGAATGTAAATGTTTACATTTTCTAATGACAAATCCTTCACTATATTTTGACAGTTCGGAAGAATAAATAAAAATTTTTTTTTGAGAAAAACGATCAATTTGTGTTGAAAGGAATTCAGATTTTTAAACGATACTCTAGCTTAATATTTTAAATATTAATTTGTATTTTTATTTCATTTTGTAAAACAAGAATTAATTAACATTTTAAAGAGAAAGTTTCAGAGTTTTTTTGCGAAGAACGGTTACTTTGGCTAGTAACAAATAAAATGGACGAAACTATTAATAGGTTTATATTTATGGTGTTTTAGCCAAAATAAGCAGAATTAGTATATAAAATCTATCAACTTCTAAGGAACGGTACATGTTACTAAATAGGTCTACAGTTTAGGCCTACATTTAAATTAATTGAATGCTTAACCTTAAAACAAAGTCAAAGCTAACATAGGCTAAGTAGAAAAGCCGTAAAAACTGTTTATAATCTATGTTTGTAAATGTATATAATAATTAATTTTACTTTGTAAATACATGTCGATCATATTTTTTTACGAATTTCCCATATGAGATGTTATGTGAAAATATGACAATTTTAACGTATAATATTATTTTTATTTGAGTTCTCTAGAGATAAAAATTTTATTTGTTTAGATGGCAGTTTGGATTTTAAAATTTTTGATTCACTTACATTATAAAAAAATTTTATTTTTGATACTTTTCAAAAATGTAGGCTATAGTAAATAAAAAAATATATAGTTATAAATATTTACGTCGTTTGTTATTATAAGTTTAATCAATACAAAGACATAAACAATATTATTAATAATCATCCCTAAACTATTTAAAATTATAGATGGTGCTAAATAATAATAATTAATAATTGTGGATGTGTATGTATCATGAAGTGGACGCCTACGCTACCTAGCGGATATCTCTTGAAACTGTAGTTACTGAAGAATCCGCTAGGTAGCATAGGCGGTCTCTTCTTTGGCTTATCGTTGCCTTTCAACTTGCAAGAGATATTTTATTTAAAATAATTAATTTATCTATAAAAAGAGGTAGTTCCTGTTTGTTTGTTGTCTGTTGTAGAAACTAAATGCGACAAAAACTGAACCGACCGATTAGAAATTGTACACAAATGAGGTTCACTAAATAGAAATCCACTAGGGGGGAGGGTAAATAAATAAAATATTTTTGGGTCATTTTTGGCCAATGGTACCTCGTATGTAAATTTATCATTATGTAAGAAGCTGATATGTTTTGGTGACGAACAGATAAACGGTAACGCATCAAATAGTAAATGTTTTGCTTTAATTATACTTTATTAAAGAGAATTTTTACTCTCTTATATATATATGTAATAAAATTAAGGGACGAAATGGAAAAAATTACTTTTAACTTAACTTGTCCTAAGTTAACAGAAATCATTAACGACGGTTAAATTTAGAAGCAATTTGTTTGTAGTTTTATGGAAACTTAAAACAATGCCAAACTATAAAAAAATATCCAATAATAATATCCAAACAAATCCAAATAATTGGATTAAATAATTTATTATAGTAAATTTAATAATATCCAAAATTATTGTAACGGTTTTGAATTGTTTCACGTCATAAATAAGAAGCAAAAACTTGTAACAAAAATTCGTATAGCTTACATTTGAATGCACAAAAACTGAGTTGCATGAAATAATAATAAAAATAAACATTTACGTTTTTATTGTTATTATTAAAGGGATAAAATTATTTTCTATACTATAACATTTAAAATGAAAGGTAGTATGTTTGTCTGTGAGTTGTACCTTTATAATCAATTCTTATTTTTAAATTTATAATTTCTATTTATAAAAAGTATTTCCTAACCCTATAGATTAACATGGGAAAAGGTATATTGCTCCGTACATATTGTTTTAGCACAAATGAGGATCTAACCTATAATTCAAATCCAAAAATATAGATAAAATAATTTATTTTGAATCCTCCATAGAGTTAACATTATCAAATACAAGCTGTGTTTAATTTTATTATATCGGTAACATGAAGATAGAGAAAAACTTTAAAATTAATTGAGTAGTTTTTTAAGCTGTTAATATGAAATAAAAAATTGATTTATTTAAAATTAAGGAAAAAAAAAAATTTTTTAACAAAACAAACTACTTAATTCAATGTTGTAAATGTAAATTAAAAATTATAAAAAATTTGTCTCGTCGCTTTTTTACGAAATCAAACACAAAAATAAGGACAATAAAATATAAAAAAATTAAATTATAATTATATAATTTTTGTATGTTTTTGTCTCTCACCTAAAAGAAGAAAAAAACTTTGTAATCCAAAATCGTAAAGCATTTTTAATGCAAAAACTGATGCAAAATATAATAAAAAAAAACATTACGACTCATTTAATCCTGAATATTTAGTGAAGGGATAAAATTATTGATATTCTCTACTGTATAACATTTCATAAGGTTTGAATTGTCCTCGTTACAGTACCTATGTTATTGTCGTGGTGGATAGAAAAAAATTTGTATAAGTTTTTCTTCCTTATTTTAAAGTCATTCTTATTTCTTCCCCCTATTCATACTAGTTGGAGAAGGTATTGTTTTGGACAAAAGTTTTGAATATGAGTGGACATATCCGTTTTGAGGCTCCCTGAATTCATGTAGGCCTAAGGGTTTTTGGACTGATGTTTGTCTCACACCGACGTCTTTTGTTATTGGTCGTCGCAGCTGTCGCGGGATTGTTTATAATTGATCACGATCTCAGAAACCATTCCGCCATAGAGTAAGATGAATAAAAAATAAAGCCCATTTCTTTCTGAAGCTTTAAGTGTAATTTAAGCCTGTTACAATAACTGCTACATACTATAAACAGTAATTTACTTAAGAGTGTCGAGGCGAGACGCCGGCATTACTCTAACGGGCATAACGGCCGCTATCCGAGACGCTCGGCATTCAAAGGGTAAAGCTATGATAAAATTTAATATTTTGTATTATTGTTCTTTGTTCTGTATGTCTTGAACTGAAGTCCAAGACAACCACTAGCCTAGCAAGACTTATTAACTTATTTTAAAAAACTTATCTTAATTCTCATTATCTTAAATAATTTTTAAACAAAAAAAATCGAGAGCTCGCGAACTGCTAGGGAACGTTTTATGACAATGACAAAAACAGAGTTATCTCTCCCGCTAGTGATACCAATGTAGATTGACGCCGATATCGGTAGCCAGACGAGGCCATTGTCTCGGTCCGTTGGGCAAGCTTTGTGTACGAATGCTAATATAGGGGTGGTCACCATTACACACCTCCCCACCCCCTACACTCTCGACCATATTCCAATCCTAATCAAAAATTTAAAAATGTAGGGAACTCGTGAAATGATTTAATTCATAATATTTGTAGATAAATTTGTAGTTTTGTCCTGTACATTTCTTGGAATTATAATATTTTTGGTCATTTCTACGTTTTACAGCCCCGAAAAGCCGAAATAGGCCTTAAATGTCAATTTCTGTCTCTGTCTGTCTGTCTATCTTTAACGCGTAACAAGGCACGTGTGTTCTCGTCTTCTCGGTAAAAACAAGAGCACCCTTAGCTACGAAACTTATTTTCCTTATTCTACCCCTTTTGGAGAAGGATTTTGTTTACTTTAAACTAACCCACGGGGTTTTAAAAATTATAATAAGCTCTAAAAACCCCAGCTCTAAAAAATTAGACATATTTTTTCAGAACATGTGATCTACAAGTGATTTCATAGAAAGATACAAGCAACTTCTATCAAATTAAATTTAATATTTTGATTGTTTACACTGATCATTGGTTTTAAAACTATTTGAAAACTAAAATATATAAAAAATGTTATCCTAACGCATAAGGAATTTTAATATTGCTATTAATTTTCTAATTGTAAATTAATGTTAATTAATTAAGCTGATAATTTATTTGTTTAGGACTAGTTTTATATTTTGCCTTGATAATCATTCGTCTTAACACTGATTCCTATAACTCGTACTAATAACGAAATCATCCCCGAAATAATAACAAACCTTATAACGTGGATTTTATTGGGTAATGTGACGCTCCATCCGATAATTAACCTCTTAAATAAAACAAACAATAGCACGATTTATACATTAAAATTATCAGTAAATAAGCCTACATGGGCATAAGGGTATGAGCACAAAGAGCGATAGTGAAGTAGGATCAGACCGCCTTATGTATCTATCAGAATAGAACGTTCGGTCGTGACCCCAAGAGTAATCAATCATTCTGTGACCCGTTTTTTAATCAAAAAGACGGATTAAATTTCTGATACAGAACAACAAAAATATAGAATGAATTTGTAGTTGAACATGACTTAGTCAAGTGTGCAGTTCAGTTGTAATTCCAATATTTTGCGAGTAACGAGTGCTGTAAGAATGGTCTACAAAATCAAAGATGTTCTCTAAATTTTTGAAAAGCAAAGCAAATATATTTTAAACTTTTACAGATACATGTGGGTGGTATCATATTATTTTGACTCTTAAGAGCTAAAAACAAAACAAAATTGTTAGTGTTTAGTTTAAGTGTTTCTTGATAGATAATTTATAATAATAATTATCGTTGGATATATTATACATACATACCAAATGTAATATAAATCAGACCAACGGTGTAAGCTGAGGCTCTGTACACATCCATAAATCTTTGAGGAAATTAAGTAAATAATTTAACAGGGATTTAATTTTATTCTAAGTATCCAGCCATTATTTAACGCCTTATATTTTCCCCTGTATTTTTACAATATTCAGTAAAAAGAACTACAAAACAAAATTTTATATCCACTTCACTTCACTTTAAAAATTAACACCAATCGTTATTCTCAGATCACTAATTTTCCCTTTAAACCAACAAATTCCAATTTCAAAGTTGAAAGCTTTTGTGAAACCCCGGAGAAAAAACTCTCTACCAAATTATAATTTAAGTTCTCCAGAAGTCCGTGCAGGAAAGAAGTCGTGAAGCCAATTTATTCAGCAACCGAGAAATGATCGAAGCGATCAAAGTTGCAGTGAAAAGGTTAATCCGGAAGGCATCGTTTTAAATTCGATTCGCGGGCGAGGGCGCTTTTCTTGTGTAAATTTGAAAGTAAGGTTTAAGTAAGAAGGAAGCTGATTACAATTGAGGATAATTGCGGGGGAGAGGAGGGTCGTTCAGTGGGGGGGGGCCGATTGTCCTTAATTGGAAAGAAATCAAGTGAACATTGGCAGCGACCGACGCTCTTACATGACACTCTAAGTTCTACCTTCACACTACAACGTGTCGTGGTGTTTGGACAAACTTAGATTTTATTTTTTACTTTTAAAAAACAAATAAATGGTATCAGTGGACTAACACATACTTTCTCCCTTAAGTCAATTTAAAAAGACAATCTACAATAAAAACTATCACGTTCTTTAAAGTTTATCTACATATCATTTATTAATTTATTGTTTCAAAAATAATCATTCCATTTCTGTTGAATTCTGTTGAAAACCATCTGTTGAAGCCACGGTATCATAATAATTATTCTTCTAAAAACTTCAAAACTTAAACTGAACGAATGAATAAATGAATGAAAACTTATTGGATGTCATCAATACACGGAACCGTTAATATGTATTATACGATAAATTTAGTTTAAATGCTCTGACATTACTTTTACAAATGAGCACCAAAAACCATACCTGTCTTCATCTCCTTAAAATAAAAAAATGAATGCTTGCATACTTAGAAATTCTTGAAAGTTATCTATATAAATAAAATTAAATTTTTGCCTGTAAATTGCTCAGAATTATTCATTTTTTGTTATTTTTACTTTTAGTGCGTTAGAGAAGTCGAAACCAGTCTTATCTCAATTTTTGTCTGTTTGTCTGTGACGCTCCAGGGGGCATTTTACGCCGTCTTCTCCGAAAAAAAACGGGAGAATTGATTACAATGAATCTTATTTCATGTATTTCCAGAGAAGGTTTGTAAATGCTTGAAATCGCCCGCCGCCCCTTGAAAAGTAAAAACGAGCATTTAAAAACCCACTTTAACGCGATATTACTAGCATTTTTATTCAGTTTTCAATAAATAACCTTCTGGTAATAATCAGCTGTCTTTGTAGTTTAAAGATTTAATAAAAATAAAAACAAATAGCTGTCAAATCAATATTAGTTAGTTTATATTGGTCATTTATTTTAAACCCATTTCGAAATCATACTATATTACAAAGTTATTTTAACGTTTTAAACTAATTATAATAATGGTATTAATGTTCGAATATATTGAATTTTGAAGTAATGCTAAATAGTAAAGCGGGGGTTTGATCTATTTTTTTGTACTGATTTGTTTGGAATTTTAGGTTTACATTTTGGTATGATGATATTTCTTCTTTAAACTGAATCCTACAAACCGTACAAAGGACGGGCTTACTGCAAGTATGAAGTAAAATAAGTAACTTTGGAAATAAACTTTCAAATAAATGTATTAGGAGTAGCTTGAATGTTTTGTTTTTATTATAACGCCAAAGGCATTTTTACAGTTTAATAAGAATCTATTCAATCTCTTGGGGAATCCAGTATATTATTAACATTTCATGACTTATTTATTTGGACAACATATAAACACGTTAACAGACAGAATCAGACAGAAAACAAAAAATATAAATACATAATCCCCAAAAACCGTAAACTATTAGCGTGATGAATAAAGCTGTTCTTGACATGACATTTGTCTCTCTATATAAAAATGTATGTATGTATTTTTGTATGTATGTCCGATCACCATACAATTTTAGGAAGTTGCTCTATATGTGTCTGAGAAACATTTTTCGAAAACTCCATAAGTTTCCATTTTACGGCGTTTTAAAGGTCTAAGGTTAACCTTGTGGTGAGTAGGTTTGTTTACAAATTTTCTACAATCAAAACATTTGATTTCTTAAGCCACAGCTGATTGATTTATCCATTAGCAATATGCATTACTATCCAATGTCATCTGAATCATTCATTAATGTAAAACTATGAAGTAAAATATGTGGTGTACAAAATGAACAGCTTTATTCATCACGTTAATAGTTTACGGTTTTTGGGGATTATGTATTTATATTTTTTGTTTTCTGTCTGATTAAAAGTAACGTATTTATATGTTGTCCAAATAAATAATTACAATGTTTATGCATACTAGCTGTATTATAATAAAAACCGTATTATAGTTAGGGTTGGTTTGGGTTTAGGCTGGATTAGAACATTGTGAATCAATCCACTCAGATTTATTTGTTTTGTGAGAATGTTATTAATATGTCTTACCGTTTCAGTATTGTTAATAACTAGCCCACGACCCAGATTATCTACACAACGAAGCCGTAATGAAATTCGATTTCAGAACATGGCCAATTTTTAAGTTAACACACATTTACTGTAGGGCGTTACGAAGTTCGTTGGGTCAGCTAGTTAGTAAATAATAATTAATTAATGTATTTATTTAGTTAATTAAGATCTTCATAATATACATACTCTCATTCCAAACCAATTCGTTTTATTTCGATATAGGGTACAGGATGTGTGAAAATTCGTGGTTTAAGAGATTCATATTTTAGAATTTTAACGTATCCTTACAGGGGGTAAAAAATACATTTACTTCATTTGCTTTTGGTAGGTAGCTTAGATATTTATATTCAAAGGGAATGTGTGTCGAAAACCAACATGGCGCAGGTACTACATAGTCTGAACTCTTGATTATTGCTGTTCCACATGTTCCTACACAAGCTGTAGTTAATTATGAGAGGGACGCTGAATAAAGCTGTCAAAGCGGTCAAGTGACCAGAGGTCCAAACACGCTGCCTGGCCTTCCTCCCGACACGGGTCCTAGCTAAACAAACTCTTCAGCTCCAGAATGTCGACCCCTCCAACACACCCGGACGACATTATTTTGTGATTTGGGCCACCTAGTACCAGCAAACCAGAGCTGTAACTGATAACTGTTTATCTAACCACAATGCAATTTTATCGTTTAAGTTCATTACAAACTAATATTTTATTGAAAACATCCAAAAATAATCTAGTTCTAGGCAGTACTTACAATGTTATTTTACAATAAAATGTACTATTACGACACTACATTTTACTAACAAAACATAAAACACTTGCAGAGATAATAACTAATATTTCAGTTCAAAAACACTGTCAAACTAACACAAAAACATTGCCTTCCTTCATTACATCAGACGACAGTAAACCAACAACAAACCAAGTGGTTATCTTCTGCTCTTCTAGCAGAGATTTTTTTTGTTTTTCTTCTTTCAAAGACAGTAGAATGGCTAAAACAATTATAGTAGAAAGGTTGACAGGGTTCTCCAATATTGAGAAATAGAACCAAATAGCTCCAAAAATCCAGGAGGTGTAAGGTGTCCCAGACCCTCTCGGAACAAATTATTCCAAAAAAGAATAAGAATATTAATTAATCAATTAACCAGTGCATAGATATGGTCAAAAGTCAGTATTACAGAAAGTAACTTTTTACTCAGTCAGTAAACTAATGAAAAGAAGAAAATATAAATAAATCAATAAATTAATATGAGTAACAAATTTCTTACTTTGAATCTCAAAAAGGGTAAACTATATTAATATCACAGGTAAAATTACTTCCCATTAGGAAATAATTTTGATCATGAATATGTCTAAAGGGGATGTTCTCAGTCCCGCTAAGCAGCTGCTTTTATAACCATATGACGTGACGTTATTTCTGTTTAAAAATTTGGTTTGACGGATTGCTTATACCCTCCTACAGAGTCAAGACATATCTAAGTCAAAACCTTCAATTTCAGAGATGGCGGACCCAGGAAAAATACCTCAAAAAGTTGGTAGAGAGTACTGAAACACCCTGTTTATACATGAAATTACGTTAACAACAAAAACGTATAAAAAACGTATATGTTTCTGTAGAGTACCAGATTGGATTGTGGCAGTAATGTTTTGTGGTGTAAAGGTTACAACTTTCTTAAATTAAACTTTAAAGAAAAAACATACAATTTTTATTATTTTTACAACACAAAAAATTCTATAGCTTACATTCTAAGTAAAAGTAAATTTTTACTCTATGAAAAATTTTAATATTTTTTATTTTTTTCGGTTAAAAAAACTATTTTCATTCAATTTGTTTAGAACTGTAATTAAAAATTACAGTTATTACATTATTAAAAAAATTGGCTTTCATATATTTTATTTTATTGGGTGATATATTTTAGGTGTTATAAGTAGTATATTTGGAGCCGAGGTATGTAATTTATAACAGCTTATACCTATTAAATAAGTAACGTCTAAACTTTATGCAACCATTCAGTGGTAACAAAATGTAAACCACATACCGTACAACTATACAACTGCTGGGACGGTGGCGACGTCCTGTAATCCAGCTACTTGGAGGTCACGAATTGTGGATAGTTGTGAGCGATGGTCGGTGGATGTAGTGTTCTCTTGTGTGGATTAACGTCCGCACTATTGAATACTTCGCTAATCCTAAAAGACCATCCTCACAATTAGACCAATTCGTAATTCAGAGGCCGTGGTTCAGATTCCACGTTAAACGGTAGGTCCATTAGTTGCTAGTATAACAAGACTACAAGATCGCGCCAAAATCATCTTACACTCAATCCTCATTCATACTTGGCTTAAAATACCTACATTGTAGTATGGTTACCATTTCAATGATCTAATCTAATCTAATTATGTAAATTATTAAATCTACACAATAAGTAAACAATTGAGAACAATTCCAGAATAAGTTGTCAATTTTAACTGGGCTCTTCAAGTAACAAACAATCTATCAAACAAAAGGTAAGCGTTAGATAGTAACAAGATCGGGGTTTGGATCATTCCCTATTAAAAAATAATTCGAAAATACCACTGGGGTAAAAATAAACACAAATATTACGCCACGAGGAAACTTAGAATACGAGAATTCAAAACGGGGAACGGGAAACGTTCTTCACTGCTTATAAACTTATAAATAGGCCATTAGGAAAATTAAGCTGAGTTGAATAAGAGTAAGGAGTCGCAGAAGAGAATAGCCTCACGTGGGCGGCGCAAGTGATTTGCATTCAGAAGTTGCAGAAGAGCAGAGCAGTTGCCACAGCGCGGGAGTTGGAGCATTCAAAGAACCGACAAATGTGTGACGAGTTAGGCAAATCGCGACGAATAGAATTTGAAATTATCCTGGCCAGTTTTAACACTTTAACGTAAGGAGGAGAGGGTGTAAGGGGGGTGGTTATGTCCCGAGTCAGCGCAATCGAGGGGGTTAGGTGGAAAGGTTGTGTCCCGGCTTAGTGCAGTCGAAGGAATAAGGGTGGATGACTGTGTCCCGGCTCAGCGGAGTCAAGGAGGTTAGGGAGAACGGTTGTGTCCCGGCTCAGCGGAGTCAATGAGGTTAGGGAGAACGGTTGTGTCCCGGCTTAGCGGAGTCAATGAGGTTAGGAACAATGGTTGTGTTTCGGCTCAGCGGAGTCAATGAGGTTAGGGAGAACGGTTGTGTCCCGGCTCAGCGGAGTCAAGGAGGTTAGGGAGAACGGTTGTGTCCCGGCTCAGCGGAGTCAATGAGGTTAACGGTTGTGTTCCGGCTCAGCGGAGTCAATGAGGTTAGGGAGAACGGTTGTGTCCCGGCTCAGCGGAGTCAATGAGGTTAGGAACAATGGTTGTGTTTCGGCTCAGCGGAGTCAATGAGGTTAGGGAGAACGGTTGTGTCCCGGCTCAGCGGAGTCAATGAGGTTAGGGAGAACGGTTGTGTCCCGGCTCAGCGGAGTCAATGAGGTTAGGGAGAACGGTTGTGTCCCGGCTCAGCGGAGTCAAGGAGGTTAGGGAGAACGGTTGTGTCCCGGCTCAGCGGAGTCAAGGAGGTTAGGGAGAACGGTTGTGTCCCGGCTCAGCGGAGTCAATGAGGTTAGGGAGAACGGTTGTGTCCCGGCTCAGCGGAGTCAATGAGGTTAGGGAGAACGGTTGTGTCCCGGCTCAGCGGAGTCAATGAGAATAAGGGGGGATGGTTGTGTCCCGGTTTAGTGTAGTCGATGGAATAAGGGTGGATGGTTGTGTCCCGGCTTAGTGTAGTCGAAGGAATAAGGGTGGATGGTTGTGTCCCGGTTCAGCACAGTCGACGTCTTACCGCGAGAGATAACGCTGACAACTACGTGAGCAACGTTTCCGCCGTCACCTCGTCCCAGCTACGCGTCGCCGGAGTATTGCAACCCCGCGCATGCGCACATATTTCATATTATGTATACCAAAACACATTTTTAAACCTCCTTGATTGATAATTGTTAATTGTTTCGCTTTACTGAAAGTTGTTGGTCGAGTAAAAATCTCCAAAGTAGTAAAATCTCTGATCTCTAAAAATAAACGAAGCAATATATGAATTGTTATGGGGCCATTGGGCACTATAAATGAAACAGGGATGAATTCGATAAACATTTTATTTACACAATTAATTAAATTACAAAAAATAGTGCTAACTTTTTTAACCTATCCAATTTCTAAATTAACCTGACTTGTAATGATTATTCCGTACAGCTTATTACTCTAAATGGTTGCCCAACTTGGCTCGCGCCTAGTCTGTTTTACAATTTTTGCAAATTCTTTTACTTCATAAACTTTATGTGGTTAAAATAAAACAGTTTTTCACTATTAATGTCTTGAACTTCCACTTTTTGCACACGCATTTCATAGTAACTACCTATACGCAACGTGAGTTATTTATACATTTGGCATTGAACAACCTTATCGAATTTAAATTATCAGTTTTGAAATTACCTAGAAACAAGTCAAAAAAAATAATTGAAAACAAAAGTAAATTTATACGCAGTAATTGTTTGTTAATTAAAATAAAAAAATATAAAAAACAAAAATTTTAAATAATTGAAAGACATTATACAGATAGTTTTTAAAAGAAATTTGAAATCATTTATTCATCAAAAAAAAATATTTTCATCTAAATTATTCAAATGTTGTGAATCAAATCAACAATTCAAATTATAAACAATTTAGTCATACAAACTATTTATTTTTTTAAAAACAATATAAGAAAACATTTTTATGACTTAGAATAACATTTGTCTATCAATTAGTTATTTATAAAATTTAAATAACTCGTCCTAAGAGTAAATAATTTTTTTTTATAAATTAAAAAAAATATTATTCACCATCTCTATAAGTTGGATCCCACCCCCAACACTATTGTATCCATTCATGTAATATATCGTTTTTAACACCACTTTTGCTGATTTTAATAACTCTTCAAAACCTAACTAATTCGTGCAAATGTTAACAAAATACATTCTCTCAAAAAAATTTATACAACGATATTTTTTATTTTATTGTTGTCGCAAAATCTCGGCACTTACCATTTTGTGAAAATAATTTCATTAACATATACATTCTAACGAAAACAGTAAATTTCAATACGTAGGTAGTCTATATTAAATATATAAATCATAAAATAAATAAATACAAACAAATTGTAATTAATCTAAGGAAAATAATAAAATTGAACACGACATTATACAGATATGTTTTTGGAAAAGAACAATTTCACAGGTTTCAGAGCACTCTGTTGGGAATCAAAGAAAAAAAGAATGTTGTCAGTTCATCTAAACAACGTTCTTATGTTTCAAATGTTGGTCGTCCAACACCCCTCAGAGCTAAGACATATCTATGTCAAAAATTGATATGTAAAGTTATTTTTTGTAATCGCGGAAACTCCCACTTACTTGCATTTTTAAAACTACTGAAAATATTTAACAATTATCAATCAGATTGTATGATCATATTTAGTATGTATAGTGTGTGTATGATCATAATTTAATTTAGATTTTATAAACGCTTTAAGTGGCGGTGGAAAGACTCGTCTTTCACTCGACAGGGCCACGCTAAGACTTGAACAGATTGCTCTATTCAAAGAAGTGACAAAGAAGCTGCACATCACCCCTCTCCTTCGCACCCAAGTCGGGATCCACCCCTCTTCTCTCTCTCTCGCTCTCGTCACACTTAATTATCCCCGTTGTTTAGTCATCAGGATCACTTTGCTGCGATTATTTTAATAACTCGACTTAAGAACTCACCAATGATCGTATGTTAACAAAATGAAGTTTTCTCTGCTTTCAAAACATATACGACGTGATTTTTTCACAAATCCTTTAGGAATTTGTCTACTCTCTATCTTCAAAAACATTTTAATAACTAAAACTAACAAAATAAACATTTCTCTTTTGAACACTCATACTGTCAGGACCACCCTAAAAATATGAGTCATTTTAAACCAGAAACCCTTAGAACTTAGGATTTATTTTCGGCCATAAATAGAAATCCAAATTAATAACATTTAACAAGAATATTGACATGGATACGTTTAATCGTTTGAGGGAATGTTAGCAATTTACGAGATGTAATTGTTGCGAAAGTGACGTCATATGGTAATGACAACAGCTGTTAAGAGGAACTGAAAACATTCCCTTCAGACGTATCCATGATCTAACCTATTTCCCACAGGGAAGTAAATAGGCTACAAATACAGTTTTAGCAGAAAATAAACATGAATGATTTATAATGATATAAATATTAAGAATCCTTCATCCTATAACCATTTCACGTCTAAATAACACACAGCCGCATGTTTATTTGTTTATATACCAACATGCAGGCATCGCTGTATTCAATAGGGGACTACTTCAGTATAAATTGTAGTTAAAAATTCAAACTTGTTCAATTAAACAAATTTTGTTTTCTAAACTCAGTTTGAATAGATATCACATGATACAGTATAACCTTCCTTGCAGTTTAGGGTTGTTTGTCCGGCGTTCGACTAGGTCTAGGAGACAAGAGCATGTGTAAAATAGAGCTATTAAATTTTGGTTGACTAAAAAGACTACTCCTTCACCTGTAGTCATTATCTGTAGACAGGAAATAAATATTTTCACTAACTAAATAGGTTCTGTCTAATTAGTAAGTTTACCTGCATGTTCTTGACGAAGTGTAATTGCTGATAATCAATATAACGTGTGACATCTTTAATACATTTGTAAGACTTGTTACCCCATCGAAGCAGACCTGCGTACTTAGTGAATTTCCAAAGCAATAATATAATAATATATTACAAGTTTTATCATTGTCTCCCATCATAGGTGAGCCTCTAGCTCACGCCACTACGGTGCTTTGATGTCTGATGCCCTATGTTGAAGGGCAGTTGATGTTTAAAAACTAAATTAACAATAATTCTTCAGTCTTGAATGACACGTTGAAATAATATTATTTTCGGATTACCTTTGAGTGAATTAAAAAATTTAATTTTTACTTTTTGCTCTTTATTTCCTGTCATCCGAAACTCAGTAATATGATTGTTCTACATTCGTAAATCCCTAAGTAACATTCACTTATTTTGAAACCAATAAGCTATAATCCTAATTTTAATCACTAAAAACCTACCTATGGGGAACATTTCCGGTAGTGATTTAGTGAGTTGGTTATAAGAAATCCGGATCTGAATAGTTTGTAATATAATTTTAAGTTTGTTTTTAACAATGTTTCTAGTTTTGTAACATGATGGACACTAAGCGTGGTAAAAAATAGCTCTATTTCAACTATGGTCTTTGTGGTTCAGTGAAGACACTGGTTCAGTTAACATTATCGTCAGGGCCTACAGATCAGTTGGCTCACTACTACTGTACTGTCATTGCTTGATACGTCCTGTACGCAGATCTAACGCCTATGTGTTTGGTCAAAAAATGTTTTTATTTACCTGTGGGAAATAGGTTAGATCATGGATATGTCTAAAAAGAATGTTTTCAGTTCATCTAAACAGCTGTTCTTGTAACAAAACTATGACGTCACTAACCAAATGAAGTCACTGTTTCAAATTAAGGTCTCGCAAATTACCAACACCCCCCCAGAGCTGAGACATATCCATGTCAATTTAGGTTAAAGAGGTTGCAACTCTAGTAGGAATCAATACCACACGAAATTTGGAATTCCTACAAATTGAAAAATTGCATAGGCCTATTTTGCAAATTTAGTTTTTCGATCTCAAGACGTCACAAGTTAATCTTAGTTTTCGCTCCGCCAAAGTGAGGAATTGGGTGGGAATTGAGATGATTGGCGAAGAGTTCGTCATTAGAGTCGATCGTATCGGCAAAAGGAAAGCAGAAGAAGAAGATTTGATTGGGAGCCATTTTGTGTGGCGCCGCAATTGGCCAATCTGTGGTAGCGGCTCCAATACTTGATCAGATGGCTCTTACACCCTCTCCCCCACCCTCCCCCACCCCATTAGTTCCCGCCAATTTCTTATTTCCACACACGTACGACCAAGTCTACCTCGATTGCTACTACCGACTTTCTTGGATTTTCGCGTAAACTGTTCCGCTCCGCGTAAATATTCTTCATATTCCAAAATTATTTGAAATTGGATGAAACCGTCTCCTAGAAAATCTTTGACATTCTTTACTTATGTACGGTGAATCTATGTATTGAATTTTATATTAACAAACTTCATACAAAAACTTAATATGAGTATATATTTATCAACCAATGCAACATTAATTTAAGGTTGTAGGCCTAATTTATTGTAATTAAGCCACTTGACAATGAATTATATAATATTTCCTACTAAAAATGTTTGTATTTACTTTCCTGTGGGAAATAGGTTAGATCATGGATGTGTCTCTAGGAAATGTTTTTAGTACATCTAAACAGCTGTTCTTATGACACAAAATGCAACACAATAGCTCTGGTAATTTCTATGGAAACGGGATCTAAACACTTCCGTTGCACTTTTTGCGTTCCACAAATCTGCTAACACCCCCCGCCCATAGCGCGGTGGGGTGTTATCATATTATAGTTATATGTTGTAGTTAGGTGTTAGCATGGATATTTTTAATATCCATGTCAAAAACTTAATTAAAAATCAACTACATTAATATTTCTTGTGGAAAATGTACTTACAGGTTATGAATTAATGAGCAAAAAACTCACATTATATTTGTTATGTAGGCTAATATTCATCCTTAACTTACGAGTAGAGTTGAATGGAAGTGGCTTCATACGGATTTTGAATTCATTTAATGACAAAATTAAATCAAGGATTATGAAAACGAAGAAGGGTCACAATAAACTAATGTTCATAGTTTTCAATCTTCAAAATTACTTTCCTTTTTCATCACATTCGTGTAGGACATAAGTAGTTGTTCCTTAGAGACGAAAAGGAACAGCTGAAATGGATATTGTTATTGCCTTACATTACAATATAGGACCTATTAAAATTGTATACGTGTAGGTTAAACGTTGTAATCATTTTGTTTACTATAATTACTTTATGATATAGTTTAATATAATTAGTTGAATATAATAACTATAACAATGTTTAATAAGGCCTACCAGTCGAAAAATTAAATTATCGATCAATTATAATTGTTACCTGTTGGAGTCTTCTTCATTGTGACAATAATTAATTGAGTTAGTGTAAATATCATCTTCTTTTCCATTGTTTCTATTTTGTGTTCAGTAGAGCTGTCAGTGAGCTTCTGTTCCTATGGGGCTATAAGGAAATCATTTGATAATAGAGAGTCTTCGACGCCTGTAAACGTGGGCCAACCGTGATTTGTACAGCGTTTGTGCTGTGCGGATAGTTTCGACAGAGAGACAGGCGCTACGGGTTTGCATTCGTAGTACAATGGGATGGCTGAATACTATCATATTTGTTTAACAATTATTCATTTGAGAGCAATAACTTTAAATACAAACAAGTTTTAAATTTTTTTGTAAAATATTTACGTGAACTGTGCGTGGAAACAAATTCTGTATCATCATACGGAACTTTAAACATTAATTGCTACGAAAAAGTTACTTTTCGCATATGCTATGGGCGTTAATATATTTATTTTTGGAACACGTGAAGGCCAACTGTACACGAATTTCTGAAAAAAATACTGAAAAATTACAAAACTAAGAATAACAGGCACTTTTGCTGCATTTATCATCACTAGTTATTTGATAATTGATATAGTAAAAATTAAATATTAATATTCCTGGCTTTTAATTATTTAAAGCTAGTAATATTAATATTTAGTTTTACTGTAAGATAATTACTGTCCTACCGATACAGTACAAGCCAGGAATATTAATATTTAATTTTTACTGTACTAATTATCAAATAACTAATGATGAAAAATGCAGCAAAAGTGACTGGTATTCTTAGTTTTGTAATTTGTCGGGATTCATGTGATTGCACGATATAACAATCGTGCGTTCATATTTCTCTCTGAAAATACATTATTGCTCACCTATAGAAATCAAGAAGGTGGAGAAAATAAATATAATATATTTAGGACTGTTTATATTGTCGGCTAAACATGGAGGAATGACGAGAAAAATGCGGTCGCACGATTGTAATGTCGCGTACATGAAGTCCTCCCCATTGGGGATTTTTTTCGGAACAGGGACCTTCTTATGATACTTAAGAGTTCAGGGATAGCATAGAGTTTCTTTAATAAAAAAATGTATACTCAAGTATACATTTTTTCAAGTATGCAGAATATAGAGAAATTAAAATTTGAGGTAATGCAAAATAAGGTTATCAAATTTGAGCATTTTAAAAAATTAATAAAGTTCTTACCCAACCTATAGTTCAATCGCTACATACCGTGTAGCTATGAGTCTTGGGGAAACCCTACTTTATTTAAGTACCACTGAGGAATGCAACAAAAAAAGGTTGACCGATGGCGACGGTGCGGAGTGTGTCCTCGTCACCCCATCACGTCAGCTGACGAAGTGGCGGTGGCGACCAGCTGACGACCGCGGCCTGCGGTATATCGGCGACACTCGACTATTAGCCACCGCCTCCTCTATCACGCGTTGACATACAAGCCACGGCCGTGTTAATAGCCTCTCCACACCTCGCGCCAAAACATGGCTCTTACTATAAATAAACACTGGAGTAGAACTAAAACATTGTACTTAACACCGTGGGAATAAAATCGTAGCTAACTGAATAGCAATTTTTATCTGAGCCTATTTTTTTACAATAATCGTCAATCTACTGCAGAAACTGGGATTGTAGGGACACAAGTTGGACACAATATAACGCCAGTTCAACACACCATAATAAATCAGGTAGTTCCCTGTGAGGCACTCTACATGATTTCTGATTACCTACAAACAAGACACACATTTTGTATGTCTTTCTCTTTGGTAATGATTTCACAAAGGGATTGCTGGAAGGATGACTGCAGACCTCTTAATTTCTGAAGTTATAATGGTACACGGTAGTGTTTCTCAAAGAGAAACAAGGGAACTGGAGCTGGGATAGTTGAAACACAGAATGAGGTGAGTTTCCATGTTCCCATGGAGCCGTGCCCATGGAAAGTGTTCCAGGCAGAAGTGGCAGCAACTATAGAGTGCCACCTGTTCAACCTCAGAAGATCCAAGAAACAGTTGCACCACCATGTTCTCAGATAGTTATCCGCCCTCAAACCACTTGACTTCTGCGCCTTCTATTCTATTCAGATCATGTGGGACTACGGTAATGCAGTTTCAATTCTTAGTAGCCAAAACAACGTTTCTCTATGCTGAGCTTCAGATCACTCTGGTATTGTAGACAATGAACTAACGGACTGTCTAGCAAGCGATGATGCAAACGGTCACTCCATTTGTAGGCACTCATAAATGGGGTTTCATAGAATCATCGGACTTGACAGATCCAGTGTTTTTGCTGTGTATATCTTAGAGAAATATAAGACTGGTTAGACCAGCCACACACTGGTGCAGCATTTCATCTGGAGCAAGTGTTTTGAGGCAAATAGGAGGCCCGCACACCCATCAAGCTAAAGTTGCGAGGCGCCTAGCATTGAAATACACGGGGCGTTAGTAGGCCTACCCAGTGAAACATTTTGCCTCACAACACTTGCTTCAGGTGAAATGCTGCATCAGTGTGCGCCCGGCCTTACAAGTACAGTTTATCATATCTCCTAGAACCATAGACACAAACCAGGTTTACATATATTTACTATATTAGAAATAAATGGTTTAATATATGGCCTATATGTACAATTTTCTTATATTCTAGAATCATGTCTTCCGACAAATGACTCCACTAATACTCGCGTAGTAGTTTCGGTTTGGGAGCTTACAACGTAATTAAATAACAACAAAAAAGTCGGTAGTTAGTTAATAAATATAGTTAGTTAGTTAATTAGTGAAATGGTGACCTACCCAGGTAAATATTTTAGGCCAAGTATGAATTAGAAATGAGTGTAAGTTGATTGTGGCACGATATTGTAGTCTTTTTACTGACTAAGGCTGACATGTTCTTTAGACAGAACTGTTAATAATAGCCTAAAAGTCAATGACATGTCTAAGGGACCTACAGTTTAACGTGCAGTCCGAACCACTGCCTCTGAATTACGAACTAATCCACTTATGAGGATGGTCTTTGTGGAATAACATAGTATTCAATAGTGTGGACGTTAATCCACACAAGATCCAAGTGCTCACACCTCCAAGATCCACACCTCCAAGTGCTGGATTACAGGACACGCCACGGTCCCAGTCTATACCATGATATAATAATATAATGTAGGAGTTGTTATCACACACTTGGAAGGTATGTATGAAGAGGCAGCCTGGCGTGTTGCAGACGGTGGCGGTGGCAAGGTGGGTTAAGGAGTTCAAGTGGCCTATTCCCATCACAAGGCCCTGTGAGTGGTTTCGTGCGTCACAAGCCTAGCAGCCACTCGCCCGCATATCAGGCTACCTCAACACTCCTGGACCAGAGATACTACAACCTGGTGGTCGGTGGGTGCGATATTGTCTAGTGTGAATTAACGTCCGTCCTATTGAATACTACGTTCATCCGCGTAGACCATCTTCATAATTAGACTAGACCGTAACTCAGAGGCAAAATTGAATTGAATTGTTTCCGGATCCCACGTTAAACTCAGTAGCCATTGTGAACATTCCAAGTGTGTAAATAACATGTCAGCCTAGTCAGTAACAAGACAAGATCGCCACAATCATCTTACACCCTTTCTCATTCATACTTAGCTTAAAACGTCTATCTCAGTAAATCACAATTTCAGAAAAGTAATCACAATAATTTTTTTGTAATATTATTGTGCCCAAATATTTACAACTCAGTTGAACAAAACTGAAAAAGTTACTTCAAAAATGGGTTATCTCTAAACATAGCACCCAAATATAACTGATCACAGTTTCTCAAAAACTAAAAATCTTTGGAGCTTCAAATTTGGTACAAATATTCTATTTAAGGTCTAGATGCGTAATAAGAAAGGATTTCTCAAAGCTCCCAAAGGGCTCTGCCCTACACAGGATGAAAGTTCCCATGTCAACCTTCTGGGAGGTTAATTTATTTACAAATTTTCTACAATAAAAACATTTCATATCTAAAGTTATAGCTGTTGGTTTATTTTCCATTAGCTATGTGGACTGTTATTCAATGCCTTCTGTATCAATCGTAATTTTAAAATCGTTGAGTAAATAAATACTGTGCAAAATGAACAGTTTTGCTTGCCACGTTGACACTTCATAGTTTTGGGGGTTTATGAACCTATTTTTTATTTCTTGTCTAATTAAATGTCATATGTTAATAAACGCCATAGTATTGTATATTGATTGACCTATTTTTATTATCTACATAACGATTAAAACAAAGTCGTGTTAGCTACACCATTCATAACTTGAGAACGGCTCATAACTATACCGCGACCCAGAATATCTAAATCTTTTACAACGAAGCTGTAATGCTATTTTACTTCGGAACATGGCCAATATTAAAGTTAACACATATTTACTGTAGGGCGTTACGAAGTTCGCCGGGCTAGCTAAAATTCACTCAAAGTAGAAAATTATTTTAAGTCAATTTTTCCTGGACAAAACGTAATAATTACAAACCCCTATGGTTAAATAGTTTGTTGATACATCAAATACATTGCACTAGACCTTCACTCACTTTCCTTCACCTAAAAATAACTACGTTTTTGGTTAGTGTTTCACGATTTTATGAATAAATCTATCTAAATAAAATTATCGTGTTGCCTCAATATTGCTTGGAACTACGATATTTTGGGTTATTTTTACGTCTAATAGCAAGGAAAATCCGATATGGGTTTCCATTTCTGTCTTTCTGCAACGCTAAACATGGCATTGTCTTCGTTTTCACTATGAAAACAAGAGAACCAACCGTTATAAAACTTATTTTTCCTTATTCTATACATTTTGGAGAAGGTTTTTGTTTACTTTAAACTAACCCTCGCACTGTGAAAATAATATAATAGCAAGCTCTCAAAAGCTGGGTTTGGAACAATATTAGATGTATTTTTCCAAGTTTTACAGAACATGAGTTTTATTTAAGTGATTTCATAGAAGGAAACAACCAATAGCTGGCAAATTAAAGTCAATTATAGTTTGTTTACATGGATTTTAAATCTATTTAAAAATTAAAATGTTATAACAAATTTTCTAATTTATCTAATTATTGTAAATTGATGCTAAATTATTAAAATCAGAATTTATGTTTTCTTTGTTTATAATTTTTCATGATAATCTTCCTTCTTTGCCATGAATCCAAATAACCGAACAAGGATGTGCTTACCGCCAGTAGGCTAAGAATGAAAATATATTTACTTCCCTTTGGGAAATGGCTTAAATAATATTGTATATTATGTCTAAAGGGAATGATTTCTGTTCCTCTTAACAGCTTCCCCTGAAACCATATGACGTCACTAACCACGTCACTACTGTTTCAAATTTTGGTCCAAAGGATTACTTGTACTCTTACGTTGTTGCTTTATAATTTATAATGTATAATCATTTGCATTTAATCATATCTATTTATCAACTCTACAAGTTTATTCTTTACATTTATTATACTTATTTATTATAGCACGTTACCATATTCATTCGTTATTTATTATTGCCCATCGCTGTGTTTGCTTAGTATGCCTGTTGAATGTTTTTAGCCTTACCAATTATATTTTCAGCATTTATTCTTTGTCTTTCTATGTATATATTATTCTTAGATATGTATAGTTATATTAGTACGCTTGTACGTTGTACAGGTTGTAGGATTCGGTGTTAGGGGAAAAATACTTATTAACATGACTTATTGTTACATGAAAATGTAATCAAACTAATATTCATTTTAATTTGACAGCTGTTCGTTTTTCCTTCTATTAAATCATTAAACTACAAAGACAGCTGATTATTACCAGTAGGTGATTCATTGAAAACTGAAAGCAAAATGCGACTAATATCGCGTAAGTGGGTTTTCAAATGTTCGTTATATACTTCTAAAGGGGCGGCGGATAATTTCAAGTATTGAAAAACCTGAAATGTAGAGAATGCATCCCCCAATCCCGTTTTTAGGAGAAGACGGCGTAAACTGCCTCCTGGAGCCTCACAGACAGACCGACACAAATTGAGATAATACTTCTTTCGGCTTCTCTAACACACGAAGCGTAAAAAAACTAAAAAATTAATTCATAAACATTTTCCCTCCAGAGCTAAGTCATATCCATGTCAAAATTCCTTGAGGAGTCTTGGGTTTTTTGACATGGATATGTCTAAGCTCTGGGGGGGATGTTAGCAGATTTGTGGAACGCAAAACGTGTAGCGGAAGCTTTCACACTGTACAGTACAACAATTACAGGGTGCTGGACGTGGGTGGTCCTCCGGTTCACCGGTCCATGCGCACGTGATGGGCCAGATGCGTCTGTGTTTACGCTGTGTCAACTCTACTTCAGACGGATTATTTGTTTTATGAATCATTAGCTCTTTATGGCGCCCTTGATGGGGTATCGCTGCCACATTTGACTGATTTCCCTGAAATGTCAGTCCTGCAGGCGGAGATTTAAACAAATTAAAGGGAGCAGGATCCGGTTTGGTATAGATTCTGGGAAAATTCCTTTTGGGACGTAGTCGAAATTTATATTTTTCATATCAAAACTTAAATAGTCTTATATATTTAGAACTTACTAAAATTATTCTCTTTCCAAGATTAAATTTAGAATGATTGTTACAGTTCTGGTTACAGAACGGAAATACCAATTTTCATTCTTATTCTTATAAGCACATTGTCAAATTGTTTAGTTTGAAAAACACTCAACAACACAAAACCTATACTCCCAATCTAAGTTATAAGAATAGTTGTGATTATATTTAAATAAATTCGCAACAGTATAATTTGAAAATATGAAGTTAATTTTGCTCTAAATCGTTATGTCATATTTCATAACTAATGAAATAAGAATACGTACGCAAATTTAGTCTAACATTATCCAGTGAATAACTTATAGAATTCTGCTATCTTAAAAATTAAACTGGGTCTACTTGGTTCTAGAACATTAGGCACATATCACGTAACGAAAAAACAAGTTGGGGATGTTAGCAGATTTGTGGAACGCAAAACGTGTAGCGGAAGCTTTCACACTGTACAGTACAACAATTACAGGGTGCTGGACGTGGGTGGTCCTCCGGTTCACCGGTCCATGCGCACGTGATGGGCCAGATGCGTCTGTGTTTACGCTGTGTCAACTCTACTTCAGACGGATTATTTGTTTTATGAATCATTAGCTCTTTATGGCGCCCTTGATGGGGTATCGCTGCCACATTTGACTGATTTCCCTGAAATGTCAGTCCTGCAGGCGGAGATTTAAACAAATTAAAGAGAGCAGGATCCGGTTTGGTAGATTCTGGGAAAAACTACCTTTGGGACGTAGTCGAAATTTATATTTTTCATATCAAAACTTAAATAGTCTTATATATTTAGAACTTACTAAAATTATTCTCTTTCCAAGATTAAATTTAGAATGATTGTTACAGTTCTGGTTACAGAACGGAAATACCAATTTTCATTCTTATTCTTATAAGCACATTGTCAAATTGTTTAGTTTGAAAAACACTCAACAACACAAAACCTATACTCCCAATCTAAGTTATAAGAATAGTTGTGTTTATATTTAAATAAATTCGCAACAGTATAATTTGAAAATATGAAGTTAATTTTGCTCTAAATCGTTATGTCATATTTCATAACTAATGAAATAAGAATACGTACGCAAATTTAGTCTAACATTATCCGGTGAATAACTTATAGAATTCTGCTATCTTAAAACGTAAACTGGGCCTACTTGGTTCTAGTACATTAGGCACTTATCACGTAACGAAAAAACAAGTTTATGTGTCTAGAATGTATTCTAAATATATTTTATATATTTTTCGTCCTTTTAATATTAGGATCCAGATTTGAGAAAATGAATTTTGGTAATAATTACATGTATTTTAGTTAAGCTGAACCAACTCTCTGCATAATATTACAACAATTAATAAGTGAGGGTTTATTGTGTTCAAAACTTCTCATACTTAATCCTTTAACGACTGAGTCCAAACAATTTTGCTCCAAAAGGATTCTTATAACTAAAAATTATACATCAAGTGATAAATTTGTTTACATACGGCAACATAAAAAACCCGTACACTAATATAGATTTAAGTTTTAAAACGGGGATCTCAAAATGGGAAAGACTTGGTCCCGGGTCAAGGCCTTCACCAATAGCTCTATTTCGTAAAGGAAATTTGCTAACAGGAAAGTAGTCTTATCAAAATTACGCAACAATAAAATTACCTCAAGATGATCTGGTTAGAAATCCTCAGCAGAAACACAAACACGACAAGACGATCACTGCACAACAATTAATAACAATCAACTATTGACCTAGGCAACTGCGACACTGTTAAACATGTTCAAGACTGTTCATGTCTCTCTCTCTCTCTCTCTCTCTCTCTCTCTCTCTCTCTCTCTCTCTCTCTCGCAGACAGGCGGTCAGCTGACATTGCCGATGTCTCTCGAAGACAGGCGGTCAGCTGACAATGCCAATGGTTCTAGAAACAGCTGATTGTTATATTCTTTTTTTATCTTTTCAAAAAACGTCATATTAACAAAAACAAATATGTCAGCAAATCTAATATACGAACAAACTATTCTAGAACATATCATTTTTTACTTTAAATTTTCATTTAATCTAATTTTACACCGGGAATTTTATATGTTTATTTTAACGAGTTATATTAATAAAACTATTACTAATATCCTTCTATTGTTCTAATCTTTATTTACTTTTGTTCCAATTTCGTCATTTGTTGGGTTTATGACCGCTACTGTATATAAGAAAATTTGTGACGGAATATACGTACCACGCGTTCGTATGGAAAATACAAGATATAGCCATATTATAAAAGGAGATTAGGCTTTACAATAAAGTTCTTGTGGCTTTGAGTAGCATAGATGATATTGTTTAAGAAAACAGATCATAATTTTTTATCAATAATCCATTTTATCACGTTAAAGATTTTTTTAGTCTGTCCCTCAACAATCTTAATGAGGTGTGATATTTGTATATTTATTTTTTGATTTTGTTTATACTAAATTACCAGTTAAATTATCCTGTTGGTCTAATTCCGTGTATAAACCTCTTGCCATGTTAATTCTGTATGACACGTCGACACGTCACAGTTTGTTGTCTTAAAATGGAAACAAAATAGACTAAATACGCCAGATATTACAAAGAATATTTGACTTGTCTATGCATGTTTAATGTGTGAAACAGACAATAACATTTTGTCTTATGTCTTGTAGTAAGCCAGAGAATTGGACGGGCGTTTTGCCCTTATGTTATAACTAACATACACTTGATTAACATACAAATTAGGCCCTATACATAATAGTTAGGTAAGTATAATAGTTATTTATTAATGGACCAGTCAACCAAGTTAAGGATAGTAAATTAAGGAAATTTATAAAAGTAATTTAGTAAACATATCTATGTACAAAAGGTTTGGAGGGACAAATAGCACACCAATTTATATAAAAATTCTTTATTTTAAACTAGCCATAAAATAACATTAAAACAGTGATATTGAGATTCGACTAGAATTACCATTGACTCTCTAGAAAACGATATTGAGTGTTTATAAATAATAAGTCAGGATATAATATTAACTCATGAAGTGTTTTATAGGTTTAACGTATGCTCGAAAATTATATAAACGTTTTAAAACAAATGTTAATAGAAAACGAACTACTGAGTATGTATTAACTGAAAAACCTAACATTAAAATTCAACAAATTAATAGATCTACCCTTTTCATTGAAATTATTATATCATTTTATTCTATTCTCGGATATATTCTGAATATCGGGTTGAGGTGTGGTCTCCATTCTTCTTCAGTTTCACTCAATGTCTCCCAACACCAATGGTTTGAAATAACCGAATGTTAGCAAGGATTTTTTACATATTTCATCGGTTGTATACTAGTAGAAAGATGAGGTATTCGATATGTTTACTACTTGAACAGCATTAACAAATAATTAAACTTAAATAATGCCAAAACTCTTGTTTTATAAACTATTTCGTCTGTGACCTTAACAAAAAAACCAGAATGAAAATAAGATACCAGTCATCTGGGTAGGAGATACTCTTAGATGAAATAAGTACCGATAAGTTATCTTGTACGTTGGATTGCTGTTTCGATATATCGATTGATGAGGGCAGGGCGCATATCGTTCGAGATACGATATATTATCGTCTGCCTTCCCACTACATTGAGTATTTTTTAGTCACTTTGGATTAGTGTATGTTATATTATTTATCACACGAATAACAGAATTATTTGTTACGTTATTTATAAGGTTAAAAGTTATAAAAGTGACTTGTTAAGTGGAACAAGAGATTTTCAGCATTTTAAATTTATTATTATTAATGACACATAATTAGTAGAAATATCTACTATCTTACCCATCTACTTCCTCATTCCTTGCGATTTCTACCTTCAACCCTTATTCTTTGTTTGAAGTTCATTATAGTTAATGGTGGATTTATGTTATTTAAATTTTAACTACGGATATTTTCCATCACGATTTTAAGCAATATAAAGTATCACAACGTTTCGGGATCTGAAATATGATCCGTCCTCAGGCGACCTATTACCTAAATCATTACACGATTAGTACATAATCCGGACTAAGCCGGTATAAAGCTGAAAACAAAAAAAGTTCGAGTTGTCTTTGAGTCTTCGTGACGAGTGGACGTGTTATGTTTCTTTTGTACAATTATTAGTGAATGGTTTGTTTGTAAGTTTTTTTACTACTATAACCCTTTTGTTTTTAGATTTATACCGACTTAGTCTGGAGTAATCGTATTATGTTTTAGGTACTATCTTGCCTGAGGACGTGTCCGTGATAAAAATCTAAATAACATTCAACCCTCCTTGGGCAGAATGTCAAGTTTTCAGTGTCAGATAACGTTGTGCAAAGGTTTAACTAGGTGTGTGAGTTGTACAGTCTAATCTACGGCGAAGGGTGACGACGAGTGGTCCATGGAGTCGACGGGGGGTGTTGAAGTATTAGAGGCGGCGCCCTGCAGGAAGGGGTAGTAGTAGTAGGCGGGCAGGGGTAGCTGAAGCGTCTGCAACGGGGAGAGCGAAGGGAACGAGCCGACCGACCTGCAACAACCAGGGTAAAGGGGATAAGTTGGGTATTTCGTGTAATTATTTTATAAAATAAATCCCTCATATTAAAAGCTAATTTTTCCTTTTTTCCCTTAAACGATAATGTAAGGAAAAAGTATTATTTTTGACAGAATGTTCGAATTTGAGATTCTGTTGGATATATCCATTTAGTTTCTCCCTAAATCGAAAAAAGTGAATTTTAAGTTATGTCTGTCTGTTTGTGTGAGGGGGATATGCAGAAGCCTAGAGACGAGAACATTTGCCCGGTTTTTATGAAATTCGGTATGTAGGTAACAATCCACGGTATCTCGGACTTTTTTATTAATTTTATTTTCTAAACCCCCCAAAAATGTTTCTCAAAAACGGCTCTAATGACTTTCATAAAATTATATGATTTATAGTTCTTTATGAAATAAACAAATGCCACCACCCGTATTTCTCAAAACAATGTTAAAATTTATAGACTTTGAAAAGTCGAGTACGCAGGTCTGCTGCGACGGGGGTATTATTAATAATTACCATATTAATTAATGATCTTAGTAAATTAATCAGCTGCTCTTTGTATGAATCAAACACACTATGGATCTATCGGTGTTTATTTCTTTAAGTAAACCCTTTCGTATGAAGGAACTAGATTTATATGTAATGGATCGACACCGCTAACTAGAGATAATATTGTTCTAGTAGTTGCCAGAGTGGGCGTGTACCTTCCATGTCCCGCGGCCACAGGTCGGTCGTCTCTCACTAGAACCTTGACCGCCACCCTCTTGCCGGGACTGTCCGCCAGCAGCTGGCGTCTCTTGGTTTTGTACCGGCGATTCTGGAACCAGATCTTGACCTGAGTCTCGGTGAGCCGCAGGGCGTGCGCTAGGTCCGCTCGCTCCGGTCCTGACAGGTAGCGCTGTTGGTTAAACCTGTGTCAAGAGCTATGCGTCAATCCTGGCCATGAGGGTAAAAAATTGATAAACTTTTTTCTTTTACTAACCAGTCTTGCCCATTTAAGGTTATTCCCTAGCGTAGTCATATGTCAAATTTAAGGGGGTTTTCCTAACTCCACGATTAATCAAACTGCGCTGCTAGCTCAATGTTTCGCAATTGTGGAGAGCACTGGTTGCATTGAGATTAAATGAGACCTTATTCCTACCTCCGCAGTGCGCGACTACCATGGGCGATGTTGAGGGAGGCGTGAGGGGGCATTACCTCCCAAGCCTTTCGGTAAATATATGTATATGTTTACCATAAATAGTTATTGGTTCCCCCTCCAAATGACCTCTAACTCCGTCCATGGCGACTATCCGCTACAGTAACTGCGCAGTGTGACTATCTGGTTAGACCGCCAACTATCACTAGAGGTGTTAATTTGTTTGTTTATTCCTTCTATAACACAAGTTCCATCTAAATTGTAAAATTAATGTATGAAAAATGTTATATTACTAATTGAAGTCATATTTTGACTACTAAATATCATCTGATGAAGGCCTATATCACGCAGCGCAGTTAACTTTCGGAGCTCGATGTGCAACATAATAATATGTACTGCGGAGGTAGGGAAACGCACCGTTAGGTACTCCAGAAAAGTTTACAATGCCAGGAAAGTCACTTCACTTTATACTTTTATACTTTTAACTGAAATGACGACCTACCCATTTCAAATGGTAATCTAATCCAAACAAGATTATACAACTTATGCCTACTGACCTTCTCTCGAGCTCGTAGACCTGCGAGTGGGAGAAGGCTGCCCGGGACCGCTTCTTGCGGCTGACGGTGTCGTGGAGGGCGCGGGTGGAGGCGGGCAGGCAGGAGGGTCGCAGATACAGCAGGCTCGGGCCGGGGTCTCGCAGCATCCCTCCGGGCAGCATACCCTCTGGAGAGACATGACAGAATGTTAAGTAAAGATAATCATGAGGGATTATTCTCTAAAGACTGGGGAGGTGGCGCGTCTTGTAATCCAGCTACTGGGCGTTCATGAATTGTGGATAGTTATGAGCGAAAGTGGATGTAATATTCTCTGCTGTGGATTAACGTCCGCACTATTGAATACTACGTATAGTTAGTTAGTTACTGTAATGGCAACCCATCCAGGTATTTTAAGCCAAGTATGAATGAGAAATGAGTGTAAGATGATTGTGGCGCGATCTTGTAGTGTTGCTACTGAGAAAGGCCAACATGTTCCTTAGACAAAACTGTCAACTAATAACAGTCAATGGTATATGTAAGGGACCTACAATTTTAACGCAGTGTCCGCAGCTCTGAGTTACTATTAAATACACGTTCATCCACAAAGACCATCCTCATAATAATTAGACCAGATCGTAATTCAGAGGCAAATGTAATTCAGATTCCATGTTAAAGTGCAGAAACAACTGACTGTATGGTACAGTGAAAGGCCTAATAGAAATCGGTCCCCAGTTGAATTTTGATCATAATCTTGACATAATTTATAGAATAGCCGATCAAGATCGTAAGACTAACCTCATAAAAGTTTGATTATAAATTTGCAAAGTATTTTATATTTTTCAACTGTCAACGTATTAAACTTTCTTTAATCACCCAGAAATATTATATTGTTACTGTTATTAAATATCAATATTAAGTTGTTGTTAATGTTCGAATCAATTTTAGTCATACCAGCGTAAGCTCATGACTAAAATTGCATTATTATGTATATTTTTTTATAAAATATCTTGTACCGTACTAAATTATGTTACTTTATTCTGTATTCTACTATACTATAATTATGTTGGAAGAATCGTATGTTTGCAAGAGGAAAGAATTTTTTTATGTAAACGTGACTCTCATATATCAATATTCAACTCCGTGCTAATAAATACTTAAAATAGTTTAAGTATATTTTACATTATGGTATGTAAGTTACTCTACAGTACAAAATTAAACTCTCTAGTGGTTTAAGTCCTTTAAAATAGTACTTAATGAAATTAATATATCTTATTTCAATATATTTTAGTTCAGTATATTTATAAATTGTTAATAAATGTAACAACGGGTGCCTTGGTAGTGGTTGGAGTTTGGTGCAAGAGGTCTTGGGTTCAAATCCCGGGATGCCCATTTAGTTTAGGACCGCTTTTCCAAAAAATCTTTGTGTGTCTCTGGCGTTGAACCAGTAACCAGAAACGAAAAAGAATAAAATGATTTCGTAAGATCAGCCTCCGTTAACAATTTATTCGTTATTAATTTTTTACTCATAACCGAGTGATTCAGAGTATTCCATTATGAGTTGCCCAGCCAGCAGACTAGATTAAACGGACTGTACAAACGTATAAGAGCGGTGTGTTAACAAATAGTCTAAAATAAGCACATCTGGAACCTTAAGTAGTTGAGACTAAATCATCCGTCGGTCTAGAAAGCTCTTGCAGCGATTAACGCATTCTAGCGCCAACAGTTTGTTTTGACAAGATGTGAAAACAAACTGCGATTCAATAAGCGGCCGGGACAGGTCTGCCAACTGAACAAACTATGAGTGACAATGCTGCGGCGCATCGCGAGGACCGGAAGTTGTGATCCATTAGGGCCATCAGCTAATGTCGGCGTATTGATGGGTGATGGCAATACGGTAAAAGCCTCGGAACGGCGACTGGCACCTCATGGCACGGCACGTCGGGGTCCATGGGATTGGAAACAACAACAAGTACCTTAATTTTATCTTTTTTTTAAATGAGTACCCTCTGGAGTAATACTGTAAAAGTTTTTAATTACCCACACCGTCAGGTGATCCTGTAGTTATTATAGCAACCACGGGTTTCTAATTATCTTGAGTACATTTTCAAGTAAAACATCAAGCTTTTTGTATCATTATTTCCTCATTTTGGACAAAGTCAACAAAGGACACATATTTTGACAACCACAAAAATATACGAAACATATGGCCCTTTTCATAGCAGAATCAAACATGGTTTACAAAAGAGTTAAGAAAATTTAATAGACGATAAATATATCTACAAAGACGGTCTTTCTATCTAATAAAAAAAATATCTACAAAGACAAAAATCGTTAAGAGAATCATGTTCATCTGTCATGATTCACCTTTATACTAGGTACCCTACAAACACTCAATAGTAGACTACTTGATTTTTGTTCAATATACCCAACCATAGGTTATTTTTATAGGTCGTCTATTTTTGTGGATCGAAATATGTGTTAATTCGACAACCACAGTTGGCTTTCTCTGACATGAAGAAATAACCATACAAAAATGTATTTTCTTTCCTTTGGGAAATGGTTAGATCATGGATTAGTCTAAAAGGAATGTTTTGAGTTCCTCTAAGTAGCTGTAAGTAGTTGTGACAGTTTTACTGCAATTGCAGCTTTAGTAGTAGAAAATGTGTGATAGTAATTAATATTTATCTCTTTCATAAGAATTTTAAATTTTTTATTGAAAAACTCTGTAACATTATACGATTGAATATTCTTGACAACGGGAAGAATTGTTTTATCGCTTCTGTTACCTGTTTTATTCATGAGCTTTTGGAGAAAAAGTGTATATCACAGTAAAATTAAAATGAGTTTTGTTTATTATAAGTCTACATATCAATTAAACCAATATGTACAGTGTCTACCGACTAATTTAAAATGCTTTCTTGGGAAATTCAAATATTGAAACAAACAGGAAAAAGAAATGAGTTTGGAAGTTCGTATATAGTGTTGGGTACAGACAAAAAAATTCTCCGCCACCGCCTTCCTCCCAAAAATATACTACTATATATTGAACAGGATCAGGTGTCGTGTGCAAGATTTGATCCCCATATTTTTCTTATGGGAAAACGTGATGATTCTGTTAAACCATTACACCACCACTACTGCTGTCCTTATAACCAAATGACTCACTTCCATTCCACTTCCGTTCCAAATGTTGGTCTGACGGATGGCTGCTATATTAACTATAGGATAATCTGATAGTACAGGTCATTTAAACTTGTTATAGTAATTTTTATGGGTGAATCTAAACTTAGATCTAAGTTCATAGCAAAACTATAGTTAATCCTGGTGGTTTAAAATTATCTTTGTACACGTAGAAATAGAAATGTTGAAAAAAATCTGGAGAGGATTAAAATTAGCGTGACAAACACAAGGCTAGAGTGGCAGCATCTTTTTCTTATCAGAATCATATCTGCGTTATACATTTCAAGTAAAAACAGAGGACGACACAGTACAAGGTGGACAGTACTGTTAAAACTGACTGGTTACTCCACTCTAGGACCATCACTGACCAAGGTCCGCAACCAGACACGCTAGCAACTGACCCACCGAAAACACTGAGTACAACCAGCACAATACCTAAAGGTGGTCCAAACTAAACCATTCAACAACAGTAGAAGCCCTCACAATGTAGTGTCTCAAAAACTCTATCCAGGAGAGGGAATTTGCAGATTTGGCATTTAGGCTAACCGTTCTAATCGTCAAAAGATTCTCATTGGAGTTTTAGAAATTATCATGGGAATTATAGTAAAATTAAAATTTGTAGTCCATTCTAGATACTGTACTATTTATTGTTCTTAATAAATGTCATAATCATGATGGTTAAAACGTATTATTCTCATTACACCTGTAATGCAGGAAAAATTATTTGTTGCATCTAGAATATTTCGTGAAATAGTGAATTACTTGTACATTATATTTTTTAAGGAAACATATAATTACCACAACGTTATATCTGATGTCAACCTGTAGCTATTTAAGAAACCCAAACAAAATATTCTGATGAAAAAACTAATACAAATTTAAGAAATACAAAATTGTCATGATTCGATGATTTTAATGTAATATTAATTAAGACTATAGCAAATTAAATAGCCTCTATATTCTCGCACATAGTAAACTTAAGCTTTAGCACAGGAATATTCACAGATGATCTTAAGCTTAGTATTGTAGTAGCCGTCCTGTCCAAAAGATCAAATAATCTCCAAGGTATCAATCTAAGACCGATAAGCTTACTTTCTACCTTACTTTTTGTTCAGTTCTCAAAGAGATGTAATATTTTTGTGTGATAAACAATTTGGTTTTACGAAAGGAGGGAGCACGGAGGATGCTTTAGTTAAAGTAACTGATTACATTTATAGCAATTTTTATGAGAACCAAAAAGTAAAAGGACTTTTTATAGACTTTAGAAAAGCTTTAGATTCTGTGAATCATAATATATTACTTCAAAAAATGTCGGCGCTGGGAATCCGAGAAGTGGCTTGTGGAAATTAGCTACAATGAATTTTTGACATTTAAAAGCCCATAGCATTTCAATAAATAGTTCTACAGACAAACTGATGATTTAATATTATTTGAGATGTTAATATACTATCTATACAACATGAAATGTTAATCAAAATCGTTCAAGCGGAATGTGAGACATTTTACATTTAAAGGTTTGACCTACCCTTAAAAATCGAAAATCAAAAAAAAAATTCTGGTCTGGAGATATTAATAAAGTGAGTGCACCCGTGTATAAAAGTTCATAAAAATCGACGAATGAAAAATTGGACGATCAGTATGGCCTCAGGTTTTGTATATAGACGGATAGACATCAGTCTTAAACCATTTTTTGGATTCAGGGAGCCTCTAACCACTTTCAACAATTATCTCTCTTACAATTATCTTAACTTATTTTCTATTTTTCTAGCTTAAGAAATTGGAAACAAATGTTTGAAACAATAAATTTTAGATAAACCATAAAAGAATATGATAATTATTTTTAATAGTTTTACTAACGGTTTAAATATTTCATTTAACTAAGGGAGAAAGAATGTGTTAGTACACTGATACCGTTTACTAAGAATGATGAATCTGTTACTGAGGAGCTTACAAAAGAGTTGTAATAAACTTTATATCTCATGCGCATAAGTGTACAATCATTTATGAGACTCAATCAACTATTGGATTTGGAATGGATAACGTCTACACGATATAAATATTGCCGTCGTTTGGAATGTACATCTTAAGTGGCCTCCACTTTCGAATGTTCTGTGAATAAATAGGGATTTTATCTGATGGATAGGGATGGATAGGGGCACCTGACATCTCACTACGCGACGGCCCTGAGAAATCAATTAAACTTTCCTAAACATATAAATACTGATGTATTGTTTATGGTATAAATTTCAGAGATAATATAGATAACCAAATTATTTTATACCAGCAGTAAGATTATTATTTGTACGGGTTGTCAGCAATAAGTAATAGAATTACAAAGCAAGATACTTATGAGTATTATTATGACAAAATATTAATCTAAAACCACAAGCAAATAAACCGTGATGGCAGACCTCCAAGCGAGGAATTTCCAGTCTTTATGAACTATTTGAAAAATAGTTACTAAGTTTCATCATATCTGAAGCCATATAACAGCACATACACGGACAATAAGGAACATCTGACTTTAAAACGAAAAAAACTTGGTTTCGGACTTAGGTCTTTTCATGACGAAGTTAACTCACTAAAAACGTATAATTTAGCACTACAGTACAGCAACTATTTAGTACAGAAACAAGTTTAAATTTGATTAAATTGATCACACTTTTAGTTAGTTAGATATCCTCTAAAATTAGTAAAATTTAGTAACAAGACTACAAGCACCACAATCATACTACACTCATTTCCCATTCATACTTGGTTTAAAATACCTACCTGTGTAGGTTTGTCATTTCGGGTAAAAGTATAAGTAAAGAACAACTGATTACAGTTGAATGTAATTTTTAATTTGGTTTCAAGCTAATGATCGTTGTAAGGAAATTATAGGCCTGTTTATTTATAGGAGTGAGCCAACGTTCCCTCTACTTTAAGGCGACATTTTCAGTAGAAATTAGAAATATCAAATGCGCTTAGTATCACTCAAAACTATAGACAACATTAGTCAAAAGTATACACAAATTATTAATTATTACTTTTAATATTAATTATTAAAAAATTATTATTATTATTATTATTATTTTTATTGGAAGGGGCGGATTACTCCCAAGGCACTTCAGCCGTAGCGGCTTTTTGCGCACCCCTGTTTGGGTTGCAGCATTATCACATAGCGAAAAGCCATTGGTGATTGGCGGGATTTGAACCCGGGACCTTGAAGTATTATTATATAAACCTTCGCCAAAATGTATAGCATGATGAATACGTTTCATGATAACGAGTGTTCTTCTTTTCATGAAGAAAACGAACATAAATATAGCTACATTTTTTTAATTTCGTTCCTATATCGGACTTTCTATAGTATAAATCTTAACAATAACCAAAATTGTCACAATTCCAAGCAGTGTGCAGACAACCCGCTAATTGTAGCTATATAGATGGTAGGTCGTAGGTCCACCAACAGCAGCCTACCTCATCCTCACCTGGGAATTGCATTCGGTCCGCCTTCCTGGTCATGTCTAGCGCCTGTTCTTGGCCCGCTGTCCTCTCCCGGTCCCTGAGGATGTCGGCAATAGAGAACGGAGTCAACGACACGGAACATCTTCTCGGGGGGCTTCCGGAGTCCCTATCTTCCGGTTCCGTTTTAAACATCTCACTTCCGCCAAACACCACTCACATCATAAAACTATTATATTTCCATAAGTTAATCACTCAGAGTTGTCTTCAAATGCACAAAAATTGAATTAAATTTAAAATTTATAAAAAATGTAATACATTTGCATATTCACCATCCCTTATTGACCTCACACTCTGGAAGGCGAGCGAGTAGTTTCTGGCAAACGAGCGTGGCCCGATCAGCTGTTTAGTGTTGTCAGCAGACGAGACGGACCAATCAGAAGCTGTTATTCCCCCTCGCTCCCCTCCCCGGACCGCCACCACCAATCACATCCACGCAGTTCTTCAATTATAGGAAAATGTCTTTGAAGCAAAGATAAGTTTGTGGGAGGTGTTTATTTGGGCGTGATACCATAAAATTGTTAACGACTTTAGGATGTTTTGTGATGAAAGTTTTCAAATATTAATTAGGTCGTGTTTGTATCTGATGTGCAGTTTTGATCCGCTCAAAGAGTTTTGCGTCAACGTAAATACGACAAGGCAGTAAATGTTGGCAATGAATCTGTGATTCAATCAATATTTATTTGTTTCAAGTTGATTATAGTGACTCGAAAACAAACCTTACAAAGACACGGGACCTGAGGTTTATCGTAGGCAACATACCAAATCTCGATCAGTCTGTACTGATTTTCTTTCCACTATGCAATCTAATATGAGATGCAGACTAAGAAACAAATGATTTCTTGTAGTTACGGCATTGTTTAACCCTAATCCTGATCCTAATCCTATTCCTAATTAATAAGTTTATTATTTTCAAAAATACTGTTTACGCCGCATACCTAAACTGTCCTAAAATTAAACGTGTGTGATCACTCATTGAAACTATACGTCAATCATACACTCAATAAATTATCATTTGGTCTTAAAACCTCCCTTTAAAACCTAGTTTGCTGTATCATCAGTCTCTCTTTTGTAGGATAGAAATAAATTGAAGGACAAAATCAATCTGGACAAACGTGGGTGGTGAGGTTATAATACCCGCCTCAAAACTGATCGCATCGAATAAGTGTCATTAGTAGATTTGTCATTGATACTAATTAATTAATGATGCTTCCTAACAACAGGTCGACGTTAGGTAGTAACAAGACCGGGGTTTGGACCGTTCCCCATCAAAACGTTAAAAATTCCACTGGTGTAGAAGTACACAAAATAAAAAAAATCAATGAAAGGGTTATAAGGTTTCTACACTTTAATCCATTTTAGACATCACACCAAAACTATACATTTTTTGATTTTAGAGACAGCGGCCCACTCGGAGTTGACAGATTGTAGAGAAGTGGACTTCATAAATTTAGAGTGAACTGGCCGGTCCCGATTCAAGAAAAAATAGTTAAGAGTCTGCATCAGTGGTAGCCATCTTGAATTTTAGTCCCGTAAGAGCAATGTTAAATTCTGGCCGAACATACATTCACTTTGGCGTCTGTAGTGGCGTTAATTATCAAAGTATCAATGTAAAACTTTGGAGATAAATTGATGAGATGTGGCTCAAGGGCATGATCTTTTAATATGTTCAAAAATTTAACTTGATATAAAAACAAAAATCCAGGAATATTTTATTAAATAAATCATTATTATTTTTTTATTGAGAGCGAAAATAAGAAGTTCTGTAAGGTGGTACCCTGGAGGACTGTAATACCTTGACACTTGTAATAATTTGACACTCTCATAATTTATGACAATAGGTCAAGGAGATATAGTCGCCAGAATTTAACATTGCTCTTACGGGACTAAAATCCAAGATGGCTACCACTGATGCAGACTCTTAAGCCTATTAATTTATAATAAATAATCACTTTTCTGTTACAGTAGTTTAGTACCTGCATACCCAACAACATTACCGGCAAGGGAATGGCCCGACTCCAAAAACTGCAGATAACCGCAGTTCGCTTCGTTTATGGTGTCCGTAGACGTGAGCATATTTCGGCCTACCGAGATGCTACTGTTTTTTACGACTGATACCGTGTACCGGATTCAGATTTGCAACCTCATCCACCGGGCGTTTACTCTTAATGAGCCACAATACCTGGTGGACAGACTTGTTACTCGCGGGTGGATGTCGCAGCGCAGTACCCGACAGGACACACTGATTCACTTTCCGAAAGTGAGGCGGGAAGCGGGGAGAAAGGGGTTTTCGTACTTTGGTCCAAAGTTATACAATGATCACCCCTTCGCTCTGAAGCTGTTGAATATCCCAGCTTTTAAAACTAATTTTTAAAAAACCATGAGACCTGATAAATAGAGGCTCATTTAGTAGCTCCTTAAGTATTATTTTTTATTGTTGTTGTTTTAAAGTTTTATCATTTATACTTTGTTATGTGTTATTTATTTAATTATTCATACATTGTGACTAGAGTAACTCTGAAAATCAGTATTGCACTGAGAGGCACTTGAAAAAAGGCATTTAGAATTTAATTGAATAGTTTCAAGTGAGTATTTAAAAAATCATACTACTGTCTATAACACGATATCAGAATGGTGACATTCTGATACATTGATGGTTACATTCTTACACCGGACGGCCGGAATGTTAATGCCGGCGTAAGTATAATTTTTCTTGCTTAAGCCAAGTATAATTCCTCTCATCTTCACTGCGCATTGCTACAAGCAATGCAATCCAAAAATGTTTACACAAAATATCTGCAACGCTGGGTTCTCCTATCTTGTCAATGTTATGTAGTCAGTCCGTGGCGGATTTTGCCGTAGAGTCATCCGTCACCTTTTTAGCTGCAACGAATTTTTAAGTTTTTTTACATGGATATGTCTTAGTTCTGGGGGGTCGTTGGTGATTTTTAAGATGGAAAACATGTAACAGGTTTCCATAGAAACTACCAGAGCTATTGTATTGAATTTTTAATATAAATGAATAAGAACAGCTGTTTTGATGAAGTTAAAACATTACCTTTAGACATATCCATGATCTAACCTATTTCCCACAGGGAAGTAAATACAATCATTTTTCATGACGAGTAGCCTCCGGATTACTGAATAATTCTGAAATATTTAAAATGCCTGTACCGTCAGGTGATCCTACACTGTAATTGTAGAAATCGCGTCCCCATGTTGGAGAAAGTCGATATAATCAATCATTGGCCAGTATTGAAAAAATCACGTGTTTACTTCCCTTTGGGAAATAGCTTAGATCATGGATATGACTAAAGAAAATGTTTTCAGTTCGTCTAGACAGCTGTCCTTATAACCATATGACGTCACTTCCGATTCAAATTTTGGTCTGACGGATTGCCAATACCCCCAAGACCTAAGACATATCCATGTCCAAAGCACTTGTTTTCACCTGTTTTTATCTGTTTTTTGCAGTGTCAATATTTATCTATGATATTCATGACGACTTTCGCCAACATGAGAAAATGATTTCTACAACGGCTTAATGTTTGAGTTTGAAAATGAACTTATATAAAGGTCCAGTTTGAAAGTGGTGTTATTTTTATAACAACTTCAGGATCAGCTGACAGCACAGGAAATTTATACCTTTCTAGTTCTTTTTTCAATTTATATCATAAATATATTTATTAACATGGTAAGAAGGAATTATAATCAGGCACATACAGTACTAAGGAATTACAACAAAAAGTATAGACCTAAAGTTTTGCTATTCTTGTGTCGTGTGTATGGTGCCGCGCCGTGCTGCCTCGAGCAGGCAATTTGCTAGCAGCATTCATATTGCGTACGCTTTCAGTCGGGCACTTTGCGTAAAAAAACTCTACCTGTATGTTCCTTGGAAAATTATAATCACGAATCTTATTATTTATAGGCACACCCAATGTAAACTCGTTGCAATTAAAATTTATAATATATTACTAATACAAGAGCTGTACAAGGGTACGTATTTTATACCGGAGTAATATAAATATTACATACAGCTTTAAAAATACGGCATTAGGTTTTACATGATCATTAGCAATACCTATTTGAGCTGATCTATGATAATATTGGGTGAGAAGAGCAAAATATGTGTATCGAATATCCTACAGTTGAGGGAACGACTTTTAAATTAGAAGCTGTATGTAGATAAAAATATTTTAAAATAATATTAATAATAATATAAAATATTATAGTACAAAACATGTGTTTTAGATGTGTTGAAGAGCGAAATTCGTTCTTTTCTTCCTAGGACTAAACCTATTATTGTGATGATTTTTTGAGTCCTACGCCAAAAAAATCATTGCTGATGATACTTTAGATTCGAGGTCAGAATTCGATTTAAACAATCGATAAAATAACTACAACAATCACTATCGATTTTTGTGTACTTCAGACATTCCGGATTGTGAAACTGATAATCCAATCCAATACTATATAATACGAGCAAGGTATATATATATATATATATTTGCACACGGATCTCGAAAACGGCACCGAGGAATTTCTTTAAAATTTGGAAATAACTAATTTCCGAGTAGAAAATAAGTTCTAGATAGGTCTAATGTCCAGGAAAATTCGTGTTTTCTTGTAATATTAAGTTTAAAATCTAAAAATTTTACATTACGCTTATGGAGAATAAAATGTAAACAATACAAACCAAAACAGCTGTTTATAACCGTTTGACAGTTCTTGATTGAAGACTGCGGGGAACAATATAGAGGTTATGCATTAATATTTATTTTATGAATTAAATAAATGCAAAATTATCAGGTTACTAAACAATTTGTAAAAACTTAAGGATAACATAGCTGTGCGAAATAAAAGCAGAAAAAAAGTATTTCCAAAATCTTCCGTTTTTGATTCCGAATTCGTTGTTGCTTGAAGCCACTGAACAAACCAATTAATTGTGTAAATTAAATTTTTGTTTTGCTTTTCAATCCTCATTCCGTTTATAAAAAAAATCAGTTGATCACAGATAATAATGGTATGGATAATATAAATAGTAAATGATCCTTTGGCTAAAAGATGTTTAAAGATCTAATGTCTAACGTCGTTCGTGTTGTAGCGTGTCGGCCTCGAATAAGAGTTAAACACATAAATGTTTTCATTGGGCAGTAAATTTGTTTTAATTTTGCTAATTAACTTGTAAAAACATGTCTTATTCTATCCGAGCAAAGCTCGGTCACCAGGTACTAGAGGTTATGCATAAATATTTATTTTATGAATTAGATAAATGCAAAATTATCAGGTTACTAAACAATTTGTAAAAACTTAAGGATAACATAACTGTGCGAAATAAAAGCAGAAAAAAGTATTTCCAAAATCTTCCGTGTTTTGATAGAAAACGTATTCGTTGTATTGCTTGAAACAACTGTAACAAACCAATTAATTGATGTAAATTAAATTTTCTCTTTTGCTTTTCAATCCTCATTCCGTTTATAACAAAATCAGTTGATCACAGGCTAATAATAACGGTATGGATAATTAAACAGTAAATGATCGGCTTTGGCTAAAAGACGTTAAATGGCATCGCTCAATTGACTAACGTCGTAGCCGAGTTGTAGCGTGTCGGCCTCACTATAGGCCGCGAGTTCCATCCCCACCAGGTATCCGTTCATCTATGGCGATACTTTTTGTTCACTGCTATATTAATTATGGTGTATTAAATCGGTTTTATTTAAATCACATAAATGTTTTCATTGAGTAATAAATGTGTTTTAATTTTTCTAATTAATTTTTATAATACATGTATTATTCTAAACGAGCAAAGCTCGGTCACCAGGTACTTAACTGTTAAATTGAACTATCAAATGGTTGAGATCGAACTATAGATAATAATAACTAACATTGACAAAACCTAAAAAACCAATCAGGAATCAAGAAAAACTGCTACAACGTAAATAACATAACAGCTAGTGACAAAACACAGTCTAAATGGTCGAGTATTGATACTAAATCAGGTAATAATAATTTATGTGACACTAGTTTGTTTCGTTTTATTTTCAGCATGACGAAAAATATAGTTCATCACACGGCCCAAAATTGGCTTTTCGGTATATACCTGGTCTTTGGATTTTATATTTTCTATTTTTGAAACAGAAGACTTCGAATCAGTGAAAATAACTATGTCAGTATCTTGCAGTTCATTGCAAAATGTTACACTTTTATAAATTGCATACAGTTCAGCTGTATAATTTGAAACCATTTGTGATAACTTGTATTTTCTGGAAGTATTAAGTTAGGGGTTATAAATGCTCCCACAGGTATCCGTATCAATTATACTGTTTTGTTTACTGGTATTTAATGGTTTTAAATAGTTTTATTTTTTTTATGAAAAAAAAATGTGTTAATTTTTAATTTTTTTATAATGTATATTTAATTTTTAACAGAAATTCGTAAGTTGTCTAAGAAAAAATTGTAAATACTAAAATGGTGAGATCGAACCAGATATTAATAACTATCAAATAACTGAAAAAAAAAAAAAAAAAAAAGGTACAGAAAAAACAGTCTAAAAATTAGTATTGATACTTAAAATAATAACAATTGTTAGTTTTTTCGTTTTATACGATTAAAAAAATCCAATAGTAATTGCTTGTTCATATTAGGTTAAAATATTTCTATTTTTGAAACAGAAGACTTAATCAGTGAAAAAACTATGGTTCTGCAGAATTATTACTCTTTTATAATATGTTTAAAACTTTTATAAATTAGAAGTTGGTATAATTAAAATAAAAGTGACTTTCATTCTGGACCATTTTACATTTAATTTTATAAATGGTTAAAAACAGTTTAAAATCATATATTATAAAAATTAAATAAATTTTTATTTATGTTAAGTTTATGTTAAAGTAATGGACTTGCTTGAAAATTTATGTATTGTATTCATTGTATGCAACACAGGTGTAGCTGTAGTCCTCAAATTCTATAGATTTATTTAAGTAACTTATGTTTATTTAAGATGGAATTTCAATTAAGATGGAAGTTGGAAGTTGATTTAAAGTTAAAATTATGAGAACTAAGCTAGCAGCTGATGGTCGAGAAAAACTGTGTCACTATAGGACTAGTAGGAGGACTATTGCAACCACACGACATGAAGCAGGCCAGGAAGCAATAATAGATGTCAGATTGGACCTTGTCCTTGGTATTTTGTATTTGCACAGACTAATGATCAAATGATATGAAATTATATATTTGTTATTAAATCCTTGTTATCAAACACATGTTTTGGAGTTTTAACATTGCTATTACGAGACTAAAGATCCAAGTTAGTGGAAATACTGCACACTACTTCACGCTTTTCAGCTAGGACTGTCCACCATGTAGTAATTGTTGCGGTGTCGCCGGTGGCTGTCACGTGACCTCGTCAGCTGATGCATTGTTGGTCACGTGTCTCCCTCCGGATCCCGCGTTACGCTTAAATAAACACTTCGGATCACAGGGCGAATCATTTAGTTCCGCACGGCGGAAAGAGCGGTTTAGGAGAATTAAGAGTGATTCTGGTGGGAGTGCCCGAATTGCTCAATTCAACTTATCCAACGTAGTTATCATTAACTCCATTGTGGTCCATTTGTTGAATTTGGCTCGATATATGTTATATTCGGTCTGCTAAGGTTGATCCAGTTTAAATCTAAATAAATATTATTCAATGATAGTTTTTTATACTGATAAAGTTCTATCTTCAGTAATATATTTGAGTTTATAGTAGTATGTACTACTTAAAATGTATGTATTCACTTTGAATTAACTCCCACAGATACCGTATATATTCAGTAATTTTTAATGCTCTTTCACCTTTGATGTCTTATTGTTTTTACAATGAATCTACAGTGTCTGAACTATGTCTTACAAAAGAGTAAGAAATAAGAGGACCTTTTAGTGGTGACAGCCTATCTTCAGTAGCATCTAAGAATGTGCAGTAACTCTTTTTTACTATCCCACCGTCTCATTTTCAGGAGTTAGTCTAGGCCATCGCCAGGTACTGTTTTCACATTACTTAAGGCTAGATCTAGTGTTTAACGACATTATCACTTAGCAAAAAGCCATTGGTGATTGGCGGGATTTGAACCCAGAAGCTTTTGGACACCAAAGTCCCACGCTCTACCTCTAGACCAACACGCTCCACGTATGTAGGTAAAAAACATGTCATAATAAAAACAATAAGAAGTCTAAGATCCACATTCAAACCTTGTAAATGACACGAAAATCATTCATCGGAAAGATTTGTTATTGAATTTATTCGATTATAATCTCTTTACTAAATGAAAACATAAAAGTTCATAACAGAATAATTAGGGTTTATTGTCTCTAAAAATAGGGTCTATAAACGTATCACCTTGTACCCAATCTCGCCTCAACGAGTACCTTTGTTAGAACAAAATAAAACAATGGGCTATTTAAAAATTTTCATTTTAAAATTCGTGGCGAGTGCGATTATCTGGAACTTAACGGGTTAATTAGTTAAAATTAGGGTTATTTCTAGTTATAATTTAATAAAACAGGCCTACCCGAGATTCATTTTTATACAGATCAAGTAAGTACTATTTAATCGTCGTTTATCGTGAACTATAACATGCTTTCAAGGATAATGGGTTGGCAATATTGTTTTAGAAGTGGAGGCAAGAAGACTACTTTACCGGGACGGGCGCCAGAGTGCGGGGTCAGCATGGTGGGGTGGGGGGAAGGGGGGTTGGGTTATCAGCAGTAACGTGAACTGTTCAACAAACATCTCGAGTGGCTTGAGTGAATACCACTTGTGGTTGTTTGCGTACTCTATTTCACCCCTTGGACTAGACCATCCGACCAGGCCATCCTTTATCGAGGACAGGTGACTCGCTACTGCACGTCCTACATTCAGTTTGATTGTATTCATCCCTTGAGTCCATATATCCGACCAGGCCATCCTTCATCGCGGACAGGTGACTCACTACTGCACGTCCTACATTCAGTTTGATTGTGTTCATCCCTTGAGTCCATATATCCGACCAGGCCATCCTTTATCGAGGACAGGTGACTCACTACTGTACGTCCTACATTCAGTTTGATTGTTTTTATCCCTTGAGTCCATATATCCGACCAGGCCATCCTTCATCGAGGACAGGTGACTCACTACTGTACGTCCTACATTCAGTTTGATTGTGTTCATCCCTTGAGTCCATATATCCGACCAGGCCATCCTTTATCGAGGACAGGTGACTCACTACTGTACGTCCTACATTCAGTTTGATTGTGTTCATCCCTTGAGTCCATATATCCGACCAGGCCATCCTTCATCGAGGACAGGTGACTCACTACTGTACGTCCTACATTCAGTTTGATTGTGTTCATCCCTTGAGTCCATATATCCGACCAGGCCATCCTTCATCGCGGACAGGTGACTCGCTACTGCACGTCCTACATTCAGTTTGATTGTGTTCATCCCTTGAGTCCATATATCCAACTAGGCCATCCTTTATTGAGGACAGGTGACTCCCTACTGTACGTCCTACATTCAGTTTGATTGTGTTCATCCCTTGAGTCCATATATCCGACCAGGCCATCCTTTATCGAGGACAGGTGACTCGCTACTGCACGTCCCACATTCAGTTTGATTGTGTTAATCCTTTACGTCTATATATCCGACAAGGCCATCCTTCATCGAGGACAGGTGACTCGCTACTGCACGTCCCACATTCATTTTGATTGTGTTCATCCCTTGAGTCCATATATCCAAATAGGCCATCCTTTATTAAGGACAGGTGACTCCCTTCTGCAAGTCCTACATTTATATACACTTAAATCATTATTATTTGAAAACCTGTACTATGATAGTAATTGGATAACATATTCTATAGTTAAGTTCTAAAAATTTGAATGTTATTGTTCCTTGTTGCAGGAAACCTAATTTCTCATTCCTCATGATTTCGTTTATCAATAGTTACATAGATAATTAAGTAAGGAATTATTCCTTATACTCCCTACTATTATTCCTTACTATTTACCCATTTTATTCCTGTGATAAATTAAGTAAATTTATATAACTTACTTATTTAACCTATGAATGAGCTTAGTCTGAATCTTGACCATACATTCCTAAAATCAACGTAAATTTTCTTCGTGTGTATATATTTAAATCTGAAATTGTTACAACCACATAACTAGACTAGAAATAGAGCGTCAGGAACGCCCGAATACCAGCATTGGCAAATAGTTAGACATTTGTGTACTGCTGTTGCGAGATTAAAAAATGAAGGCACTCTTAAATGGATTATATGGTGGCTCGTTCACAAACACAAGTACATAGCGTACAATAGAGACAACTGAAATTCGCTAGTTCGGCTCGGCGCTAGTGTCGCATATTCGTTACGCATATGTTATTGTTTCATGCTTACTGATTGACCTGTTTAAGATAACAATTCTGTTTTTGTACATTTTAAAACATTTTTAGACCTCCAAAATATAACATACTTTATAAAATTATTGGACCCAAAATATAGCTTAAAAATAATTTTCTGTAGCATGCAGAAATCGTTTTTCTTACTTAAAGATTGCACATAGGTTACTTGAAAAAGGTCTGTTATTCATCCACGTTCCCAAAATTACAGCTCAAAAATATAAGTAGTTTACCGATGAAAAACGCAAAATCTCCGAATTAATTTCCCTGTAACTCGAAATGGTTTCACTAAAACTTGGAAAAATTATGCTCAAGCATATTTGTGATACAATCAAGAAATTTTTTTATAAGATTTGAACAGCTATAATTTTCCCATGGATTAACTTTTAAGAAAAACTATAGGGATATGTTGTCTTTTTTCTAAATAAATTCCGTATTTGTTTAATAAATGTTGGGTTCAGAAAGAGTAGAATAATCTTCTGAACATCGCCGTCTTTAATTTCCTCGTCTATAAACCGCTTAAATTGTACGTTGTAAGCTTAAACTAATTAAGCAAATCTTAATATTACTATGCGTGAAATGCACAATGATGTAAAGAACCTATGTTGCTGGATTCTCTGCTGTGCCGATTATCTTATTATTTAACTTTCACTTACTAAACCAAGTATTAATATTTACAAGTAAATTTCGGCGGGGAGGTATTGACACCCTCATCTCCCCCTGGCATCGGCCTTGCAACCTATATCTGATGATTAGTCCACAACGCAGTCTCCAAGAGATGATTCACAAAGATCGTCTCTAAAGATTTCCAGGGACTGATACACCTACATTATTCAGTTGAGGAATTTTAAAAAGAAACCTTTTAGAAGTAATCACAAGAAAACAAAAAAAATTATTACGATTTACTTCCTTTTTCTATTTTAATCTAGATTATTTCAAATCCAAACGATACAAATTAGTTTTAATACAGCTTTTAATCTTCCTAATTGAAGGTTGAGAATAAACATTTTTCAATCAAGCTCATTTAGACACGAGTACATTTTCCTGTTTTGAAGTTCCCGCCAACCCGGCAAACACAAGGAAAGCCGCTATAAACGCTCAATAGTCCCTACCGCAACCTGTCAGACTGGTTCGGTGTTGTTGCTACGCGGCGAGACGACGTGGATTCTGCTGTGATCTCGACACGTACGTTTGTTTATGTAACATGTGATAAAGGGCACAAGTTATCAGCTGGTGCCAGTGTTAGTCTGTCAGTGTCAGTGTTCTGCTCCTTGTATCTTTGGTGGTGAGTTGAGGAGTTATCGTATCTAACTGATGTGATTTTAATAACAGTGAAACTACTGTGGAGTAAAAGAAACTTTGCTCAAAAGGGGCTTAATTGAATTTTGGGAACCTGAATTCCTATTTTAAATTAAATTAAAAATTTTACATCTACTTGTAACTTATCTTGAGGGATTTCAATTTCATGTTACATTTTTCCTAGAGTTAATGTAGGTATAAAGTTTAACCATTTCCAATTTAAATTTTAGTGTTAGTATGTCATAAAATGTAACTATAAGTTTATAGACAAGTCCATTATAAATTTATTCTATAACTAACTTAATTTCAAGAAGAACATTTTTAAGAATACTTAGATAAAACTTGAAAATAACGAATAAACATTTAAATGGTTGATGATTATAAAATATAACAATATAAACAGCCAAATGGTGAATTGTACATAAAAAATAAGTTTTCAAGGGGTATGTGTTTGGGTTATGAAAAATACTGTAACACAACTATACAGGGTGTTCAAAAGATTATGATTGATCCATAATTTTGTTAAATATTTCCATGGCAATTCTGCTGAAGAGAAATCCAATTGTTTATTGACCCATTCTATGTTGGGATTAATGTAGCTATTTGCATAATTTTGTGATAAAGGTTTTTATTGTAATCAAACATAAATTAAATAAACATTAGAAAACTTTAAATTTGATTTTAGAAACGTTTTTAAATCAAGGGGGTTTTTATCTGACGTATAAGGAAGTATCTGATATTTAAAATTGTTACTATGAATACAAAAGAAAAGCTATTTAAAACTGTTAATTCTGCAAAGTGACAACTGTAAAAATTTGCAAACATAGCTGTTTCATTTTTGAATCAAAATAAACATTAGGTAATTCTTTTTTATATATTATATATCTTCAATATTAAGGAAAACTTTAAGCAAATTCAAAAATAATTTTATTTTGACATGGATATGTCTTAGATCTGGAGGGGGGAGGTGTTGGCGATTTGTAAGATGGAAAATATGTAACAGGTACCCATAGAAACCACCAGAGCATTGTATTATTGAATTGTTAATATAAAAGAATAAGAACAGCTGTTTAGAACATTGAAAACATTGTCTTTAGACATATTCATGATCTAATCTATTTTCCACAAACATTTTTATTCTAAAATAAGGAAAACCAAATTTTTTATCAAAATATTAACCATTAGTTTAATTAATTTTTCAATATGAAATAAATTACTGTACATCCAAGTTTGATACTTCCTCTTTCATTCTGGTGATAAGAATAAAAAGAAAACTAACTAACAAGTTAGTTTTATACTTTTTTTGTTTTAGTATTTTATACTTTTGTGGAATTTCAATTGATATAAGTTAACATATGTTTACTTAAATCAGTTTAAACAACTGGGGTAGTTTGCTTAACTTTCTTCTATTTAGCTTTATTAATTTAATAATCAAACCCCACTTTCCTCTCTCTTGACTGATGGTAGATTTTCTAGGTCATAGGCATTATGAAACCTGATGAAGCATTTAGCAGAATTAGCATCTATTCTCACACATTCTTGTGACTCAGCAATGGTCCTCATAGTTACCTTATGTCAAAAACATTCATGTGTGAGTGACATGGACCCAAGTTAATACCTTCGTTTGGATTAAATTTTATTTTGTTAATCCATATAATACTGTACATTAACAAAATAATGGGACACTGGCGACGTCCTGTAATCCAGCTACTTGGAGGGCAGTAATTCAGATTCCACGCTAAACTGTAGGTTTCTTAGATATGCCATTGACTGTTGGGCTATTAATGACAGTTCTGTCTAAGGAACATGTCAACCTTAGACAGTAACAAGACTACAAGATCGCTCCACAATCATCCTACACTCATTTCTCATTCATACTTGGCTTAAAATACCTACACTGTTACGGTTGCCATTTAATAATCTAATGTAATCTATTCTAAAGTACTGTACAAGCAGTTAGCCCATCCTTTGTATGGGTTGTATGTGTTAAGAAAAAAATATGTCTAAATATTCACCTTAAGTCAAAATAAGTGACAAAAACTAAACATATGAATAAAAAGGAAAAATGAATTCTCAGCTTGATTGTACAGTGTTAATTTTAATTTAGATGGATTTTCTGGATTTTTTAAATCTCATTACTTTATTTCTGTTCGGGATAGGTCAATTTAAAGTAAACAAAACTTTCTCCAAATTGTGTATAATTGTGAAAATAAGTTTCATTATTGTAATAGGTATTTCTGTTTTCACAGAGAAGCGTTACAAAAATACCTTGTTCAACTACCGACAGGTTGAGAAGACATGGCTCTGCCACAGGTGAACATAGACGAGCCTCGCTGGGATCAGAGCTCGTACTGGGGACGGGCCAAGTACTTCTTCACCACCACAAACCCGCTCAACATTTTCTGCTCCAGTGCTGAACTGGACCGAGCTAAAGCTATTGTTGATGGATACAGGTAGAAAAACACTAATCACAAAAAGTTTAAATTAAGTTCATACTCTCTATTAATAGAGTAAGAGAACAAAATACGATTTCGTAGAAATAATCTAAATATTTTGTAGGCGAGAAGGCCTTTCTAGAGAGGGTGTATGTCATCATTATCAATAAAATACCATTATGCATTAAACAAAATCAGATATAAACTATAAAGAGGAACGTTTCCAATACTTTTGACATTGGAGAGAAGATGTTTGTCATTGGCTGCATGTCTACACAGATACCCATGAACATGGTCATCACCAGTTACATGGTTGTTACAGATCAGGAGAACATTTGGAGGGCTGCACTCTGGATGATGTGTACAGAGCCAAGGAGCTTGTAGACTCTGCGTTCCATCCTGATACAGGAGAGAAAATGTTTGTCATTGGCCGCATGTCTGCGCAGGTGCCCATGAACATGGTCATAACCGGATGCATGGTCACTTTCTATAAGTATGTATTAAAATCACTAATAGTATTTTTTACCTCAAACTCTTTTAAAAATGAACGTTTAACCCTAGAACCCTGATGTCGCCATTGTAATTCGTGCTGCTACCTAAGAGCAGGGACTTGGACTATGTCAAGGAGTGTGCTCAATTGCCACAGTTGTATGTTTTATACACAATTAAGCGCTTTTTCTGCTGGTGGTACTTGGTGTAATGGTCTAAGGTGCCAGCTGACGAGCAAAATGTCTTAACCCAAACGGTAGTACGTGGGTTTGAATCCCCATCATGAGCAATTCCAATTTGGTTTACAAATGTATGGTACAGTGGCACACCTTAAATAAATGGTGACCAGTTTAGGTGGAATTTGACGGCATTATTGTAGGCTTGATTAGAACTACATTGAATACCGTACCTGTTGTGCTTCTTTTACTATTAAGGGGCAATCATTCAGTTAAGGGCAAAATAGTTAGCGGTTCTAGGATTAAACCTAAATGCATATCTCTTGTTTGCAAGTTTGTTATTCTCTTCTAGAAAAGAAGAATGTCAATTTAATGTTGTCCTCTATTTAGCTTTTTTGATATATTATCTATACTAAACACACAGTACAGTAACAGTATAACTATTGGCGTCGAAGATTTTGGAAAAAGAGTGTAGTTATGACAATAATTTCTGTTTCGATGTCCGCTAAAGTTTCCACTTTTCAGGTCTACACCAGCTGTAGTGTTTTGGCAGTGGGTCAACCAGTCATTCAATGCTCTGGTCAACTACACAAACAGAAGCGGCAAGTCCCCAATGTCACTTGAGTAAGTTATGTCGTCACTGTATTATTTCTCTCTAGTTGCTTTAAAAGGGTTCTTCAATAAAGTCATTAAGTCTAAACATTGAACCTACCATTTCAAAAATATCAGCACTGCACCTGAAAAGTAATTTGGAAAAAGATTTAACAGAATCTTTGTAATAGCTGAATATTCTTCTTATATTATTCTTTCTTCTTTCTGAATATTTCTTATTTAAATATACTTTATTGTTAGTTTTAGCGAATTTCCCATAGGGAAGAAGCTATTACCATAGGTCTCATGGTAAGACTAAAGCCCAGGACCATATTATTTTTCGTCTTTAGGTGCCCAGTGACCAAAAACAAGTCGTTAAAATGTATATATATATATATATATATATATATGTGTGTGTGTGTGTGTGTGTGTGTGTGTGTGTGTAAACACGATAACTAGTAAAAATGGTCCGATCAAGACCAAATTTGGTAGAGACATGTATTTCTACATTTGCTTGGATGAGTTCGTAAACCAGACATATCGGTCAATCGGAACAGGTAGTTTGGGGGGTTTACCCCCCAAACTACCGGGGCTACATGAGAATAAGGAAAAATTAAAATTTCCTTATTAACTAATAGTTTTGGATGAAACTTGGTATTTAGCTTCATGTCAATGGGATGAATACGTTTATGCTTAAAAATCATAGTTTATGTGTTCCTCACAGCAGCAAACCTACATACTCTTTCCCTTGTTAATGTTACGGATAATAGGCAAAATACTCTAATTTATCAACAGGTATTGGTTGATCAATTTGTCATATACTTGTCATACAATTTGTCATGTACTCAATGCCATATTACCTCTGGCTTGCGCATGTGACTAACATCGCTACTGTATCTCCACTGCCTTTAATACACCACTTAGGCCTTCGGCCTAAACCAATGTTTTGCTTATTTTTACCCAATAAAACACATAACCCCGTGTATGACGGGCAGTATAGACAGTGTAGGCACTGTGTTTTGTCTACAGAGTTTAGAGACAAACCAAATAATATACACCGGTAGCTTAAGATTTAAATATGTGTTTAATGTTTGTGTAAATGTTTTTTGCTGATCATTTTAATTAAATTCTGCATAAAAAATATTAATTACTGTTTATTAGTCAAATGAGGAAATATAGTAAAGTAAAGTAAGTCAGATGAAAGGTTATCATCAGCAATTAAAGAGATGAGGGTTACGATAACTACACATTTTACGTTGTACTTTTGACCAAATATTAAATTGAACTTTGTTGAAAATTGGGATCAATTATATTTATTGAATAAAGCAAATTAAATTTGCATCAAGTCAAAATCATTTGATCCCTATTAGTTTTAAGTTTAAGACTCTGAATTAATATTTTTCTTTTTAAATAGTAATGATCTCAGTGATTAAATCATCGATAGCATTAGACTGGCACATACTTTCTCCCTTAATTAAATAAATAAATAAAGCCTTTAGTTAAACAATGATATTTTTTAAATTTTATGTTTCAAAAGTAAATATCCAATTGGAGAAAAATAAGTTAAATTAATTTTTAGAAATTTTTTAGGCATTATCCAGTGTTGTAGTGGAGCCAAAGCGATGCACCGGCACAGCTCGTGGAGCCAAAATATCAGATTTTTGTGATGGTACTTTTTTTAAAAAGTGGTAAGTGGGTAACAAGTCACTTGAAAATATGAAAAAGTCTAGAACACAAGGGCATCATTTCCATGACCATCAAGTCACGTACCTCAAAAGTTTTATTTATGGAATATTTTGATGTTGCCAGACAGCTGGGGAAGTCCTATGTGTTGGCGACAGGAGGGGCCCTCGCTACAGCTCTCTCCCTCAACAAGCTGGCTCAGGTAAGTTTGCGGGTGGAGGGGGGGGTTTGAAGGTTCTACTGTAAGTCATGTTTTTGAAATTTTCGACAAGGATATCTCTGGGGGGTGTTAGCAATTTGCAAGGCACAAAGAGTGTGACGGAAGTGATATGGTTATGAAAACATCTGTTTAGAAGAACTGAAAACATTCTCTTCACACACATCCATGATCAAAGCTATTTCCCATAGGGAAGTAAATACATTCTTTTCCAATAACAAAAGTTTATTTTAACCCTTTGCGCTTGGATCGAGTATTTATAACTTGTCCTGTGTACTCGGATGTCCAGCTGTACTGGCCATCACCACTTTCTCGCCAAGTCAAATTAGTTTTTATATGAGCTGTCCTCACCTCTTGGATGGCCAGTGGTACTGGACAAAATTAAATCCGAGTTGCGGTCAGAAGGCCAGCATTACTGGCCACTAAATATAAGCATTTGTTTCTTTTTTGGATATTATATGCTCAGTTTGGGATGTGCTCCAATCTTTCGGGAAACTAATGAACAAGTGAATCAGATGAATTCCCGCTTCTAAAACCATACATATGTTGGCAATTGATGTCACACTTAGTACGTTGTTCTGCTGGTCATCTGTTGAGTTTACTGAGAAGTGGTGATATTTAATGCTAATAACAGCTATTTTTTCTTGTAAATAAATGTACATATTATTAATAATTCATTATTTATTTTAGTAGTAACCACAGTAGATAATAAACGTAAACATAACAATGAATGATAATTTCAATTCAGATGACTTGAGACAATTATTGGAGGAGTATGACGAAAATGTTTCATCATATTAGTTAAAATAGGAAATGTTGTACAGTATTGACATTATTTGTTATTTTCTCTCATTATTCGCTTTTTATTGTCCTTAAAAACAATGTTGTAAACATATAAGGTTTGATACTAAAATAATTCCAAGCTGGTGGGAAAGGTTGTCGATCATGGCTGCCGAGCTGACAAAAGAATGTAGCGTGGCAGTACTGCTGGCCATCTGAGCGGCTATCAATCTTACCTTTATTTTAGATTTGAATGAATATTGCACTTGTTTCCTGCTCACTCTATTATTACAGGGGTGAAGCTTCATGAAGCACGTATACATTAGTTAAAATTAAAACATATTTCTCAAGAAAACATTTATGTGGTTTAAATAAATCCGTTAATACCCTTAATTAATATGCTTAAATAGAAAATATATAGCCTCGGGTGGGGATCGATCACGCGACTTGCATACGTGAGATCATTAAGCTACGGCGTCAGCCGATTTCGCGTCGTCGTTAAGAGTTTTTGGCCAACAATTAATTGTTTTAGCTAACCTTATACTGAATTTAAATGTCCATACTGTTTGTTATTATTATCCTGTGATCAACTGATTTTGTTAGAAACGGAATGAGGATTGAAAAGCAAAAGATAAATTTAATTTACACCAATTATTTGGTTTGTTTACAGTAGCTTCAAGCAATACAACGAATACGTTTTCTATCAAAACACGGAAGATTTTGGAAATACTCTTTCCTGCTTTTATTTCGCACAGTTATGTTACCCTAAAGTTTTTACAAATTGTTTAGTAACCTGATAATTTTATTACATACATAAAATAAATATTTATGAAAAACCTCTATTCACATATTGTTCTTTGCCGTCTTCAATCAAGAACTGTCAAACGTTTATAAACAGCTGTTTTGGTTTGCATTGTTTACATTTGATTCTCCATAAGCGTAATGTTAAATTTTTAGATTTTAAACTTAATATTACAGTAAAACACGAATTTTCCTGGACATTAGACCTATCTAGAACTTATTTTCTACTCGGAAATTAGTTATTTCCAAAATTTAAAGAAATTCCTCGTCCGTTTCGAATGTGTGCATATATTTTAGATTTTATATTATACCTTGCTCGTTATTATATTAGTATTATCATTTTAATTGCTTTTTACACACATTACTTAAATAAACTATTAATTGTAAATTTTGAAAGAAAATATATAGATCCATAATCTTTAAAAAACATATATAATATTATACAACAATATAAGATAACTTTAACATTTGAAATAAATAGGAAATGTTTGTACCCCTATTAATCTTAACCTCTCTTGTAGAAAGGACCCCCTCTGATGGGCAGACTGGTGCCCTTTGCTGCTGTAGCCGCCGCCAACTGTATCAATATTCCGTTGATGCGTTATCGGTCAGTTTCCTTCAACTTTTAAATATTATGGCTTAATTATTTTGGTCAATGAATGCAGTTTTTTATATATTTTTAGGAAACCTGATGAGTGTAGGGTGAATGTAGTATATTTTATGCCATGTAGCGTTCAGGACGGTTACATATGGTTTATTGGCGCACAAGGCAAGATGTTGTCAGGCCGCCCCTATCAATCCAATGGTGCGTGGCAGGTTGCTCCTTGGTCATCTTTACAGTCGCAAGGTTGGCCGCTGGCCACTCGGACAAAATAGAGATAGAAAATGGCAGGACATGTATACAGAGCCTATTCAATTTTTTTAACTATTTAATTTGGGAAAAATTTACAAATATATAGTCTAAAGTGGTAGGTGCTAGTTTATTATTTGTGTACAATCTAGTATATAAAGTTAGGTTTGACATAGCCTTCAAAAATACATTTTGTAGACCTCTAACTAATTAAAAAAATCATTACTTTTGCCACAATACTCCCTAAGCCCCTGCTTCTCCTGGCTGCTGGCGACTGGGCAGTCGCCCTACTACCTTTGTTCCTGAGAAAAACCAGTTGAGTATTTACCTTCCTAAACCAATGATCAAAGGTTTGAAATTCTCACAAAATTGCTCAAAAAAGGCCCATATTAGACTTGGTCACTTGGCGACGTCACCGGTTGCGTCACCGGTGACGTCACCAGGTGACTGTACGGGCAGCCAGCCGCGACACCAGGAGAGTCACCACTCATTCAGCGCTGTCGTCTCATCCGGATAGGACGTGCACTGTTTTGTTAACCTTTGAGTAAAATGTCTAGCCAACAAGTGAAATGTAAAACGAGCAAAATGTCTAGTGGTGAAGAAGATAAGAAAGGGAAAAACAAGATGATTGTGTTGAGTCCCAGTGTAGTGCGTTGTCTACTCAACAAGTAAAATGTAAAACCAGAAAAAATTCTATTGGTGACAAGAAAAGGAAAAACAATATTTTCTTCATATTTTTCAGACATGACGTCCTCTTACAACACTGGCATCAAAACAACTGAACTACAGAACACAAAAATACAGTGGTGACGCAACAGCGGTGACTGTGTGTAATAGGTGCCATTTGATTCAATACCCAGCGACAATTCTTGGTCACCAGTGGTGACTCGTCTGGTCACGGGGCAGAGTCACCGGTCAGTCACCAAACGCTGGTGATGCAACCGGTGACCCTAGTGTAATAAGCGCCGTAAGAACTAATGCCCACTGACTAGTCAGGTAACCGGTGACGTCGCCAAGTGACCAAGTCTAATACGGGCCTAAGATTTTCACGAGACCAAGGACCATCAGATTACAGAACGATATTCAATCTTTAATCTGAGAATTGCCAGTTCATCTCCATATCCAATTGTCATGTATTTGGATATATGTAAACTATTGCATTTATATTTTACATTTTTTTCATCATTATGTCTCTAACATACATTTATATTGGATTCTAGCACTTAAAAAATATCTCTTGATGTACTGTTTATATGTACTGTAGCTAGTAGCGGATTTTTTTGGATGATCCGATTTTTATAGGCCTATTATGTTTCCACCATGCCTCAAGTTTTGGGAGATCTAACAGGTTGGGTATTTTTATAAGGAGACTAGAATTTTCACTATCATCGATCAATAAAATGCAAAATTGTTTCACTTGTATAAAAAATTTAGCTCAAATAAACATAATTTGAAGGTTAAAATCGTTAAAAAAATTACCTCCCTCGTCAATAATTTTTTTAAATATAATAAAACAAGAATTTTGCGTATAGATGTAGATTCTCTTTTTTATTAGATTATCTCTCTCAAAAAACCCAACTCAATAATTTCTATATCAGGGAGGTGGAGAACGGAATACCAGTCTACGACACCAACAACAACCATCTTGGCGACTCCAAAACTGCCGCTAAGATCGGAATCGCAGCTGTTGTTTTCAGCCGCATCACCATGTGTGCTCCAGGAATGGGCAAGTGCCTCCTTTGTGTAAATGTATTAGAATGACGATGATAGGCTAGGATAGGCTAGGATGATATGATAGGAATATTGGTAGGATACAATATTATTAATCTTAAGCGATAGGTATACCTGTAGGGTAATCCTCAAATAGCTTTGTCACAAATTCCTTGATTGGATGGACCTAAATTTAACTTTACTAAATATCAAATTTAAAGTTTCTTTTGAAAAAATTATGCTGAAATGAAACAGTTTTTTATACAAATAAAAATGTAAACATATCTATACTATAAAGTAATAGTGTTAGTTGGGGGAAGGCTGATGGTTTCGGAAAAAATGGCCTTCATTAAAATTGTTTTTTAACATACTACATTGAAGATTAAATAATTTTTGCATGTTTTTCCTCTTCACTCCTAGATCAATAGGCTCCCAAACTGAAATGTTATTCTTAAAATTCTGAAATGTTGTTCAGGGGCTAAAATGGGTTTATTCGGTACCATGAACCGAATAAATGACCTTACAATGGCCAATGCTGACACAATTTGTTTCTTTTGGTTTGTTTCTAACACCTGAAATGTTAAAAGTGGTCCCCAAGTTGAGCCACGGTCTTCACGTTAAGGCTCCTCACCTCTAGACCATGTAACTAATAATAATAATAATGTTTTTGAGCACATTTTGGTGGTAGTTAATTTGTTTGGTCTATATTAGAGGAACACCATCTAGTATCCACGCCATTAAAGGCAAAAAAGTAGTTTTTACTTTCTCCCCGTGTACGATAGTTTAAGGAGAAAGTATTGTTTTTGTCACCATTATAGAATTTGGGTTTTTGGTGGATATATCCATTGGATCCTATGGATATATACATAGACATTAGTACACCCTGAAAAAAGTGGTTAAAAGAGTGATGTCCGTGTGTTTGGGGGGATGTACAGATGCCTAGAGACGAGACTACAGGTCTGATTTTCATGAAATTCGGTCTTTAGGTAAAAATCCATGGTATCTCAGAACCTTTTTACCCCTAAAAACTCCCAAAAAACATGTAAAATGAAAATTTCTCAAAAACGGCTCTAACGATTTTGATGATAATTATATGATTTATAATCCTTTATGAGGTAAACCAAATGACAGGGTTTAAAAGTTATGGGCTTTAAAAGGTAAAAAAATATTTTTTTTTATTTTTCTGCTAAAACAATTAAGATAAGGTATAATTTAACTACCACCATCAAAACCAGCTTAAAAAACTAAATAAATTAGTATTCTGAACCATTAGACCACGACTAACGGTTTCATAGAAAAGTTACATTTATTGTCCGTGGTAAACTCAGTACATTGTCTGAGAGCGCTCAATGTTATTCTTATGGACAATATTAAAAAATAAATTTCCTCCTTATTTTCTAACTTTTTTCCATGAAACTAGGTATGCAGCATAAGGTCACATCATCCGACAAATTACTCAAAAAAGATTGGTATTCCGGTGGGGAAAAGTCCACCCATGGAGATCTAACAATGAATTTTGTTTCTCTTGATCATATTTTCAGAAATTGGATGATTATGTTTGAAACAATAAAGATTAAAAATTGACTTAAGGGAGAAAGCCAGTTCACTGATACCATTTATTATATAAGATACCAGTAATAATCGTAAAACTCTATTTTTCCAGTATAAATTTTATAATGCTTAGAGATTGGCCTAGAAGAATTAGAAGGAAATCGTATGGTACAGCAGATTTAATTATATAAAATATTGAAGGCCTTCATTAGTAAATCAATGCTGCAAGCAGGACCACTATTCTATTCTTAGCAAAAATAGTGAGTTTTCAAAGTTGTTCAAATCTGGTTTATTAACCCGCAGAGTGGTAAAGACGCTGCAGTGTCTATTTATCACGAATACCGCCTTGGTGCTGCAATCTGTAAGCTAAGGCATGAACTATCATGAAACTGTTGAATTAGTTTATTGTCATACCGCTAGAGTATGCTTTTATAACCAAATAAGCGCTTTCTCAGACAGTGGTCCTTTCTGGTGTCTTGGTTAGACCGTTGTGCTGTCGAGTACAAGGTCGAAGCCATTCGGAGGAACGAGGGTTCAAATCCCGACCATGAGCAATCCCAATTCGGCTTGCAAATGTGTGGTATAGTGGAGTGGAGGAACTTAAATAAACGGTGGCCGGCTTGGGTGGAAGTTGACAGCATTTGTAAGCTCAATTGGAATTGCAGTAGACACCTGTTTTGCTTTTATGGTTAGTGGTTATAAGGGAGGGCTTATTTTGTGTTTTTTTAAACTTTGTATTTTATGAAGTCAAGGTCAAAGAATAAAGTCAAATCAAAGTCAATTCAAAAAATGATAAATAAAACTTCAAAAGCTCCACCACTCGGAGGGTTAAAGAAATTGTATAGTTGAAAAAATTAGGTATTTCAGTTTCCTAATAACTATTGACTTGATTTTTTGACTAACAAATGTAACTAATGTCAACTACCAATGTAAGGCAACTACAGTTTAAAGTGGGATCCTAACCACTTTTGCCTCCTAATTATGAACTAGTCTAATTATGAGGATAGTCTTTGGGGATGAACATATTACTCAATAGTGTGGACATTAATCCACACCAAAGTTATCATATCCACCAACCATCGCTTAAAAGTGTCCTCAATTCATGACCTCCACGGAAGAGAGGTCATTTGTCTCTTCTCCCAGTCCCATCAGCACTCAGAACACAATGTTAATCGATGTTACATGTTGGTGACTAAGTGTTATTTCTGCAGTGTTCACCCCTGTGGTGATGAACTCGTTGGAGCGACGAGGGCTCCTGCGTAAAGTCCCATGGGCCAGTGCACCTCTGCAGCTTCTCCTTTGTGGATTCTTCCTCACATTTGCAACCCCTATGTGCTGTGCCCTCTTCCCTCAAAAGTCTCCGATAGAAGTCAGCAAACTTGAGAAGTCCTTACAGGTTTGTTTCTATTTTGATATGTCCTTCAGATAAACTCACCTCAAAAAATGTACTTTATATGTACTATTTCAGCAAGTTGACACAAGTTTGTATCAGTTTTGTAAGTGACATGCATCTTTCTGGCTACTCTTTCTCTGTAACATATTTTATTTAGGAACTCTTAGTACATATTTTAAATTTTTTTAATTATTTATCATTCATAATTTGTTTATGACAATGGCTGAGCAGAGGTGACCATATTCTAAGCCCTGATTTGATTCTTTACTCTCTATTAATTAAAAGATCTACATTAATATAATAACAAGACTAAAGTTCGGACAGTTCCATATTAAAACACACAACACATCACATGAATTATGAAAGATCAAAATATAAAAACATCGGGGATATAATTTATCCGATTTAGATGTCGGTGGCGACGTCCTGTAATCCAGCTACTTGGAGGTCACAAATTGTGGATAGTTGTGAGAGATAGTCAGTGGATATAGTGTTATCTTGTGTAGATTAACGTCCGCACAACTGAATACTACGTTAATGACCATCCTCATAATTAGACCCATTCGTAATTCAGAGGCCGAGGTTCGGATTCCACGTTGAACTGCATGTCACTTAGTTACCATCGGCTGTTGGGCTATTAATTAACAGTGCTGTCTATGTCAGACTTAGTCAGTAACAAAACTAGAAGATAGCACCACAATCATCTTACACTCTATCTTCATTCATACTTGGCTTAAAATACCTACATTGTGCTATGGCCGCCATTTAAATAATCTAATCTAATGTAATAAGATTTTACATGTAAATATACATATATCAGTTATCACTTTGTGTTTTGAAATCTTTTTGATTTTCTATTTTTAACGGTAGTTCACCCCTAAAAATCTTTAAAAACAAGAAAGAATAAAAATTTGTCAAAAAACGGCTTTTTTCAAAGTATGATACCACTTACATGTTGGTAAAAATTACGGTTAAAAAAAATTGAGGACTTTTAAATGTATATCTTTTTTTATTAAAAAAAAGATAAATTTATAAAACGATTTGACTAACACCATTAAAATTAGCTTAAAATTAAATAATTTAAAATATTGCATTATTAGTGTGTGATTTAATGTTACTGAGAGGTAATAAATTGACTGTACAAAGTAAACACAGTATGTTGTCTGAGAGCGTCCAGTGTTATTCTTATGGAAAGTACTAAAGAACAATTTATTCCCTATTTCTTAACCCTTTTGCATGAAACTTGGTATGCGGGGTGAGGTCACATAACTCAATATGTTTATTATTACCTTGGGAAAGAGGAGATTAGTACAAACACTTTTTGAAAATTTTCACTTGATAATTTTCAACTTTTACGATAGTCAGTGTATATAGTGTTATCTTGTGTAGATTAACGTCCGCACAACTGAATACTACGTTAATGACCATCCTCATAATTAGACCCATTCGTAATTCAGAGGCCGAGGTTCGGATTCCACGTTGAACTCCATGTCACTTAGTTACCATCGGCTGTTGGGCTATTAATTAACAGTGCTGTCTATGTCAGACTTAGTCAGTAACAAAACTAGAAGATAGCACCACAATCATCTTACACTCTATCTTCATTCATACTTGGCTTAAAATACCTACATTGTGCTATGGCCGCCATTTAAATAATCTAATCTAATGTAATAAGATTTTACATGTAAATATACATATATCAGTTATCACTTTGTGTTTTGAAATCTTTTTGATTTTCTATTTTTAACGGTAGTTCACTCCTAAAAATCTTTAAAAACAAGAAAGAATAAAAATTTTTCAAAAAACGGCTTTTTTCAAAGTATGATACCACTTACATGTTGGTAAAAATTACGGTTAAAAAAAATTGTGGACTTTTAAATGTATATCTTTTTTTATTAAAAAAAAGATAAATTTATAAAACGATTTGACTAACACCATTAAAATTAGCTTAAAATTAAATAATTTAAAATATTGCATTATTAGTGTGTGATTTAATGTTACTGAGAGGTAATAAATTGACTGTACAAAGTAAACACAGTATGTTGTCTGAGAGCGTCCAGTGTTATTCTTATGGAAAGTACTAAAGAACAATTTATTCCCTATTTCTTAACCCTTTTGCATGAAACTTGGTATGCGGGGTGAGGTCACATAACTCAATATGTTTATTATTACCTTGGGGAAGAGGAGATTAGTACAAACACTTTTTGAAAATTTCCACTTGATAATTTTCAACTTTTATTAAGAGGATGTCTAAAACAAAATTGCTGACTTTTTTTAATCAAACCATTTTTCACTTTATAAAAATAAGATAGTTAGTTTTAATAATGGTATGTAGGCCCTATCCTTTAGCTAACTTTTGAAGGAAGAACGTATGTGTCAATTTCCAGATAACGTTTAATTATATTTTACAGGAAAAGGCACAATCGTTTGATCCACCACCAACAGTCGCTTACTACAACAAAGGCTTATGAAATGTCACCAGAGATGATGATCCTGAGAAATCTAGTCACTGCATTATGATTTTACATTCCTAATCATATAACTAAATGTAAACAGTTGATTAAGAAAGAATTTCTTTAGTTCCTAATTAGAAGAATTTTATGCGTTCATCTATGAATGATAAAAGTTCACGAAGATACTCAACTCTTTTGTACAGTATGATTTATTTATCTATAAGTAGGCACAAGAAAGTTTGTAACTCGTATGAACAAGGTAGAATCCTTCCCCAATTTTCAATAATCCCTTTTCTATAAAAATATAATTGAAACATTTTTAAATCTAGTTAATATTAATTTTAATTAAACCTTTTAACCTTCCTCTTAAAATAATGTTTAAGTGTAAATTTAAGTTTTAAATTGACTAGAAAATGTTCAGCGTTCATTCTGATAAGGTTTCATGAGTATTTAACCCAGTAGTTATTGGAATTTATCAGCTGCATTAGTATTATAGGTACATAAAACTATAAACAAAAGAAAAGTTAAGAAATGGATAATTTTTACTGTTCAATGGATGGTGACTAGTTGGATAAGCTGTTTCTATGTCTCATGATTATGAAGTCAACTGTGTTCCCTATCTATTGATCACTGATGCAAATAATTTCCAATTGAGATTCTACTTTAGTGTTTTATAGTTTTGATGGGTTGGTATCACTGCTAAGAAACATGTGTATTTATTCTGTAAAGTTTCACAACATATTTCCCATAAATGGTTAATAAACAAAAAGATCTTTGTATGAAATTCATTATTGGTGATGATGATTTATCTTATTTAGATTTCTATTACAGACATTTTCCATCATAGTTCTAAGCAAAACTAAGTTTTACAACGTTTCGGATCTGGAATCAGATCCCATCCTCAGACGAACTAGTACCGAACCGAAAACATAAAACTATGTTATGTTTTCAAAGTCAGTTTCTTTTCTTGTTCATGTTTTCTTGTCAGTCTTGCTTAGAATAATGATGGAAAATGTCTTTAACCCATGAGGGGTAGCGTCAAAAAAGTTATGTCAGGGGTTGCGCAAGGTAGATTCCATCGGTCTAGAAAAAAGCTTACAAAAGTGTTATGGATATGTGTTTTTATTGAAGTGTTTTCTTACTCTTTCAATTATTTTTCAACAAAAAAGTTTGAGTCTAGACTCCCACCAACGAGCAACACAGAAGGTTCGTCAACAAAACGTTCCGGTCTTATGTCATAGGTTTGCTTCCCCACGGTCATTTTCTTTTTCAACACTATATAATAAATTGTGAGGTATTTCATCCTCTCTGAGATCTATATCAGCATGTAAAAGACATTAAAGCACTTGGATATCGCTGGATAAAACCAAGAAATCACATCAACGTCATGAGCCGCTCACGGTGGAATCTACAGGTATATGCCGTAAACGGACTCCCGTCAAATCCTGACACGCAAGAACGAGGTGAAGTATAGTCAAGTGGCCAGTGTATAAGTCTATTTGAAGGTATACGAAGTTAGGAAGCTCGCAACCTTGACATTCCAACGATACTAAACAAAAAAAGACAATCCGGTGGAAAAGAAAGCGACGCGACCCCAAACGGGTTAATAGAAATTTATATAAATAAACAGCTTTTTAAGTTTTCCATAGTTTACAGCTTTGTAGAGCTGTGAACTATATAGAACACTTTTCTCTGACTCTTCAGAGATAATAGCTTAGGTGATAGGAGGCTATACTTTAACTCATACTTTCATAAAAGTCGGTTTGTTCAAAGGTATTTTTATACCTTTGAAAACTGTTACAGTTGATTAAATTTGTATAAAATAAAATTTATTCTTGAAAACTTTAATCATCACCCAAAAATAATTAATTTTAACTCCTACTAGAAATAACGTTGAGTGAATTGCTCATATTTATATTCTAAATTATAGCTAGAGTATGAGAATTTTTAAATTATGGTTTAAGGATCCTTTGAAGTTGATATTCCTATGAATAAAAACTTCCTATTTAAATGAAAATAGGTTGACAAGAACAGAGCAGAACTTGAACAACACAATTTGTTTATTAGATTAGAAAATAACTATACAAAAAGTCCTTAATAAGAAAAATATTTATCTTCTTCATTATATCTTAAAAAGTAAAATCACTTGAATCAGCAATTTATATCACAGAATGGTAAATTTCAAACCAACTGCACTAATTGATTACTAAAAAAGTTGCAGTTACAAATTAAAATTTCAAGGTGTGTCAGAGTCCTTGTTGGTCAATAATGAATCATCTATGATATTTACAAATAAAAACGAGAACTATCTACAAAAAAATCTTGTATAAAGATTTACAGAAATACAGGATTTTCCAAGAATTTTATCTTGAAATACATTTCCATCACAACAAAAGTCTATGGTTGGTTGCCTGTGATGGTGGTGGTCTTTGAGGTAAATATCAGATCTTTCACAGCTACCAGAATGATAGAAGCCGGACTGTCTTGCCGAGAGCAATCGCAGTCTTGGTGATGAGAGGTTCTATCATATGATACGCAGGACAGTCCGCCTCTGCAATTATATGTTCAAACATCCTCATTTTCTCCTTCACATTCCATACCTCCAAAATCATCTTATTACTAGACAGATAAGGACGAGCGCTTACAGCGACAAAATAGGGAGGTATCGTGATCACTTTGTACACAGAAGAGAAATAAAGAAGCAGGCTATCTAAGTGATTGTGCATGTTTATGACCTTGACACTTTCTCTACTGGGTTGAACCATATAAGGATCCATGATCTGGTACTGTAAACCAGAATTGGGTCCGAAAAACATTCTTGTGTTAGTGTCCAATATATGAACCAAATTCCCCGATTGTGTGCTATAAATGTGTAGTTGGTGAAGGAGATGAGATGTAGCAACCAGACCTCCAGATATGTCGCACCAGTCTACTTTGCCAGAAATAGTTATATTAAAATTTGTAAAAACTCTGAATTTCAAACTGTACACCACAAGTTTTGAAATGTATTTATCATACAGATATAAGGAACATAGCAACATTTTGGTTTTAATGTCTGAACTTACATAAACACTACATGACCGGGTCTTTAATCTATTCTGTAGGGCGGTAGCAATAGTTTCTTGTGCAAACTTTGTTTCTGTGTTTATATTCCAAATATGCAAAAAATTCTCATTCATATTGTCCACATACGAACAATAACCTATCAGAAGGTTGTCCGCTACAAATATGAAGTGGCCTTTTGAATAAGAAGAACGTAACCTATTCCGTACAGCTGTAAAATCCTCATCATCAGCCAGATCTACGTAGAGAGATTCTGAATCGGTATAGAAGAATTTACTGCTCGGAGCGAACCCAGTGGAGGGTAGTTTGAGATGAAAGACTTGAACTAAGTAATAAAAATCTACAATGATTAATTTTTCCCCAACTACTTCAAGGTAGCTCGGAGCCGCTGTAATGTTTCCAACTGTGGCATGAAGTTCAGGAACAGTCTCCACATTCCACACTTCAGTTCTATCACCTAAGTTAACGATGAGCCAATGAACTCCACCTTTGTCCATCCCTAGAGTACAGTTAACCACAGGGGAGGGGAATTTCATCTTTTGTACAAGATTGCGACCTTTGCTCCAGTTGCGAAACAGGTGGGCCCGTCGCATAAGGTGGATTCGCCACAGGCACAGAGGTTCCAGAGAGCTGACACTAGAGGGCTCTGTGAACTGAGGCTCCACCAGGCTTGCAGTGTGTTGAAGGTAACCCGACACTCGGACGTCACAGTGTCTGCGCCAGAAGAGGTCCAGGTTGAAGGCCTCGCGCCAGCGGACACTGACAGCTGAGCAGGCGGACAGGTCCTGTGCTGTCAGGTGACTTGCCAGGATCTCCAATACCTCCAGTGGGAACAAGGAGATGTCCATGAACAATGGCTGCATGATGATTCTCTTATCTGCAACCACTGTCTTTGTGAGCTTTCATATGTTACAGTTTTTAAATCTAAATAAAAAAATAATTGAACTACACTAACACTGGAACTCTATTTTAAAAAGTTAATATTTTATTGCCAAACCTATGCGCGCGGTAATTGCAGGCGATTTAATTGTCACCAATTGATTTAGAAACTTTCCCTACATCAGTGGTTCCCAAAAGGTGGTCCGCGGACCCTCAGGGATTCGTGAGAGGTTTTTCGGGTGTTTGCGACTAGCTTCTAATACAAATACAAGTAAAAATGCAAATATGCTTTATTTTCAAAATACATCAAGTATTTAAATGGTATTGAAATATATTCTTTAAATATATTACTTGTATGTAGGCACACAGATTTTTTTAGACATTTCATATTTTTGGATAGATTGCATAGTGTAATTTGGCAAAGTAGCAAGGTTAAATTATTAAAATTTTAAATTAACAAGCTCTGATTATTTTATATTTATCTCCAAACTGTAGAACCTACACATGAGTAACACTTTCTGAACACTTTTTTAACTTAAAGAACAAATATAAAAATTGCCTCAGTATTCATGGTGACTTTCGAGTAGAAATCTCCAAACTTCGACCTAATACTGAAGAGATCTTAGAGACAAAGTAAATTCTGACCCATCTCACTAAGAGTAAGAAATTAAGATAAAGTAACTCCTGGTTTCTCCTGAATTTATATTAGTACAGGTTCGGGCCAAGGGTCCCCAATGGTTAAATTTATTTTAATTTGGGGTCCCCGAGAAACTGTTATACACACAAACATCCTCATTACTCGACATCACAATACTCTATGTTCCAAGTCAGCTGTGTTCATTCCTGATCCTACATTTTGTTTTTACTGCTTTTTTCCATTGGAGAGCTTATTCTGATTACAAGAACATTAAGCTTAGTTTGACAAAGAGATAGATCTACTCTTTATTGATAGTTTTTTTATAATGTGTACTGACTTTTAACTGTCAGATTATCAATAGAATATAGTAGTAGCATTGTCTGAATATTTCCGCAGTCCGTAAACACACACACACCATTAGAACGGGCAACTCTTTCACTTCATTACACAGTAAATTTTATAATGTCTAATTATTTTTTATCTGCTCTTTATCTGAATAATTTTTTAACATATAAATTTGGTCATAACTAGAAACAATTATATCAAACACTAGTCTTTTATAGATCTTCCAAATTCAATTTCTTAAAAAAAATTACTATTCATTAATTAATTTAGTATTCCTGATTGTTTACATATTATTATTTAAAATACTTCAGTAAACATTTATCTTTGTGTAAAACTAAACTATCTAATGAGACTTCCTGTTATTGAACAATTTTTTAACTCCCTTTACAAGACAATATAAATTTGAATAATGTAAAAGAACTTCCAGGAGTTCTGCTTGAGCATATCGGAGCATATCATTAAAACAATATTGAGATAAATATTCTCAAATGGGCACAAGAAAAATGTTTAAAAAAGTAATAAAACTCACAAATTAATGACACATAATACGAATTGATACAGTAACAAGTTGGGTGGAAGTAAAGAAATTTTGACATTAAAAAAAGTCAAATCATTTCAAATTTTGATAGTTAAAATCTCATAACAGGTTGAAACTTATAAGAGATTTAAATCTCTAGATACAAAGTAATTAAAAATGCTTATATAATATCAGTGAGGATGTTTGATGAAATCAAACATATTTGTAGATTTTTTTAAATTATCCAAGAATGTTATACTATAAACTACTTTTGTTATATCATGAGGACTGTTAATTTTTCATTAAGTAAAATTTAACAAATCATTAATTTATTTAAAAAGTACGGTAATGTAAAGTTTTATTTTTATTTTGAAAATTAATATAACTTTAATAAACTTACATTATTTTAAAATCAAAGATCAAAACTTTCCAATGACAAAGTTGATCACGTAATAAACACAACCATTTTGAGCTAAAGACTGTTTTCAAACTAAAGTTCAAAACCATCCATTTAACTAAAGAACTACCGATCAAATGTGGTTGTTCAAAACACAATAACACAAAACAGAACATTGACTGAGAGTTCCGAGTTCTATTTTTACTATGGGAAGAGTTGCCAAAAGATGTGGCATCTTCTACGCAATACATGTGCTCCGGCCAATCATTTCTTACTTAGCCATTTTAAATATTTATTAGTGGATCCAAAAAATAATGCCAAAACCCTTTCAGGCAACTGCCCCCTATTTGAAATAACTACAATGACTGTTATATTTGATAATAATAAAAAACTTATTTCTTAAAAATATTGTTAAAAAAAAGAGGAAAATGACGAAGTAATGTATAATTAGGGTATTATTGGAAAAAATATAACAAAATATAAAAATGGTTCATTTAATCACCACATTAAATTTCATCAACAAAAGCATAAATGAGTTAATCTGTTAAAATTAATTACATAGTGTTGCTAAAACTAATATTTATAACAATTCTTACTACAGAAAAACATTTTTGACCTTAATTTATTTATTGCTTTACACAAAATCAGTACATTACAATCTAAAAATAAAATAATTTAAAATATTCTAATTAATATGATTCAAATTTTAATGGTATACATTTTATGGCACATTTGATAAAAACAAAACTATCAGACTAAGATTAAACAGCCTTTATTTATAGTGACTCTTTAAGAAACATTACTAAAAATAAAATTTCTCTTCTAGTGAAAGGAAAAGCAAGATTCTCGCTGATATAATTCATGCTCATTTTATTTTGTAATTAATTTATGTATGTAAACTTTAATGTATAATATTAATCATGGATGAATATACATTTCTACAACTGTTATAGTACATTTTCAATCTGTGACTAAATAAAATTCCAATAGGGATTCTTTCACTAATTAGTGTTGCTTATTCGTTATGCATATGATTGTTTCATGCAAGCTTCCTGAGTGTCCTGTTTAAAAAACAATTCTGTTTTTGTAAATTTTGAAACATTTTGAGACCTCCAAAATTTTAATTGAGTATCGAATCAAAAATGTGGTTTTTAAAATAATTTTCTGTAGTACACAAAAAATTGTATCTTATTTCAAAATATCACATAGGTTCCGTGAAAAAGGTCTGTTATTCACGTTCCCAAAATTTCTGCTGAAAAGAACAAGTTTTCCTATTTTTTTTGCATGAAAAATGTAAATTTCCGAATTAATCACCCTGTAGCTCAAACAGTTTTCACTAAAAACTTGGAAAAAATATGCTAAAGCATATTTATGATACAATCAACTAATGAACATTCAAATTATGTTTTTTTAAAGATTGATGATTTTTTGATAGCACCACCAGGACTACTTATAATTTTTGTTCAACCTCGCTATATTTTTCCAAAGCTCTTAAAAGTATTTATACAAAAACACTAAGCAAAAACGTTTATAAAACCAAACCAATAATCTCATTTTAAATTTTTTTTTGTTTCAATTAATTTTCTGTTTGTTAAAATGTAGAATAGGATGATTTCAATCATTGACAAATAATAGTTTTATAAAAAAAGTTAAAGCCTATACGTTCAAATATGTTTTTGAAATATATATATGGTATTGTTTTGGGAAAGAGGTATTTATTTTAGAGCTCAATTAAATTTAATTTATCAAACCAGATTTAATCCTTAATTGATTAATTTGGGCTTTAGACTATAAGGAATTAATAAACCAACACTGTGGCATTCTACTTCATGCAGTTTAGAGTAATTAGGCCTTACCTAATAAGTGAGTACATATTATTTTTTCCTATTTTGGTGTCCTTGCATTACCTTTAACAGTGAAATGTTAGTTATTCTCTGACTACATAACACTTCGATAAGAAGGTAGAGTATAATTAGACTTTTTTCTACATTGAAAATAATTTTTTCAGTCTTCAATATGCTATAATAAGTTAATTCTGTTTATCATAAGCAATAAATAAGTAAGTAAAAAAGATCTTAAACTAAATTAGACTTCAAGACTTGGTGGTGTAAATATAAATTTTGCTGAAATATTTTACAACAATTAAAAGGCACATATTTGTAATTTTACCTATGTATAGAATATTAACCCGTCCAATGACAACAATAAAAGATGAATATAATGAGTATTTCATTAAAGGACATTTAGTTTTACTCTCATTAATACAAATTTGCTCCTTTTCAATTAAGATGATCAGTTTCATCGGTACAGTAAAACCTCACTAACTTGACACTTTGTGGTTTTGAGTTAGTGAGGTTTTACTGTACTTCTGATTTAAACCAGACTAAATTCTGATTTATGATATACTTCTGATTTATATAGAGTGATTCAGGAAGACAAAAAGAATTTAAGGCGGTGCGAGCGGCGTTAGGGACAACTGAAATCCGCTAGGTCGGCGCTAATGTCGCTTATTCGTTACGCATATGTTGTTGATTCGTGCAAGCTTCCTGAGTGACTCATTTAAGATAACTATTCTGTTTTCTTTGTATATTTTTAAACATTTTTAGACCTCCAAAATTACATATTTTATAAGATTATCGGATTAAAAATGTGGTCTTAAAAAATCATTTCCTGAAGGAAACGAAATTTTTTTCTTATTTCAATAATAGACCTTTTTCACGTAACCTATGTGAAATTTTGAAATAAGAAAAAAATTTCGTATAGGTTACGTGAAAAAGGTCTATTATTCATCCACATTCCAAAAATTTCAGCTCAAAACAATAAGCCGTTTTCCCACACTCCTTGAATGAAAAACACCAAATTTCCGAATTAATTACCCTGTAACTAGAAGTTTTCATGAAAACATGAAAAAATTATGCCAAAGCATATTTATGATAGAATCAACAAATACAAGTTTAAATTATGATTTTTTAAGATAATCGATATTTTGCTCACACAACCTTAAGGACTTGTTGTAGTAGTGAATATTATGAAAAAAGTTTATATAAACATGGCTTTGGAAATGCTTTGTTATTGAGTTACAGCTAGCGAAAGATTTCAACTGGATTTCGGTACCCCTGTTAAAATGAGGCCATACTCGTTTTTTGACCTTAATTAAAGTGTCCAATGTAGTGTTTTTTTAAGTAAAATAAACTGAAAAATTGAATAAAACAAGTAACTGTAACTGAAACTGTAAGTCGAGTTGTTTTTAAAAAACCGGCATAGATCGTTAAATCATAGGCAAAATAACAAATTTTTACATTTGGTCTGCAATAACTCTGTTAACTTAGCAATAAACAAAATTAATCAATCTTTGAAATGAAACCTATTAATAATTTAATTCTGAACAATATGATGTATATAAAGTCAACATTGAAAAGATTTGCAAAGAAAAGTAATTTTTATTGACAATAAAATATTAAAAATGAATAAAATAACTCTATTAAAAAAAAGGAAGTTATACTTTTTACTCTATAATTTATACTTCATTTTCTCAAAAACAACTCAACTTACAGTTCTGAGACCAGATTTATTTAATTAATCAGTTCATTTTACTTTAAATATACTACATTTGACTTAAATAATTAATAAAATAACCAGTACAGCCTCATATGAACAAAGGTACTGAAATACATGCGAAATCTTTCGCTAGCCGTAACTCGCAAATGAAGCATTTCCGAACCCATGTTTATATAAAATTTTTTTATTGTTTTCACTAATAGAACACGCTCTTAAATTCTTAACGTTTCTTCTCGAATCACCCTGTATAAGACAGACTATACAATAGTTTTTTTTTTAATTTAAATTTTATATACTAAAACTTAATACACATACTTCCTGCCCTTAACATTAGTCTCGTAGTGAAAAATTCCACAAAATTTAAACATGTTGAACAAAGTTTAACAAATTTGCACAAAATAAAACATTTCAATAATACAAATACTGGCATGCATTTTTATTATACCACCCCTCTATTTATGCAATTTATTGATATACAGTAAACCTTCAATAGTTCTATACAGTGAAATACAAGGGTATTGTAGCATTGTTGAAGTACCAAAAAGTTAAACTATGGAGTGTAAAAAAAGGTGTAATAACTATAAATAGATTTTATTCCTTTCATTTTTCTTCCCTTTCTCAATTATTTTCAATTTTTATCCAATTACAGTTGATTTACTAACATTGAAATCATCCATTATATTTTCAATCTTTTTTCAGACTTTCTTCCACTTATTGTCTCAGAATAAGTGTTAAAACAGATGCGTACTCAGCATTTAAATCAATAATATAATAATAAATATATAAATTTGGTCATTTAATAACAGAATTATTTGCTATTATAAGATTAAAATAAAGAGATTTCTTCTTCAAACACTAAGTATACCATACAATTTATTTTTAACATTTATAAATTTTATCAACTGTAAAATAATTTGCCTATTCCCATATGATTAACATTAGTACTTGTATGAAAAAACATAAACTATGATTACAACATGTATGATCTCAACCACATGAACTAAATATCAAGTTACATAAAAAAATATTTCAATATAAAAATTAATTTCTAATTTATAAGATTAACATTGATCAAAATACGTACTGTGTTTAGATTTTTTTATATTCTATAAGATAGAGAAAAACAAGTATTGTGTAGATTTTTGAATTCATGAAATAAAATTAGAATTATTACATGTGAGCAAAAAAAAAAACATAGTGGTACAAAAAAACTATATAGATTTTTTTACTTCATTTTTATTCTCTACCTTTCTAATTATTTTCAATTTTGTTCACAATTATATATATATATTATAAAAAATAATATATTATAAAAATTTTCGACTATTGTTTTTTTTCACTTTCTCACTTATCTTATAGCTCGGAATAGCTTCTTTTAAAAAAAGGGTTGCTTTTCTAAAATGCATAATTTAATATTTAATATCCACTAAAGCATATCAGCATACATTTTATTTACCATTTATGTAACATTTAAGATTTTTTACATTTTTTCCAACATTCACAACAATAAAAACAGCACAGCACAATTTAAATAGCCATGAATTATTCACAAACAAAGAATATCTAACCACCACAGTAACAACTAAAGAGAACTGAGCTTCAGTCAAGGAACATTACTAATTCGGGGGAAGAAAAAGATACTATAAAACTAGTTGAAGTATTAGGTATTTCCCACAAAACAATAAATATAGTCTTGGTTTGAAAGGCGGTCACTGGTCACACAGATTTTTGTCAATATTATCAGTCACTGTTATTTAAAATGTCGGCTTATCCTGTGTTGAAGTTGTATATCAAGTATCAAGGGCCAGACAACCTAAGGTTTACTGTATAATGGCACATAATTTATATAATTTTTTATATAAAAACAAAAACTATTTTTTAATTTGTACAATTATTTTACATAACCTAAAACCTAACTGTGGTTTATTACAAGAGAAAATACACCTAAAAAAATAAAAGTTTCAAGTTTCCTTGATTTTAATATTACTTGATTAGTGGATTAAATGTCAATTGAATTATGGAGATTGCAATCTTGAATCATTTATTTACTATGGAGCACATAGCCTTTGAATGAATCTGCTCTGAATGAAATACGAACATAGCTAGCTAAACAGAATTAATGATAAGGTAGGCCACGGGAAGGCTTTACAATTAAACAAAACAAAATCTTATTATCAAACAAACAATATTTTATTCCTCCTTAGATGAAAATTTTAGATCCAAAACCATAAAATATAAATATTTTTACTATGTTTCATGAGATCCAACATCACAAGATCCAAAGTGTTATTGTTTTTGCATCAGTAAAAATAAAAAATTAGAAAATACAAAAATAAAATAATTTATTAAATACAATACAAATTTATTTATGTAACTATAATTTTGAAAAACCTTTTTAAGTTAGGTTAGGCTAGGAACTTGGGACAGGCAATTTCAAGCAATTTGAAATCGTCAAGCACCTTTAATTTACTAATAAAAAATGTATGTACTTAATACTTTATACTTTACTTTTATACTTTTAACTGAAATGGCGACCTACCCAGGTAGGTATTTTAACCAAGTATGAATGAGGAATGAATGTAGGATGATTGTGGCGCGATCTTGTAGTCTTGTTACTGACTAAGGCTGACATGTTCCTTAGACAGGACTGTTAATTAATAGCCCAACAGCCGATGGCAACTAATGGACCTACAGTTTAACGTGGAATCCGAACCACGACCTCTGAATTACGAATTGGTCTAATTATGAGGATGGTCTTTGCGGATTAACGCAGTATTCAATAGTGCGGACGTTAATCCACACAAGAGAACACTACATCCACCGACCATCTATCACAACTATCCACAATTCGTGACCTCCAAGTAGCTGGATTACAGGACGTCGCCACCGTCCCAGTCTATGTATTTACAATTCCCTGTAGGAAATAGGTTAGATTATGGATATGTCTAAAGGGAATGTTTTCCCTTTTCTAGATCATCCAGCGGTTTTATAAATATATAAATTACAACCTCTATTAGCGTACATAAATCTCACTTCAAGATGATTTTAAATCGTACTTTCTCAAACATTACAGGTTTTTGTTTCCAACTCACTGGATCGTAGTTTTTTGTGACGTTGATAAATTAAATGTGTCACCATAAATAGGAATGAACATGAAATTTTAAAGCACCACAAATTGAATCTTTACAAATTTATTTCATAGTATGAAAAGACAGAACTATAACTTTATATTAATAAGATCTCAAACGTATTTACTGTAACCTAAGAAGAATAAAAATCTTGGCTTTACAATACTGAACATATTATTAGAAGTATATTATTTTCTTCGCACAATCTGTTTTCTTGAACACATAAACGCCATTTCCTCATAAACATTACAAGCACAAATGATCTGTTGCTTGACGTAGAGCAACTAACTGCAACTGCGTAGAGCAAGTGATGACATTTTTACCAGTTCCAGTGCTACCCTCCCATCTACATGAGTCAAAATTCCCACACCAACGTTGCCATTTCCCGCTTCACTGGAGATCCATATTGAACGCAATAATTGGGAGTGAACTTATGTTTATGATGTTATTTTTTATATTTAGACAGGAAATAAACAAACACGTCCAATTCTGTCTTTTTATGCCATGAGAAAGTCGACCGTACACTGAAGACTCATTCCCAAAAAGTAGTCCGGACCATCCGGCGTCAAAACCATCGGAGTCCGGACTAGTGAGAGTCGACTGTATATTTTGTGTTTCATGAGATCTTTTTTAATTAGATCCAAGAGTACGGTCTGGTGAATAAGTACAGGACAGTGTTGTTTTGTAAGAGTGCAGTTATGGATCTTGTGAGACATCTTGTGATGGATCTATTGAAAAGACAAAATCTGTTCCCTCTCTACTCCTACAACCGAAAACGTTCCTAGGAGGCACAAAATGTTGTGTATTTTCTGTGGCTTACTTAATCACATTCTCTAGTAAGCTAGCTGTCACTTCTTTTTATTCATAAGAAAATTTAATTGAAATCATGGAATAGAGCACTTTCTGCATAGATTTCCATAATCATATGTTATGTCCATGAACATACTTTATATTAAACAATTTTACGAATTAGGCCTAGGCTTATGGAAAATTGATAACACCAAAGTAATAAATAAACAACATTGGTGCAATGACATTATCAATGGTTTATTTGATTTGTCACAACCAAAACAGTTGTACAGTAGAACTCCAATTGGACCGGACCCCATTCGGTTAATTAATAGTTGGATAATTGGAAGTTTTCACAAAAAACAGGCAATTTAGTAACAAAAATCCTTTTTATATATTTAGTATTATTTTATTTTATTACACCATACTTTAAATACTTTATAGTATAAACTAAACTTTTCTTACAAAAGAGTGTTAATGCATTTTGAACATATCTGTCAGCATAAGTTGTTTTGCTGTCTTCAAACATTTTCATTAAAATTACGTTAAAATTACGCTTATTTTTTTCTAAATGCGATTCGGATGATCAGAGTTCGGATGGTTGGAGTTCTACTGTATTATGTACGGGAATATAGAAAAAATACTAAGAATAATAAGGCAGCTAAAGGCACTTAAGTTTGTGCGAATGCTAAAACGAAATTAAAGATTTGTGCATGATTTTAAAATCAGCATAAGTTTCTGTTAGATGTGATAAACCATTCACACCTAAAGGTTGTAACATATAAGTTACTGAGAAATGACACATTTATACACAAATTAATTCAAATTAATTGATATTCTCATCAACAGCCCACTAGAGGATGTTTCTTCAGAGAGTTGAAATTCTCTTACTCAATATCAAGGATTATCTACAAAAAATTTGGGTAAAACTAAAAGCATCATAAAAGACATTCTAACATGTACAATGATTCTGTTAAATATGTATTATTATCAACAAAAATAAAGTAAGTTTTTAGTTTACCAGAAAAAATTGGTAATAACAAAGATAAAAAAGGGTTATGACAAAATAACACTATCTTTACAGTCAAATAACAATCTAAACGAGGTCTTATAGATAATAAACATAACAAAAAATAAATTCTTCTCAATCAACAGCTACTTCTGTACAAAATCTTAAATATGAACTTAAAACTAACTATTTACAACTAATATGGGACAGTCGAGTTTTTAACATTTAAACCCTGTTTTCAAGAGGAAAAATGAAAAAAAATCATTGTAATGATGAATGAATTGTGTAATTTATTTTTTATTACTAAAGTAAAACTTCCAAACCAATGTTAGTATTTACTAAAAAAAGCTTATAAACCATTAACACTTACAGTTATTCAAGTCAACTTGAATTAACTGTCACTAGTGATTTTCTATCTCTGGTTGTTAACAAAAAGTAGATTTGTGTTTGGAATTTTTGAAACACCTCATATTAGATACATTTACATTTGTTAGGCATAATAATTATGAATGGACCATGATATAAGCAAAACTACAAAGCTATATCATGATATACATCATAAACTCATCAAACTGAGAATTAGAAAACTTTATTAATTACATTACAATGCATCTGTAGCATTGAAAACATAGAATTAGTCAAATCAACAGCATGTTTTGTTTGGATTTAGATTCACGTTTCAAAGTGCAAAAAATTAATAGAGGTACTTACAGAAAATTAACCAGTCAATCATATAGCCCTCTGACATGTATTGTATTTAGTATTTTTAATGCATTTCTTGTTGTTATTTGTCAAATCTGTTTTTATGAATCTTTATATAGGTATTTATATTTTTACACTATTCGTGATATAATAAGTATATGCACACGCTCCTTGGAGCTCATTACAGTATAATTAGATATTTGTAATGGAATCCCCATACAGACTTCATGTCTCATGGACCCTATTTTCTGTACCAGGGTAGCTTGCTGTTAAGTCTGGATTTTAGTTATTTAAAATTTGTGGAAAAAACCTATATATTGCAAAACAATGTAATATGTACAGAAAATAATGATTCATTTATTTAAACTATAATATCACTGGAACATAATCTCATTAATCTCAAACAGAAAACTAGTCAAATCAACAGGATGGTTTGTTTAGATTTAGATTCACGTTTACTAGTGCCAAAAATAAATAGAGGTACTAACAGAAAAAGAAACAGTCAACCATAGACCTCTGTCTGCATCAAATACTTATTAAAATTTATTTGTTTACAAAAGTGGAAAGCATGCTATTAGTTATTATAGGTTGATACTTACAATTTCTAATCATTCACATTTTTGGCAACCACCATAAGGTAGGCCAGGGTCACAACAAACATTCTGTGTCAATCTATCAATGCTTCACATTAATTAAGTCTAATAAAAAACCCCTTAATCAACCCCTTAATTAAGCCCTTAATAGTGGTAGGTTATGGTATTATAAAATTTGGATTTTGTAGGGACAACTAACTTGTTAACGTGACTAATAATCAACACAACACGCAGGTGGTCATGTGTTGGATGATGAAAAACAAAAAAATCAACAACTAAAATATACAAGTGACTGACTTGCAGTTACAACACTCAGTAAGAACAGTAATCCATAATAGGATCATGCAAAGATTACATTCAATTTTTCATAGAAATTACAATATCCACTTAAGAATCAGAATGTGGTGGCATCACAGCCTGTTGTGGTTAGAGTCGATGTTGTGGTGCGGGTTTTGAGTGACGCCAGGCCTGTGCTCCTTACGCCATTTCACAATGGCCTTCCACACCCTCAACTCTACACCCCCACTGCAACACGCCACAAAACTTACCTTGGAGCTATCTCTTTCTAATAAAACATTTATGACATATTTTTACACTAATTGTAGATTTTTAAACCATTTTTTTTAATTCCAAGGACATAAAATAGGCTTCTGGCTAGATTAAGTATTATAAATTACAATGAGAGGTTACAGGTTCGATCCCTGAAATATTTGAAGAGTTTGGACTGCTTTCCCTGAAAATGCCAACTGTGGTGATATACAAAAACGGGACCATAAAGACACCTGCAACACCACAATGATGCATAGGACATCGGGAGGCAATGGTAATTCAAGGTAGGCCTAAAAATAAATTTAGACTTTTTAGACCTAAAAATAGACAGAAACTATTTTTTATCCAGTATTGTCATCTATATTGTGACACCCAAAGTCCCAATTAGAAACTATCTGTAAATATTCAATATCCACAAGTAAAACTAACTTATTTAGATGTAAAATGAACTAATAAATTTTGTATTACTGCACATTGGCTCCCACTATAAAAAATCTACTATTTAACCACTATGGCCTAGATTGACACCTTTCAGATTTGCTCATGTTTTTAAAATGATTACAGTAGGACCCCTCATATCCAGCCACCTCGGGACCAAACACTCGGCTGGTTAACGATATGGCCGAATAAACCAACCTATTTTTAAAAAGATAATTTGTAGTTTTTAGTTGTACATAATAACATTATGTTGTTGATAAATATAGTCATTACGAGGGTTTAAATTTCTTCTATGATTTTAATCGGAAAAAATATACACGTTTGTAAAATCAATATAAGCGTCATTAACTATCTCCTAGGAAGGTTTTCTCAAGTATCATCTCTTGGATAAAACCTTTTCACTCTTCCTCTCTAGAAAAGTCAATCAAAGGTTTTCGATTTCGATTCTAGTCATCAACCGTGCTTTTTTTCCACATTTAGTTCATCACAATTAAGCTTTTGTTTGACTGTCACCATGTTACGTTTTCATTTTGACGCACTAGATTTTTGTACTATACTGTCTTACGTTCAGTAGGTAAAACGACAATGCAGCACGAAACACAAAAAACTTCACAAAAAAATCGAGGTGGCAATGAACTGTCATGACATTGGGCTGACATGAACAAGTAAACATAACTCAAACTTAAATCAAATCAAATCTCTTTATTCCATGGACTTACCGAAGCCCCAGCTTTCTGATGTCTTCTCTATTCACATAGTGTAAAATATCGTCCAAACAATATTCTTCTGTCAAAAACTGAAACAAAAATTATTGTATTTATTTTGCTGTGGGAAATAGGTTTGATCATTAATATGTCTAAAGGGAATCTTTTCAGTTCATCTACACAGCTGTTCTTATAACCATATGACGGCACTTATATTAACCCATTCCTGTCAAGGATGTACTTTGCAAGTCATCATATATCGCTAGACAAATGACTAAAAATGTGCACTGTACGTTCTGAGCAAACAGAAAACAATGTGTTTTTTCTGCTTATATTTCAATGTAGCTCTTTTTTCCGCCGTTAGTAGTGCTAGTTCATATTTTATGCCATAGATAGTGTTGGCTTCCTCTTTAAATTATCCGTATTTAGTGTCCAATGTTCTATTTTGTCAGTAAATTATTGCTGTCTCGTTCGCACAATTTGTTCAGCGATTGAACTTATAGATGAGAATACAATAAATTATTCTTTTTTTAAAGATTTATCATTAACTATTCATTACTGCAGGTAACTGTAAATAGATGTGCCAAGTGAAATAAAGGAATCATTTGAAAACAAAATTAGTCTCTATGAAACACCAGTACCTACTTGTTTCTAAGCCTACCGCTTGGTACTGGTGAAAAAGTAGAGTAATAATTATTTTTCTTGCTAAAAGTGATTATATACACAGTTACAGGGTAAGGAAATCAAAAGGTATCATTCATGAAGTTACTGTTAAATTTATCAAGGCAAAGACTGAAGGGCCTCAGTCGTCGCACAGAAATTCAGACAGGAATGGTTTAAACACTTCCGCTGCACTTTTTGCGTTCCACAAATCTGCTAACACCCACCCCCCAGAGCTTTAGACATATCAAAATCAAATAAAAGTTTCAATTTTTCAAAGTTTCAAATTTCATAAGTTCAAAATTGTTCAAACATATCAGTCTTCGTATAGATCTTTCGCATGACATCAGATAGAGTGTAAGTCACCTTGCTGATGGCTGTATTGTCCAGTCTCAAAGTTGTCAGCCAGTCCACCAAGCGTTGGTCCACAGAGCTGTCTGTGACACTGATCCTGGGAGTCATATGGTTGTGGTTGGTGGCCTCACTCTCTGGAGACGTCAACTCACCCTCGCTGCAAAAACAATTTTCACTCAGCTAATGCTACGTATTTGAAAGATTTATTTTACAATCCTTTAGTCAAATTATGGATCATCCGGATCGGGTTTCGAAAAATATTATATACATCTCAAGCTTCTTCGAATTTCACACGCAACCGCGGTACCTTACATGACGTGGCAAGTTTTAATAACGATGAATGGGTAACATGATGAATGAACACTGTATATTGGGGGGTTTTCCAGATGGAGCACTACAAGCACTTGGTGCATGTGAGAGCGGTCACTATTTGACATTTCAGTACTAAACAAATCAATACTGAACAGTCAAAGTGTAGATGTTTGATGTTAGATGCCTCGGTATCATGCTGGTTTTTTTGGAATTATTTTTACACTCAAAGTGCATACCGAATCATGCAATGAATCGTCCATGTGAGGTTGTAAATGGAAAAGAATTGTGACGTGGAAAAGCGTTTTATTTTCTACCTAAAACTAATAATATTTTTTTAACTTCTAATACGATTAAAGACAAATTTTTAACATGTTAAACAGTTGCTTTTCGCAGCTATGTTGTTGAACAGAGCTTGTATGCAGTCTGCAGCACTGATATTGCAGGCGCTATTCATGACCATTGTCTATGTGACATGGATGTCTATAATGGTATATTTTCAGTATAGTTTTAGATCATCCAGATTTTCGGCTATCCGTATCGGAACCCTGCCACATTAATCCGGATAAATCAGACTTTAATTTACTATAAAATCAAGTTTTGTTTTTATAACCCCATTGTACCCCTCCCCACAAAGATATTAAAAGTTTGCTTCAATTGAAAAAGTTGCAAGGGTTACACAAAATTTAACTATCTGTAGGAAAGCTGTTGATGAATTGATAGTGATCTAACAAGTAGAATTCTTTTTGCCTAAATTCATCTTAACCCTTCGTGAGCATATAATGGATAAATCTGCACATGTTATTTTCACCAAGAGTGGCAAACGGATATATCCACCATTTTCATTCTTTGTACTTTATTGTTTGTCTTTTGTTCTGCCCCCATATTGATGTAGCTCCGCCCAAGCACCAGAGGGCACTCCTCCAGGTGGGGGTGCAGTAAAAAAATTAATAATAATGAAAAAATATTTGAAAGAAAAGGTGAGAATTTATAGTGCAAATGCCATTTCTGAACATATTCTGAGTAAAACAAAATAAAAAAAATTGTTCCCCCTATACTTAAATAGTTAACTCGCCAAGGGTTAAGCTTTGTCGTGGTAAATTATTGTTTTGAAATTTTAGGCCACATTTCGTTCTGAGCCATATCTAAGAAACTTTAATTCCACAGACTCGTTTTGTAAAATAAATACTCTTTTGTGGGAGATTACCAGAGAAATTGTTTCAGTGTAGATCCATTAAAAATAAGTTTAGGATAAAGCAAAGTTTGTAAAATTCATTTAACGATCATCAAAGGATATTTGTAAATCCTAGAACTGTTAAAGTCACGATGACAACACATTTATACATTAAATAAGAAGTGGAATCTGACATCAATTTAGTGAACTTCTTAGTCGACATCATCTTTGTCAGACATGCTTCTTGTGAGCGGTACCTTGAAATATCTCAGAGTGTGCTCAACCGCCACTAGAGTATGGTTATACGCAAGCTCTCTCCAACTGTAATACTGAGGTCTAATGGTAAAAACGCTCGCTGACGAGTGTTGATTTTGAAGCCAATGTTATGCTTCTGTTACCAGAGGGGTACATTTTATTTTATTTTTATATTTATGGACTTTACTATTACTACTTTTGGTGAAATATAATTTCCTAGTTTTGAGCTAGGGTATATATCAATTATTTTTAATAAAATGTTAAAAAATAAAAATATTAAAAATATTATACATTTTGAAAAGCAGTTATTATTATTTTTGCTTGTACTTGTCTAAAAAACTTATATTATTATTAGTATATTTTTATTTGTAATTAAGTACACTTAATTAAAAATACATTTACAAAAAAAATATTCTTATATCTTTGTAAACAATGAATTTATTGATGAATTTACAAAAATTCCTTTTTTGGTGCGGTTTTTTAACTGTACCTAATTTTTATGTACCTGTGTAAGGAACAAAAAAAGGTGTGCAATCAAATTTTTCAAAAAATTTAGAGGTCTTAAAAGGTGCTGCATAGTAATTTTATCATTTGGTTAATGGTAAAATACTTAGTTGTTCTAGGGTTAAAAGTGATGAAATACCTGAAGTCTCTGTCACTGTTCTGACTAAGGTGATTCACTACGGACGACAACAGTCCCATCTGATCCACCAGCTGTTTAAGAGCCGCCAACTGTAGTTTGTGATCCTCCAAGGCTTGTTTCAGCAGGCTCTGATATACTTTCTGTCCTTCAACCAGCTCCTGCATCAATCTGCAATATGACGGGTAATGAACTAATCTTGATTGTTTTATTTTTAACACATTTGTCACATTTGAACACAGGAACCTAAACATATTCGAACGTCCAACGTTGATACAAGTTTCCATTGCCATTTTCATGTTTTTTTACCTCTTTAAGTACATGTTTTTTTTAACTCAAACTAACTTACCAACTCCTTAACCAACTTGAAATGGTTATACCCATTTTGATGGCAGTGGATGTATAAAGTGGCAGGTAGAGGCATCTGCCAACAATTAAGTAAACTTTTTAGCTGTCGTGCCACTCAGCCGTCTCAAAGCCATCTGTGAGCTAATACTTGAACCTAGAATAAACAGAGACCGGCTTGGGTGGAATTTTCGGCATTTGAAGGCTTGATTGGGATTGCAGTGGACACATGTTCTGATTCTGTTGCAATTGTATGGTTAAAAGGGGAGGACAGGTTTATGTCTTTTGTTTAGAGGTGTGCGGATATCCGAAAATTCGGTTCGGATTCGGATCGGATCGGATATCCGAAACCGATCCGAATGTATTTAAGATATCCGATCCGATCCGATAAATATCCGAATTTTCGGATAGACTGTATAATACAGCAATTTGAACAAAAACAACGAGATTTTCATCGAGTTAATATCCGCGAAGCTGGAATAATTTTTGCTTTAAACCTTGATAAGACGACGAAATTACGTAGTCTTTCATCAAAACAATGTCGTTGACTGGTAGACGCGATACACTTATAGCGATTCGAATGACGAATGACGACCACAGATGACGAAATTACGCAATTCATATCCAATCGGAATGTAAGAACGTCATTGGACGGTCCGAGGATGCGGTATGATTATTCGATTCTTCAACTACGCATTTAAGTAACCGTAAGTTCAACCCGATATTGCATTTTGAAATACAAAGCATAGCGTCATCGATAGTTGCAACGAGTATCAGATTGTGGTTTGATATTGTTCCATATAAAATTTCATTTCGGCTACGAAAAAACTTGAATTGTTGATTTAATGTTACTGGTAACAAACCATCATAATAGCTCGTTTTGCGACGGGGTTTCCGGCAAAAATAATACTACTTCATTCTGATCGTCTACGTAGACGATCAATTGTTTAGTTATCGCATTCTCAACTACTCCGGGTTTGAGCAATACGATAAAGTGTTGCCAAATTTACATTTGGCCTATTTCGTCGTTCAGTGTTCACATAACCAACAAATTTTCCACTTGTTTTCAATCTACATTTTATCTTTGTTAAATGAATTTAAGCGTTATTAGTTTTACATTTTTAGATAATTTTAAGATGAATAACTAACTAGATTACGACGAGGTACCATAATTTCACGGGTTTCAATATTGTCACACAGCCGATCGGGGTATTTTATCTGCCAAATATTCCAACTCTGCGCCTGCGCACAGGCCTTTGTTTGATAGCAGCTGCACTGTCGACTGTCACTGCCCTTGTCGATACGCAGATAGCCGATGGCATCGAGCCAACGGCGTCTGTCAAATCCTAATTCTTTGTTAATGGTGATTTGTTTTCATCATTGTAATAAATAAAATAATTTAATCGTGAAATAAAATTGAGAATTAGTTGATTATTAGTAGAATGAATTGATAAATTAGTAGAAAGTTGATGTCATTTAATGGCGAATTATAAGGTTTCTGTTGATTTAATTTGTGAATTACGCCATATTAAAATTTGTTACTGGTAATTGTTATTTTGTAAATTTGTATTTATTGATGGAATAAACTTATTATTAATTTTAAATGCAGTGAAGTGAATATTTTAGTTTTGTTGTTCATCCTATGAAGAATTTATGATTTTTTATGTAAGTTTACCATTTAATAATTTTGATAACATTTTATTGATTTTTTCCTAATTTATTCTTAGATAAGTCTGATTTCACTTTTTTATTGCGAGTATCCGAATCCGAAAACTATCCGATTCGAACCCAAACTATCCGATCCGAATCTGAGCTATCCGATCCGAATCCGATCCGAAAAAATAATTCACTATCCGCACACCTCTACTTTTGTTTATATTGATTATTAAAAAAACTGCATAGTGATTTTATCATAAAATTAAGGGTTAAACACCTGAAACTTGGAGGTGTTAACTCACCTAACCTACTGTGTATATCACACACTTACCTTCTGTAAATGGAATGTATATCTGAAAAAGCTCTATATATCAAAGTTGTATTCATGGGTAAAATTACAAAAATTAAATGAACTCACAACTTGCTTTAAAGTTGAATCCTGTACCTACCATGGCTCTGTCATATGACCAGTTTTTCTAAAACTTACACTGCACGTCTTTTTGAACAAGATACCTGTGGTTCTCGGCACGCAGTCCGTTGATCTGCTCCCTCCACTCTGTTCTCATCTTGACGCTACTAGGGAAGCTGTCCAAGCTGGTGTTCTTGGATTTGACGGAGTTAACTGTGGAAGGAACGGAAGGCGGACCCTCTCCTCCTCCCCTTCCTCCGTCTTTCACATCTTGGCCGAGCAGGTTAGCTCCAAGTTCTGTTGGAAATTTGTTAATTATGCGTATCTAAGACCCAGTTATTGTTGGGGTTGGGGTAACTTGCTAATGTTAACTTATTTGTGGAAGAAGGTTGAATTATTGAAAGAAAAACAATTATCAATTAGCCTAAGAATTTTTTCAGAGCATGTATTTATTAATTATTGAATATTTGACATTTCTTAAATGACTGTTAACTCAGTAGGCTATATACCGGTAACACTAACAATACTCATGTACTGTACTGTAATAAATTTATATGTGAAACTCGAGTTTGTTATGTATTAATTAATGGAAAATTGCAATGTTTTGGATAACTCGACAACCTGTGGGACCACAAAGTGTCGAGTTAGTGAGGTTTTACTGTATCTTAGTTCCACTAATAGATAACACTTGCTGTGATAACGACAGCAGCTCCCTCACCTGGGGACAGTATAGTGATGGCTGCCTGGACAGAGGTGCGTACGAGGTTGTCCAACGCAAACATCCAATGGGGTTTGATGCTGTGTGACCTGAGTACCACCGTCACCTGCAACAACACATTCAATATTGAACATACCACTGTAAGGGTGTCTACAGAAAATTTGTCATTGATTTCCATGACTATTCCTGACTATTTGTCATTGATTTCTCTGACTCGCATGAAATGCATTAGAAAACATTAAGGCCTAAATACATTTTTCACAGAAAAAACTGAAATATACATGTATTAAATGATTACAATGGAGTATTTATTTTTTATATAACTTCTTTGAGAAACTTTTTCACTAAAAATTCTCGGATCTAGTGTAATCCTATCTAGGCACTAAATTCAGGGAATAGTTTGGAATCAAGCCGCAGTTTATTCAATTTGGTTTGTGCGCTAGCCATCCCACTACTAACAACTACACAAATTGAACACAAAGTGTAGTTAAACTAACATAACATGTTAAGATGATGATTTGAGTGCAAACACGTAGCCTTAATAGACTACAAGAATTACAACATAGACTTGAGGTAAATAAACTATTAACTAACAACTAACAAACATCCTAAAACAAAAAAGATTAGTAATTAAAAATATTCTAAGCACAAATGTATAACAATTGTCATACATTTGTGAAAAATCCAGATAATTGCTGCAATAATCAAGGTACCGTAGACTCCCTGACTTTCAGTAATTTGGACACCCTGCACTGTCCAGTGTCCACATCTTAACACGTTCAAAGCTGATGATAATTTTTATGTGTAAGAAGCCCTTTGCTAAGGGTTCTAGGGTTTTTTATGATTAGATTATTAGATTAGATTAGATTATTTGAAATGGCGACCATACCACAAGGTAGGTATTTTAAGCCAAGTATGAATGAGGATTGGATGTAAGATGATTGTGGCGCGATCTTGTAGTCTTGTTACTGACTAAGGCTGACATGTTCCTTAGACAGGACTGTTAATTAATAGCCCAACAGCCGATGGCAACTAAGGGACCTACAGTTTAACGTGGAATCCGAACCACAACCTCTGAATTACGAATTGGTCTAATTATGATGATGGTCTTTGCGGATTAATGTAGTATTCAATAGTGCGGACGTTAATCCACACAACAGAACACCACACCCACCGACCATCGCTCACAACTATCCACAATTCATGACCTCCAAGTAGCTGGATTACAGGATGACGCCACCATCCCAGTCATTTTTTTATAATTTATGATAATTTTTTTATATTTTTTTAACATTAAAATCACGAAAGAAGCATTATAAATGATGAAGGACCAACTACAGACAACATTCACAGTCAAACATGATCTTCAAACTGGTTCATGGCTCCATAACCAGTGAAAATTGGGCCTGCGGGAACGCACGTACGCGTCATGTCGTCTGTATATGGGATGGACGTAAAGTGGCGCGTGATTCGCATCTTACGAGCTAAAAAGATATTACAACTACTACCTAGAGATATTACCTACAACATGCTACCTAAGAGCATATGTCTTGAGAATTATTCTCTCTCATGAAATTATGTGAATGCTTACCATATTAAATTTAAATTTTAAAGTTTAATTTTAATTGAGGTATAGTTAGAACCTGCAGCACAATGCAAACAGTGCAGATACAATGCAAACTATCAAATGCCAATAAGAGCTTAGGAGCCTGCACAAAACTTCTATCATCCAAACTGCTATCAAGATGTACAAAGTTAAGACTATACAAGACCATCATACAGCCGGTGTTATTGTATGGCAGTGAGACATGGGTCCTTTCCAAAAGAAATGAAGGACGATTAATAGTTTTTGAGAACAAGGTTCTGCGGAAAATCTTTGGACCAGTTTGTGAAGATGGAGTTTGGCGCATAAGAAAAAACAGAGAATTACGTGCCCTATACCAAGAACCAGACATAATAGCCCTCATAAAAGCCAAAAGAGTTAGCTGGTTAGGTCATGTACTTCGCAGAGGGGAGGGTACAAGGCTGAAGGAGGTATGCAAGGCCGTACCGGAAGGAAGGCGACCGTTAGGAAGGCCTAAATTAAGGTGGCTTGACCAAGTTGGGAAAGACGTTGTCCGGTGCGGAGGAACAATTGAAATGGCAGAGGACAGAGAAGAATGGAGGAGGCTAGTCTACGAGGCAAAAAATCGACTGAGATTTGTGATGCCCCAGCAGTAAGTAAGTAAGTAAGTAATAGTTAGAACCTATCCTACCTAGAACCAAGGAAGTCGTGATCGCAACACGTTTACAAATTAAATAATAGTGTCAGGGAGTGGCATCTGTCAATTTAGTTAAGTTCTTAGACGATGTCGTCATTGTGAGACGTGCTGCTACCTGGGAGCGGGGATTTGGACTACATCAAGGAGTGTGCTCAATCGCCACTAGAGTATGTTTTGTACAAAATAAGAAATGTAGTGGACTAAGGCGCTAGCTGATGAGCGAAAGGTTTTAAGCTAAAAGAAAGTACACGGGTTCGAAACCTCACCATGAGCAATCCCAATTTGGCTAGCAAATATGTGGTACATTGGTGGGAGGACCCCATTAAATAAACGGTGACTGGCTAAGGCAGATTTGTAGGCTTAGTTGGGATTGGAGTGGGTCCTGTTTTTCTTCTTTTACCATATGGTTAAGGGGGGCATATTTGGTGTTTTTTTGTTTATACTGATTATTTTAAGAAAAGCTGTATAGTAATTATATCATTCATTTAAGGGCAAAATACGTAGCAATTCTAGGGTTAATTTAAAAACAGTAATATTGACCACATTTAAAATGAGTGTTGTGTGTTCATGAAGTTCCACTTAAAAAAAACTACAGCACCCACTAGATATATTGAGGACTAGATTAAAGAATATTTTAACAAACTCCTCCCAGGGTCCAGGGTATGTGTTGTCCCAGTAAATCCTCATGCAAACCAATGGAGGGCCATCACCTGTCAGATCATGAGGGTACCTATGGAGGCCTATAGCAGTTGAGTTAACCCCCCTCCCCAGTGGCGGAGCTTTTGAACTTACTTTGTATTTTTTATCTTTTACTTTTTTACCACCCATTTGCAAACCAAATTGGTATTGTTCTTGGTCGGGATTACATACTTTCTACGCATACTTATTACGCATACTTCCGATTGGCACCAAAGTTGCACTCGTCAGTACAAGAGTTTAGTCCACTTTACCAAAGTAAATAACACAGTCTGGGAAAGTGCTTATTTGGCTATAAAAAGTGTACTCTAGTGTAAAAGCAGCAATCTCAAGCGGCACAACGGCTAACTCCTCGAATTACTTCATGCATTGCAGGTGGCAGCACCTTGACAGTAATTGTTGACTACAATAGCAACATCAAATATTATCGCGATAAATAGACGCTGCAGCGTCTTTCACCACTCGGAGGGTTAAAAAATAATTTAAATCTTGAACAATAACTTATATTACAGTTTCCAGAAGGATTTCTTAGTTCACAAGGACTCACCGCACTCTGGAACATATAAATGGCCAGATGTAGCTGGTTAACGGCAACGGAGTCAAACTCGAGGTCTTCCTTTATGGAGTGGATAGCTGTCTCAAGCTGATCCTTGTTCTGGTTGGCGATGTACTCCCTCAGCCCCTTCATCAGTGTCTCCAGGTGGTTCTGCCCGATAACACAGTGTCTCAGTAAGTATCCTGAGTGATATTGTGTAGGCTCTGGAAAGATAGGAAACTTGGGAAAGGGAAGAGTAAGGGTAATTGTAAAGGTCAGAATAAGGGAGTAAGGGTGATTTTAAAGGGACAAACTGAGGTCCCTAGGCATATTAGCAACTGTGCGTGTTTCACTTCAGATTAATTAATCTAAATTTAAATTAATATACAGTATAAACATTACAAATATTATGAGAATAATGAGAATAAAAATAAGAAATATTTATAAATATTCTTTTTATAATATAAAAAGGAAAAAAAGAAATATAAGTGGTTTTTGAGTGTTCACTCACCATATTGAGGACGCTGTCCCCCTGGTCAGAGTGGATCGCGCGTAGCCACACCTCGCAGATGTTGGTCTGGTCCTGGCTGAGGACTCGCGACAAAGTCGTGCGACGCTGTGAGTCCTTCTTGAGCAGGTAGAAGCCATCGTGCTCGGTGGGTGGCCCAACCACCTCAGGTGACAACAGTCCTCCGCTGGAGCTGCGCCTCGTTAGACTTCCATCCTCCCCACTGTGAACACAACCTTGTAACCAAACTTGTGATGTTGAATTCAATTTTTAAATTAAATTTTATTTTTTAACCCAACAAGTATGCTCTATAGCCACTTTTAAACAGTGGTAGTGTATCCGGCTACGGCGTGTCGCTGACAAGCGAAATGTTGAAGCTAAATAGAAGTACACGGTTTCGAATCCTCATCATGTGCAACACTAATTTGGCTTGCAAATATGTGTGATACAATGGATGGAGTTTATTATGGATGGGGGTTTATTTTAGGGCCACCTAAAATAATCGGTAACCGGCTTGTGTGGAAGTTGACAGCATTTGTAGCCATAATTGGAATTGCTGTGGACACACGTTTTACTTATTTTACCATACACATTTCATGTTTTTTGTTTAAAGTGATTATTAAAAGAAGAGTTGAATAGTGATTTTATCATTCAGTTAAAGCTAAAACACCCACCTGTTGTAGGTTTAAACCTTAGAACTGCTAAATGATTTACACTGAATGATAAAATTATCATACAGTTCTTAAAATAATCAATACAGTAGAACTTGGGTAATTCGAACCTCAAGGGACCAGAAAAAAATTCGAACTATCCAAAAATTTGAATTAGAAAAGTTTTTGCAAGTGGTTGAAATAAACAGTAAAACATCATGTTTTAACATTGTATATTAAGAATGGTTGGGTTAATGAGGATATTGTTGATTAAAAGTCCTAATTTTTGTTAAATGTCGATAATGTGTTTGGAGGGATCCTGAAACTTTAGCTATTTCAAACTTTTTCTTAAATCCCTTCTCTACCCCTTGATCGCCGCTATTTATTCTTGCAACGTCATAGATTTGTAGGTTCGCTTTCACGAAGCTATCATACACACGACGTGTTAACATGAAGGCAGACGAAGTCACAAATGCCAACTCAAAACTAAGACGACGAATATCGGAACAAACCACCATCAATGATACACACGCTACTGAACTGCGCCGGCCCCGTGTAGTGACAGACTAGAGATGTCAATGTTGTGATTTATGAGCAGTAGAGGACTGGTATGGGGGAGGGGTATCATGTGACCAGTCAACAGCAGGTGTGTAAGGGCTATGAGAAGGGTTCTAAAAATAGTCTACGGACAGGAAGCCCGAACGTCGTTTACGGGAAAATCGCACACAATAACTTGTTCTCTTTTTAGATTTACTCTGCAAAAAATTCGAATTATCCAAATATTTATTCGAATTAACCAGGATATTTTAACAGTGGTTTTATATAAAATTCTAGGGACCAAGTCAAAACTTCGAAATAAAGAAGTTTTCGAATTACAGAAGTTTGAATTATCCACGTTCCACTGTATAAACAAAAACACAAAACGTAACCCCCCTAAACCATAAAATGCTTCAAGAAGCCAAACAGGTATCCACTGCAATCCCAATTAAGGCTGCAAATGCCGTCAATTTTCACCCAAGCTGGTCCCCATTTATTTAAGATGGACCCTCCCACTACTGTACTACACATTTCCAAGTCAAATTGGGATTGCTTCAGCAGTTCTAGGGTTAAAGAGGATGGCAGCCTCTGATCTGTGGAACATTTTAAGCAAAGATAATCATGACATCGATTAGTCTGTCAAGAGCGATTAAATTTTCAGAATATTGTTTTACAATGAAAAAATTATAGTTTAACCCCAATGAGGATAAGTGAATACTACGAGGTAAGTTCGGAAAGTAAGTTCTATTTCATTGTAGACACTAACAGCTGCATATACCGCAACTCGCGTGTACGTCGTGTACATGCATACTTTGGAAACAACTGTGCTCAATTTTTTGCTCTGTAGCTAACATGTATAGTTCTGTGATGTGCTTAAATTATTTTGAGATAATCAACTCTCCAACAGTGTTTGGTGTTCGCTTAGTGATATTGCTGTCAGCAAGCAGCCTGGCTTTTTCAGAAATTCATCAACAGATTTAGGATGAGTACGTGATAATGTTATGATACCCCCGTCGCAGCAGACCTGCGTACTCAGCGAATTTCCAAATCAATAACATAATAATAATAATACATGACAAGTTTTATCATCATCTGTCAATAAATATGAGTATTATTTGCCTACTCTCCATAAGATTAACATGGGAAAGAGTATGCAGGTTTGCTGCTGTGAGGAACGCTGAAAGTAGGTGTTTCTAGCGTAAACAATTTATATTTTGACCATTTATATCAAGTTTCATCAACATCTGTCCACAAATAAAGGAGTTTAACCAAACTCTATCTATATGATTAACATGGGAAAAGAGAATGCAGGTTTGCTGCCATGATAAACACATAAACTATGATTTTTAAGCATAAATATATGGATCTCAACCACATGAAGCTAAATATCAAGTTTCATCCAAAAATATTAGATAATAAGTGAAACATTAATTTTTCCTTATCCTCCGTAAGATTAACATTGGAGCCCCAAAATACAATGTACTATGTTTAGATTTTTTAATATCTCGGTAACCGTTGGAGATAGAGAAAAACTTTAAGGAACTAAATTGTGTAGTTTTTTTAGGTGATTCTAATAGTGAAAGATAAAATTTGAAACTTTTAAAAATTACATGGGAAAAACGCAAAAAACCCATTTATGGGGTACAACACCCCCCCAAATTACCCGTTCCGATTGTCCGATATGTCTGGTTTACGAACTCGTCCGAGCAAATGCAGGAATACACTTCTCAACCAAATTTGGTCTCGATCGGACCATTTTTACGAGAGTTATCGTGTTCACAGACACATACAGTGGAACTTGGTTATAACGTCATTGAAGGGATTACACAATTAATGACGCTATATCAGAGTGACGCTATAAAAGAGGTTACATAATTTTAATTTAAACCGAGGAAAAATAGGGAAACACATTTTTTACATGAAATTAAGACATTTAATGAAGGTAATTTGAAATACACAGTAAGTTTATGTTTATGACTGACTAAACTACTCTACTATATAAAAAATCGAATTTGAAAATATTGCAATGAAGTCCGGCTTGGTGAATTCAACTGTTGGTTCGATTTTAAAAAACAAGCCCGAACCCACGTCTGCTATCTTACGTCCCTCCTCACACGCTCTTATAACTCACACCTTTTCTTCAGCAAAACCTTTCTCTTAACACTTGCCATTATTTTTCAATACTGTATTTGTAAATTAAAATAACAAAAAACAAACTGTAAAAGACATACACTGAACTAACGATATCTACACGAACTGTAGGTATATACGAACGGCATCACAGTGCTTTGATGCGACATGAGCCACTGATACTGACCTTGATGACCGGCGACAGCGGATATAGGGTAGGGGAGGGGGTTGGCGTGGTTAGCGGTAAGACAGCAATAAAATGCCGTTTCTAAAAATAGAATGTAGCTAAACAATAGCAGTAGCCCTCACGTTGCACCACAGACCGAACTTTCTCTATTTAGCTATATGTTGCCTTCATCTCGGCCCGATTTTCTTGACGTTATATACAAGGTTTGAGAATTTACTGACGACATATCCAAGGTTTTTTCCTATGTAAATACATATAGTTTGGCGGGACCTAAAAATAAATGACGTTATATCCGAGTTGACGTTATGGCCGAGGCCGCAATAACCGAGTTGCACTGTATATATATATAAAAATTTTAACGACTATTGTTTTCGGTCTCTAGGCACCTAAAGAAGAAAAAATAACATGATCCCGGGCTTAAGTCTTACCATGAGACCTACGGTAATAGCTTCTTCCCTATGGGAAATTCGCTAAAAAAGAGCAAAGTGCAATAGTTGGGTACAGCAATTCAAAGTTAGCTGTGACAACATCCATGATGATGACCGCTTGTCCCTTCTTTGAGGCTTCGGTTGAAGTGAGGAAACATGAAAGCAAACGCTTTTCAATAACAGGTCTATCGATCAAATTTGCTGATGAGTTGAGATCAGTATTTTAAACAACTGTTGAACATTGTTGAAGTTGTTTGAATACCTAAAGTTAAGTAAAGTAAACCGTTGGGTCATGAAACTACCACAAAACAGACTCCCAAAACCAAAGATTTCAGCGTGCGGTGGGAGGGTTGATAGTGTTAAACATTTTGAAAGTACATCACAGAACCATACAACCCGTATGGTTCTACAGAGTGGTTTCAGCTACAGAGTTGAAATTGATCGTAGTTGTTCCAGAAGTATGCCAGTAAACAACGCACACACTCATTGTAATATACGTACAAAGTAATAGTATCTCCAACTTGTCTAACATTCCTCGTTTGTATAATAAGTGGATTACCTGGTGTAGGAGAGAGCGGCCGGCATGCTGATGGGTGAGAGCAGTGAGGAGGCGCCCCTGTGCTTGACCGGGTGTGACTTGGTCAGCAGTTCACTGTTACTGCACACCACACACCACGTTTCACACAACAAGCCACACACCACCACAACTGTACAAGCTTCTCCTCACCATTAATATGCAATTATTTGTTACATTCAATGAACCACTTAACGGTTTTTGCTGACATATGTCACATATGACATACATCCTTTTACCAAAAAGGGCTAAAATATACGGTATCAGTGAACTGACACAATACTTTCTCTCTTAGTAAATTAAATTTTAACGACAATCTGTAATAAAACTATCATGTTCTTTAAAGTTTACCTAAATATCATTTAATAATTTATTGTTTAAAAAATAATCATCAAATTTCTGAAAATAAAAACAAGAGAGACAAAGTTAACTTAATTGTTCGAATTGTATGGGGGAACACCCCCCCCCCCCCGGTAATACCAAATTTTTTGAGTTGGTTTTGTTGGGTAATTTGACCTTGCACTTCATATCAAGTTTCATAGAAAACGGTTGGCAAATAAGGAAGAAATTTGTTACACTTTTGGGTAGGAACTGCATATCCTATTGTGCACAGTTTGGAAAAGAATTATTAGTTTTTTTATTAAAGAACTAGAAATAAATTACTTTATTTTCAAGGCTATGACAATAAACGTAAAGTGCACGATAATTTTGAGCAGGCAGGACGTTGGCTGGTTTCCTGATCGGACTTTCATCAAACAATGATTATTATAAAAACACAATGAAGAATTCAAACATAATTTAATTCTAAGTCCTTCACATTCACTTAAATTAAGTTGTGAGGTTTAAATTAAAAATGAAAAAGTTATGAATTATTAATTAATGTAAAATATTCCCAGTATTCTACTACATAAGCATCTTTAGTATCCAGGGTTCAATAAGTTAGTAATTATCATGGTATTAAAAAAAATAAATCGAAAAGTGTTTAATCTAAACATTTTTGCCTCCAGGATTGAGAATTGACAAATTTAAATGTTAAAATAAATCTCTATAAAATTTAATAAAAAATCTCCTGATAATTTCCTCAATAAAAAATTAAATTTTGACTCCAAAATATTATATTACAGGATCGAAGGTATTGTTAATGGAATGTCAAATAATCACAACAATAAGGTCAACTCCACCAAACAGGTATCGGCTGATCGAACCGTTGGTCATCTACGCTGTCGAGTGTGTAAACTTGTTGTATGAGGTCAGACAATTATTTTAAATTTTAAATTCATCTGTTAAGTGTTTACTGTGAAAATGTGTTGTTTATTTATCTACACAAGAATCAAAGACATTTTCTGAAGCAACTGTTTCCTTATGTCTTTGTGTTTGTAAGGGACTTTATGTAAGCCGTCTGCACTTTAGTGTTCAAAGAAATATGTTCCATATCAAAGATATAATCTAAAATGAAAAGTTTCGAGTTTTGATGCTCCTTTTATACGGTCTTTCAGTAATTTTTTAAAGACAAATATGTATGCTTGATAATGGGAATAAATATTCCGGAAACTAATTGCATTCAAACGACTGTTAGATTGTAAAAGGCAGGTACTGTAACCTTTAAATTTGTCAAATTGAAAAGCAACTGAAAAGCTGCGGCATACCACTCGGTTTTAGCGAAACGTCACACGTGTTAAACCTAACAAAAATGAGTCAACTAGTAACTATGTATTAGACATCAGACTTACGCCTCCTCCGTGGGGGATGTGGGGGTGCAGTTCTTGTTGGCACTACTGATCGTGTTGGTAGGCTGGTGGTTGCCTCCTACGTTGGTTTTGGAGACCGCACGATCTGCCGGCACAGAAATACTCCGGCTGAACTCCTGAGGTGCCACTAGAGCTCGAGATGTCTTCTTCTTTCTGTTTACATAATTTTATATATTCAATCATCTTATTCATAAAGCCTTTCTCAAGAATCGTCGTTTAGGCTATGACTAAATAATGTTTCTTTAAAATTTGTAATATGAAAGTTTTAGTACTTTTAAAATTCATTTGATTTCTTCATTATAAATTCACAATAGTTCACAATTCTCTTATCAATTTTTTGTCAACAAGCCATTATCATGTCAAATATATGTTTTAAAGAGCAACTTAGCAGACGTATAGGCATTGCCTATGTTTGCTAATTCCCAAGATCTTTTTTTTTAACTACAGTTCATCCAAAAGAATACTTAGTCATGTTATAGTTTTGTTTTTGATTTAGTTCGTTATTATTCATTATCAATTGTATTTGTGGCTGTAACATTACTGGAATAACATCAATCATTTATTCAGTTTTAAATAACTATTACTGTTTTCAACCTGTACATGAATGCACTTTTGCTACCAATAGAAATAGTTGGTGGATTAATTAAAAAAAAATTCAAAATATTAAATATCTTTATAGGCAAATTTATCTTCAGAAAAAATCCAAAAACATTAATTAAATGCAATCTTGGGAAAACTTACACATTAATGAACACATATGGCATAAAACAATAATGAAAAACATATTGCAAGGAAATAAATGGCAGTGAATTATTTTAGAGTTTATACAGATAACCAGAGATACTATGTATTAAGTTATCTTAAAAACCCATTAGTATGTTTCCATATCACAAGCACAAGAGATAAAAATAACAATAAGTTGAGAACCATTTAACCCATTCATTACTGAGTCTTTTTTTATCTAATGTTTCGAGTAAACAACTGGCTCTATTCAACTACAAACGTAACCCATCAGGCAATGGCATCTCAAATTCTGAACTAATTGGGGATAAAACCTATTCGGATTTAGGGGTGTGTTTGGATTTCTCAGGAAATAATATTAAACACTTATTTCGTTACAGTATACACGGTAGCGATTGGGGTTATACAGGCTGGGTGAATAAGTGTTCGAAAGGGCAGTGACCTTGGCGGGTGGATGCAAGTTCCGTGACATATCATTGTTGCTAGGCGAGTGTGTGCTAAAAGTAAATCACTCTCCCCCTACCCCGACCACTATCGCGCCTGTCTACTGCCTATTAGTGAGCATTACCTTCTGATTAGTGCTTGGAATTGCGTCCGCATGAATGTTTTCTTCACTTCAATAGTTAAAGATAACAAACATTAAGTGAAAAACTTATGCTTCTTTCAACAGATAAATTTTTTTAACTTTCAGTAATTTTTTTTGTTTTCTCGAGAACGTGTTCGGATTTGCCGGGATTTCGGATTTCTGGGATTCAGATTTGAGAGGTTCCACTGTATCAATAACTTTGTAACTTTGAGTTAAGCTGTTGTATAGCTTCATGGAGGCCTTTAGTCTAAAATATTCAATATATGACAGACACACATCAACTTTAACTTTAAATCGTAAATGATTTCTAAAGTGTACAAGGTGGCGTAGGGGTTGGCGATCCCACCGCCCAGTGGCGCTGTCACTGCAATCAGCCTCCCTGACTCTACTCTCCTCTTGAGCAGGGTCTTTTCTATCTACCCACGTTTCTTCTCCCCTCCAATGCGTGGATAGACTGTCTTCATCTATCTGTACAAACCCATTCTCTTCTTCTTCTCCCACCTTCTCCCCTGCTTTTCCGCTTTATTTCAGGCCAACTCAAGGTGTCTTGTGGACCGTGCCGAGGAGTGGATGGCACCAGGCCTTATATATGGTGTCTAGAACGGTACCTGCAGGATACCGGGCGACCTCCTGCAGTAAGTAGCCTTACCTGGACATGCGGGGCTCTGTTCAGGCGGACGGATATTTCCCTAGCTAGAGGGAAGAGAAGGAAGCCAGAGGGAAAGCCTGGACCGTTCATCCGGGATGCCGACAGGCTAAGGAAATGCTTGGAGTGCATAATATAAGAAGGTCTGAGACCATGATCAGGCTTAAGAAAAACGATTTAAGGATACTGACGGGATTTCTAACCGGACACTGTAGGCTCAGGGGTCATCTGAGCAAGATGGGCATTGTCCAAGAGGGTGAATGCCGCTTCTGCCAATCTGGGGAGGAAACACCTAGACACCTATTGGCTGAGTGTGACGCGATAGGTCAGAAGAGAGCCAGAAGCTTGGGAACACACCAGGTGGCGGTGCAGGATTTTCCAAAGTTAGAACCCCTCGTTATACTAAACTTTATTAAGAAATTAGGACTAGAGGGGGTTCTCTAGGCAAGAACTAGAGACTAGTCTGGGGGGCACAATAGATCTCATAGGTCGCGGTGCAATCTTTCCCCTAGATTTTATCAAGTATCAAGTAAAGTGTACAAGGACCGTACTCTGTGAGGAAAGAATCTTCCAACAGTTCTGAAGCTACTGCCCGGTGCGCAGGGTCTGGCTCGAAACAGCGAAGGATGAAGCTCTTGGCCTTCTCACTGAGCTCGGACGGGATTTCCGGGTGGACCTTGTAGTAGCCAACCTTGAACACTGCAGCTTGTGGCGACCCGAGCTCGATAAACGGCGGTTTGCCGGTAGCCATCTCGACGATGGTGCATCCCAGAGACCAAATATCAGCCTGTCAACAAAACACATACCGTTCAGGTACTGGCAAAGACCTGTATAAGCACTGTGACCAAATTTGATCTTTTGTACAACCACCAAAAAGGTAAAATTCATGAGAACAGAGGTTGAAAAACGATAGCAAAGACTAGGAAATGCTGGATAGGGCAGTGTGGGTCACACAGGAAGAGAGGAAACAACTCAAACCTTGTCCCCAGGTCTCAAGTATCATGACTGATTGTTGCATTACCAGACAAGAAAAAAGCAACACCAATCCATCCTAGAGTGGAACCAACCAATACTGCAACTTAAACTAGGTAGCCAAGTTCAAATGGTGGTATATACTTAAGAGATCAAGAGAAACCAAAGGTGTAGGGTAAGCTGTTCACTTTGGATAGTCACAAGATATTGTGAAAACTACATTTTTTACATTCAATTATGGCCTCTAAACTGCGGTACACACTGCCGACAGGTAATTTCCGACCAATGTCTTTCATATGAACTGTGGTTTGGACAGTAAAAGTTAATGCAATAATCAAATTAGAGACTTTGTAACAAATGTAAGCTCAACACAAGATTTTTTACAAACTAATAAGGAAATTATTAAGTTTGAACTAACTTTAACCAGTCATACACTGATAGAAAATTTTTTAAGAAATAAAGTTTACAGAAATAGGTCACGACTATAAAATAAAACAACATTATAGTAGAAGTTACATTTAGAATGCTAATAATCAGAGGAATGTAGATACCGGAGCACCGTAGCCGCGCTGGCCCTTGTCGATGACCTCGGGCGCCATGTACTGCAGGGTGCCAGTGAAGGTCTCCGTGCTCGGACACAGGCCCGCCAACCGCTTGGATGTTCCAAAGTCGGAGATCTTCACCACACCACTGTACGTATTCACCAGCACGTTGTCACCTGCACACCACATTTTGTGTTTCAACAATATTAGAATAAGTAATCTATTGTAACCTGAAACGTAAATAAATAAACTAAATACAGATGTAAAATCTCTTTATGAAAATCCCCTATTATGGTACTCTTAGTCATCCAGATCAGCCTAATCCTTACTCCAGATAGTCTCTCGCAAGTATTTAGAGTACAAGTGAGTATTTTATCTCGCAAGTATTCTACTAATTCCAGCTTTCCTTCCACTTTGGTCCCTTTATTTTATGGATTTTATGGTAATTTTATGGATGGAAAGAACATCTTACTCAACACAACATTGCTGCCCTTAGTACTTTGTTCAAAATATATGTGTGTAATCCTGTAAATGAGTTTGTTTTTAGGAGAAGAGAAACCATTTTGATTAATGGACCATTTGTAATTAACAAAATACACCTGTTACAATATTTTAATGACTTTTAACATGTTTGACACTGTATTTTGTTTAGCCTGTTTGCTAAAGTGCACAGTCGAGCACAAAGCAAAAACACAAAAGCTTCACTAAAGCACGGATTGGCCGCGACGGAGACGAAGCACACCAAAAATTGTGGTAGAACTAACATAAAATTGCACCAAACCGATCAATGTTCTCTGTACGAGACTGAGCTCACACTGAAGCCAAGCTGTTGACATCGCTCAAGGTCAATATTTCCTGCCCCGTGGCAGTGGTGCCGTTACCCCAGGGAGGATATATCCGCCCCGCATACTCAACGTGTCTAATCTATACTGTATAGAGTTACCAATGTTAAATTAAAGCTTTTGCTTCATAAATGAAAATTCAGTTAAATGTGATATAACTACTCAAATGGGGGCTTTAATTTTGATTTTCTCAAATTCTATTGACACAAGATAACTTTATTTGTCGTAGCTTGAAATAAAACTGGAATCCTATAATATATGATTTAAAAAAAGTTATATTTATTTTTAACAAGTCAGTTTTAATCCAGTGTTTACCTTTAATGTCTCTATGGACAATCTTTTGATCATGAAGATATTTGAGTCCCTCCAGGATCTGTTTGGTGTAGTATGAAATGGTGGACTCGTTCTCTTTGAGTGGTCCCCACTTAGACCGCAGCAGAGCTGATAGACTTCCTGTACAACCACTTACTTTTATCTGACATTCAGACATATCTAAACACTTTCAACTATCAGAATTTTTTTTAATATAATAATCTAATTTATTGTTTTAGGCACAACTAAGTGTATAATAAATATTATACACTAGGTCTATACATATTTCTGTTTTTACAAGATATTAAAATAGCTATAGTGTTACATTTTATTTTTTGTAATAAATTTCATTAAATAATCTACCACAACGTACTACTGGACATATTCCTCTTTTGTTGATTTAATCAAGCCTAGTATGAAGGTGAATTATTTTTTACACTGACAAAATTATCAGTGGAATTTCTCAGTAAAGATTTAATAATGACAATTCCCCCTAAGACAGTCTAAAACACCCTCTCTTTCTCCTCCTTCTAAAAAAGTTCTCTAGAGATTTTTGTCTATTTTGTCTTCCTGTGATCCCTATATTCTCTATTCTTCTACATAATAACAGATAACTAACCCTACAGATGACTTAGTAATGCAAGTCGTCAGTATAACACACCTCCTGGGACCTGTTCCATGAAGATCTTGAAGTAACCGTCCTCCGACATTGAGCCCAGATACTGGACAATATTGCGGTGGCGTAGCTGCGAGTGAAGTTTGATCTCTTCATGAAGGGGCTGTACATCTCTACAGGCAAAATATATATGCACTTAGTTAGACAGCTCTTGACATTTCCAATTTTTTATCTTTACTGATTACCAGGGACAAAAGCCTTGTAATACGAGGCAGATCTCATGATGAATATCAATAGGTATAACGCCTTTAGCACTAAGACATCGTATAACAGCCTATACTTCACAATCGGTGGGACTCACGACTGTCGGAGGCATCTTAAATACTCAGTAAACAATGTATACAATGAAGAATCACACTGTAATGGCATCAGCACGTAGACAATTGATGTAGGGGTTTACAAAACTACAAGTAAAATATTTATATTGGAGAATCAGGTTGCTCGTTCAAGCCAATAAAAACATTATCTCCACCAAAACCAGAAACCTAACACAAAATCTTCTTTTACCCAATGCTCAGTCAGTAAAAATAACAGTTTCGATCATCTGAAGAAAGCTTACAAGCTACAAAAAATTACAAAACTACAATTAAAACCTTACTTAACTTTCAATGTTCTTTTATTGCCAACCATATCTTTGACTAGGTGGGATAAGCTCAAATATAATGTCACCATGTAGGATTTAGGATAGTGCAAACATAGCTGATCTATAATATGTAGGATCAGTGCTAGATAGTGGAAATGCTTTCTACTCCAAATTTGAATGTTGGGCAAAGTGCATGTGAATTTTAGTAAATGTAGTCTATTTTTAAAAGTGATGACTATGACATACTTCTCTCTTAAATATAACTATACAATTATATGTAGATATAAAACATTCAACAGTAATTCTCCACTCACCCCAAATTTTTCTCCGGTATCTCTTTGACAGCAATCCTGACTTGGGTGTTTAGGTCACGTGCCTGATAGACAACACCGTAAGTACCTTTGCCCAGTATTATTCTCTTGCCCAAATCATCCAGTTCATATTCAAACTGAAAGCAAAAAAATAAGGTAAAAACTGTATAAAACAAAACTGATAAAAAAACCTTTAACTGATAAAAAATCTAACTTTTATTAACAACAATATGAAAAACTAATACCTTGAATATCCAATTCAGTAGCTCAGGGTCAACGCAGAGGCTCAGTAAATCAAATCAGCTTTATTTAAATAATGATGCAATAAAGTTATAATGGTTAAAAAGTTTATTTAGGTTTGATTTTTAATCTGTTTAAATTCTGTTTAACAAGAATAAGTTAATCAGTAATCAGTAAATCAGTTATAATAAGTTTATTTATTTTAAAACATGTGTAGCAGTTGCAATGAAGCGTTAAATGAATGGAGATAATTTTCTATCCTACATCAAAATATTCTAGCAAAAGGAAAAGTTTTATTTGTTTTTGGCTGAAATAGAGAGTAGAGACTTGTTTCCTGAAATTATAATTTTAACTGAAGTTTTAGGAGATGGTGAGTTCAATTCCTATAGCATTTCTAATTATTATTTAAGTTTTATTAAACCAAATGATTAGATTAGATAAGATTAGATTAGATTATTTGAAATGGCGACCATACCGCAAGGTAGGTATTTTAAGCCAAGTATGAATGAGGATTGAATGTAAGATGATTGTGGCTCGATCTTGTAGTCTTGTTACTGACTAAGGCTGACATGTTCCTTAGACAGGACTGTTAATTAATAGCCCAACAGCCAATTGCAACTAAGGGACCTACAGTTTAACGTGGAATCCGAACCACGGCCTCTGAATTACGAATTGGTCTAATTATGATGATGGTCTTTGCGGATTAACGTAGTATTCAATAGTGCGGACGTTAATCTACACAACAGAACACTACAACCACCGACCATCACTCACAACTATCCACAATTCGTGACCAATTAATGAAATGACAATGATTAAACAAGAGTTGAAGGTGTAGTAGTGTATATTAAATCCAGTATTTAATTAATCTCGTGTGATCCAGATTATTTTCAATCAGGTGATATATTAAAAATTGAATTCAAATATAATAAACATACACTTTGTATTATAGCAGTATACAGATTGCATTTTTATAATAAAGATTTTTTTGATGAACTAAGTTATTATTTTAACAGTAACAGTAGCTATTTTAAGTCAATAAAAACACTATTTTTCATTGGAGTTATTAATTTAAATTTGCTTGCAAACAATTCAATTAGTGATAAATTACAATTAGTGAGCTGACATTCTTGTCAGCTCAGAAGAATTAGTTACATGTATTGAACAAATATTTTATTTCATGGAAAAATGATGAGTCTACTAAAACATTTTAATTACTATAATGAACAGTATCATAATATTTTGGCAGAGTAAATTCTTTGGCATTCTATTTTTCACCCCTTAACAGTTTTTGCTAACATATATATTCAGCCAAAAAGTGCTAAAAAAAGGGCCGCTGATATGATATATTGTTCCCCGGTAAAACAACGTTCTTTGTACTTATTTGTTACAATATATAACTTTAGCTTGTTGGTTCACCGCTAGAATGTTTTCGCATTAATATATGAACTGTTTCCTTTATCTTTGTGTTTGTAAGTTACATTATAGAAGACTAAAAACCAAAACAGCTGACTCTGCAGCTTGTTGATTGGTTTTATGATGTGTTGTATGGTTAATCAATTATAACTCTGTTTCACAACTGTCCACACCTTGATCTGATCCTGGGTAAGGTCCTGATCCAGCCCCGTGATCATACCCTCCTGGTCCACCGTCATCTCCAACACCAGGTCGTAAAATCTCTGCCGCCACTCCGAGTTAGGGAAGTACATCTGGAAGTCGTCCGAGTTCTGGTGTACGTACAAAAACAGACACCGCTCGTCTCGTTTGTACAAGCTGCAACCACAAAAATATTCTCAAACTTACTCTGAGTAGAACAAAAATTGATATCTTACATTCCATGCATGAAGCAATGTAAAATTGAATAAGTTAATGCCAACCACCCAGACTCCTTTAATGTCTTATATTTGAGCAATTGGATAAGTATAAATTTAAACTTTAAAGGCCTAATACTAATACAGTGTTCGTTTATCCAAACTAACTGAGATCAAGGGTGGTTCGGAAAATCAAATTGTGCACATAATCAAACTCTAAAAAAATATTTACTATTTAAACAGCTACTGTAATTAATTATATTTTTTTATTAAAAAAATATTGTATGACAGAACAATATTAGGGGTTCAGTTTATAAACAATGGTGTATTGTAAACTAAAAATTAACTTAGTAAAAAGTACATTTTTAATTCTCGTCAAGAAGTAAAGTAATCACTAATTTTGAGTAAATTTTTCATTATTCGTGCCATTGGTTTGGAAAGTTGGCAGTTAGGTTAACTGACATTTGGGTAATCGACTCTGTGTACTTGTTACGGTTAGAGTAATATAGAGATTTTTTAACCCTCTGGACATTCTATAGAATACTCCAGCGTATTACAAACTTTATTATATAACTGTATTGTATTATATATTTTTTTATTCAGCATGAAACCAGGTACAAGTTTAAGTACGTCTTGGATGGAAAATTATTTCAAATAAATCAAATTATAATTATTTTCTTCTTAAATAAACTTTGCAAGTCCTCTAGATACAAAAATATTTATTATATTAAAAATTGGAGATAGCCAAATTGTAAAAAATATTACACCGAATAGTAAATATATATATATATATATATATATATATAATTATAAACTCAATTAACATTAAAAATAAAAGTTACATCATGATTAAAACAAACGTACAGTCGCTACAAGGTTAGGGGCAGATGACTTTTGTAGTTTATCCCGAAGTTATATTACGCAACAATAGCAAATAACTAATGCAGTCAGAACTTAGGAGATTCCATTAGTTTGCCATTCCATGTTATGCACCTTCGACTTGCTCGGAAGGCGGAGTCAAGAGTCGAAAAATTGATAAATAACAGTGAAAGAGTTAAAGCTTAAAGAATGTTTTTCTCAGAGGAGAATTTTTAGAACTGATAATATAATATATTATAATTTATAATTATGATAATTTTTAATATATTATAGCTGGAGAATAAAAGAAAATCATGTTTAATGGAAACAGAAACCCAATTGTTCTGAGGAAAGGTGGAAATACTTTATGCACACAAATGGCCAGCCTATAGTTTGGGAAGCTCCTCTTACACTGTGAGTCAGAACCTACAAGGCAGTCCTCTTGGTTTGGACACTAATATGAAACTACTTTTGAAATTACTTTTAACAAATGGTCTACATTTGTAAGCTCTCAGGCTTCTGTTTTTGACTAAAGTACAGTAAGATTTTAGTCTACATTCTGGTCTAAGACAGACTATACACACAGTCCTAGATCACATCTTCTCCACAAACTTTACGCTAACCAAAATCACCAACAGCACGGAGTTGTTGCAAACTCTGAACGTTATATTTCCCAGGGCGATTAGTGAGATAATTTATGACATATTGTCGGGAATACAGTCTGGTGAACAAAATTTTCCTATCATGAACAAGCACGGAAAGTAGCTGTGACTTCACAAGAATTGTAACAAGAAAAAAATCAATAGTGCCAAAGCGTACCTGACACTGCGGATCATGCTGGCTGTGAACAGCCATTCATGCACCTGCCGGCAGTTGCCTCGCATGCTGTCTGTACACAGGTTCCAGATCTGGAGCGACTTCTCCTCTGCACCCAGGTTCACGTTCACGTAGCTCGGCATCCAGATTTTGCTGTGCTCCAGCACTACGATCTGTCACATGTAATCCATGCTATGATAGCGCATCGGAACTATACACTATACCTTTAAACCTATTATATCTTGCACAGATAAATTTAGATTAAAGTATTTTTGCTTGGTATAGTTCAAAAATTTGAATCGTAAAAGAACTATTTGTGACTGAATAGCCTATTTAGTGCCAAATTCTTTCTTACTAGAATATAGATCTTTTAAGCAGGAATACCCCAGAATACAGAAGGTTGTGATTCATTTTGCGTCAACAGTAAAAAACAGTCATGTTTTTGTTTACATTTAAATTAATTATTGTTTACATTTTCCTATGAGTATCTACTGAACCAAAATGAATGGTAAAAGGTTGTTAAAGCTTTCAGACCATAAAACGATATAGTTCCACAGCATTATTTGCTGGACAAATCATAATAGGCATCTATGCCAAATTTTTTCCAACAAAAATAAATCATAATAGTTTTATTCATATAAAAGAACATTATGCAATAGATTCTTTAAAAATTAAAATTTAATTATTTTCGAGACGACCAACTATTATAACTCTTTTTAGTAGCTTGATAAAGAGGTAAAATATTATAAATTTGATGTAAATAAAAGTTATTACGTGGCAAAGCGGCGTTGTTTACAAATCTCACTAGTAGTGCTGTCAATGCTCTGCAGACAACTGACATTCTGAAGGTAGAACAGATGACAAAGTAGGGAGAGAAGAATTATGGTAGTGGTATAGTGGGGGTATCTTTTGTTTATATTCAATCACAAAATAATATTGAACAGACTATAATGTGTAATCTGCAGTGTTTTATGTCTTTCCCAATCTGGCTGTCATTGTAAATAGTTGAAAATCATTTCACGAAAACACAACGCAGCTTAACTGGTTCAATACATTTCTTAAGAAAGAGAGCCACTTGGTTTTCTCTTCACACTTCATAAGAATGTTGTCTGTTCATAAGAATGACATAAATAACATTGGAAAATGTAATGAGTTTTAACCTTTTAATAGTAACTAATCAACCTAGAGCTATGATTTAAACCATATTATTCAAGCTAAATTTATTGGTTCAAAAAATATTGGATATTTTAATAAACTTTAGGCAAAAATGTCAATAATACCTGAAAACTACCTCTACTGATAAAGATACTTGTCTGGATTTCAAACTCATCCAGATTTATCCACAATTATACGTATTTATTAAATTTCATTACGATCGGACCTTTTTATGTGAGTTAAAGATACACAACACACACACACACACACACACACAAGCAGATATTTATAATTTTAAAATGAGTGTGTTTTGGGCATCTATAGACCCCAGAATAAAAAGTAACATGGAACTGGGCTTAACTCTTACCACACCATATAAGGTAATAGTTTATTCCCTATTAGTGAAATTCGCTAAAAAAGAGGAGACTTTCTTTTCTATGAAAAATGTATAGAATATACACTTTCAATACTATCATACGAATTATACAATGATATAATTAATTCTTACCCCTTCTTTAGAAAAGGCAATGATTTACGATTGCTTTATGATCACGATTGCGAAAACTCTTCCACTTACAGGAAATCGTATGCTGTCGCCCACTTCAGTCTTGGTCGCCTCCACAAAGTAGTCCATCCAGAAGGAAAAGACCTGTTCCTCGGGAGAGCCTGGTGAATCCTCGTTCTTCTTGCGGAATCGATCGATCAAAGAAATGTTGCCGATGGTGGATTTGAGGTACCTGCAAGGTCAGAATTTAAGTATCAGTACCTGTCGTTCTGCCTGAAGGAGGAAGATACACAATAAGAACAATCAAATTGCTTTATTGTGCAATCATAAATATCTAACAATATGATTGACAAGGAAATGAATTCTTATACAGACTGAAATTCCAAATTTTCCAAGCAAAGAATGATTGGAAATTGTTATGAGAGCAGAAAATAATTTCAATCCTCTACCAACAATTGAATTAACCTCTACTCGAGTAGGATTAAATGAATTTCTTACAAATATTTTGGATCTATTTACTGATACTAATACAGGTATTCATTAGGATAGTATAATTTAAGTTAACTCTATTGTTGTGTAGTGATTACTAGATTAGATTATTGAAATGGCGACTATAACACAAGTTAGGTATTTTAAGCCAAGTATTAATGAGGATTGAGTGTAAGATGATTGTGGCGCGATCTTGTAGTCTTGTTACTGACTAAGGCTGACATGTTCCATAGACAGGCCTGTTAATTAATAGCTCAACAGTCGATGGCAACAATGGGACCAACAGTTTAACGTGGAATCTGAACCACGGCCTCTGAATTACGAATTGGTCTAATTATGAGAATGGTCTCTGTATAAATGAATGAATATAGCTATCACTATTTTTATAACTGTATAGTTTATCAAAAAAAATTGATAAAAAAATCAATAATGTGGTTAAACCAAGTGGTTTCGTCAGTCTATACGGACACATTTACTAGGAGTCTGAATTACAAAAAATGTTTACATCGGTATGGTAAAAAATGTTGTACCTCAGTTTTCGGTACAAAATAGATGTATTAGGTAATTGGGAGGTAATTAAAATCTACAAGAAAAGGTTGCGGATAGTGAATTTATTTTCCGAAATGATGTTAAGAATTTGCATTTGGATTAGGATAATGTTCAAATTTGTTAACTCTATGATTACAAACAGAGTTGATTTTCGTACCTGTTAAGAATAAACCCTATATTTTATTAAGTAACAAATATAAAAACATAATATCTTAAGTAGGGTAACAGCTTATTTTCTCAAACAAAATTTTCTGAAATATAAGATTCAAAATAAACCATCTATAATTATTCTGTCATATAATTAGCTTTAATAAAATCATAAAAAATATCAAATATTTTAGGCAAAGAACATCAGTCACTTGCCACTTGACACACCTTGTTTTTAATTGTTGGTTGCACATAACCAAAAATTAAAACAATAATATAGAGTCAATAAATACTAGTAAACAAACAGATGGTAGATACTTAAATCTATAGATGAATCAATAAATCCAAAGTTATAAAGTAAAAGTTAAAGGTTAGATTAAAAATATAATCTATAAAATCAACATTAGGCATTATTGACAAAACCTTGATAGGCACAACAGGCAATTGAGTGATATGACGGACGACAAAACAATAAAGTGTTTTTGGTTACTAAAATGTTAACATTTAAAAGTTGTGTCACAAAATGATGTATTAGGGAAAATTGGTAAGTTTAGCTCCTGAATCGCAGATCTTTATTTCAAAAAAAAGATAATAAATACCTTAGTCAGTCCTTAGTTCAATGGTTTAATTTATGTGTAACATGTTTATGTTAATTTAAAAGGAAATAGACACCATAATTTAGATGTATTGTTTTTAACAAAATTGCTTTATTGCTATTAAATAACTAAATTTCAATCATTATGTAATGCCACTACTATTTCAATATACTCAGGATTTGAACGGGTTAAATTGTTTTCCAAATCTGCTAATCACAAATTTAGTCTGAACCGAAGAGGCAATTCTCTTCTCAAACCTAGTGAATTGTTTTAAAATTCATCTTATTATCTCCGAACTGCAATTAAATTAAAAAGATAATAAATACCTTGGTCAGTCTGCAGTTCAATGGTTTAATATTTTATTTTTTACATGTCTCGGCTTATGCCATTTTCAAACAATTCCAAATTTGGGTGAATAAAACTGTCATAACCTATACAACACAAAATAACAAATAATTATTAAATTTAGACACCTGTCACTAGCTAGCACTACACATCCAAGAACCTACTGTCAAGAAAGTTAAAATCAAGTTATATTATCAATGTTATAAGAGGCTGGTAAATATATGTATATATTTACCAGTTTGGAGGCTTCAGTTTGAACATACACTCGGCGGCCTGGATTGCTTTGGTATAGTCCTCGGCAAGCACGCTGATCTCGAAGAAGGTGGCCACATCCCAGTAGTCCTGCAGGGACGAGAGGCTACCCTTCTTGCCTATCAGGTTGTTCAGTACCATACCTGCGAGGATGATTAGTGTAAAAACTAAAAAGTGACTATGTGGAAATTCCTTGAATGATACAAATGATACAAATATAATTTTGTTAAAATAATTTAATTCAATTTCTAATACAAACGGTTTGGCCGCATAAACCAATCTTGTTTTTTACGGATTATTGTAGTATTCAATCTGCTCAAGAGAACACTAAACCCCCAACTATCCACAATTTGTGACCTCCATGTAGCTGGATTGAAGGACGTCGCCACTGTCCCAGGCAAATTTAAAGGCTGCTGGTTTAATTTAGGGACAACTTATAAGGATATTGTTGATTTGATACCGTGTAGATCTGAAAACTTGTCCGTTTAAAATTCACAATAACTTGTATGAATTTTAATTTTGTTATTCTAAGGTTATTAAGGTTTTGCTTAACTATACAATAATAATCCACTGTGTTTATGGAATAACATAATTACACTAATTTTGCACTTTAATTAAAAATTAACCTTGAATTTTCACTTCAGAGGCCTAACCTTGATCTATTGTTTAATCTTAAGATTTTTATGACTACTTTAGGCTACATATACAGAAAAAGAATTGAGAAATAAGCTTCCTATTGATTGACAAGCTAATCAATGAATTATTCGTATTAATATTTAATGCCCTAAACTTAATATTATTTTTAATACTTTAGTTTTTGAGGAGGAGAATTTATGGTCTAAAAAAGCTAAGCTCGAGTTTGAAAATTTTACAAAAAGCTTGTAAAAAAATACATACACTATTGTACATTTTTTTATTGTACATTTTGATAATTTTTCAATAGTAGAACTTAAATATTCTAAGTATATATATTTAAAATATTAAATAGAAATAATACCCAATTATTAACTATTGGCCAGACCTAAAATTATCAAAAGCCCTGGTGACCACTAGTATTTATGTTTTAACCACTGACCAATGTGCTGAAGCTCATCAGACTTGGAGAACTCATTGCCATCAATGACCAACAGTGTTGCCAAATTGATGCCTGCATACTCATTGGGCTGGACTTCGAAGCCTTTACGATACCTGTCACATCGTTACTTAATAGTCACACTTAATAGTCTCGTGAAATCTAAATGTTATGATGCATATTGAGTGTAGATCAAAGAACACTTACACTTTAGATCTTTATCTTTAAAAGATATGACAGTAGAAAAAATAAGTGCAAAATTAAAAGGGTAAAAAAAGTGCAACATCAATTTTTCGAATATTTAAGCTAACATGATTTTAATATACTTTTTAGGACCTCATAAATTCAGATACATTTTAGGTTTTGTATATAGTTAAATTATAGTTGAAATATGAACCCCATAGAATAAATTTTAAAATTCCCATAAAGCAGTTTAATCTAAAAGAGATTTCAAAAAACTTTAATCTGCATACATTTCTTTGATGCATTATAATCGTTATAATCGGTTTATAATTTACTAAACTTAATGAATATTTATGACGAATTTATGATTTTTATGTCCAATCTAATAACTTTGATAGCATTTTATTGACTTTTTCCTCATTTAATCTTAGATAAGTGTGATTCAACTGTGTTATTGTGAGAATCCGAAAATTATCTGATTCAAAACCCTAGCTATAAGATCCGAAAAAAAATTCACTATCAGCACACCTCTAGTGATGACGAACCATTATTATTCAACCTAACTTTTTACTTTTTTATATTTACTTTATTACTTATTTTAAATAACAATGGTGATGTTATATCGCATATTATGTAAAAAGTGCTCTCAGGAGCAAATAAATTAACTAAAAGTGGGTTAATACTGATTAAATTGTCTACAAAATTAAAACTATCGATACAAAATACATATTTTGTGTGTTTAAAGGTTCACAAATTTCATCTGAACAATAGTTTCGTTCATTGAAACTCATGGTGTAGTACTGAAAGTAAAAAATGTATGCAGCATGTAAAGCATTTGAAAATGCAGAAAAAACCACCAAGCGTTAAACTACTGCAGTGTGCAAGCCTGATGCACACACTCTTAACTACAGCTGTGACAGTGATAGACTTAACCTCTATCGTCCAATCAGACACACACTCCCCACTACTTTACCAAATCGGCTGTGAATCAATCCCACTCGCTCCTCACTAACTATCCATTATATACTCCTAGACATCATCCAGAACAAAAAAACAATAGGTAATTCATGTTATGTAACAAAACATAATGGTAAACGAGTTTCCGGTTTGTTACTACTTCTCAACTGAGTAATAGTACATACTCCTCAAAGGCTTTACAGAATTTAAATCCATATACAGTAGGAAGAGTGATTTTCCCTCGGATTATGCACAAATGCTCAGATAGTGCAACTGCAGCTACTACTTACCAGTGTATAGCATTGGCCAAACTGGTCTTATCCGTGTACTGTGACTCCACGAATTTGTCCTTGTAGATGCGGCCACAGAGACACACCATGTCCGGGATGTGATTCTCCTTCTTTTCCAAAGCCTTCTCAATTACCTGTAGAGCTTTCTCTCTGTCGCCTTCCTTGTTGCGCCTATGGAATCAACAATTAGAATCACAGAAAATCATTGTTTTTACTACTTTAATAAAGAAATTTTTATATTGTATTTCATATTTCCAATTTATGTTTGTGTAAGGAATTCAATATTTTATTAAAGTCAAACACATGCTATAAATAATAAGTAAAATTATGATAAATACCTGTTCTCCATAGTTATAGAAAAAAGCAAAAAAATGTTTTGATGATATGGAATACACAAAAAATAGACATACAGTACCCTACTTCATACAAAATGGGCTTTTCACCAGATGGGTTATGAATTTGTCATGATGAACTGCCAAATAAGAGTGTTACACATATTAATGTTATTACTGTCTTTCATCACTTTTTTTTGCTACGACACCAAGTTTGTAAAATATTCGTATCTACAAGCCTGAACGTTAAATTTTGAAATTTTTAGTTTAGATTCGTGCAATTGAAAAAAAACCAAGACAGTTATATTAAGTACTTTTGACTGGTTACTTTTAATGTCTTACTTAAACATATCCTAAATTTTCAATTTTTCCAAAAATACAAAATAATGTTAAAAAACATACCTGTTAAGAGCAAAAGGATAGAGAAACCGAATAACTGGAGTCTGAATGTAGTTTTTCTTGTTCGGGATTGTTTTCAAATCTTCCACTAGTTGAACCATGGCATCGTAATCCTGTAATTACACATTGAATAACTTAATTACATAATTTTTTCAACTTAAGATTTTTAACTTACTGCCCAAATGCTGTTCCCCATACATTCGATGGTGACATCCGATCACCATGTAGAAAAAAAAGTAGCTTACTATTACCAGTAATGATTTGCTGAAATTGATTGTGATACCACTTTTTGCTTTAAAGTTAAAAAGTCGTCCAAAGACTTAAAATCCATTTAGACCTGCTGTTCCCATTTGGGAACATTAATTATTTAATTAATTTATAAAACCTTCCCCCCCCATTATAACCTCTAACCATACAATCATTAAAAAAGCAAAACAGAAGTTCACTGCAATCCAAATTCAGCCTACAAATGCCGCCAACTTCTGCTGATTTAAGGTGGGCCCTTCTTCACTGTACCACACATTTACAAGCCAAATTGGAATTGCTCATGGTGGGGATTTAAACCTGCGTACTTCCATTTGGCTTCAAAGTTTCGCTCGTCAGTGACATGCCTCAGCCAGTTACGCTAAGTACCACAATCTGAAAAAGCGTTCAAGTAGCTACTCTAGAGGCAAGGCAGTGAATTCCAAGATTTATTTCTGAGATGAGTTCACAAGCGGCAATGAGTCGGCTAAACTCCTCAGCGACTTAAAAAGTTACTAAATTTACGGAAATTCAGTAAATTGAGTTGGGAAATTGCCTCATGTTTGACCGTACCTGAATGTCACGGAAGGAGATGAGCATACTGAGCACCGCCTCACCGCACAGGACGTGAGGGTCGTCCAGTCGACGCCTCATGTTGTGTAACGCCTTGGACAGCTCCTCGCCCGTCAACGTGTCTCTCGCCTTGCGCAAATCCGACAGGAACTTCTCCTTTATATGAACCCTTCAACAACACAGAATGATCAGCCAAAAATCAATATTTTTACCCAACATTTTTTGGCCCAGCATTAGGCCAAGGAAAGAGATACCCAAAAGATGCGCTATTTGTCAAAATGGAAATACTTAACTTAAGACAATTTTATGTTAGGGCCCTGCTCCTGTACATGCACAAAACTTCTACCATCATTGCGTTCTCCAACCACAAATGTAGAAAAAAAATTACACAATAAATAGAAACAATGCTACCAATAAATTGGTAAAAACCTTTTCTGTTACCATATCAAGCTATATTTACATTATTCTAATCTTGTTTATAATTTTGTGAGATAACCTGAATGATTTTTGTGTTAAATCAATCTTTTTGTATAAAAATAGAGTGAAATATTGGCTTTTGGACATTGGAAGAGAAGGAGCTGAGCAAATCATCGCATCAGGCTACAGATAACAGATAGTTGTGTATTGTGTGTGATAACACAATAGTTGTGTACTCGTCGTCAGGTTCACAGTTGTAGCATGTATGGTGGAGGTTTTCAATCATACACTCTCATATATTCACTTATTCTCATACAATTGGAGGAAAATACGTCGTAGCTGAAGTAAATGGGCCGAGTTGGATAGGAGCAAATTTCTTTGAGTGTTATAAACAAAAAGGTAGAGAAACAACTGTTTATAAACATCATGTGGCGTTGCTACCACACCATTCTTCAAGGAACAGTAGTTTTTAGTCTGGAATCAAGAGGTGGTGTTTCTCATCACATATGTCATTTTAAAGGGTAATACACTTGAGAAGATTGTTACCATACAGTTCCATATTACATCCAATAGGTCTGGCAAAAGAAAAACCAGTCAATGTATAAATTGACTATTTCTTGAAATTAGAACAATTGTTCTACCTGAGAATGTGTACTCACTTAGCTTGAACTTCGACATCCTGTAGGAGTTTCTTGAGCTTCATGGTGAGCAGCTGCACTTCAGTGACTTCTGAGTCGAGCCGGTCTGCTGCTGGGTTAGTGAGCTGACACGAGCCGCACGGTGCCAGCCGGTACGACAGGAACGTATAGTTGCAGCAAGACATCTATACCAAAACAAAACATTATCTTAACACAATGTTATAGCCAAAATAATTCATCTATTCTAAACAAGAAGTTTGAGTCAACCTGAAATTTATTTCCTTTTATGTTAGTTTCTAAGGAACCATATAGGAAACGTGAATCACCTCAATTCATATACTTTTGAGGAATGTTTTTGGGAACAGATGATTCTCTGAGACTGTTCTCAGGTACACGTGTGCTGGTGAACTCATGTCTTAGGAACACAAGTTTCCATACCATGTCTATCCTGGATGACACTGCATTATAAAGACTCATCTCATAAAAGTTATTATAAAAATCTTGAATTTCATAACTCTCAACAGTGCAATAAGATTCAGTTAGTTTTTTTTCTTTCTATAGGACAAGGGTACTATCCTTAGGCTATCTCGACCTTAAGATCTTTTGTAGCACGCTAGTTGAAGTTAGTCCCACAACTCTAGTCCTTTGACGAACCCTAGAAGTTGCGCAACACTCAGCTGTTTAAATTCTAAGGGTTCCATGAAGATCCGACCAAAGAATTTCAGCCTTCTCTGGATCAGAGCCGGACATTCAAGCGAGATGTGAATAGCAGACTCGAACCTTTTCCTTACAGAATCGGCGGGAGTCCAATGTTCATGAGGTGTTTCCTCAGTGGGCCATGTACTGTAGGTAGCCCCACCAATAAGCTGATGTCCCCCTTTAGAGAGCTTGAGCAGCTCCTTCCACTCCTTCCTGTATGATTAAATCAGCGATTTAGACTGTCGAAGGCCTGGAAGAGACTCCCACGCCTTCCTCTTCATGACCTTCTCCCAATTTCGAAGCTTGTCCAGACCGTGACAGATAAAGACTGGACAAAATGGTTCAGGCCCTACCAGTAAGGACTTTGATCCCCTGTTAGACCATCGGCTTTTTCATTCCCTTTGTGTCCTACGTGCGTCAGGAACTAAGCAAGCCATACACAGTTCCTAGCTGCAAGTTCCTTGAGAGAACCGTTGCAACATATACAATGTTGAATGTCACTGAATATGATTTCAGAGCAGCTTGGCTGTCAAAAAGTTGTATTTGAATCAGTTAGTTACCTTGAGTCTGAGAGTGGTCTCAGTGTCCAGATCGTTGTACAGCAGCCAGTTTTCCTTCATTCCGAAGCTCTCCCGCACCCCAAGATGGTAGAACAGAGCGCTCTGCTGAACAACTAGAGAGAGATCAACCACGGCTACATCTGCATTGTAGAATGTTGTCAGCACGTTCGTCTCACCAAAGTCCAACTTCTCAAACTGCATGAAAAGTTTAGGTAAGTGTTGGCGTCCTTATTCTAATTAACCAACTCTCATTGTTACCTTACTGTCAAAAATACCAACGGGACCAATTTACCATCTTACTCAAATATTAACTTATCCTAACTTATATTCAAAAATAAAAATCTGGTAAAATGTGTTTTTGGTGATATTGATTTAACAGATGGCATGAAACGCATAACACTCAATCATAACTGTAAGTTTAAACAAATTACCAATAATAGGCTAAATATCATAATATGCTGTTCATCCACCAACGACATAACCAGTATTACTATGTGAATCAGTCCCACATGTTAGTGGTTATCTTACTTCAAATCTGTCTTATGAAGATTAATACTTATATGATCATATTAACCCTTCAACACCGGTTGATATACTGTGAGTGCCAATGATGCACCAGCCACTGGTTTCCGTGCTCTACACGCATTTGTCTGTACTGCATTTTGCTGGTACCTTACAGGATTGTTGTGAACATTTTTGGAGCTTCTCAATATTGGAGAACTCCGTCTACCTTTCTAGCATTATTGTTTTTGTGATTCTGCTGTTGTTTTTGAAAGGAGAAAAACAGAAAAAATCACAGCTGGAAGAGAAGGCTACCACTTAGTTTGTTTACTGTCATCTAATGTAATGTGGGGAGCCAATGTTTTGAACTGAAATATTATTAGTTATTACTTCTACAAGTGTTTAAGGTTTTTTTAGTGTTTCGGTGTGGGTGTCATCATAATAGTAAATTTCAAACGGGAAATTTGATTCAGGATGTTTTCAATAAAATATTAGTTTGAAATGGACTTAGACGATAACATTGCATTGAGATTAGATTAACAGTTATCAGTTATAGCTCAGGTATGCTTGAAATAGGTGGTCCAAATCCCAAAATAATGCCATCCAGGGGTGTTGGAAGGGCTCTTAAAATTCCGGGGTTGAAGGGTTGATTACTACATTTTGTTCAGCCTTCAATTTTTTATGTGAACCGCAAATAGCCTAAAAGTGTTAATGGCCCTAATGTTGACCTGGATGTGATGCAGATTGGCATGAACGAGGGTGCAGGCCTGTTTGATGTCCTCTAGAGCGTGCTTGCGATGTGCTAGATGCAACGGCTGCTGCAAGTCTATGATACACACCACGTCCATAGTGGGCCGATGACTGGTCCCGGCATCACTGTGACTCCCAACGCTCTCAGCAAGGCTGCGGTTATCTGTGATACACAGAGACTTGGATAATTTAAATCTTAGGGGACCAGCTAAAACTTTCAACCACCCAAACATTGAAATAAAACAAGTTCTTATAAACGAGACCAAAAACAATGAATACACATTAAATAGATTGATTTATATGACAATATAAATTCATTGTTTAACACATATTACCGAAAAAATTACAATGTAGGCTACTATAAAATAAAGTATAGTAACATCATATTTTTATATTCTTTACTTTATACAATCAGGCCCAGAAGGTTGTGTGAAGTCAGAGGTAAGGCTCTCCAGCCATCTCTTCTTCAGGCAATACCATATCACAACTAACCTTAAATGTACTTAATGACGTAATGTATGTTAATGACGAAACCTAATGTGTTATCCAATGGCCAATAAATATCTTGATTCTTAAATAGGATTTACATTTAAATCCTGACCATATGAATAGATTTATACACACCAAAAATATATAAAATCTGTATTATATGAATATAATAAAGAATGATTTTTTAAGAATAATTCATTAGGCAGTTAAAAGGAAAGAGTAAAAAGATTTAAAAAGAACTTAAAACTGTCACCAAACACATACTGCCACAGTTTTCCCATTATTTACCTGCATTGTCAACAGCTAAAGTAACTTCTGGTATTACTGGAACAGTGTTTACACTAGATGCAGTTGTTGCAGGTGTTGGCATGATTTTTTATTTACTACTACTGTATTTCCTAAAACAAAAATTACATATGCCCATTACAAACCAAAATGATATCACTCACATTATCTCAATAATCTCATAATCTGCAGACCTAATAAGTAGTTTTGTAGTTTTCTCTATACAACATATAAACTTCAAAATAAGCCCCAAAAGGAGAACAATATTACACACCTTGAGTGCTAAAATTTGCTCCTACAAGTAATTTATATAAAATATTCAGTAGTACATTTTGTTTGATACAGTAACTTATATCCCTGTTTATGGTCTAGTCATCTGATAGAAAGTTGCAGGAGAGAGAGGGAGTATTTTCTCCAGGAGTTTTTATTTTTAAGGGTAGTTCACCCCTAAAAACCCTTGAAAAATCCAAATTTCTCGAAACGGCTCTAACGATTTTGATTAAAATTTGATAGTTTATAGTGCACAGAGTACTAAATAATTTGACACCACCCGCATGTCTGCAAAATTGACAGTTATGGGCTTTGAATATCAAAAAAATCTAATTTTAAAATTTTCAACAATAAAAATAGAGCATAACTTGACTGGCACCATTGAAGCCAGCTTAAAGAACTAAACAAATTAGTATTCTGAATTATTTGTCTACGACTAACGGTTTCAGAGAAAAGGTAAATTTACTGTCCATGATAAACGCAGTACGTTGTCTGTAAGCGCCCAATGTTATTCTTATGGAGAATATAAAAAATCAATCTCTTACTTATTTTCCAACCGTTTTCCATGAAACTTGGTATGAAGCGTAAGGTCAAATCACCCAACAAAACCAACTCAAAAAAGACTCGTATTACCGGGGGGGGGGGGGGGGGGTTTCCCCCATACAATTAATTTAACTTTATCTCTCTTGTTTTTATTTTCAGAAATGGGATGATCATTTTTTAAACAATAAATTATCAAATGATATTTAGATAAACTTTGAAGAACATGATAGTTTCATTAACTTACGTATTGTCTTTTTTAAATTTACTTAAGGGAGAAAGTATGTGCAAGTCCACTGATACCGTTTATTATTCATACGGCTGAATAGCGACTGGAGATATACATGAGTGTGCTAAGGTACTTTCTACATTTACTTTCATACTTTCTACATTTGCAAGATCCAGCTAATTGGAGGTCACAAATTGTGGATAGTTGTGAACGATGGTCAGTGGGTGTGGTGTTCTCTTGTGTGGATTAACGTCCGCATAATCTAACATCTCATGTTTGTACCTTACACTGAAGAGGAGTTGCGACCATTTTTATATTCTGCCGCAGTGACATTTTGGCCATTTTTGAAAACTTTTAAAGACCATATTTTGAAAACTGTTTGAGATATTGAGCTGGGGATTGAGTATTTTTTTTTGTCAAAAGAACCACCCTCTGTACCAAATTCCATAAAAATCTGAGAAGGTGAGGAGAAAAATCTGTTAAAAGTGTGTTGTTTTGACACGGGATGACCCTCTGTCCAACAATCTGAATATATTCAAATCTTTTTCCGACCAAACATATTTATATACTTATAGCGAATTTCCCATAGGGAAGAAGCTGTTACCTTACGTCTCATGGTAGGACTTAACCCCGGGACCATGATATTTTTTCGTTTTGAGGTGCCCTGAGGCCAAAAACAATAGTCGTTAAAAATTACATATATACACACAATGTGTGTCCGTGAACACGATAACTCTCGTAAAAATGGTCCAATCGAGAACAAATTTAGTAGATATGTGTATTCTTACATTTACTTGGATGAGCTCGTAATCCAAACATATCGGACGATGGAAAGCGGAATTAAGGGGGGTTTTGTACGCCAAAGATGGGTTTTTTGCGTTTTTCACATATAATTTTTTTAAATTTCAAATTTTATCTTTTAGATTAGAATCAGCTCAAAAAACTACACAATTTTGTTCCTTGTTTTGCTCTATCTACAACGATTACCGAGATATTAAAAAAATCTAAACAAAGCACATTATATCTAGGGGCTCCAATGCTAATATTACGGAGGATAAGGATAAATTAATATTTCCCTTACTAACCAATATTTTTAGATGAAACTTTATATTTGGCTTCATGTGGTTGGGATCAATCCATTTTTATTCTTAACCCGTGAAGGGTCGCGTCACTGTCTTTTCCACCGGGTCGTCTGTTTTTGTTTGATATCTTTGGAATGTCAATGTCGTGAACTTCCTCCCTTCGTATACTTTTGAATAGACGTGTATACTGGCCACTTGACTATACTTTATCTCTTTCCTGAGCGTCAGTATTTGTCTGGACTCTGTTTATAGCGTATACCTGTGGATTCCACCATGCGCGACTCATGACGTTAGTGGGATTTTGTGGTTTTATCCAGGAATATTCAAGTGCTTCAGTGACTTTAACATGTTGATATAGATCTCAGAGAGGATGAAATACCTCAACCTATTACATAGTGTAGAAAGAGAAATGAAATGTGAGGAAGCAAACCTATGAAATCCAGGAGCGATTAGACAAGAACGTTTTGTTGACGAACCTTCTGCATCGCCTGAGTCTGGAGTCAGACTTCTCTGTTGAAAAAGAATTGAAAGAGTAAGAAAACGTGCAACACCTGCGACATGCAAAGGTCATGCCATTTTTATTGGCGTGAATTGTGCAGAAGACCAACCTCCCACTTGTGAGGACAACAACGATTAAAAGACTTTGATGACTTGAGATTTTGCTGCTATTGTACATAATTTTTTTATTTACTTATTAACATTACTAATTACAGTTAATTATTTATTTTAATTTGCCTAAATATGTGTATGAATAATAATGCTGACTTTAGCAATAAAAACTTATGTTTTTAGGTTTAGAAAATACCAGGCTCATTTAATGGATAAATAAATTTAGTGGATGTATTTTTTTCAAAAACCTATTTCACATATTTACAGCTAGAGATACAATGCTATAATATTTGAATATGCAACATTTCTTAACCCTTTAAGGAGTAATGACGTTTTAAAACGTCATTATTTGTGAGCTATTATGGAGAAAAGTCAAAATCATCACATAAAAAGAGTAAAATATTTTTTTCACTAAATTACATTGCAACATGGAGTAAATATAGTTATAAACTTGTTTTAGGTTCAAATGCCCTAAACTAAATATTTTAGAACTTTTTTCGATCAATTTTTCAATTTTCAAATCTTCAATCAAAGTAACTGAAGAAAACACCGAGTGATGTTTAGCAAACGAATAACTCTCAGCTACTGAGATACAGGCGTCAATAATAGGGGTATGTAGAATGCTTCCACTTTTATTACCCGCTGAACCTTCAGTACTAATAAATAACAGGTCTAATAAAATGCTGCACCGCCACTTTTCCACCAAAACTTCCCGCCACGACCACCCCGCCTAAGAAACTCTCCACAGATTACTCACAACGTACCGAATACACCAATACACATGTTCATCATATCTACGTGTCTTTAATTATTGATTTATAGCTTAAGAATCAATCTGTGTCGGGTTATATCTATATCTATATATGTATATGAACAAATTTTGTCAAATGACATTTTAAAACGTCGCTACTCCTTTTTGTAGAACCATTAAAACAATTAAAACCCGGTGGAATCCACTGTACGCAACCCCTGACGTAACTTTTTTGACACAACCCCTCACGGGTGGTTAAAAATCATAGTTTTTTGTGTTTATCAACCTGCATACTCTTTTCTTATGTTAATCGTGTAAAATAGGCAAATTCCTTTATTTATGGACAGATGTTGATCAAACTTGTTAGGCCTATACATGCTCAAAATAAAAATTCTTTATGCTAGAAATGCCTTCAGTGTTCCATACAGCATCAAACCTGCATATTTATCCTGTTATTTAACCATATTTAACCTTTTATTTATTTATCCTGGGCAGATATTGATAAAACGTGGTATATGGTCAAAATAAAAATTGTATTTTAAAAATGTCTACTTTCAGCGTTCCTCCTGGATATAGATCAAACCTGTTATATACTGCGACGGGGGTATTTGTGTTTGAAATGTGTTTTAAATTAGTGTCCCTTTTGCATGTTTTATTTCTGTGACTATGATTAGTGTTTGATGCAGTAGCACATAATTATTTATTATTACATAATTACATTATTTTCCAGCAGTCACTTTTTCTCTAATATTTATTTTTAACTCTATATTTGTTATTACGGTAGCTTTATTTTCAAACAATTTATTGTGATATTGGTACTTTACATCGTATACCGTATAGGTCTTTAATATTTCTTACGTTTAACTTATTGTGTAGGCCGTATCAAATATCCTAATTTTTTTTTTTTTTTTTTTTTTACTGAAAGGGGCGGATTTCTCCCAAGGCACTTCAGCCGTAGCGGCTTTTTGCGCACCCCTGTGTGGGTTGCGGCATTATCACATAGCGAAAAGCCATTGGTGATTGGCGGGATTTGAACCCGGGACCTTGGGCACCAAAGCCCCGCGCTCTACCCCTAGACCAGCGCGCTCCCCCCATCCTAATTCTATAATTCTTGCAAATTTTTGTATTCAATTAACTGGCAGGGTGTCAGAGTTGTTTTTTGTTTTCAAACCGAAGGTTTCTGGATCGAATCCTGCAAGTGTCGAATCTGGACCCAGTTGCCATTTTGTCATTGGGCTAAATATTAATTAAATATGCTTCCTAACAACAGGTTGACTTTAGGTAGTACCAGTCCGGGGTTTGGACCGTGCCCCATCAAAACGTTAACACTTATAAGGAAACATAATTTTTTAAACATTAACATAAACATTAGGTCAATTTGACCGTTACTATGTTTTATTGGTGTTTTGTGTGTTTATTATTGTTTTTATGAATCACTTGGCACTCACAGGAGTAACAAATGATGTTTTACAACATTTTATGAGAAATCATATTTATTACGCAAAAATAATGTGATAAAAAAAAATTAAACTCCAAACTTCACGCTCCAAGACCACAAACTCTGGTCTTAGGAAAAAATTTGTATAGGATTATTGCCCAAGGCCAGAGCTGGTGGTCTCATAGCGGGTAATCTAGTTGCTATTATATTTCTAGAAGGTGTTCTTGTGTTTGTTGCGCGCGGTTTCCTTTTCAATGCGATTGGAGATCCAAGTTCTTTCTTCCCTAATTGTTCCAAAAAATACTCAGGAAGATCGACACCTTCAGCTACTGCATTCACTATATTCCCTGCATTATTTTCAATATCGAGTAGATCAGCATCGTCATCATCTTCTAATAAACTGGAAATTTGAAGACCTTCATCAACAGACAAAACATAGTCCGGATCGGCATCAGAATCAAAAACTTCATTGAAATCACTATACCTACTTTTAACTGCTGACTGTCATCAATCTACGAGTCTGATCATTAAAATCTGAGTATTCAGTTCGTTAGCCGTGCCTAGGGCCACCCCTAGCCATATTGAGTCACTAGGTGTTAAGTTCCGTACAAGAATAGCAAATTACAACATGTTTCACCACCAACTTTTACCGAAACACAATGTATATTTGACCGACGATTACCAGCCAGTAAGCGAAACACGCAGTAAATCTGACCGACCATATTCACACAATGCGTGTAATGTGTACAACAATGTCGTGCAAACTAATGGAGGGGTGTAGAAAGACTAAAACAAAAAAATGCTAAAATTTATTTTCATATTCACTGAACTCTTTATATATTGTCTAATGCCGAAAAGAAAATAAATACTCATTAAAATTTCTATGAAACATTTTATCCCACCACAACACCACACATAAAAAATTAACTTAGTCTATCATCAAATTACGATTGCAAATCCTCATATCCATAGGAGATAATGAACTTCCTACCCTAAGTATAAACTCTCTAAAAGACTGGTGGAATTACATCTAGCCATGGAAATAGTGTTGTGGAAATAAAGTAACTTAGGTACCTGTTGGGTTTATTTAAGTTTAATGGATAAACTGTTTTGTTTTCCACTTAGGGCTTTAGACTACTGAGGACAAACAAGACAGTGGTCATTAAATCTCTTCTCATGTAAATAAGGCACTAAAAACACTTCAAACATCAGTAACTAATATATAAACTAACTCATCAGTAAGGTAACTTGCAGAAAACTAAAGCATATCTCAAAAATATAATTCAACTTTAAGCTCCTAAACAAAACCTATAAAAAATCCTTGAACAAGCTTGAAAGATATTGCAGAAAGCAGATCAGAGCAGATAGTTATTTTCCTGTTATGACTATAAGGCAGACTTCAATATATAAACCACGAAACTATTTTATACAGTTGAAAATTTAGTGACATAGCTTTTTCTGTTCGCTGAAGATGACTTAATAGATTAAATATTTTCAAGCAATTACTATTCCATTGATTGGGGTATAATTATTAACTTCAGCATTACAAATGATTATGAATAACAGAATACAATGATTCGATTATATATGAGGCAACAAATTAATAACTTGAGCGCTTTAGTCATAACATTAGGTTTGCTGTTAAGAATTTCACTATATGTTTTACTTTAAATTATACTGACACTACTATATCTAACTTATTTAAATATAGCAAACATGCTTTGAAACAATAGACGCGTACTATACGGGGGAGTTTTATAATTGCAGGACATTAAATTATATTCTATTATTGATATTATGTGATGAACAAAAGATTTAAAACACTTTATTAATTTATATCTGTATTCACTGCTTTACTTTGTCATAAGTATCCATAAAACGTTCTAAATTTAAACATTTTTACCAATAAGATTAGAAAATAAATTATGCTAATTGATTAAGATAAAATACCTACCTTTTATCGATTCTTTATTAAGTCACTATACAAAGTGATTAGTATTGGGAATATTATACTTCATATTACATTGTGTATTGATTCGTCTATTAATTGTGTTTTACAATAAACTACCACAGAGGATTAAAGAACTGGAACTTAAAGCTTTAGGAGGGGTTTGACAAAATATATTAGGGACAAAGCCTATTACAGTAGGCACTAGTATCTAGATGATGACTTTTGCTCATCTCTGTAGTTAGCTGGAAGTTAAGTGTTTAAATATATGAATGTTTTTTTGTGTGAATCTGCCATCAATTACTCTATGTAATCCCACTATGTATCAGATGAAGTTATAACCAACCCTTTCAGTGCCAACGTTCGTATATACGGACGTCGGCATAACGTGCAAGAAGAGCCAGCGTCCGTATATACGGACGTCCAAAAAAATTCATTAAAAAATTTTTTTATTTTATTTTTTCAAAATTTTTTTTATATTTGTGTTTAGAATATAAAGAGCACATTAAATATAATTATTTAAGTTAAAATGTTATTCTAAGTATTTTCGACTGCAGTCCACATCAACTTGTTTGTTGTCAACTGTTGTTTGTTTACTTGTTTAGGTAGCAGTGAGACAAGAAGTTTGAGGTTATTATTATTGTTTGTTTAGTTTCTTTTGTAAATTAAATGTATTGATTCACCTGTCAAAGATAAAACAATTCTTAGAGTGTTAAAAATGTGATAGTAATTTTTCCATGAGTAATTTGAGTGAGAGTAATGAGTTGTCATGTTAAGGCTTTGACAACACGGACATTGATCCAGATTTCGATCCTGATAATCAGAAACTCTTAAAAGTAATAATAAGAATAGTTTGAATCATTTTATTCATTTACTCAGCTATAGAACAAGTTCAAGTTCCATATCTAATGTAAAATATTTTCAAGTGTGATTAATAGTTTATGTAACTTATGGAAGAACCAAAACTCACGATATTTTCTAAAATAATCACAAAAACTTAATTTTTTAAGATAAATGTTCAAACTTTTTGCTTTTATGTACAAAACTAAGTATAGTTCAACAAAAATACTCAATTTTAAGCATGAGGAATTTTCTACTAGCAATTGTTTTACTTCAAACTGAAAAATTCATTATAAAATATTAATTAAGTAATCGTTTTTCATAATTTATTTTATGAATGAAAATATTAAGTATATTTATTTTATCTGTTACATTTACCAAACTTATTTATGGAAAAAACAAAACCAAAAGTATCCATTTTCATCAATAAATAATAAAACAATGACAGTTTTTCTCAAACAGCTAAAAACTGCTCATTTTAACCTGGCATTTCTTACACACGCTATGGGAGTAACACCTGGCACTGAAAGGGATAAGGTATGTGGTACAGTAAAGTATAAAATTGGTTGGATGAGTGTGGTCCATCGGTCATGTTGGAAGACACTCTATTTGAGGAAGTCTATTCAACAAAGTTCCTCGGAATTGACCTTGATTAGGGCCTGACTTGGAACACCCACGTTGAGGCTGTCTGTGCTAAGCTTTCTTCGGGAATATTTACCTTGAGAAATCTATCCAAATACTGCCAAACTCAGATACTGATGACGGCGTATTATGGACTCATCTTGCCACACCTTTCATATGGAATAGTTGTCTGGGGTGCCTGCACAAGCACAGACTTCACGAGATTAGTCAAACTTCAGAAAAGGGCTGTCAGAATCATCTCAAAATTAAAAAGGAGTCGTGTAAGCCAACTGCAAAGAGCTGCAACTGTTGACACTCCCCTATTTCTACATTCTCGATCAACAGCCATGCTCTGTTTTTTTAATGTGTTCTCTGATTCGGGGCAGAGACATTCATAATTACAACACAAGAGGCAGGCAGGGGTATCTCCGAACTGGACAGCATAGAACGGCTGTCTTTGAATACCTACCATCCCAAGCAGGTGTACATTTGGTCAACACATTGCCAGACACATTCAAAAATGGTTGTATTTACTTTTCTGTGGGAAGTAGGTTAGATCATGGATATGTCTAAATGGAATGGTCTCATTTCATGTAAACAGCCGTTCTTATTCTTTCAAATTATAAATTCAATACAATGTCTCTGGTAGTTTTCTATGGGAACCTGTTTCACATTTTCAATCTTAAAAATCACCAACACCCCTCCCCCCCAGAGCTAAGACATATCCATGTCAAAATACTTTTATACCAATGGCATTCAAGTCTCACTTCAAACAATTCCTTGTCTCAAAATAAGCTTTCTATAGCATATGCGAGTACTCACCTTTATGACTGGGAGACCACCATTTCAGATCAAAATTAACACCCGGCTCTGAGGGGGAGATTATTTGGCGTGTGGTTGGTGAATGCTTGAACAAGTCTGTATGTTTGAATGGCTGAATGAATGGAAATTTTTAATTTATGCAGTGTAAAAACAAATGACTTTTGCAATACAATTATATAATTGTCTACTGCAATAATGATTTAATTATTATTATTAAATTTGAACTAGTTAGAAGAGTGATTAAAATATTACCCAAACATATTTATTACTTTCAGGGGCTACAAATGGATCCACCCAGTACTGCAGTACTGTATAATAAAGTCTTAAGTTCAGGCACAGGAACCTGATTCTTAATCCAAGATAAGTCCGCATGGGAACGCTTTTAATAGATACAAAAATTTTCTTTGCTCAACCCATGTTTTAAAATATTTACATCGTTTGTTAAACGGATATTTTATATATATATTTTTTAAATTTTACTCGTCTAAGGTTTTAAAAGGTTTAAGCGGGCTTAATGAAATAAACAATTATTTTATTAATGTACACTGTGTGACGTTAAATTACATCAATATTAAACTTAAATAGTTTAACTAAATACATTTCTTTGAACAATACCAAATAATTGAGAAACATATAAATTCAACCAGTTAAATGATTTATATTTTTCTCTGGGGTTATACTTTTACCTGAATTATGTACGTCGTATTACAACATTCATAGAATTTAATTCCTTAAAGCCTTCATCACAATCTTAAAACAGCTGTTTGAATTTCCTATTAACCAATACGACTAGCTTCTTCCTTCCTTTCTTGTTCATCGTCGGCGAAAATCTTGTATCAAAACTATATTTATAAACACGTGTTAAATTTTAACCGGTGAGTTAATATTTCCAGATTTCAGTTCAATACATTTAACCCTGAAGTGTATATTAAGATTTTGTGATTGTGTTAAATTTAGTGTTAAGAATAATTACCAAAAGTACTATTTTGAATTGACCTTCAGCAGGTGGCCCAGTTATTCTGAAGTAAGCATTGCAATGCATTCTCAATCTTGGATAATAGTTTAGTCAGTGTAGGAGTCATTTGAGTAGATCGTTGTAGGTGATGAAATTTATTTACGTTCTAATCAATTTGAACTGTTAGTTAAAGCTTGAAACTGTTGGATGGAAAGCATCTGAATTGTATTAGCTTTGTTGTTTTTTTATGTAGAGAAGGCTGAGACTAATCCTTTTGTGTTACTATTATATTTCTAATTGGCAGGTTTATCATTATTTGGAAGTGATTAGAGTGGTGCAAATAGGAAATATATATTTTTTATTTCTATCTTATTCTTTAAACTAGGCCTAGGCTACTTAAGTAAGCCTATGACTTGATTTTTTTGTTGGTAGTCTGTAGGTCTATATGGTAAATATAATTCCACTTTATGATATAGGTACAAAATTCTTTTTATCAACTTTGTTATTGACATGAAAGACCATACGTCATAACAGGGCTATTGTCGTATAATGGGTGACTTTTTTGGCTAATAAAAACTAAGACCTATCAGATGAAGTGAGGAGGAAAATAGACCGATGTCCTGGGTTCATTTTGGCGATCACTGATTAACAAGTCAATATTGATTTTGCTAAAGAGTTAATAAAGCTTATTTTGGATCATTTTGACCTTTATATCTAAATGAACATGATTTATGTTCAAATTTCAAGATTTGTCTATCTTGAACTACAGTTTTTTTCAATTACCTTTAGCTTTTTACTCCTTGGAAGTAATAGATTTCATTACTTACTTTATTGGATAGCTGCTTTCCAAACAGAAATAATAGTTTACATTGTGGTCTTTGTTTACAGTGACAGACAAAATGCCTGAACTTAAAGAACTGCAGAAAAATCTTGCCCAAACGCACATTTCTGATGAAGCCCAAGGTTCTGGAACAGAGTCTGATTCTGATGACACAATTCCTGAACTGGAAGAGGCAGGGGGAGCTGCTGGCGCAGCAGGAGGAGCCTTCACAGGACCTGGTGGTCTGTCCATGGACATGGTCAGCAAGGCGAAACAGTCTCGTGGCGAGAAGAAAGCCCGCAAAATCATGTCAAAGTTAGGACTCAAGCCTGTAAGTTTCTTATTTTCATTAAAATAACCTTTGGTTTCGATAATATAGGCATATTCTCCCTATAGAAACTATTAAAACTAGACTGTTGTAGACCTGAAAGTTGAAGCATAATTTGGACTCGATGGTTGATTTGAATTGATTTGAGTTGATTGATGATGAACTTTTTTGAGTATGCAGGTATGCCACAGTAAGGGTTGTTTTACCTAGTAATATGTTTAAAAACACTCATAGGCCTACTACTGAAATTCACGATGGTGATACTATTTTGGCAATGTTTTAAGTACTATCACAGTGGCATCCATCAACAATTCAAAACTTTAGTTGGCTTTAATTTAAACACCTAAATTTTAATTTTTTGATGTTGTTAGTCATCGTCAACACCACCGTGCTGCCTTCAGTGAGCTGATATTTAATCCTACAGCTGGCCAATCGCCTGAATCCGGCGATAAAACTGGCGCAACTTAATCTTCTTGTAGCTGCTCTCAGTACATGCAAAATTTACTATATATATATATATATATAAAATAGGAGGTTCTAATCTACGTCCCTAGTAGTATTTGTTATTGTTTTACCCTTTGCATTACATCATATGATTGCATTTAGTTTTGAGTGTTAGAACGTTGCGCCTTCAGCTGTATTGTGTTAGTATTTTGTTGTGTATTTTGCGTGAATTATCTATAATAACATATGAATTATCCATAACATCTTTCTCCTTGCATTTAGTGTTATAAATAGATATAGGCCTAATGTCATACTGTACAATGTTTTTATATTTTATAATCGCGATTACTCTCATAGACCTCGGACTTGGCAGTAAAGGTTTTGAGTACATGTAAATGTTTTTGAACATGGGTACTTTTATATTTTTTTTAATAGCTATATAAGTATATATTTTCTTTTCCTAATGAAATTTCAAACCAAATGGCTATTTCAGATTTTTTGTAAACAAATTTTTGAGCATTTTGAGGGAGCGTAAACTTTATGAAAATTATTTTTTTACATGAATAATTTTTTTTGTTACATGTAAGTTGGTGATGTTCTTTTAGCCTGTTTTATACTAAACACAAAAATATACAATATGTTTTACTTTTCATCCACAATCTTTATGGATTTTTAAACAAAACCTGAGAAGCCAAAAATGAGCCGGCATTCCAGAGCAAATTGACCGGCAGCTGGAGGGTTAAACTACATCAAGTATGTTCAACGCCACTAGGATATGCTTTATACGCCAACTAAGCGCTCTCAGACAGTGATAACGTAGTTCTGTATTCAAAGCATTTGCTAACAAGTGAAGCGTTTAAAGCCAATCCGAAACAAATGGGTTCGAATCCTGACCATAAACAATCCCAGATTTGGCTTTCGAATATGTGGTACAGTGGGGAGGGGGCCCTCCTAAATTAAACGGTGACTGGCTTGGTTGAAAGTTGACCAAATATGTAAGCTTTGTTGGGATTACAATTGACACCTGCTTTACTTTCTTTAAAATTTTATGGTTTAAGGGAGGAGGGCATGTTTTGTGGTTTACACACACACACACACACACACATATATATATATATATAATATACATATATATATATATATATTATTTAAAGAAGAGCCGTATAATGATTTAATTGCACAGTTTGGGGTGGAACACCTACCAGTTCAAGTGTTAACCCCTGCTAATAATTTTTGTCTAAGGCCTATGCCCTAGAGTTTTGCAGTTTTGAATAATTAACTTGTTTATATTAGTTATAAACTTTTAAAGTCATCATTAGCGCCTACTCAACAATTTTGACTTATCTTTAGAGTTCTATATTCAAGTGTTTTTTTGCAGATTCAAGGAGTTTCAAGAGTGACCATAAGAAAATCCAAGAACATCTTGTTTGTGATTAACAAACCAGATGTTTTTAAAAACCCTGCCTCCGACACTTACATTGTTTTTGGCGAAGCAAAGGTATTTAGACCTAGGCCTACTGATATACTCAGTTTTTCTTATTTCATTTATTACATAAATCAATAGCCAATGTTCAGTCATGAGAGCCTGCTCTATAAATTAATTGAGGGAAGTTGCCTAAGGGGTATGACATATATTTTTGAACAGTTTTTTTACATTTCGAGGACAACAGAAGTTTTTTTTGAAGACTTGTTGTTTTCCTGTAATATAGCTTTAATTTAAAGCTTTGTTCATAAACAAAAGTCATTCTGACAATAAAGACTATGTGGTGTGATGGAGGATTTTACCTGGTTGAACAATATTGTCATTCTTTTAAAATAATATTAAATAATGTCTGATTACTGTACGTAACCATCTCTAGTACAATGGAACTTGGATAGTTCAAATCTTAAGGGACCAACCAGCTAAAAACCTTGAACTATCCAAAAATTATAATTAAAGAAGTTCTTAGGCTTAACAGGACTGAAAACAATAAATGTGTGTTTTAAAGGTTTATTGTAAAACTGACAATCCTTATTAAAATGACACTATTTAAATGTCAAATAATTTATAAACGCCTATTGCAGCCTAGGTTCAGTATAAGCATGGGCTGCACTCGTCACCAATATTTATTCTATTCATCTGGCAATAACATATCTTAACTAAACTTAAATAATGTAATCAGAAATATCTGAAAAAGCTACAGGCTACATTGGTGCAAACTTAACTCGAACGTATATGATTTTAACCAAATTCCGAAATATTAGTCTATGAACCAAACAAGAAAAAATTTAAATCTGATTTGACCAACAGAGTACCTACCGAACAAGAAACATAAAACACACGGAGTACAATTTACATTCAACTGCAACAATAAAAATGAATTTATTGTTTATAAATAATAGATCAGGAAGAATTTTGTCTGTTACCACAAATTAAGTCTCTTGCCCACCATTTTATCCCTGACACTGTAGATCCTGATTTAAATTTAATCGATATAAAGTAACTGCTTTTAACCTCATTTGAAAGGTTTGATTTTTTCAATGGCCCATCTTACCATAGACGTGTATGAAAATATGTCTTGCTTTAATTTATGATTATGATCTATCTTTTTTTGCAGATTGAAGATTTAAGCCAACAGGCTCAAGTACAGGCAGCAGAGAAGTTCAAGACCCCTGAGGTTGCAGCTGCAGCTGATGCAACGGGCAGCACCACTGTGAGTTTTCAGAAGCTGATTGTATTAATGGTGAAAGTTAATGTCTTAGTGTTCACAAAATTTCTTGTAAATGGTACGTTTCAGTTAGGAATTTTTTAATTAATTCATTTAATAGTATGCCAGTTAAAATATCAATTATAAATTTTCAATGACACAAATTAATTTATTTTTCTAGGTTTAACACAAAAAAGTACAATTCAAGATCAAAAAGCACAAGTTTTCCACTTAGTCTGTTAACTTTAACCGTCAAAGTGAATAAAATCCTCCCTGGAAAGATAATTGTTCTTGCAATAACCATAGAAACACTGCGTCATCGTTTTTTTCATTGACAGTCACTGCAGAATGATGGTATTGTTTTAATACTATTTTCATTGGTAGTTGCAGAAAACTGTTCAATTTTACCACAATTGTTTCATTGCCAGTCACTTATCATTGCTTTTCCAACCCCATACCCAGCCGCTAATTTTGTAACATTTTTGCTGTTAAGTTATATCGTTTTAAGACATTTTACTTAGTTCAACGGTACATGAACTCTGATAACGTTTACTTGACTCAACCATCACTTTTAAATGTCAATCAACTTAGTAAAGTACAGCAAGCAATTTATAATAATGAATAAACATTGAATTAACTGCAAACATATGATACACACAAACACAGGTTAGCGATGCGGGTAAATTCACATTAGACTGGCACAAGACACATTCCTATAAGGTACTGATCAGAGGTGTGCGGATAGTGAATTATTTTTTCGGATCGGATCGGATAGTTTTCGGATTCGGATACTCGCAATAACAAAGTGGAATCACACTTATCTAAGAATAAATTAGGAAAAAATCAATAAAATGTTATCAAAATTATTAAATGGTACATAAAAAAATCATAAACTCTTCATAGGATGAACAACAAAACTAAAATTTTTACTTCACTGCATTTAAAAGTACCAGTAACAAATTTTAATATGGCGTAATTTACAAATTAAATCAACATAAACCTTATAATTCGCCATTAAATGACATCAACTTTCTACTAATTAATCAATTCATTCTACTAATCATCAATTAATTCTTAACCCTAGAAATGGCAAAGTCGTAATTTACGACGCATTTACATATTCAATAAGAATTGGCAGGTGGAGGCATCTGTCGTGAGTTTAGTGTACTTGTTCGACACAATCGCATACGAGACCGTCTTGCCCTCTGGGGGCAAACAACCGAAACTGCTCTCTTAGTACACGAGCCTGCCACCGGGCAGGTCTATAACCAATTAAGCGCTCTCTACTCCTAGGCACTGATTGTCCGAGCCGGCTAACGCGCTACGCTGACGAGCGTAACGTTCTAGCCATTCGGAAGTGCTAGGGTTCGAATCCCGACCATGAGCAATCCCAATTTGGCTTGCAAATGTGAGGTAAAGCGGAGTGGAGGGCCCACCTTAAATAAACGGTGACCGGCTTGGGTGGAAGTTGACGGCATTTGTAGGCTTAATTGGGATTGCAGTGGACACCTGTTTTGCTTTTGTGGCTAGTGGTTATAAGGGGGGGAGCATGTTTTAAGCTTTTTTTGTTTAAACTTTGATATTTCAAGAAGATATTAGTAATTATTTTTATGTTACAGTTAAGAGTAAAAAGCTTGCCACTTCTAGGGTTAATTTTATTTCACGATTCAACTATTTTATTTAATACAATAATAAAAACAAATCACCATTAACAAAGAACCAAGATTTGATAGACGATGTTATTATATTTTATACGGAACAATATCAAACCGCAATCTGATACTCGATGCAACTATCGATGACGCTATGCTTTGTATTTCAAAATGCAATATCGTGTTGAACTTATGGTTACTTAAATGCGTAGTTGAAGAATCGAATAATCATACCACATCCTCGGACCGCCCAATGACGTCCTTACATTCCGATTGGATGTGAATTGCGTAATTTCGTCATCTGCTTTAAATTTTCGTTCGATCAAAGATGTTCCGCATTGCCGACTTCTCAAATGGAAAGTTTTGCTTTCGCTTTTAATGCTCATTTTATACGGTCTATCCAAAAGTTCGGATATTTATTGGACTTTACCGGATACTTGTTTTACAATTTAAAAAAAATCGGATTCGGATATCCGATCTGATCCGACTTTTCGGATATTCGCACACCTCTAGTACTGATACTGATAAAACCTGGAGGAAAGACTGCACTGCAACCTATGAGATATATTGTGCCCCCCAGACTAGTCTCCAGTTCTTGCTTAGAGAACCCCTTCTAGTCCTAATGTCTTAATGAAGTTTAGTATTATGTGGGGTTCTAGTTTTGGGAAATCTCCCACTGCCACCTGGTGTGTTCTCAAGCTTCTGGCTCTCTTCTGACCTATTGCCTCACACTCGGCCAGTAGGTGTCTAGGTAATTCCTCCCCTGATTGACAGAAGCAACAGTCACCCTCTTGAACAATGCCCATCTTACTCAGATTACCCCTGAGCCTACAATGCCCGGTTAGAAAACCCGTCAGCATCCTTAAATTGCTTTTCTTAAGCCGGATCATGGTCTCAGACCTTCTTATATTATGCATTTCCTTGGCCTGTCGGCATACCGGAAGATCAGTTCAGGCTTTCCTTCTGGCTTCATTTTCTTCCTCCTTGAGCTTCTTTTTAAGAAAGGAGTCCTCCAGTGCACAACCTGACTCCGGTCCTACAAAGGGGGTGGCTGCCCCTACCCTTGCCAATAAGGTAGGTGGGAGAGTGATTTATTTTTAGCAAACGCTTGCCTAGCGACAACGACATGTCTCCGGAGGTGCATCCACCCACAAAGGTCACACTGCCCACTCTAGCACTGCGTCACCCAGCCTGTATAACCCCAATCGTCACGTACTGCAAATCACCTCCAAGTAATTAGCTGAAAGACAGATGATAGGGAAGTAGTAGCTCCCCAAATACAAGACCTAAAAAACGTGCAAGTTTGAGTGAATTATACTCCTCTGTGGGTATCATGATTGGCTCACTCATTCCTCTAATTTGAATTTGTCATTAAAATAATGTAACACACCTCACTAAAACAATTAATTTATGTATACGGTAGTATGATGTTTGTCTGAAATAAAATTATCAAACGTGTTTGTTCTCAAAGATTAGTGCTAGTACAAATTAATCAAACAAACCTTGAAGATAAGAGATATTTAATGCTGTCATTGTGAAATATTGGTCACTGGAACATTGTCTTTTAGAATCATGTCTTAGTACAAGTTCCATTTTGAAATTAAAAAATTACCCTATTGAGTAGGTTCTGCAATCAAACTCTGAAGAAAAGGGAGCTTCGGGGAAAAACAGTCCTTGAGCTGACACGATCTCAGTCTTGACAAAAGGTCTGAGCCTTGAAGGGCTTGTTTTAATTCCTCATTACTCCAGAATGACTCAAACACAACTCTTACCTTTCAGGTTCTCTGTAAACCCTTCTTTTTCCATTTAAAGCCTAAATAGTTTTGCCTCAAGGGTCTCATGATATTTTGACAAGAGTTCTTTATTGTTGTACAGGTGGTGGCACCTATCCAGGAGGAGAGTGAAGAGGAGGAAGTGGACGAGACAGGGGTGGAGGAGAAGGATGTGGACCTGGTCATGTCACAAGCCAACGTCAGCCGAGCCAAGGCTGTTCGTGCATTACGCAACAATCAGAACGACATTGTGAATGCCATCATGGTCAGTACCTGTAAAGCGATTATCTCTTTTCATTTACAATTAAAATACTAGATTCCTTGAGGTGGCAAAAACAGTTTTAATATACTGTATTTAATTGAGAGGTTTGCATAGCAAGTTATTTATGTATGTTATGTTATATATACATCGTGGCATGAATTTTTTCTGTTTACATGCCTATGTTTTGAGGATCATCTGTTTGGATGAAAATAAACTCTTAATACTTCTTCTAAACCAATCTACTTACCTGTATATTCTGTTCGATTCAAACCCAAAAATCACTATTCACACTTCCCCAATTTACTGTGGCATGACTTATTTAGAGTAAAATATTTTCTAGTGTGTGGCCCCTAATGATAGGTAGTAATGTATAAATTTGGTAGTAGATGAGCCCTAAGAATTTTTAAGTGAGGTTTGCGAATCAGGGAAATAAATGATAAATGGTCTAGGGATGTCAGAGGAAAATAAAGACGAATTTTTCTGTGGACACTCTGATTTTCCTTATTAATGTAAATTTATCGTCAGTAGTTTGTTTAAAAAACCAAATCCTGAATTTCAGGAAATTGAGAAAAGATTTTTTTCTAATCTGTTTTGTTTTTTTATCAAGATCTGTTATCTATACAGATCATTGATTTGGTTGTCCTTATAGATGTTTATTATTTTAATGTATCCACTTCTCATAAAATGTTGTTTGTTTGTAAGCTAATATAATGCTACTGTGAAATGGGAAACAACTATTGGAACTTGCAATTTCACTTTACTTTGCTCTAATGTCTGTTTTTTTTTTGTTTCAGGAACTCACAATGTGAAGCAGATCAGTCAACTGATTTTATTGTATTAATTTCACATAATTTTTAAGTTTTGTTCAACGAATTCTCAATTTGTGTTTAACATCCTCTGGCCTTTGCGGGTAGAGAAGTTAATGAAATCTAATGCCCAATAAAAAAAACAAAACAAATCTTTAAAAATTTCAACACTATTGGGTTAACATAATGGTTGTTTTGACGATAAATGTTTTTGAACTACGTACAACTACTGCATTGTGAACCATTTGTAAATGAAAATATCTTTTTTTTAGGTTTATAATGTATCGGATGTTTTGATTGTTTTATTTGGATATATATACCTCGTGCTTAATTTTTTTTCAGTGGAATTAATGAATTCTTTAGAAACATGGTAAAATGAATGATTTTATAATACTGCGGTATTGGGCATTATTGTTACCCACCAATAACAAGTCCTTTGTCATATAATGGAGGTTTCATTTGACTGTGTTTGTACAATAGGTGAAATCTATTTTGTATTTAATAAAACTAGTCGATAGTGCATTTCTGAGTTTTGTTAACCCTTGATCACCACAACTAAATGGAAAGTACTTAAGCACTTATAAAAGGTACTTGGAACAAAATTGCATGTGTATTTATGGACTTTAACTTGATATATCATATTCCTACTGGAAATTTTCTGATTAAATGTGTCTTAAGTTTAATGAAAAGATTTTTGTTACTACTAATTCTCCATATCAGCTTTTACAATCAAAGGTGTATGTATATAGTACCATAAGGTCATGTTCACAAAACACTCAGCACATTTTGAAAAGGATGAAACATCGAATTTACCGATAGGTAATATAATTTCTTAATAGTGGCTAAATCGCTTGACCTTGACAGCGATTCCCGCACAACGATGTCGTACAGATTAGATGCTTGTGTGAATACGGTCGGTCAGATTTACCGCGTGTTTCGCTAACATGTTGTGATTTGCTATTCTTGTACGAAACTAAACAGAATGTACGACCTGAGGACCCAGATTTTAGCAATCAGATGCATAGATTCATGACAGTATAAATGATTGTGACTTCAGTGATGTTGATGATTCGGATGCCGATCTGGACTACACAGGAACCCTAGAAGTGTTAGCAGCTCTACAGACGTATTAATTAACAATGGAATGGCGTTAGCGATCTTTGCCGCACATACATGGGGTGAGGCCAGCGCGGCAGCAATATTAACATTTATACTAAGCTCAACGCCCAGTGATGGCAATGAAGTGAGGGTAGTTAAAGACCTGCCCGCACAGCCTCACAATAAAGAAAGTAAGCCACAGGAAACGTGTGCAAACAACAGCCTGCCCCTGCTAGGCAGGTAAAGGGTACGTTGGACGACTTTGGAAAACCCGAAACCTAGCCTGAGTCTCTAGCGCTCTAAGGTGGCCTATATATTGCTGGTTATGGGCGGTGTAAAAAAATATGAGCCCTCTCGAGTTTTACAGAATGTCAAGTTTTCAGGAATTGAGTTTGAGAGGTTATACTGTATTTTTATAAAACATATTAATCTATTTGGTTCTGCTGTTTTTGTAAATGTGATATTCTTCTTTTATGTCTAATTTTGTGCTCTTAGTTATAAAAACAATTGTATAAAAATTCAAAACACAACCCAACAGATGTATAAATCATATGCCAACACATACAACAAATCTTACAACTACAACTCGAAGACTAAATAAAAATCAGCTGCTGATAAAGATAGTAAATGTTTATTTAAATTAAATTATATTAGGTTAAGTGTTTTGTGGACATGACCTCATGGTACAAAACATGTCAAATTTAATAAAATATTGAAAAAAAGCGTACTGTGTTCAAATGCTTACCAATCTAGTAACAAGAATAAAAGTAGCTCTCCTTACCTTAAATGAAATAATAATACATGTTTGTGTGTATAAATATATATATATACACACACACATGTATTATTATTTCATGTGTGTATATATATATATACACACATGAAATAATAGTGTGTATATATATATATATACACACACAGCCAAGGTTATTGAAAAAAACACTTTATCACTAAACATTTATGTTTAAGAAAATCACTCATTTATAAACAAAACAATAATACAGAAACAACTCAACATTAAATGCACAAAATCCATATTGCCTCTTTATTGCTCAATAAGTCAGTTTAGCAAACTAATTTAAAAAATAGTTTTAAGGTAGTTACAATAAATGCCTTATCATAACAACCAAATACTTAATATGTTTACTAAAATTTAAAAGTATTGTAAAATGAGGTGAATCCTGAGGGCTTGTTTCATAGTGGTAAGTACATGGGACATGAACACTTGACAACTATTTAAGACTGATCCACCCCAGTAGCGCTAGTGCAAAACCAGGTTTCTGGAATTCTTTCTTAGAAGGATTTATTTTTTCTCATGAAACCTTCTGGCCTAGGTCTAAAGGTGACCTACCACTGTATTGTTGAATTTTAGGATGTATTGTTTAATGTTTCATCAAATGAGATTAAAAAAGAGGATAGAAAATTAATTATACTTCATACTGAAATGTTTCATTCTGGTTGTTACAGACAACATCCTTCAAAATACTCGGATAATTAACGAAGACTTTATTGTTGGTTTAACTTGTAGGCCTAACTCAAATTTTTTTGGGGAAGAGAGGGGAACACATTTTTTGAGAATAGCGTTCAGAAATAGTTACATAAATACCAACCTACAAAACCTCCTCAACATAAGTCAGAAATGCAGCTTTTTCGATCTTAATTCTAAGGATTCATCTCATTCCACACCTACCATAAAACCGTTGACTACAGCTTGTAACTAACATCAACATAGTAAAAAATTCTAATCCTTACTACAATACTTTTCATTGCTTGATAAATTGTAAAAAGGGTGATAAGGAAAATATGACAGCTAGATCATGAAAGCACCGTTATTTGATACTTACAAACTATTTTCTAAATTTAACTACATTATATTCCAATGCTTATGGTAATTAAAGCTGATATTTTACCCTTATAAGAAGGATGTCCTAGGAACTGACAGTGCTGTAATATGTGATAAATGTTAATATAAATCTAAAAGCTAGGTGTAAAGAAAAGTCAAGCTTTGAGTGGAGTTTATACAGTAAAAATGACTTTCTTTTAGAGTTCTAAAAATATTATGAATAAACTTAAGTGTAGTATATAGTATAAAGGTATGGAAATAATGTTACTTGACTGAAAGCGAAAGAATTACTACCTCAGATCAGAAAACTCACCAATATCTGTATCTTTCTACATCCTGCTTTCTCGTCCCAGGATTGTTAGGCCATTGCCTGGAACTGCTTTAGACATTATTTTAGGATATACCTAGAGGGTTGCGATATTATCACAGAAAAAGGTCACTGGTGATGGACGGGATTTGAACCCAAGACCAAAGTCCAGCACAACACTGCACGAATATACATACACCTTATGGCCAGAATCTTTGAAATTCAAAATCATTCTAATACTGTATTATTTTGCTGAACTATTCCAACGTGTCAGTATTTATAACTATTAACTTCCAGAGATGATGAAAATCTTCCAGTTTTTAAAGAGTTAAATTTCATAACAAAATAAATCCAAATAGCAAAACAAGATAAATATGTGTAGTTGAAGAAATTTACTTACCTGTCTGGTAAAAAAGTTTATGAACTACATTCAGCTAGCGGTGCGGGAACTGGGCAGTATTCCTCAGGCTTGCCTTCCTCCGTGTGCATGCTGCCTGATTCTCACCCTGCTAGCTCAGAGGCAGAGAGTGTAGTCCAACTTGGTGAATTTTGTTTTGTCCAAGGCAGTTAAGTAAATTTCATTAACTGTATGTATTTGTATTTTGCATTGCTATTTGGACTTATTTTGTTATTATATGTAAACTCTTCGGTTATCACTTGTAAATGAGAGGAGTTTCATGACGTCCGGGAAAGTTGCTAGTTAAAACCCAGATGCATTAGAAAAGTCCAGCAAAATAATAGTTGAGTAACTACAGTAAAGTCCGGTAAATCTGGATCAGGCTTGGGAAAAATGTGAATTTTATATGAAGCTTCTTCAAAATTTCAGACACAATTGCAGTGCCTTGCTGAACGATGAATGGGTTACATGATGAACACATTCTGTATATTAGGAGTGTTTCCAAGTGGAGCTCTACAAGCACTCAGGGCATGCGCGAGCAGTCACTATTCGACATTTCAATACTGAATTTTTGAAGTGTAGGTGTTTGTGATTAGATGTACAGTGGTTGTTTCTTATGGAATTATTTTTACGGCCAAAGTGATTACTGAATCTGTCGTCATTTGTGGTTGTAAAAGGAAGAAACTTGTTTTATTCTCAGGAGCGTTTTATTTCCCACCTAAAACTAATAACTTTTTAACTAAAATTAAAACCAAATATTTAACATCGTAAACGATTGTGATATTTTGCAGCCATGTTGTACAAAGGTTATATGCAGTCTACAGCACTAATATTGTAAGCGCTATTCACAATCCTATATTTATATAGTTTCCTATCATCCGGATTTTCGGCTATCCAGATCGGGACCCCGCCACATTAATCCAGAAAAACTGGACTTTACTGTATAGGATAGCCTGGACCATTCACCTGATAATTCAGTCAAATCCACCATCATGTTCTGGCAGGACTCAAATGTTTACGTTAAAGTAACCTATTAGAAAGAAGTGGTTTGCTAGAAACTGATAACTAGGATAGAACCATTTATGCCTAACTTGAGATTACAGCTTATTGCAGACAGTTTAATTTTAATATCAATTTTACAAACTAATAAGCTTTTTAATGAAAATGTTTGATCATGAGGCTCTAGTTGATGCTTAAGTAAAAAAGTCAACAGACATACAAAATAAAATAACCGACTGCAACTAATTCTAATTTTTTAAAGATGTTTCAGAGTGCTGAATTTTTTATTAATTTAAAACCATTAGAATTAGAACTATTTACATAATTTGTGAAATCTGCATTTGGAGGAGAAATTGTTTTGCCCGATATCCTTAATATTATGAATTTCTTTGTATAAAAATTAACTTATTATCACGAATCATGTTATTTTCCCTACAAATTTTAAAATAATTCTACAAAAAATTCACAAATTATTTTTTATGTTTCATATTATATAATTATCAGCAACTTCGAATGTATTATAAAATAATTTTTTTTGGAGTCAATCTTATATTCCATTTGACCTATGAACTTCCCCTTGATTTTGAAAAACACCTCCCGTCCTAGTGTAGTAAGCCGCACTACACATCAACACAAGTGCAAAATACTAAAAAAGCAATAATATAAATAAGTTCAAGAATATACATATTTGTTGTTAGGCTAAAAGGTTTAAGACAAGGTTTTCTGCCTTGAGGTTACAATGTTTTCTAGAAAAACAACATTTTTCTTATGGAACAAACGGTTTAGGCTGAAAAATAAATTGCTTTTGTAATCATCTTTTTGTTTTCAAAAATAAATTTGTTTTTGACTGACTTTAATTTGATTTCTCATTACACTAGATTTAACCCAACATCTGGGCTGTGTTTTAGACTTAACTGAATGAAAAAATGTTTGTATTTATTTATTTACTTCCCTGTGGGAAATAGGTTGATCATGGATATGTCTACAGAGAATTTTTTCAGTTCATTTAAACAGCTGTTCTTATAACGAAACTATGACGTCACAAACCATATGTTTACTAACCAAAATGATATCACTGTTTCAAATTTTAGTCATGCAAATTTTCAACACCCCCTCTAAAGCTAAGACATATCAATGTCAAAAATTACTATGCAACTCTTCTTCTAATAATCAGTTTAAACCAGATGACACAACACATGCCCCTTTAATCTTACAATGTAAAATAAGCAAAGAGGTGTTCACTGCAATCCCAATTAAGCCTACAAATGCCATCAACCCAAGCCAGTCACCGTTTATTTTAGGTAATCCCTCCCTCCACTGAACCACACATTTGCATGCCAAGTTGGGATTGCTCATGGTGGGGATTCAAACCCACATACTTCCGTTTGGCATCAACATTTCGCTTGTCAGAAATGCTCCTCAACCAGTTACGCTAAGTACCACCGTTCGAAAAAGCGTTCAAGTGGCTATAAAACCTACTCTAGCGGCAGAGCAGTGAATTGAATGAGATAGTTCCAGTGTCGGTGAGTCGACTAAACGGCTCAGCGACTAAGAAGTTCACAAAATTGACGTTAGACTGCAACACCGCCTGAAGTTGTACCACAGTCACCAGTTGTTGGGTTAAAGGAGTTGTATTAAGTCTTTTGGTATTATAAACCACCTTACATCTTGTGAGTCATTAAAAAAAGATTCATGACAACCTATTTTGGCCTAGTAACCAAAAATATACGAAACAATAAACATTTAGTTTCATAAAATATGCAACAGAATTGTTTTTGTAGCTTATATGATGATTTTTGGAACTGATGTGCCCTAAAACTGGACTAGACTACTGGCCAAACAGCCTTAGGATTCAATATGACCTAACACAATCTCTAGCCATGTTAAAAACACAAAGCTTTGAGTAAAATATTCCTAAAACGTAAAAAAATCATTTGATTTAACACAACCAAATAGTACAATCCTTAACAAATACTGTCATGGTCACATTGATTATTTATTAAATCAAAATTCTTTGGCCAAGAATAACCTTAATGTATTTGGTTATTCGCTATCATATCTCATTTGATTTACAAACTAAAGAATAATCAAGTAAATTAGAATAACACTACATTACTCAACTCAATCATAATGTTGAGCAGTAATTACAAGAACTACTGGAAACCACGCTAACAATATTAATTAATAATAGGGTGAATTTCCCCTTACATTAAAACAATTTATTTTTATGATGAAGATTCCCAATAACATATTGTCGTTTGAACTTAAAAAACTTACTTACTTACTTAAGTTCAAGTAAACTTTAAATAAACTTACCAAACAAATTTTTGATTACATAGCTTACTTTAGACTAAGATAAAAAAATTACAGTGGAGCAAGGATAGTTAAAATTATGTTAAATTTAAATTTTCTTATGGACACTAGAATCTTATTCATTATGTCTGTGTGTACTTTGTTCATTACCAAACTGCTAATTAGATCATCATGAACCTTTAGGAAGTTGTTCTACATTTACTTGGGAAGAGATTTCTGTAGAATTAAAATTTCAAAATATCCATAGATTTCTAATGTAGTGAAAATGAAATTTCAATTTTATTTACACACAGTAAAAGAGAGCAGTTATCCTCACTAGAGTAAACCTTCAAATTAGCTACTTTGTTGGTAAAACAGTGAACCTTTTAACCTTGCATATCGCTGGCAATCCCACATTCGTATTCCGGCCTTAAAGAGTTTTTTTTAAATAATAATACTTATTTTAGCTTGTTATTTGAGGTTTCAGTTATCCAAGATCCACTGTAACAGGTATTTTAGTGGTTGATTAAATATCTAAATCTATTACTTTTGGCAGAAAAACGATCTAAAACGTGAATCAGTCTTTCAAAGAGGTTTAAAATCTATAATGTAGGGTAATTAGTGAAAGTTCATAGTTTGTTCTATATATGTTAATATGTGTTGCAGCACTTATAAAAATTGTTCATATTAACATAAAGGCTGAGTATTCATGCGACAGAATATATGTTACATTAATAGTAGAAACTCTATAGAAACTTAACATAAGTAATAAGACTTGGAGGTTTAGGAGTCTTGTACAAAATTTGGGAATTGTGAATCTTTTTTCCTAAATAAATATATTCTTTCAAAGAAACATTCATAGTTATTTTGCAAAAAATAATTCATAGGGGAGAGTTTCTATAGGCGACCTTTAGCTGTGATTTGAGTGCAAACAGCACATGAAAGATGACACCCCAAAACAGTGTTGCTTCAATAAAAATATTACTTCCTGAATTGTATCGTTCCATAAGTTAGTTGATCCATTGAGTAATCAATTAAAATTCATTTATACGGAAGTGAAGCCAGTCAGTAAACATTAATCCTAGATGATTAACCCTTTGAGAACCAGAACCATTTTATAATTTTTAATTAGGTCTGAAATTTTTTTTTAAATGCCATTAGTTGGTATGATATGCGAAGAAGAACATGTGGAATCAGCATTTTTGTAATCTCTATATGTAAAAATGAATGTATGTATGTCCTTTATGTGTTGCCAAACTACTCATCCTATCGCTATGAAATGTTGCTCTATATGTGTCTGGGAAGGTTTTAGTGAAAAAAATATTTTCAAAACTGCATAAGTTTCCATTTTCTAGCGTTTCAAATTTCTTATGGGGAATAAGTTTGTATACAAATTTTCTACGATCAAAACATTTGATTTCTAAAGCAACAGCTGTTGGTTTACTTTACATTAGTAATGTTATTTTCTATTCAATGCCTTCTGTATCAATTGTTGATTTAAAACTATAAAGTAAATCAATACTGTACAAAATGAACAGCTTTACTTGCCAAGCCAAGTTTTACAGCTATCATGAAGGTGGAGTGTAGTGTTACTCTCTACAATAATTGTAATAGCTGCTGCCTGTTTTTTTATTTTGTCCTTTGGTTAGGTCATCTAACGCTACCCTACCAGCGCCCGTAGCGGTTCATGGAGGAAGTATTGCTCTGCATGGTCGAAGGACGGATTTTGTGTTCCAGTTTTCATACCGTGTATTTGTTACCAGGTTCTCAGTTGATTAGCATGGAGGCGAAGTGTAACGTTGGTTGCCCAGAATTTTTATAAAAATTGTTTTTTCTTGTGCTGTTTTGTTTTCAGCTGTAGCTGGATGGCGCTGGGCTACCAGTGCCCCTAGCGGACATGTGGGGAAGCTAGCAACCGCTCGGACGGGTGGGGGGCCAGCAGTGGTCTGACCTTGTGTCATGCGGCCCTACTTCTTCCACGTCCGCTGGCTCGGAGGCGGAGTGTTAGTGTCATTGGGTTGCAACTTTCCAATTGTACAAAATAGGCTAAGTACAGTGTTTTATTTACTATTTAATTCTCTTACTTATATTCTTTTTGTTTTAATGTAAATATCGTTAGGCACTTTAAAACAGGAGTAGTTTAACAAACTCTCCAAACGTTGTGTAGATTTTAAAGCCAAGACACGTTGGAAAAGTTCAACTAAATGTTAATTTAATATTTAATAACCAACGCTATCATAAATTTCCAGAACTCTGTTTACTTCCCAGTTGATACTTTACAGTTTTTGGGGTTTATCTACCTATTTTTTTATTTTAGTCTAATTAAATATCATTATGTTAATAAATTCCATAATTAAAAAAATTACTATGTTTATACGTTTATATTATAATAAAAAGCAGCTGTTATATAATTTTATGTTTTCCTTTCGCCATCTGAAATGGTTTTGGGGGTTTCTGTATCTTTCTTTATTTCATATCTAATTGAATATTACATGTTAATCTAAATATATAAAACAAAGTCGTGTTAGTTACACCATTTGTAACTCGAGAACGGCTGGGTTAATTATAATGATCTATCATTCTTTTGGATTCGTCTCTACTCCCAGTAGGCTTCAGGCATATTTTGTTTTGTTTTTAACCTTAGGACTAAGCCCCTCTGGCCTGTAAAGTTTGTATATGTTAAGCTTATAAGGAGAATACAGTATGATGTATTTTGATCACATGCATACATCAATAATGTGAATATTTTATTAACAGCTGATTTTGTATTGTTTTATTTTCACTTTTTTGTTTTATGGGATTGTTTCAGTATTGTTATTTGTTATTAACTATGCTGCAACCTAGAATATTTAATTTTTCACAAAGAAGCTGTAATGTTACTCGATTCCAGAACTTATCTTAAAGTTAATGTGTATTTACTGTTAGTCGTTACGAAGTTCGCCGGGAGTTCGTTACGAAGTAAAAAATGTTCATTGGATTTTGACCAAGAAAAAAATGTTATCATAGAAAATTTTGATACAATATAATATGTTGTTTTTGTTCACAACAGTAAACAAACAGACGATCAAAAACACTTATATTTATTTCTGGCTGTAGCTACAACAAAAACCATCCAGACAGTATAAGAGGAAACCACAGGCATCTAAAATGAAATGAGTTAGATTAAAATATGCCAGAGAGCATATACTTTATGAAAAACTACTTGGTGGTGATATTTCGTCAGTGGGGTTTTTTGCAGTACTAATGATAGATCATCAGTCGGTCCTCAAAGGGTTAAGACTTGCATACATCCACTTAACCTGTCAAACAAATCCTTGAGGAATTAGCTTACGAAAATGTATCAAAATTAGACTAATTTAACTAAAAAAATTGTACAAACATTTCTATAATTAACAAAACCAATAGTTTAAACTTGCTGAAGTTTATTGTCCCTGTCTGCCATCTTGGATTGAGTTATGCTGACCTTCAAACAAGTCCTCTAGTTAATCTCTCCCCTGTTAATCTGCTAGCAAACTTATTAACTAAAATTAAGTAACTTATAGAATCAAACGAAACCCGAAAATTTAATCACCATATTAAAATTAAAGTAGCCTCATAAGACGTGGTGATAAACCACAAACCTTGACAATCCTTAGTTGTAGACTGTAAACTAGGATGGCTCTGAACAAACATAATAGTTTTCTTCACAAAAAACTATTATAAAAATGTTATACATCACTTCAACAGTAATTTCAGGTGATGTAAGGTTAAAGAGTTTTTACTGTAATATGTTTACATACATATTTAAGTACATTATGCTTCACTGGTAATCAGTGACCGAGAATTTTGATTTGGACAGTATCACTATTCATTTTATCCAAATCAGAAAACATTATCAGTTGTTTGTGGACGACCCCAATCGAATCACAGTGCACTTTCTAACAAATAGCCATATTGAGACTTGCACTACAGGCTAGCATAAGCCAATGTAGCTGTTTGCCTTCGTACCTGTATTCGTGCAGCAGTGCCCAAAAGGAGATGGCTCCAAAACTAACCATAAAGCCCAACTGTTATCAAACATTCAGTTAATAAATGCCTTTTCCGCAGCAAACATGTTAATCAGAGCTAAGTTTTTACAGAGAAAACATACCTCTAACAGGCACTAATAAATCTCATTCCTTTTTATGGTAGATCATACCAATCACCAAGGTAAGTGAAACATGACACTAGATGCTTGCACATTACTGGTTACTGATTGACTCGAAGAGAACAGCCGGAGTAGCCACGTGCGCACACAAACACCCAGCGGTTGTTGATGGACGCATAGCGATGCAGCTTGTAGCCATGGATGCTAAGCAGTCGCATGAGCCGCACTAGCAGGTCGTTTCCGTATTGGCGATCATCAGGCGGGTTCAGCACACTAATCACCTTGATGCGCACTTTTGAAAACGGCAATGTCTTCAGCACCTGCATAATTTTGATTCAGTTATTTACATACTGCATACAAGGTGTGATACTACTATGTCAGTAATAACTCAAATCTTGACAAAAATTAGCCTCATTGACGTGAAAGTGGGTGAAGTACTAATAAAATTGTACTTATTTGATAATTATATATGATGAATTAAAATTAGTAATCTGACCAAATATTACATTTGACCTTATTAAACAAGTTAATTTAATTAAAACATTGTAAATGTCTAATGTGAGGGCAGAAATAACTTTTTGCTTATTTGTTACAGTTTTTTGCACGTGACCCCACAAAGTTTGAAACACTTGTCAGTGGAGGAAATACTTTCTTAACGAATAACACACTTTTTTGGCACAATAATAATAGTGGGGATGGGCAGTCACCATCGTTTAAATCCAATCTACAGCAAATGTGAAAAACACTTTTCTCATATCAAAATTAATAAATATAAAAAATAAAAAGGAAAACAATAAGTATATATACAAACAAAAAATTGATCCAGTTTTAATAGTTAACAAAATCATTTCAGCAATTATTTATACAAATCAAGTTTTTTATTCCTTCCTGTATCCTTTAACTCAATGTGTAATGTAATAATTTTATATTAAGAACTGCAGTTATATCTAATTAGGTTTTCACCTTTTTCATCAATATATATTTATTTAAAGACAAAATTGAGTCATTACAAAAATGAATTCATTAACTATATTTGAACTTAAAAATTCACAACATTATAAAATTAAGCATAGAGATGAAGAAAGATATACATTTATAGGGTGTTTAATTTTACTATGCAAATATAAAAGCATATGAAACTACAGAGACAGCTTATAATTTAATTTATAATCAGACATTACTGAATTTAAAAAAAGTAGGATATAGTTTACAAAAAAAACTTGTAAGCAGGATGACTGCATATAAGGTAGAAAATAATAAACTTGTGGTCATAACAAACCTGCAGTTCAGCCTTTTCTGCTTTCAAACTAAGGAAGTCAATAGTGGTGGCGTTGTAAGCCAACAGCAAAGAGTAGAGAGGGAAACAGTGCACCTTAGTCAGCTGGCTTTCCGACACGTTCTTTGCAAATTCCCGAAAAGACACCTGTTTAACAGTACCACCATGAGAAAACTTAAAATAATTACAAAACGAATAAAGATAACTAAAGATAAAACTCCCCTTGGAGTTTTCCTTCCTCCCGTTCACCTGAATATAATCTTATCCAAGGAATATAATCTTGTTTCATTGTTCATTTACATGAATGAATTTTAAACAGGTTTTCTTTTTAACTTGTTTGATTTAAGTATAATTTCAAAACAAAAAAAATAAATTATCATATTTACAAGATCTACTATTTTTGATGTGTTTTGATAACCCATAAATAAGGTCTGAAATAATAAAATGATTTAATGTTAGCTAGTAATTTTACATTTATTTTCAACATAACCACCAAAAAGGTTAACCTCTGTTTAATTAAATAGGTATAACGCCAACTTACAAGCATAATTCGTGTGACAGGGACAAGCCCAATGATACAGCTCAAAAAGTTGTAAAGCTCAAAAGCAAAAAAATAATCACACCCACTAAAATTACCCTTTAATGATATTCACCTCAAAATATTTACCTGGGTATCTTCGATGAGTATGAATATCAATAAAAATTTTATTTTTGTTATGTAACATTTACTTGAATACAAAGTTCTCTGTTTAAAAAACCTTTGAATGATATTTACTTAAATTTTAGTGAATAGTAAAATTTTCATACAGTTTCCACAAGGAATAGGCCTAATTCAGAGCAATGATTATTTCTTTTGAGATGATTAGGTATTCTATGTACTCTTGGTTACCTGTTTGGGGTTTGGTGTAGGGCTGAGGCAGACATTGGCGGCGTAAGACTGAGTACGGTTGCGGGACAACAGAAGCCGAAAGTCCTGCGGGTCAGGTTGAATCAGTAGTCCCCTCCAGTGCAATGCTCGCTCCAGCCACTCTGTCTCTGATGTGCTGTTGTGTCGATATGCTCCCCCTTCCACAAACACTCCACCCTTCTGAGGTGTACACACAACCAATCAATGTAATTGGAATGGATTTTGATCTCAAAAATATAAAATCTAATAGGCCTACAAAATCTTTTCCAAATTATACTAGATCAAAGTTGTGGTCACAAAATTTTCATGATTGATTCTAAAAATTTCATGACACTAGCTGATTTAGCTTGAACGCAAATGAGCACTTGCATACAAAAACTATAAAGTCTATCAAGGTGTAGACTGACCACAGTTATTGAAACATAATGTAAAGTTAGAGAAACGTATTATTAGATAAATTAAAAATACTAAGTTTAAAAGAGTTAAGAGGTTCACTCACATTGAGTCTTATGTACTTGAAATATTAATGAACATAAAGAATGGGAGCCTAATATTAACTATTTATTAAACTTTAGTGTCTAAAACTTACCTTCCAACTAAAAAGTTCACCTAGTTCGGGAATCGCTTCAATATCAACATTGAGCCGTTTTGTATGTGTCTTGGGGGGAGGTCTCAAGTGCTTTTCTCTTATAAAGGCTATTAGTTGTGGGTCTTCCTGAGCTACATTTTGGAAATCAGCCTCTAGACTTAAATTAAGTAGTCGATGATACCTTCGTGCTGTAGAAAAATAAGAATTCAGATTATTAGGATGCTAATGAAAATAGGACTTTAAAATAAGTAGGACCGCACAACACAAAGGTCAGACCACTACTGGCCCCCACCCGTCAAAGAGGTCGCTACTTTCACCTCGTGTCCGCTAGGAGCGCTGGCAGCCCAGCGTCGTCCGGCTGCAGCTGAAAACAAAACAGCACACGGAAAAAACAATTGTTTACAAAAATTCGGGGCCACCAACGTTACACTTCGCCTCCATGCTAAGCACTTGAAAACGGGAGTAGTTTATCTAACTCTCAAAACGTTGTGTAGATTTTAAACACAAGACGTGTTGGAAAAGTCCAACTAATTGTTAATTTAATAAATTCAGTCACTAAATATTTCAACAAAGATGCCCTATTGGTTTTGTAAGTCCATAGAAGCTAAAGCAACATCACCATACACTCTATCAGTTGTTTCGCGAACTACAGCGAAGTAAATGTGGAGAAATGACTTATTGCGCCTAAAGGCGTTGGCCTCACTGTGTGACCCTACTGCACTGCATCTAAAGGCGCTAGCCCCATGGTAAGGGTTAAGCTATTTTTTAAACACACACAAATTACCTATTGATTTTATGTCAGCAGGAAGACGGTTGAAGAATTTAATTTAATTCAGTATGCACTTTGACTATAAAAATAATTCCAAAACAAACCACCACTGTATAACTAACCTCGAACACCTACACTCTGTCAGTTCTGTATTGAAGTGCTTGTAAACATAACCTCAAAATCAAACAGCTACGCTTTGACAGTTCAGTATTAAAATGTCAAACGGTGACTACTCCCGCATGCACTAAATATGTGTAGTGCTCTGCTTGGAAACACCCCCAATAAACAAAGTATGCGTTCATCATGTTCTGCACTCATAATTAGTAACACTTGCCGTGACCAGCAAGGTACTATACCAAATTTTGATGAAGCTTAAGATGAAATTCACATCCTAACTACTATTTACATACTTTTTTCAAAACCTGATCCGGATAAACCAGACTTTACTAAAATTATAAATTTTCATCAGAAGTATACGTTACTTGCTATAGTTGTTCTAGCTCATGGCCTACACAGTGTCGATAAAAAAAGTGAGGTACCATGTAACAGAAATGTTAAAATATTCTAGCCAGTTATTTATTTATTAGGCCCTACATAAATATATATAGTCTCTCACACTCTGATAAGATTCACTGGAATCGTGACATTATAGCCGATCCTACCAAAATAAGTAAAAATAAAAAATCAATGGTATTTTATATCAGGACAAACTATTATCAAATATATACATAATTTACTTACATCTCATGTCTGTGGAGCATACTAGTATGGTCATGACAATAGTAAATGTAGCAAAAAATACACATAAAGGTAAAAACTTTTGGGCGGAAATCTTTTTGGCTGCCATTCTTTCAGCTTCATCTGCTCCTAAAACATTTCACGGCATCATGATGTATAGACTTATAATTATATTGTGAGCTACATGATTTAGCCTTGTGAACAAAATTTGCAGAATGAAACCAGATCTATGAGATTTTAAATTGTACAAAAAAAAGTAGGAAAGTTTAAACACTACAGTAACTTAATTCTAATAAAAACAACAAAATATTTAAAAAATCTGCCGGATAGGTAAAGTTAGTTTATACATGAATTCCTCTACATATGCAATTTCTTTACAAAATTTATTTGAGATAACTTAATGATTGTGTGGAGATCTGTCAGTGTTTGCATAGTTTTTTAGTTGTTTGTTATGTTTAAATTTCTATAATAGACTAGGATGGAAAGATATTATTGAAATTATGACCAGCTTCAGCCCGGTACTTAGCAATGGGACTACTAACTTCCCTTGTGTAATTTTTTTATTTTTTTTAGTTCTGATCAATATGGGCGATTCTTTGTTTGAAACTCATTAGCCTATTGGTGATGGCGGATTTATGTTATTTAGATTTTTATTGTGGACATTTTCCATCACAATTTAAGGTAAAACAAAAAACATGTAAAACGCTTTGTTTTGCATAAAATCATGATGGAAAATATCCACAATTAAAATCTAAATAATATACGGGCAAGTTATTAAAGAATTTTAGCTTAAATAGGCCTAGACCTCTATTATTGTTGTTGATAATAGTTGATTTAAAAATTAACATGCTAGAACAACTAATTTAATTGTCATTGTTTAGATTATACACTGAAGTCCTACATGCTTTCAAGTGTCAAAAGACAATAGGCATAAAAAAATGTTAATTTTATTGAATTTATGATATAATGAATAACACAGATGTTTGTTCATTCATTCACCAACAAACTGATAAAATGATAAGAAGAGTTAATTGAAGCCCAAACTAGGCCTAGTTATGAATTAAATCTGATTCGTCTTTGTTTATGAAAATCCTTATTTTCAAAACCTGACGTTACTTAATTCTGGAAGAACTAAGATTTTACAAGAGCATTGATTATACTTACAAAGATTGATGGTTTTACACCGTATTTCATGCACTATGTAGACCAAATATTTTCATCCTTCACAAAGTTCAAACAACTCCATAATAAAATATTTAACCTAACCTAACCTACGCAATAACTTAAATCCAATCTGATTTGAGTGATCAGATCAGATCTGACACTAGTGACAATTAAAACTAAATAGACTTTTTTCTAAATCCACGTTCTGATGATAAGTGGTGTGTGTTTGTGTATAGTGAGTGAAACTGGCCCGTGGAATTGGACAACAGGCAGGCAAAATATGTTTCAGAGGCATTTTATACCAGAGATGAACGGATAGTAAAGTTTATGAAGAGGATAGAGTAGGGCCAAGGACGGCCCCTGAGGAACGCCCATACGTAAAGGTTTTGAGGAAGTTTGTACTCTGCATAAAAACCTGCAGGAATCAAAATAAGGACAACTTGTTCAATGTTTCCAACACAATTTCCAGAATCCAGTGATTTAACAATTAATTGACGCTATTACACGATTCAGGGCATCTACTGTGGAATTACCTTTAATATAACCAAACTGTGCAGGCAACAAAATGTTGTTTTCCTCCACGATCGCCGAAAAGTATTTTGAGAAAATTTGTCCCAAAAACTTACTAATGAATTATGTCAATTACATGGGTTAACAATAGTTCAGTCATGCTTGGATCCTCGTTTAAGAATTGGTTTGACAATTAACTTTTTCAGAGAGGTCGGGAAAAATTCTTAACTCAAACGAGATATCAATAAGCTTGGTTAATATGGCTCAGATAGAAAAGATCATCTCCAACCGAAGCAAAATTATGATTAAAAGTTTCTTTAACATGAACTGGATCAGGAATTTCCCACTCTCACAGTTTACCAGTAAAGGATTTAGGAAACGCTTAGTGACTTGAACGTATGACTTGTGATCATTCACTACTCCCCAAAGTAGCCTAGGCTTTTTGTTGAAATCTTGGCTGAGAAATCTGATTATGCACTGCTTTAGACTTTTGCTTCCTTGTGTATGTATAGGAAGCGAACTCTGTACCATAATTCTAAAGTGGCTTTATCGAGATAAGTTTTTAAGACTGATTGTTTATTCTTAATTGAAAATCTTGTTAAAGGAGAACAAACATCAAGTAGATGTCTCAAATAATTCTAGAACGCACAAAACTTTTTATCAAAGTCATCAATAGAATTAAGAAATAACCAGTTCTCTTTTTTAAGTGGTACCTAAAGGCTGGTGGTATACAAACATGTCAATAATCTAATCTAATTTAAAGGTTAGAATATGTTGGTCAGAAAACCTTTATCTTAACTTAAAAGAGGGAGAGCAGTCGACGATCCCAGAAGAATTTTCAAGAGTTTCTCAATCCAGGCATTTAGACCGTATATGAAGCATGTCTTTGTAGCAACTTGTTCTCTGAATAGAGGCTATTCCAAGACTATTGGAAAAAAACCTTTGAACTGCAGACTGACCAAGACCATTGTCTTATTAATTTGCAGTTCGGGGCTGTACTAAGAACATTTTTAATTAAGTTCAGAGTTGACTGACATTGTTTTAGTTAATACTGGGGGTTTTCAGAGTCTCTCTGGTTGGTTTTGTCTCTGATATTTCCATGATACCCTGTCCTATCCCATTTCTGACTGTCCCGAGGGTTTCCCCATCTTCTTCCTTGTCTCGTATAGTTCTGGCTTTTCCAGAGGCTCCCCAGATGGTTTGGTCGATTTTTAGTTTGATGACATGGCTATGTCTTAGATCGGGGGGGGGGTCAGCATTTTTAAGACCAAAATTTAAAACATAAGAGCAGCTGTAGATTAACTGAAAACATTTCCTTTAGATATCCATGATCTAACCTATTTCCCATAGGGAAGTAAATATACAAACATTTTAGTTGAATCTGCAAAGTTCCCAAAAGAAGCTCGGGATTTGAAGGTCAACAGTAACAGAATCCCACTTGCTCGGACAAGTCAGGATATTGCAGGAGGGTGTTTCATGACCTTGCAGGCACTGTTCGTGACACAATATAAAAAGTATAGAGCCATTCACCACTCAGCATGGTCCTTATGACGCCTTTGGTTGGCCTAAAACAGTCTGAAAATAATAGGTTGGAAAAGAGATTGATAGGACGAATCCTGCTCATATGAAGAGGAGTGATGCAGCCAGTAAAAGAGAATGCTATTATAGTTCAATACCAGTAAATAGTTAAGACGTTGAACAATCGGCAGTTGGCACTTGATAGTGACGACTGTTTAACAATAGCATGTGGCTTAAATTTGGCAAATACCAATGTCGTATCTGTCACTGTCACTTGTCAGTCGTGCCGTCATCCACTTCACCTCCGTGTACCATACGCACCAGATAATTTTAGAAATTTTACAAGTTGTGTCAATGTTGTCAGAGAGTGTTATGTCATGTCTGATAATACTTGTTAAAATTTTACATGAGTATCAGTGAGGCAATCTGGTATCTAATGAAGGTTTTGTGTATGCAGTAGCCTAGTTATGCATCAATGAGTATAGTGGATGTTATTAAATTGATTAAAGAAAATGGAAATATTTATTGTTAAGAGTAATCCATAAGGTTTTTTTATAAATGCTGTAATTTTTATATTATTTTGGATATTGGTTTCATGAAGAATTAGAGGTTAGTGTTAGTATTACAATTTTAGTAGCCTCATAACCTAGCTACGGCTGTATTTTTGTTTATTTTTTTCTTTTAATCAACTTTACATAATAATTCTAAATGGATTGTTTAGAAAACATATTTTTACACATGAAAGTGATGACTTTTCATTCATACATTCTACATTCTTTATATCAATCTTGGAGGCCCAATAAAAAAATAAACTATTTTTAAATACCTATCTAAGCTTAATTATTAGCCTATGCACACTAGTATTCAGATATGTATAAATTATTAATCAAATCAGGCTTAATTTGTTCAAGATATTAACATATGATTTTGAGTATATTAAGGTTAGTATGAGTGGCAAATGGAAGTGACTAAGATCAAATTGAAAAAAATGTTTGTACTTACTTCCCTGTGGGAAATAGGTTAGATCATGGTTATGTCTAAAGGGAATGTTTTCAATTCACCTAAACAGCTGCTGTTCTTATTCTTTTGTATTAAAAATTTCATTACAATAGCCCTGGTAGTTTCTATGGAAACCTGTTACATATTTTCCATCTTAAAAATCACTAAAACCCCCCAGAGCTAAGACATATCCATATCAAAAATAGGTGGGTGGGTGATATTGTAACATTGTCAAAATATTGTGTAAATATATACAATAAGCCACCGTAATAGAATCCATTTTAACTTATTAGTTGATCTAACAACAATTAGCCATGTTTAAGTACCTCTGCTGGTTAACTCATGTTTGATTTTTGTTTATTTTCATTTGTTTTTATAATTCAAAAATAAAGATAAAAGCAAGGTAGTCCTATATAGTTCTTAATAAATCGTGATCTTATAATTAGAATTCTAAACTTGATTATTCAAAATATAGTAGTGAAAGCATGTTTGTACCTTTAGTCATATACCGGTACACTGGTTTTGAGTTTCGAACAAGATATGGTCAGGTCGTATCGGACCCAATCATTTTAAAGCGTATTTATAGTGCTGTAGTAAAATAAAAAATGAAAACCTCTCCTGTAAAACGACCTTTATATTTACACTGGAATGTAAGTTATTAATATAATATTTAGTTGAGTAATTAAAAATATTTACACTAAAATATAAATTGGTTGAACAATAGCGTGAATTTTTATGAACACTATAAATGGTTAAATTACAAACAATAAGTGAATCAATACGACAAATCTTCTCTGACCGTCATGAATGAGTCATTTTGAACAAACCATTGTCTTGCTACATTTTGCATGAATATTATTTACTTTCCTGTCCTCGAATGGTTCCCAGAGGGGACTTATTTTTCTTTTTTTAGGTACTTGATTTGATTTTTCTTCATGTTGTGTGGGTTGTGTTATTTTATTTCCCAGAGTTTTACCGATTGCTCATCTTAGAGTTCTGGATAAATGTGGATTGTTCATTCTTTTTTCTAGAGAATGTGCCTCTAGAGAGTTTCACTTGAATAATAAAAACTAATTGTGTCACCAGTCCCCTATTTTCTGCCACAGTCTATTACTTGTTTATTTTCCTCCATGTCACAATTCAATAGAGCGTCATCTGCATATTCAGAAATAGCTTAATCTAAAACAGTTTCTCCTTCATCTTCATCCTCAGTTTCTCTTCAACACTGTCTGAATCCTCATATTGCTGACGATATAATTCTTCCAATATTTCATCAGGTTTACTCAACACTTTTTTAGATGCCATTTCGGTGATAAAACAAAAATATATTTTGAATTTCGACCACTAAAACTTGTACTGTCTTAAGTACGGTCGGGTCACATTCGTCCCAAGCAGAGCGCCCATGCACAAACAATAGAAGTAACAGGCTAAGGTCACACACCACACAGACACTACCCATTCTAGACATCACTTCCATTGAACTTACTCAGGGTATCTAGCAGCAACACCATCCTAAACTAGGGGGGGGGAGATTGGGGTACAATACAAACGCTTGGGTCGAGTCCACCACACACCGTAGCGGACAAAGTTTAAATACTGGAAAACTGTCGAGTAACTGTTTAACTGTTTCGTTTCAGATTTTTAAATAATTTAATATGACATCAAGAAATGACAACTCTAGGAAGAAAAGCATTGACTGGAATAAATTTGGACTTGTGAACTCCAACCAAATTGAAGGGGAAGAGGATGGTTTACGTGGACTTTCTTATGGCACAGATGGACATCAGCCAACAGATGCTAATGAACTCTTTGCTGGAGAACAGGTAGGTTAGGTTTTAGTAGGTAGTTTTTCTTTCTTATTAAAACTTTATTAAAACAAGATAATTAATTTTAAAATTAGTAAAGTGATTACAAAATTAATAGATATATGAAATGAATTTGAAAGTTTTCCTGGACCTCCATAGGGAAAGTTTATATCCTTTAGGGGTATTATAGGAGTTCATACATAATGATTTATTAATGCATTTAAAAATCTTAGATTAGTGATAATTTTTATCTGAAACTAAGGGATACACATCACTTGAGGAGGGATGTATATCTTGGTGTTTTAATGTTTAAAAAATATAAAATAAGAATAAAATCTAAGTTATAATTATTACTGTTTGACAAATGTGATTATTTAAAAAATTCTATGCTTTAACCCTAGAACTGGCAAAGTCGTAATTCACAACACATTTACATATTCAATAAGAAGTGGCAGGTGGAGGCATCTGTCGTCAGTTTAGTGAACTTGTTAAACACTAGCGCCTACGTGACCGTGTTGCCCTCTGGGGGCAAGCAACCGAACCTGCTCTCGTGGCCGGCTTGGGTGGAAGTTGACGGCATTTGTAGGCTTAATTGGGATTGCAGTGGACACCTGTTTTGCTTTTGTGGTTATTGGTTTTAAGGGTGGGGGCATGTTTTATGCTTTTTTTTGTTTAAACTTTGATATTTCAAGAAGATATTAGTAATTATTTTTATGTTACAGTTAAGAGTAAAAAGTTTGCCAATAATTAATAAATACATCTAATGATACATTGTATTTCTTACATACTTAAGTATAACGCTAGTATATACATAAAGAAGAAAAAATATGTATGTACTCGTAACACTAATAAAATAAAGTAAAATAAAAAAATACCTTTAATAATATCAAGGGTGAATACATTTAAGACTTTATAAAATGAAGCTTCTTAAAACATTCCTTACCGCTTAGAAAAATATTGAGGTACTTGTGTGAAAATTATTTAAATAACAGAATATTAGACCTTATGAATAAAACTAAAGTTTTCACATATCTCGTTCTATATGATTTTATTTGTGTCCTACAGAATAGTCAGCCATGGTGGAAGTCACAGTTTTTCATCTCGCAGCCAGTTTTGTTCGGGACGTGGGATGGAGTGTTCACATCATGTCTGATCAACATTTTCGGAGTCATCGTGTTCCTGAGGTCAGGTTGGCTTGTTGCTCAGGCTGGTGTACTTAACGCTCTTCTTATTGTTATTGCAACAGGTTAGTTACTTTTATAACAAAAGTAATATCTAACTGTAGTAAAAACTCACAAACTATTGGTATAAAGACCTGAAAAAAATGATTTAAACATGCTCTTAATGTTCTAAAATCTATGTTGTATCACTCCAGTGACACAATTTGTATAGACTATATATTTACATCTCAACTCTTAGATTTACATGATTTTCACTGAATTTTCCACCAGCTAAGATCGATCATTGTTCATACTCAAGTGTTGCTACCAAGAGCAGTTCCTAGTTATTCTAGTAGTTCTAGTTATTAACAGATTAAAATAATGTCAAATAAAATTATCATTAAAATAATAATAAAAATCCTGAGCCATTCTCATTCCTTTACAGGAATTTTCCCTGTTAGGCACTCTTTTTTTGTATGTTAAAAAAATATGAATGCAAATCTATAATATTATAAAGAAGAGGTGGTTTCTGTACGTTTGTGGGTTTGTTGTGGCAAGTAATCGCGAAAAATACTGAACCGACCGGTTTGAAATTTTACAGAAAGGTAGATCTGAAACTCGTGCCTGTTGGTACAACTAAGTGTTTTACAGTGGGTGTGGCGTTGATCACAGTATTGTCAGCTGTTGGGATCTGTGAACGTTGCCGCATGGAGAGTGGAGGAGTTTACTTTCTGTTGGCTCATGTCTTGGGGTCAAGACTTGGAGGTGCGATCGGCCTCGTCTACGTTTTCGGACAGGTATTGTTTTGATGTTATAGTTTATCTTTGCACAAATAAAGTTTTATCGGTAACAATAAAGTAATAGATCATCGTTATTTTTATTCATTGACTTAAAAAATCATCTATCAACCCATTGGTGGCCAAATTCCAATATAGTCCGATGCTGTTCAAAAGACTCGTCATGACCAAGGAGAAACATCTGTCCTGACTTTTGTTAGAAGAATCTCACATTTTTTTAGTAGGCCTATCTATTGTTTTTTCCAAACCAGTCAAATCTCGTAGTTTTAATTACAGTAAAGTCCAGTTTATCCGGATTAATGTGGCGAAGTTCTAATCTGCATTGCCAAAAATCTGGATAATCTGAAAATATAACAGGATAGGGATGCCCACGTCACATAGACGTCTAGTAGTAGTAGTGTAGTAGTAGCTGCAATATTAGTGCTGCAAAATTCATATAACTAACATACAGCGAGTAGCCGCAAAATATCATAGGCCTTTAATGTCTTAAAAAGTTTTTGATTTTACTAAAGAATAAATTATTATAATAAAGCCTGGAAAAACAAAGCAGTACTTTTCATTAGTTGTAGGTGAAAAAAACTCCAATTTAAAATAAACATTCATTTGACCGTTCATATGTTCCAAAATTATTGTAAAGAATTTGAATTTGTCATTGATACTTGCTGCAAAAAGTAAGTACTGAAATTTTGAAAGCGATCGAGATGAAACTTGCATTTTAGCTAATTAAATGTTTTCAACCAGATCCAGATAAGCTGGAATCCGGATGTTTTGGATAAACTGGACTTAACTGTTGCTTATTTGGTCAAACCAATTTATGGCAAAGATCGTTTTATAAAGTAGAAAGTTTGTTGCAGGCAGTCGGATGCTCATTGTTCGTGCTGGGCCTGGGAGAAGCCATAGCAGGATTGGTAGGGCTGGGCGGCAACGCTAGTGCGCACCGGTTGTTCGCTAGCGCTGCAGTCCTGCTGCTCTCTGTCATCAACCTTGCTGGCGTCAAGTGGGTGGTAAAGCTACAATTTGCGTTGCTACTAGTTCTGCTGCTTGCTGGCCTTGATTTTGCAGTTGGCAGTTTTGTTCACACTGAAAAACGTATGCATTTTAACATTTATTTCTGTTTTAAAAATTAACTGAATAAGTTTTTTACAAAAAAAGTTGGTCTTAATTGAAAACAATATAAAATTAGAACCACCTAGCCAAATGTATCTAAATACTGAAGGAAAATATAATTGGTAACTTAAAAGTGTTACTTACAGTCATCATTTTATTTCAAAATGTTAGGGGCTTTGGTCAGATGTTGCTATCTGACAAAAGTTACTTAGTAAAGAGATTCCCTGAAATAGTTATGATTTTATCATGTTTATACTAACATCCTCCATTAAATTTTTAGAATTTTTTAAGTATCATTCTTTAGTGGTTTATTTTGCACTGTCAACATATTTAGCACCCACTCACCAGGTGCAATTTACATTGTTTTAAAACTATCCATTTCACAATATTTATCTATGGAATTAATTAATAAATTTCATCTTTTCATTCTTTACATCATCGTCTTGAGAATAAAAATGTTCTTCTTTGAATAAAACAAATTATTCCTTCTTATCATCTAATAGGAGCCACTTTTAAAATAAATAATTTTCTTCCTTCTTTAATTATAATTTAATATTTTGATATATTTCTGCTGGATGATCTTAGAACATTTTTAGATCATTTTAAGTCATGTTGGAGGTTTAGCACAGAGAGAGAGAGGTTTTTGAATTTGTTATATCTGCTTGAATTTACAGTAATGCCAATATGATAGAAGTGAATTTACCTATTAATTTTCTACAAATGAAATTTAATCGGTTTTCATTGAACAAAAGGTTTTAAACTAAGTAATTCTGTAAAATGTCTGTGCATTATAGTTTGTGTAGAATTAAAAATAAAAATAATTGACAACTCTATCTTTTTATAAAAAGGATGTAACCTGTTGAAGTATTATAGATTAAGTAAACCCAATAGCAATACTGTTTTTTAAGTTTATTTATAATCTTATATAGTAGACAAAATTGTCAAAAATTCACTTCTATTTACCGCACCAGTGAGTGTGACTGAACAAAACCATAGTGACTGTGATTTCTTGCCTTAATGATCCTGTTTCTCTTGCTCGATAGGAAGCGGATTTCAGGGGTGGATGTCAGGAAACTTGGAGGCCAACTTGTTCCCGGCGTACTCGGATGGTTACGGTTGGTTTACAACGCTAGGTGTTTTCTTCCCTACTGTGACGGGAGTTTTGGCTGGCATCAACATGAGCGGGGACCTTCGCAACCCCTCTTCTGACATCCCTAACGGTACCCTAGCTGCCTGTGCCACTGGGTAATTTGTTAATTTTTGAAATCTTAAGTGTAATACTTGTGTGATGCTATGTTATTTTAAAACTTATATTTTTTGTTCAGCATTGATAAAGTCAAACAAAATCGTCAGAAACTCCATAAACTACAAAGTATTTTGTAGTTTATGGAGAGTTTTATAGTCGTGAGTAACTTTAAGTAGGTCAAGCCTAGTATGATTTGATACCTTGTATGGTTTAGACTGTAATGTTTGTTGCAACTTATGAAAGTATGCAGAAAGACCATCAAAGAAATACCTCATTTGTATTAGTATAATTAATCACCCAATGCACTAGTAAAAAATTTAATCGGCTAAATAATAAGTTAACACATTGAATCCTGAAGGCAAAGAGGCTTGTCTTGCTTCGTTTTTGGATACAGGGGCAATTTAAAAAAAATAAAAAAATTCATAAAATTTTAAATTTTTAATCTAAACCTCACAACTAATACATCATTTTACAAATCAAAGCTTTAAGAATATGTAACACTTCATGGGTCTATTTTATAAAATTTTTTGCAATTTTCACAACACGTATGGAATTACAAGGCTAAGTCCGAGCTACACTCGGGATTTGTATGTAACAGCAAATGCAGTATCCCGAGCTGTACTCGGGTATAGGGCACAATGTGTTAAACAATGTATATAATAGCTTTTCTATGTGTTTAATTAAAACCAGCTGATTTTTTCAGGACTGGGCTGTACCTTATTTTTGTGTTTTTCTTGGGAGCTACCTGCACACGGGACACCCTTAGAACAGACTTCATGATAGCCGCTAAAGTCTCAGCCCTTCGTAAGTGTTAATCCTTTCATTTTGAAATGTCCACTTTAATGATTTTCTCAGGGAAGAGATATGAAAATATTTTATCGAATAATCTTTCCTGATATTTTATTGAAATTATTTTGTGCAGGTGTGCCACTGTTGGCAGGGTTGTATGTATCGTCCATGTCCAGTTGCCTGGGCGCCATGTACGGCACTCCTCGGGTTTTGCAGTCCATCGCCAACGAGAATGTCATCCCCGGCATACACATCCTCGGCAAAGGAGTATGTTCATAAACTGTTTTTGTTCATGGAAATTTGTTATATTTGTAGCTATTTATAAGAAGTTTAGTATCTAATAACTTTATTTAATTTTTTCTATGCCTATGGCATTTTTAATGTTTTGGGTGTGATCCAAACCCCGGTTTTGTTTACGGTTTGCTAATGTTGACCTGTTGTTAGGAAGCATAATTAATTTATAGCCTAATGACAAAATGGCTACTGGGCCCAGAAACTCAACCCTTGAATCTATCTGGGGAAAATCATACATCATCATCATCGATCAGGAGTAAATAAAATCATACGGAAATTTGTATGACACAAGAACTTTAAGAGTCCAAAATGCAAAATTACATCTTTATTAAATAAAAATATAAAATATTCCAGTACACTTAATAATACAGCAGTGATTTGTCTATAGCGAGGACCCAACAGGGTGCCGGTGTATGCGATGGGTGTTGTGGCAACGGTGATAATCACTTTCACACTGTGTGGGAATATCAACACGTTGGCGCCGATAGTGACAATGCCGTTCCTCATGACCTACGCCACCGTTGACTATGCATACTTCGCCCTGGCGCAGACTTTCGACATCCAGCACCAGAGGGAGCTGAGGTTTAGGTACGTATACTATTATGTAACAGAGTGTATTCAGCGGTTTCTTTCACTCATCATGTCCTGTCTTGTCAAAACTTAAATTTTAGCAGTGTTGGGTTTTTTGGTAGAAATGTGTTTAACCCTTTGTGGAATACAGAATACCCGGCTGTGTGGAAGCTCTCTTAACCGGCTGCGGATCAATCAGACATTTTATTAACTGACTTCTTCTCAGAAATGAACAAAGTCCTACTGAAGTTGTGATGACGATTAACAAATCTTTCATTTTAGAATAGGTTAATCATATGTTTCCTTAGCAAGTCAAATTCACTTAGTTGCTCTCCATATTTCTTACAGACAGATACTTTTCTGACTGTGTTTTGAAACCTTATAATAAAAAACAAAATAAATATTATAATATATAACAATTCAGTATAGTATTCACAAATGAGGGCTACTTTTATTAATATTGTTATTAAAGAAATTAGAAACATAGTACTTTTCATAAACTTTTCAAAGGGTACTATTTCTTTAATAACGATATAATATAAAGAATATAATCTATACAAATAAATTATAATTTAGTCTGTACATTGCTCAGAATTATTCATTTTTTAGCTATTCTTACATTTCGTGCGTTAGAGAAGCCGAAACCGGCCTTATCTCAATTTTTGGCTGTTTGTCTGTGACACTTCAGGAGGCATTTTACGCCGTCCTCTACGAAAAAAGGGAGAACTGATTACAATGAAACTTATTTCACGTATTCTCTATACACTCCAGAGAAGGTTTGTAAATGCTTGAAATCGCCTGCCGCCCCTTGAAGTAAATAACGAGCATTTAAAAACCCACGTTTACGCAATATTACTCACATTTTGATTCAGTTTTCAATGACTAACCTATAGTTAATAATCAGCTGTCTTTGTAGTTAAGATTTAATAGAAATAAAAATAAACAGCTGTCAAATCAATACTAGTTAGTTTATATTGGTCATTGATTTTAAACCCATTTCAAAATCATACTATATTAAAAAGTTTTTAACGTATAACTAATTATAATAATGGTATAAATATTCTAAGCTATTTAATTGTAAAGTAATGGTAAATAATAAAACTGGGTATTGATTTATTTTCTTTGTATTGATTTGTTTAGGATTTCAGATTTACATTTTGGTATGATGATCTTTCTTCTTTAAACTGAATCCTACAACCCGTACAAAGGACAGGCTTACTGCTAGTATAATATAAAAAATGTAATATGAAAAAATTCTCACACGGAAGTTAGAATTAAAGTTGGCTGCCCTGTACATTGAACAGCAACAAACTTCTACAGCTGTTGACGTCATGTTTATTAAAAAGTGGGGAAAAAAGAAGAAAATTTAACTTGACTACAGTCAATACATCTTAACCAAAATAGTCTTTAATTTTTGTTTACACTACAGTGATTATATGTTTTGTTTGTCTATTCTGCTTATTTAATGTTCGTGAGAGTTTATAAAAGTGAGTTAAATATACTGAACGTTACTTCTTATTACATATTACCACGTCTTATTTGAAAAGGGATTGATCAGAAGGAATGTTGGGTGAGTGATAGCTGCATTTCAACTTTTCAGGTACAATGTATATAAGTTTTCACCTTTTTCATTGATTTCTTCACTGTTTGCAGCTATTTCATATATTATTCGGTTTAACCAACCTTTTACGTTATCCCAACATAGCCCGGTCAAGTAGGGGTCGGTTAAAAGAGCTTTTACTGTATTACCCAGTTGAGGAGTAGTGATGTATCAGTATGTTATTATTGTTATTTCGTATTGTGGCCCGAAGGAGTAATGACATATCGTTATGTTTTGTTACATAACATGAGTCACCTATGGTTTTTTCTTACATTCTGAACGATCGTAAGGAGTATATAACGTATGGTCAGTGGTCTGAGGTATGTGGGGGAGGATAGGAGCTTGTAAGATTGGTTAAAATGTTATTACAGCTGATTTGGTAAAGTAGTGGGGAGTGTGTTTCTAATTGGACGATTGATGCTGTCTGTCACTGCCACAGCTGTAGTCGAGATAATATGCAGTGCAGTAGTTTAGTTCTTGGTGGGTTTTTCTGCATTTTACAGGATCAAACGGTTTACGTGCTGTACCATGTAAGTTTTGATATACTGTTAATGTTTATATTTTTAACCTGTATGCCGGTTACAGATCATCGTCCACAACAGCCAACGGACGACCCCAAGGGTCTCCTAGTCTGCACCACTCCGCCAGCTCAGATCTGGACTCTTTGTTTCCTGAGAGAAGCCAACACAGAGCCTACACTCAGGTGAGTGCTATTGGTGTAACCTATAACCGGATCATATTGAAGTTACTGCTGTTTTATCTTCATTAATTATCATATAACTGTTGATATTTAACCCTTTAAAGATCAGATCCATTTTATAATTTTTATATATGTCTGAATTTTTGTTTGAATGCCATGAGGTGTCGAAAAAGTGTGCCAGTGTGCTTTGCGAAAAAGACCATGTGAAATCAGCAGATATATAATTTGATACAATAATAATTTTTCTTTTAAAGTGCGTGCACTGTTCACACACTTTAAAAAAATTATTATGGCTAAGAGCAAATCAAATACAAAAAGTTATTCAATACATTTTATTAATGAATATGTGAAGTTTATTTTGGTCCAAAGTTTGAAATTTTCCATTGATAAACAAAAATAATACAATGGAATTAGTTTTTAGCGAATTTCCCATAGGGAAGGAAGTTATTTTTTCTTCTTTAGGTGCCCAGAGACCAAAAACAATAGTCGTTAAAATTTTTATATATATATATATGTATATATATGTATGTATATATATATATATGTGTCTGTTAGCACGATAACTCGCGTAAAAATGGTGCGATCGAGACCAAATTTGGTAGACGTGTATTCCTACAAATGCTTGGACGAGTTCGTAAACCAGACATATCGGTCAATGGGAATGGGTAGTTTGGGGGGGTTTTGTACCCCAAAATGGGGTTTTATGCGTTTTTCACATATAATTTTTAAATATTTCTAATTTTATATTTCACCATTGGAATCAGCTTAAAAAACTACACGATTAAGTTCCTTAAAGTTTTTCTCTATCTCCAACGGTTACCGAGATATTAAAAAATCTAAACTCAGTACGTTGTATTTTGAGGCTCCAATGTTAATCTTATGGAGGATAAGGAAAAAATAATATTTCACTTATTAACCAATATTTTTGGATAAAAATTTATATTTAGCTTTATGTGGTTGAGGTTCATCCATTCATGCTTAAAAATCATAGTTTATGTGTTTATCATGGCAGCAAACCTGCATACTCTTTTCCCATGTTAATCATATGGAGAATAGGCAAACTCCTTTATTTATGGACAGATGTTGATGAAAGTTGGTATAAATGTTAAGATAAAAATTATTCATGGTAGAAATGACTTCTTTCAGTGTTCCTCACAGCAGCTAACCTGCACACTCTTTCCTATGTTAATCTAATGGAGAATAGGCAAATAATTCTCATGTTTATGGACATATTTTTATAAAACTTGTCATATATCAAATTATTGATTTGGAAATTCGCTGAGTACGCAGGTCTGCTGCGACGGGGGTATTTTGTTTTTGTACTTGTACTAAATTTTCAGTTAAAAGCTGTACCTAAATTTAATATAACTTAAATGTTTGCCTAATGCTTTCAAGGACGATTATAATGATGATGATGATGACACTGAGATGGTAAGTTTCACAAAATCATTAAAATTTCCAGTTAGTGTACCACCCTTTTTTTGGTATTTATTCCATTGATCTGTCTTTAAATAAACCCCACGATTACTGAGTATTAGCACTGACATATTTTTGTTTACATTGTATTGTTAAATTAAAACCTGTTAACTGTTAGTATGTTTTTAACAGTTTGTATGAGAGATTTGGTATGTTTCACCTCAACATGATTTTAAATTTGGATGTTATTAATATACGTGAGTTTTGTATATTTATTTGATATTAATTTGAATTGAAAGGTAACACATATCATTTTCACCTATTTACAAAAGAAATTGGTTTCAATAGGTCAAAAATATAAAAGATGCAATTTGACACACCACTTTAATTCTTCTTAACCCTTAAACTTGATACTTAAAAACTCAAAAATTACCCAGTACTTGAGGGTGTAATAACATAAATCAGAATTTTAATTGCTGTAGAATCAGTATATTACAGTTTCCTAGTTTGTGTGTGTGTTTGCAAATCTTGAGACTTGACTCGCATCTCAAGTCTCAAGATTTGGATTTTTAAAGGTTTACACTAGGTTTCCACTGTTGCTTGATTGATGGTTACTTACACGCATATCTCCTTTACCCTTTATTTCTAAAACTGTATGAATAATTGAAGTATGATTATCATTCAATAAAGTACAAAAGTAAGAGTTGAATTAATTAAATGAAGTGTATAAGGACAATAATTTAAATTTTCTTACACTTTCTCATTTTCACTCACTCACTCTCATTTTCATAACTCACTTCCCCCAAAACCAGACAACCTAACTTAACATTGTGTTGTTTGAGAATAATGTTTTATAATAAAATCTATTTTATTAAAAATTACTAAAAAACACAGGTATTGAGAGCTATATATCAAAATATAGTTTTAACTGCATTTAAAAATTAATTTTTTTTGTGAAGTAAGATAGTGTTTTTGCAGCTGGACGCAGGTCAGGAGCCAAGCGGAGTGAAAGTTCACAACAAGCGCGGTCGGTGGTACTCTAGCCTCTGCAACCGCTGGCTCTCTCTGTTCGGGGTAGGTCTCCACATCCAACCAGTTCTGTAATGTACAGTAGAACCCCTCTAATTTGTTACCTTCGGGTCCGGGACCATGGTCAGAACAGAAAAAAAGTTGAAATATCCGAAATATGTAATATTTATAGAAAATAAAATACAAGAGATGTTTTTACACATATGTTTTAAGCAACATATCAATTAAACAACATCTATATACACTAGAATATGTTTTTTATAAAAGGAAAAAGGCCAATAAAACTATAGTCCATAATTTTTTTTGTTATGTAAATACAAAAACGAGGAAATGTGAACGACAAAATAGGCCAAACAAATGTCTTTAATTTGGCAACACTTTCTGTCTTATTGATCAAATTGTGTGTATGCAGCGAATTTGTGAATGCGATGACAAGTATAATCTGTTATATAAAATATTAAATGAATGGTGGATGATCCAAATAAAGTAAATTTTTTCCCCACAAATACCATTGTCAAACGAGTTATTATGAGCTTTGTTACTAAATCTCAGATTAACATTCAATATTTTTCGTTGCCGAAATTATATTTTATGAGGAATAATAACAAAACCGCAATCTGATACTTAGCTTAATTATCAATGACAATATGCTTTGTATTATAAAATACAATATGTTGTTGAACTTTACCAGTTACTGGAGTACATACGATAGTTAACAAATCGAATAGTCATACCGCATCCTTGGACCGACCAATGACATTTCATTTGGCTCAACACTTTTGTTCAATCATAAATGTGTTGCCTAGATAATGTAAAATGGAAGGTTTTGTTTTTATTTTTTAGTTTTAATGTTTATTTTCAGCTCATTTTATACTGTCTATGTTAAAGTTAGGATACTTTTTGGTCTTTACCAATGTACAATGTTTCGAGATATGAGTAGCATACTGAAGTTGAAGAGCAGAATCTATAACAAACCGAAATCATTGGCTAGACAGATGTCCTATCAGTGACAAGTCACACAGGCTCGCCTGACCATGTAACTGTAACTGTAAGAAAAGTTGGCTAGATATATCTTCCTGCAAAATATTGCACAGCCAATAAAAATAAGGGATTCTTAAGGTTGGGAAAATTATCACACTAACAGTGAACATAATTCTCAGAGAAGAAAGAAGAACCTTGAATCAATCCAGATCAATGATCCAACTCAGGGACGCTCGCAGTCCACTGGACAAGGAAAGAGTCCCTACGGAGGCCTCAACTTTTCATTTTAGGGTACACACCCTAGAACATGCCAAGCAAATCCTGAGAGTATCCAAGTAAACAGTCAGGATATACCCATGAATCCTGGTCTGGCCGGGTATTTAAGCTCAGTTGGGAGTCGATCCTCCAGGCAAGAAGGAACCTAAGTAATGGGGAAGTCCGTCACACTGGATAACTAAAGGATGACAGTTTCTTTATTATGTACCCAATTTTGATCTCTGAACTAAGAAAAACCAGCCAGAGAGCCAAAAAAGGTTACTGTAATATTCTATTATAGTGGTTTAAATACTTGTAATATGTAATAATTTTTGAGGATTGCAGATTGCAGGTATTTAAACCTCTATAATAAATATTTGTAATCCAGAGGTTATAGCTATAACCTCAAAAATTTAATATTCTACCTTATAAATGGAAATTTTTTTAATCATAGCCACAGCACAACCTTGATATCTTGAACCTGAAGACAAAAACAACAATTTGTTTTATTGGATTTGTTGGTATTTCTAGTTTTCATATATCAAAGGATGGCATAAGGTAAAAGAACTGTATTTACCATTTTTTCTAAAAAACTGAGGTACTTTCTGTGAAGCAAACAAATAATTTACTTAAAAACTTAACGCTAACATACGCTTATCCATCACTCTCGCAGGCTCTGGTGAAGGTGGGAATGATGCTGATGGTGGACTGGGGCATCGCAGCCGCCAATCTGGGGGCAGTGTTCATCATCTGGCTGTACGTGGGTCTAAGCAACCCAGCCGTCAAGCCGGGAGCCTCTAGTCAGTTCAGACTGCTTCGTTGGCTGCGACTTGCCCTGCTGAGGATATGTGGGTCAGTTTAAAGCATTAGCTTAGAAATTTTCCGGCAAGGTTTTAAGATCAAGCAGGGTGTCCACATTCTGGAAATCAGGTATAATCCTGAAAAGTCTGGGGAAAAAATCTGAAAAGTCAGTGAAATACACTTCAATGATGGAGTTGAGAGGTCTTTTCAGTGCTCTAGTTGGCTCTAACCCGACTAATGCAGCATTTTTCACAAATGTATGATAATTCAATTTATTGTTGTACATTTGTGCTTTGAATATTTTTAGCTATTAGTCTTTTTTGTTCTATGATATAGTTATTAGTAGTGAAATGGCTAAAAGTGTAAATTTAATAAATTGCGGCTTGATGCAAAACTGTTTCTTGAGTTTAGTGGTTGGATAGACTTATTAGTAAGTGATGTGACCTTGACTTAAATTGTATATTGTGTCTTAAGTCATTCTAGCTCAGTAACATGGGTAACCAGCTGTTATATCACATCCTAAAGGACCTGAACATTAAAAATATATGTAGATTAAAAATTCCCTAATCTTTTTCCATAAATAATGTGTCCATGCCAACATTCTCTGAAGATGTACACGATATTGAAGAATCTTGAATCAAGAAGTTTTTCAAACAAGTTTAAAAACTTAATATAAAAAAATACTCCCCTGTACGGGGAAACTGAAAATATCCCCTTTAGACTTCTAATCTAATCTATTTCTCACAGGGAAGTAAATACAAACGTTTTTGCTTATTGTATGTGTGTTACTTGTGGAATGTGAAAAGTGGAAATAGATGAAGTGTTATCTTTTTTAAGGAGGAAAGGTGTGGACTATGAGGAAATTGTGATCCCGCCTGAAGTACCGAACTTGAGTCTCAGTCCGGATCAGATAAACGAGGACAACGAAGATTTTGCGTATAGACAACGGTTTCACCAGACTGCTTCCATCCGTCCCGGCCAGTCAGCTTATGGCGACGTCCAGCTTCTCAGATAATCAAATTTTACGAGCTTATCAACATTCTTATAGAGTCACTACTATGTAAACCATAAACCAATGTTAGGTTACTTACCTACCTCGGGGCCGTCATTTGTGCCTTTCTCGTTAACTGTGTGAATCCCTGATGTGTGCTCTATATATTTATTCGTATAGAATTACTAATTGGGCTGTGATGGTTAAGTGTACTTCATTAGGTAATTTATTTATTGCAATTCTTATAGTAATAATTGTGTAGTATTTATTAATGAAATCAAATTCAACCATGACTGACCAAAGCTCATGTTGGCTTGTTAATCGGGGCAACTTAACTTCTATTTATATTTTTTGCTAGCTCTGTAATAATTTACTATTATAATTTACAAGTGCAGATTTGATTAGGTTTGCCTCGTTTTTAAATTTTTGGGTTGGTTTATTGCTGTCTTAAGTTTTAATGCATTTTTCAAGGGTTATGCATATCGCCTCCTGTGAATGTTATTGGAATTTACTGTAGTCAAGTGGGAAATATCTGATATATTGAAGGTATAAGAAATAAGTACCTGGTGACCGAGCTTTGCTCGGATAGAATAAGGCATGTTTTTACAAGTTAATTAGCAAAATTAAAACAAATTTACTGCCCAATGAAACCATTTATGTGGTTGAAATAAAACCGATTTAATTCACCATAATTAATATAGCACTGAACAAAAAGTATCGCCCTTGGTGGGGATGGAACTCGCGGCCTATAGTTCTTGAGGCCGACACGCTACAACTCGGCTACGACGTTAGTCAACTGAGCGATGCCGTTTAACGTCTTTTAGCCAAAGCTGATCATTTACTGATTAATTATCCATACCGTTAGTATTAGCCTGTGATCAACTGATTTTGTAATAAACGGAATGAGGATTGAAAAGCAAAAGAGAAATTTAATTTACTTCAATTAATTGTTTTTTTTACAGTGGCTTCAAGCAATACAACGAATACGTTTTCTATCAAAATACGGAAGATTTTGGAAATACCTTTTTCTGCTTTTATTTCGCACAGCTATGTTATCCTTAAGTTTTTACAAATTGTTTAGTAACCTGATAATTTTACATTTATTTAATTCATAAAATAAATATTAATGCATAACCTCTATATTGTTCCCCGCAGTCTTCAATCAAGAACTGTCAAACGGTTATAAACAGCTGTTTTGGTTTGTATTGTTTACATTTTATTCTCCATAAGCGTAATGTTAAGTTTTTAGATTTTAAACTTAATATTACAGTAAAACACGAATTTTCCTGGACATTAGACCTATCTAGAACTTATTTTCTACTCGGAAATTAGTTATTTCCAAAATTTAAAGAAATTCCTCGGTGCCATTTTCGAGATCCGTGTGCAAATATATATATACAAACCTTGCTCGTATTATAGTATTGGATAATACAAAGTTGTGCGAATGATTTCTTAAAATTTAAATGAATGAGGTCTCCCCTGCATTTAAAAATCCAACTTATTAACCCATTCCTGTATAATGACGTACACTGTATGTCCGTGTACTTCGCTAGACAGATGTCTAACGACGTGCGCTGTGCGTCCCGCGGCGGTTATGAGCGAACAATGTGCTTGTATTTCGACGTAGTTCTTTTTTCCGCCGTTAGGTGTTCATTTCATCAACATTCATGTTCAAGTTCATTTCTCATCCGATAGTTGGTGTTGGCGTCCTCTTTTATCATCTTATTTAGTGTCAAATGTTCCGTATTGACAGTAAATTATTTTCTCGTTCGCACAATTTGTTCAGCGATTGTATTTATTGGTGATAATACAGTAATAATGATTATTATTTAAAGATTTATCATTAACTATTTATTACTGCAGGTAACTAGAAGTAGATTTGCCAAGTGAAATAAAGGAATCTTTTGAAAATAAAATTAGATTTGACGAAACTATAGTACCTACTTGTTTCTAAGTCTACAGCTTGAAACTGGTGAAAAAGTACAGTAATAATTTTTTTTCTTGCTAAAAGTGATTGTATACACAGTTAAAGGGTATAACGAACAGGGCATAGAAATTAAAACATATAGTTCATGAAGTTACTGTTAATTCTTTCACGCTAATAGTGACGCACAGTCGTAGTGAACAAGGCTCAATTTTCGTTCAGACCGGAGGGCCTCAGGTGTCGACCATTCTGCCCGACGGGAATGGGTTAATGACAAATCCATATTACCGGAAATATATTTTTTGTTCAGTATATCGTGATCCAATGATTAGTAAATGAAGTGATATCGAGCATTCAAGGCCGCCAGCGTTGCTGAGTGTTATCACGGTCCGCGTAACCTATCCAGCTGATCCTATGTCTCGCCCAATGCCCCTTGATCCACTGAGAACCGCACGGTATACATATGTGCCAACCGCTGCCACTCACGAAACCAGGGAATTCGCTTCGTTACAATTTCTTTTACCAAAATGTTCAGTAACCAACTCTCATAGACGTTATTAAAAAGTTCAACATATAATTAAAGTGTAAACAAAAATTTGTTCCTGATCGGTTTCTGGATGCAAAATATAATTTGGTGCACTTCGCAGTAAATTAAAATTCTTTTTAATAAAAAACCCAATGAATTATTCTACAATGTCTTATTGCCTAAAGCCTCAGGCGTGTGCAGCGAAACACATGATTAATCTAATTACGACAATGAAACACTCTAACTTCACTTTAACAGACACGTGCTTATTTGTAAAAACCTTCCCCCACATTTAATTTACAGCATTCTTTGATGTGGCCAATATCTGATCAAAATGGTTTTGAAAAGGAAACAACACCAAGATATTTATATGTGTTCACACATTCAATTAATTCCTCTTTAAAACGCCAATGCTCGTCTACCCTCAACCTCTTACCATTTCAAAAAGAAAACAATTTTTACACCATACTGCTGCTGAAGCACCGCTATCTCCACAGGAATATTCACAAATAAATTTACAATTTCAAACAATACCTTGTTGTAATGGTTGTTTTTATGGATATCATTTACTGCGTCAACTAAGTCTATGCTGTTCCTAATAATGTGGTTATTAAAAATGTATCAATTTGTTTGACAACTTTGTAAGATGGCGCTGGTGTAAAATTCACCAATGGTCTAATAGGTATAACCTTTTTTAATCCTTTGACGAGTGTCCCATTTCATTTCACATAAAAATAGTATTGAAGTTTTAAAAAATCTTTCTATGTTTATGCAAAAAGGAGTAGTGGCACTTTCAAACGTCAACTGACAAATTTTGCGCAAATACATTTATTTATATATATTTATAACTAATCAATAATTCATGTAGTTATGTGGCACATATCTATTAGTGTATCAGGTATGTAATCTGCGGGGGAGGGGTATCATATGATGGTGGCTGCAGTGGGAAATAATAGCGTGGAAATGACTTTTTCTCTACATTGCATGTATGAGCATACTTCACAAAGAGAAAAAAAGAAAAGACATAACCTTTCAGTGCAAAGAAAGTAATATGGCGTTATGCGTGCGTCCATGTTTTGAAGACTTTTATACAAAAAAAGTTCTAAAATGTTCATTTTAGGGTATATTGAACCTATTACACATTTTCTCCTATATTTAGAGTAGGCTGCAATAAAATGTAGCGAAAAAAATATGTTACACACACCTTGGAGGTGTGATTTGATTTTTCCCCTTACGCCTATCAGCTGTGAGATAGTGACGTTTTAAAACGTCATAACTTTTTAAAAGGTTAATAGGTGCCCTCGGGTCTTTCATTTTAAATGTTTAATTTCACTTTTAGTAAATAAGTGCTGTATTGTATTCAAATTATTCAATAATGCCTTATTAAATTTGACTGTTATAAAGTTGTTGTAATCTTGTGCTTGTGCACTCATGATATCAGCAGATTGACTTTTGTAACCTTTTATACACTCTAACAATTTATCTTTTATGCTGTGTAAGGTGAATCTATTTATTTATTTGAATTTCAGCGTTTAGGTCTAGGACTATCATTTGAATTTTATTTATTGTTTATGTTATAATAATAGTGTTAGTTTGTTAATCCTTTACATAATTAATAGCAGTTTCTGCATTTAATATTTCTGATTCAATTTGTAATAATTCTTGTTTATGTGGAGGAAAATTTTATTTAATACTTTATCCAGGACTTGGAGGTATATTGGAGTTTACAAATTAAATTGTTCAGGTTGTTCTACGTTTTATATTAAACAAACTTGATTTGTTGTTTTAAGAAACAATACACTGAACACATCCCTGAACCAGCTTTAACCCATTGAGGTAGTAGTTAAATCTAACATGAACAGACCTTCGAGTAGCAATTAAAATGACTCATTTTGTAGAGTTTTAAGAAAGGTTGCATAAAATTTTATGTGTAAGAGATAATTGGATTTTTTCTGGTAATTTATGAGGGCATAATATTATTTTATTTCCATATTCCAAAAACGATTTATTAAATGAAAAATCTTTGAAGTAAAAAAAATTTCAAAGTAGGGGCTATGTTTTTATTGAAATATTCTTTGAAACCACCTGAATCATACATTTTCTTAAACTTCAAAGTATTTGTTTACGTAGAATATTAAAATCATGCATTTATATTAACAAATGTATTTTAGAAAAACTAACTCAACAGGTTGGCCAACAGAGCAAAACAATATTTATAAATGTTTCTAGAGGACAAAGCAACACCATCCATCGGGAAAAGTTGGAACAAGTGGAGAAATACTGTGTTTTACGGATCAGATGTCGGACTCGTAGTCAGGCATTCTGTCCGCGCTTGGTGTCACGAGTCTGACTCGTGAGTCTACCCCAATGGGTTAAAAAATTAGAGGTCTAACTTGGCAAAACATCTTATTAATAATATAAACATAATATACACCATTTGATCAGCACTATGACCAGGCCATTACTGGAGATGCATTGCAAACTGTACTAGTTGGCTACTTTAATTTTGTAAAAAATATTTCTAAGTTAATTCAACCTGCACGTTAAATTTTAATAACATGATTAGCAAACTTTTATAATACTGTACTTGTTAATTTTTGTTTAATAATCTATTGTAAGTTTATGGGTTATATATACTTAGAACGCAATTATTTATTGTCATAATTAATTTATCCCACTTAATGAGGTTTAGTTTATGGTTTTGAATGAAAACAATCATAATATGATTGTATTTACTTCCCTGTGGGAAATTGTATTTACTTCCCTGTGGGAAATAAGTTAGATCATGGATATGTCTAAAGGGAATGTTTTCAGTTCATCTAAACAGCTGTTCTTATAACCATGTGACGGCACTTACGTTAAACACTTCTGCTGTACTTTCTGCATTCCACAAATCTGCTAACACTCCCCTTAGAGCTTACTCATATCCATTTCAATACTTGTTGATTATATCTTGCATGGAAACAAAATACATCCTAAACTTTTTTAGTTTTTATTATTCTATTGATTAAGTAGAAATTGTTTTTGAGGTATTACACTTCTCTAGTTCCACATAATTTATAAATTATTACCTTATTTATCAATCCAGCCTATTTTATTACACAAAGCAGTCAAATATTTTCCTGTACCAAGTATGACTTAAAATCATACAAATTATGACAATTCTTTATTTTGAGAGATTCGATTTTAGGAAGTGTCTAAAGGTGTTCATCAGTGAGACAGTAAATGCAACTATATAGCTTTATGTTAGTAAATATATAATTTTTTAATTTATGAGCTTGACTGCAGGTTAAAAATACACCCCAAAATATGCAAATTTTTAAACTTCATGATTGAAATACCGAACAAAATAAAATATATAGATAGTTAAAATACAGTAAAGATAATGGGTTTGTTTATGCAAATGGAAACATTAAGGTTAAAGTATGAAAACAGATTTAACTCAAGATCTACTAAATAAATTTCTCTACTTTCACAAAATAGCTTAACTTAGTTTAATTTATTCTAATAACATGACAAATATTTTAAGGTGTACAAAATTTATGATGAAATTATTTTGATCAATCACTCTTTGGCAATTCAAATTGATTGAATTGTTCAGTTAATATTCACACATGGGTAACAGTTCAAATTACCATGATAGTTTAATGAAATAGTTTTAATGACTAATGAATGTTTTGTTCCTAGTGTTTATACAAGGTTATTTTTCAACATAAACATAATGCTGCTAGCTGCAATTTGCAAACTCCAAAAATAGGGTTTAAAAATTTTATTTCATAATTTTTTCCACTTATCACTTTTTTAACTAGGCCTATCACTTTTTTTAAATCACAGAGTAATTTTTTTGTTAACCCTATAACGGCCATAGGCAGTGCTTGTGTAGGGCCAGGCAGTTTTTGCCTACAGTGCAGCATTTCATGTTGACTGTTGTGAAATACCTATTTTTATTCATACCTATATTATAACTTATCATCAGATTTGGTATATTCTGCAGAATGTAAATTTGTAAATTAAACCTAATTTTCGCTACATCAAAATATAATTTTGGATAAAAAATAAAATAATTGTATTTTAATATAAATATTAGTTAATAACTAAGTATGACTCACTTAATTTAATATTTAATTATTTATTTAATTTTAATATTTATTTAATATTTTTTTCTTGTTTAAAATATTTACTCAAAAATGTATATATTTTTGTACTAAGTAGGTTCACCTGCATTTAACTTTAGTAAAATAATATATTTATGAAAAAATCTTATGTTAAAAAAAATAAATTGCTTCAACCCAATTTATTTGTAATTTTGTATTAAGTTCCATTTCATTTGACCAACTTTTAGATCCCAAATTTTAAATTTTCTCCTCTTTGAATTTGGTTAACTTATGGTCTTAAGATAATAGGTTCTACATCGAGCGAGAAGTACATCAGTAACTCAGCTGCCCCAGAGGACTTGAATGATTAGGTGACGAGGTTTCAAAACTCATTTACTGCAACATGGAGGACTACAAGATTATTTTCATTAAACACTGGAATACACTTATATAGTATAAAACAATGGAAAAAGGATGTATGCATTATAGAAAAAGTGCAACAAAACTATGTAAGGTTGGAAATACAACTGACAGATAAAGAATGTTATTTATTCAACATTGTGAAGTATGAATGTTATTGTTCAATAATTAATTGGCCAATCACAGCCAGTAATTGGTCAGTACAGTTTAGGTTATGACCATAGGTCTAGGTCATTAAGACCTAGACCAGGGTGCATTTATTAAATTTTCAGGTGTCCAGGTGCTACAAATACTGTATGTTTGAGACATTACTCTGGAAGTCTCGAAATAGCACATTTCATTACAAGTACTGAAAGTAGGATTTTCCTGTATGCAGTGGTTTCATGAAATTCATGAAACATAAAATTTCACGAGCGAGGTGAAGCGTTAATAGCGTTTATAAAAATGTTAAAGAATATGTTGGTATTATTAAAGATTGTTGTTTAAATTTACTTAACCCTAGATAGGTATCGTATTTCAGGCATACGCTATAAGTATCGAACAAAGTTAAATAACAAAAAGTTAACACAAAAAAGTTGACTATATAAAGTAATTTTCCATATAAATTACGTTTTATGTTTCTGCTCATTGGCAGTAAGACCCAAATATTATGTATGAACATTTATCTATGAAATAAAATTATAAATAGAATAATCACCGTAATCGAACAACATCAACATTTAATAATTAGAACAGAGAAACAAGTAAGGGATTCATCATTTATAATTGCAGATGATAAAAACAAACAATTGTTAGACAACTGGCAAAACAGTAAAAGAGGAAACTTTGGTATATAACACCTCCCCTTCTCACAGGTTAAGCCTGTCCACCGGCCTCTTCGTTCTGGTTGATCTCCTCAACGACTGAGTCCTGGTGGGTACTCAGGAACATCAGGTAGTGGCATATGTCCGCTACTAGGTCTTGTTTCACCAACCGTAGAATCTTCTCCTCTTTCTCTTACCGGAACATCAAGTTGGTTACCAATATTCTCTCCCAGGTCAGCTCCTTCCAGCGATGGACCCTCACATATATGTGGTCCCGTGCATCGAATCTGATCTAAATGACATCTGGCGGTATCGCTGTTACAGTAGTATAAATTTGTTAGTGAAAATCCTAGGTGTGAACGAACATAATTTGAAAATGGTTTGTGAAATAAATAAAACACAGGTACACATTTACCTAAAATAGATTTATCAAAAAAACACTAAAGAAACAGATTATTGATTAATTATTCTAAGTTATTTATCTTGAAGACTCTTCCTTGTATGTTTATAACAATATTCTTTCCTTACAAAAAATTAGCTGCTTTAGCCATCCATTACAAATCAAATCAAATAAAAAATGTTTTGTTCTGCAATAATAGACTACATATGATACAACGACATAATATAAAAATAAAACTACAGAAAATAAGTACACATATATACATGATAAATGTTTGAACTAGTGCAGAATTCCCAAAGGTAAAACCCTGTGCGTGGAAATGAGTTGATTAATCGAATTTTGAAAAAATATAAACTTTAAAAAAGATTGCATATAACTTAAAAAAAGTAAATTGTAAAGAATTTATAAACTTTGGAGACTGCTGCCTAAACTGTGATAAAGAAAAAAAATGTAATGCATAATAATAAAAAGAAAGAGTTTTATTTTTAATAGTTCCTAATAAGTTTCCTAATTACAAGTTTATATTATGTTGCAAAATAATGTAGATTAGACACCAACGCTACAATTAAACAATCTTCATTTAATGCATACTAGACAAGTCTAAATTTTGGTAAAATCTTTGCTTTGATTATTTACTACTCTAAAGGTGTGCTTATACCTGCACAAAAAGTTGTAGCAGTTGTGAGCTCAAGTTTCTTATAGTGTAAACACTGATACACAGTTTTACTGATACTGATCAACTCACCTATAGCAAGAAATGTTGAATATGCACAACAACACCTGCAACATTGTTGATAGACAGAATACTCACACTATTTTCCATCAGTGTAAACTTAGTGCAATAGATTGGGCAAGCAAATTAATTTTTTTGTAAACAGAAAAATTCTGAGCCATAAATGCAAAAAATACATTTTTTCCTCAATTTTCATGTTTTACCTAACCTAGACAACCCGTTCATACTCACTATTAGTTCAAAAACTTTTATTACCGATATTTCATATAACTTTGTAGCTCTTATGCATATTTTCTTTCATGTTGACAGCAAAAAAATTAAAAATAGTGGCAGAGAACTCTTAAAAGACAGAAAGTTTGGGAAACTTCAATAAATATTTTTGTATAGAACTATGATATATAACCACCTATAAACTACACTTTTTTGGATTTAAATACTCCATAATCAAGTTCAATATATAAATGTTGTAAGTGATCAAAAGTTAAATAGATGTCAGTGTCAATACAAGAACATTGATTCGATATGAAAATTTGACAAAATATTTTATTTAATTTTCTCATGAAAAAATAGGTAAAATATAATTTATTATTAAATAAATTATCATAATTCTCTGAGCGCTTTTAACTCCCGAGTTTTTTCTTCTAACCAAGAAATATGCTCTGAGACCGTAATATCTGTGAATGATGTAAATATTTTTCCCCCATCCGTAAATTTAGTGCTAACAATTCCAATTACAAAATACTGGCCATCACTGATAAAAGTCAATCCCCCACCACTGTCACCAGTGTCGACTCGGCTTCCTGAAAAGAAAGAAACCCAATTTACTTTTTAAATTTATTTTAAAAGAAAAAGTCTTTCTCTTGAGTCTTTGTGACGAGTGGACGTGTTTCGTTTCTTGTGTGTGTGTGACTATTATTGATTGGTATTATTTGTGAGTTTTTTTGACAGCTTAACACTTTTTTCAGCTTGCTAAATTACATATCCCAAAATGTAGTGAAACTTATCGTGATGGAAACTATCCGTAGTAAAAATCTAAATACAGTAGGACCCTCACTAACTCAACACCTGATAAATCGATAGTCTACAGCTGAAAAAAAATTATTTTACAATATTGTACTAGTGTATTTGACTTTATAAGGTTGTGGGATGGCTGAAACGAGCCAAGACGCACAGTCGGTCTATTGTATGCCTTAGGTCCTGAATGGGGGATGGGTAGCTCACTATTGTTTACTTAATCTCAGGAAGGTCAAAGGTTGCATCACATTCCACTTATATAGAATCTATTAAGGAGAGAAAAAGAGCGAAATGTGCTGAACATGAAAAAGTAAGCGAAGCTCTGTATCAGTGGTCAAAGGGACAAAGGTACACAAATATCAGGGCCTATACTTCAAGAGAAAGCCCTGAAGTTTTTTGAGGAATTAATAGAATCACATTTCACATTCACATGTGACTCTATAACAAAGCAGCTAGATGCTGGGTTGAGAAAGAAAAACAATTATCAATTAAGCATTTTCATCAAAAATGTAGTTTTAATTGTTAAATATCTTATATTTTTCCAAAGGCTTTTTACTCAGTGTGTATTTGATACTTACTTAAGTACTGCAATGTATTAAATTGATGTGTGAAACTTAACTCCGTTATGTATTCATTATTCAAAACCCATGAAATATTTAGAATTTTCTGGATAACTCGACAACCCTGTAATTCGACAACCACTGGGTCCACAAAGTGTCGTATTAGTGAGGTTCTACTATAACATAAATTCATAAACCCACCATTGCCAGTAATAAATTTCAAACAAAGTATTAGGTAGTTGTATGTTTTAGTATTATTTGCAATGTTTATAATCTTGTCTAAGGAACATGTCAGCCTTAGTCAATAACAAAACTAAAAGATCATAATCACCACAATCATCTTACACATATTTCATTCATACACCTAGATTATTAAAATACCCACCTGAGTAGGGGACAATTCCAGAAGTGTCAAATTAAAATATTTGTTTACCGAAAAGTTATGATATAGCAAGTTAAGAAAACACTTTTTTACAAAGCTACAAAAAGCTTTCTTACCATTAATGCTTCCTGCACAAAACTTGTCATGGGTTAGTAAATACTTTTTCATGGCACTTAGACTTTTCAAACAATCGGCATATGGGATATAAGTCATATTGGCATATAAGGTTACATTACTTGCTCTATTGTGGTCTTCTGTGGCTCCCCAACCAGCAACCTAGTGAAGAAGGTATATCAATTACATAATAAGGATGAGATGATATAAAAAAATGCACTAGTATAAAGCAAAGAATTACTACAAAATTCATTTGTTTTAATGTGCAGGTTCTGCCGTCCCACAGACCTATGTGTATATTGGACACGGTTGGAAAATTGTTTGAAAAGTTGATTCACTCCCGTCTGACTTCTGCCTTGGTTGCTGCTGGGGACCTGTACCCTCGTCAGTACGGTTTTAGAAAGGAGCGATCAACAATCACCGTGATCACCGAAGTCCAGACAGCCATATTAGGAGAGCCGAGAGGAGAGTGGTGCTTCTTGTTACTTAATGTCAAGAGTGCTTTCAACTCGGCCAGGTCAGAGCATGTGAACCAAGTTTGTAAAAAGATAGCTTAGACATAGTTGCACTAAGGATATTAAGTTACTGTTCTCTAGATGTGTTAAAAAAGTTCATTGTGCCCTTATTCACTCTAATATATCATATTGTTTGGAGGTTTTTGTGAGGGGTCAGAGGGGTCATAAAGGCTCATCTAGACTTGTCATCATTTAGGGTGGGATTCATGCTGTAGGAAATTGTACACTGCTTGTGTGTGGAACTAATTATATACTTACTTTTCCCACTGTATAGGGTTGTGGTTTGTATTTTCTGCGCCAATCAAGACAAGCCGGCCTGATGACAGCAGAAGACTTGACACTCACAACTAGGTCCAGCAGGGCAATATCCTTAGCATAGTTTGACAAACTCCCTGCAAACATTTCGGGAACAACCACCTTTAACACCTGAAATGTATAGGCTTTATAAACAAACTGTTGTATAAATTACCTTATAATTTGTATGTCATGTATCCAGATGACTGTGGTTCTTCACTGTTTTATATAAATAGTCAAGTTAAAATTATATATTCATTTTATTATTGCCTCCTGAACTGTTGTTGAGAATTAACTAGGTTAACTAGGTAGCCTTTTCCGCCCAAACAGTTGTTGTTGAATTATGTGACTATGCACATTTCAAAGTCAACGACTTCATCATCAGATCAGGATAATGTCAGAATTTTGTCATAAAGAGAGTTTAGTGCCTGCCGTCACGTGTTTCAAAATAGTGAACTTATAATATTATGTATGTATGTATGTTTTGTTAAGTTTGTGTTTTTTAAATGTTTGACGTGTCTTTCTGACAAAATTCTGACATTATCCTAACTTGATGATGAAGTCTATGACTTTGAAATGTGCATAGACGCATAGATACAACAATAACTGTTAGGACAGATAAGGTTAGTAACCTAGATAATTATAATTATAGTTCATTTCTGACAGCTGAATGGTTGGAAACCTCTAAATTTTGATAGTCTATGAGGAAGTTTTTCACCTATGGAACGCTAAACATAGTTTCATAGTTGATTACTCTCAAAGTCACAAACTGAAGTTATCGCCTCCCAGGATGGTCGAAAAACACGAGGGCTGGGGAGGGAAAATTGGTGATAGGTGTCCTTTACTAAAATCTATGACCCACTCAAATTCTAGTCAATTGTCGATAAAGTAGAAAATGAATTTTGATGATTGCTCCATTGCTGGTTCAGATGAACTAGCACCTTTTATCAGTATATTTTTTTATTTTTAAAATTTAATCTCAATGAGATTTTACTTTACTTTTTTGACCCATTAGTCATTTTGATTTCATGGATGATTATCAGCATATGGTCATCAGCATTGGCTAGTTACTTACATCAATGATCTCAGCTCCTTCCTCTTCAACCTTAAAATCTCGGTAGAACTTCCCTAGTCCTACTTTCAGATCTCTTGGATGTAAACGTTTGCGAGTGGCTTTGGCTACTACACAGTGACCCGCTGAAACAGAATAAGGTCATAAACATAGTTATAATAATTAGAAGCTTGATTATAAATAACAATATTGGACTGGAAAAAACTGAAATATATGGATTTTTAAAACCAGAAAAAATTTAATATGACAAATGGTCCCAGAGAACCAATAAATACTCCACTTCAAAATTAACTTTAACTAACGATGTATACATTTAACTCTTTGCAGTCGGATGGGCCACTTAAATGGCCCATCATGATTTCTGTACCAGCTCTATGTTGGCGGAAGATGCTTTGTGTTCTCTGGTGAAGTGGGCGACAATTGTGGCCGCTGCTACTTTCACAGAGAGGTCGGAGCAAATTTTTTTTGTTTGGTGTCTTGATGTTGGGTGGTTCACTTTAGTGATGAGTAATGCTTTCTCTACCCGGTAGGTTAGGCCACTTTGATGGCCCTTGAAACTATTTCTAATATCTATATTTTTTTAATAACCATCCGTTTACTATGGTAACAAATAATTTGTAGCCGTTCTGATGTCACAGGACAATAAAAGGTTAGTGTAGTAATCGAGCTGCCATGTAAACAGCTGTGGGCAGTTAAGTAGCCCATCTCACCTGAGAGGACAACCTTTAAAATACCCATCCGACGGCAAAGGGTTAGTAAAACTATCATACTCTTAAATACTTATTAAAGAATTATAAAATGTATTGCTTTAAAAATACTTTAGAGATATATTTTTATAAGTGTATTGTTTTACCGAGAAAATTAATTTTACTTGTGAGACTCTAAGCACGATAAAAACAACTGGAAGATATAGAAGATTTATACACTAAATTGGACCAATTGAATAGACTGAGACTCTGTACAAATCCATACAAATACACACATGCTTGAGTGACATAATAGTATTGGCAATAACAAGAAAATATATAAGTTTGCGGCATTAAAAATCCTTCCCTGTGTAAGGAACCTGTTAACACAGGTTGTTAAAAATGAAGTTTTGTGATTTTTTATCAAATACTATTGTGTACCAGTAATATTTTGATATTTTTATGAAATTTAGGTTGACAACTATTGACAATATTGGTTCAAGGGATGGGCAAATACCCCCGTCGCAGCAGACCTGCGTACTCAGCGAATTTCCAAATCAATAACATAATACTGTAATAGTAATATATAACTAGTTTGATCATTATCTGTCAATAAGTATGAGTATTATTTGCCTACTCTCCATAGATTAACATGGGAAAGAGTATGCAGGTTTGCTGCTGTGAGGAACGCTGAAAGTAGGTGTTTCTAGCGTAAACAATTAATTTTTTGAGCATTTATATCAACTTTCATCAACATCTGTCCATAAATAAAGTAGTTTGCCTATTCCCTATTTGATTAATATGGGAAAAGAGTATGCAGGTTTGCTGCCATGATAAACACATAAACTATGATTTTTAAGCGTAAATGGATAGACCTCAACCACATGAAGCTAAATATCAAGTTTTATCCAAAAATATTGATTAATATAGGAAATATTAATTTTTCCCTATCCTCCATAAGATTAACAATGGAGCCCCACAATACAACGTACTGTGTTTAGATTTTTTAATATCTCGGTAACCGTTGGAGATAGAGAAAAACTTGGGGCATCTTAATAATGTAGTTTTTTAAGCTGATTCCAATGGTGAAATATAAAATTAGAAATTTTTAAAAATTACATGAGCAAAACGCAAAAAAACACATTTTGGGGTACAAAACCCCCCCAAACTACCCGTTACCATTGACCGATATGTCTGGTTTACGAACTCGTCCGAGCATTTGTAGGAATACACGTCTCTACCAAATTTGGTCTCGATCGGACCATTTTTACGAGAGTTATCGTGTTCACAGACACACACATATATATATATATATATATATATATATATATATATATATATATATATATATATATAAATTTTAACGACTATTGTTTTTGGACTCTGGGCACCTAAAGAAGAAAAAATAACATGGTCCCGGGCTTAAGTCTTGCCATGAGACCTACGGTAATAGCTTCTTCCCTATGGGAAATTCGCTAAAACATAACTAAATTATCAGTGAAAGGAATTATTCTGATCACCTGGCAAAACGTAATGTAATTTAATTTGTTGATGTGAGGTTTGTAGCATTTTTTTAAAGTTGAAAGGTTGTGGGTGGAGAGGGAGTTATAACACCTGTGAAGCTAAGTTGACAATAGTTCAGAAATATAGGAGTTGACTACGTCAATCTCAGATAACACTTAAAGAACATAGTACCTGGTGACCGAGCTTTGCTCGGATAGAATAAGACATGTTTTTACAAGTTAATTAGCAAAATTAAAACAAATTTACTGCCCAATGAAAACATTTATGTGGTGGGGATGGAACTCGCGGCCTATAGTTCTTGAGGCCGCCACGCTACAACTCGGCTACGACGTTAGTCAATTGAGCGATGCCGTTTAACATCTTTTAGCCAAAGCCGATCATTTACTATTTAATTATCCATACCGTTATTATTAGCCTGTGATCAACTGATTTTTTTATAAACGGAATGAGGAATGAAAAGCAAAAGAGAAATTTAATTTAAATCAATTAATTGGTTTGTTACAGTGGCTTCAAGCAATACAACGAATACGTTTTCTATCAAAACACGGAAGGTTTTGGAAATACTTTTTTCTGCTTTTATTTCGCACAGCTATGTTATCCGTAAGTTTTTACAAATTGTTTAGTAACCTGATAATTTTGCATTTATTTAATTCATAAAATAAATATTAATGCATAACCTCTATATTGTTCCCCCGCAGTCTTCAATCAAGAACTGTCAAACGGTTATAAACAGCTGTTTTGGTTTGTATTGTTTACATTTTATTCTCCATAAGCTAATGTTAAATTTTTAGATTTTAAACTTAATATTACAAGAAAACACGAATTTTCCTGGACATTAGACCTATCTAGAACTTATTTTCTACTCGGAAATTAGTTATTTCCAAAATTTAAAGAAAATCCTCGGTGCCGTTTTCGAGATCCGTGTGCAAATATATATATATATATATATACAAACCTTGCTCGTATTATAGTATTGGATTACCGAACATGGTGAACATAGAAGATAGCGTAAATGAATAATAATGAGGTAGGTCGTGTTACCTGTCAACACTATATGTGGGGTGATGAGTGTTCCACCGCATATCTGCTCAAATTCATGGTCTGCGGTGCGGAGGTATAATGCAGCCAACCAGGGAAATTCTCCTTGTTTTGATTCAATCCCATTTTTCATTAGGGGCCGTGATGGGGCTTGAGAAACACCACAAACTGAAAAAAAACTTTAAATTTTGAAGATAAAAGTCTGATTAGTTAGCTAATACTAGTAACTTGTTAAGGCTGTTTCTTGTAAAACTATTGTGTTATTGTTTGTCTAATTTTAATGATTGAGGTTCCAAAAAAAATCTCTTTATGTGTAGCTGTACATAAGTGTTTTTCCTTTATCTTTCAGAATGACATGAGGTGCTCTTTAAGATTGGTTTTCCATTATAAGACCAACATGGCAATTATCGTTGCTCATAAATAGCAGCTGCTAATGTCTAAACTACAGATAAATAGAAAAACAAATGCTATTTTTAAATATATCCACCATACATACCTACACATACATACATACACCATACCTTAAAGTGAAACCACAGTTCCAAATATGTTTGTATTTACTTCCCTGTGGGAAATAGGTTAAGGGAATGTTTTCAATTCATCTAAACAGCTGTTGTTATTACCAGACCATAACGTTTCTAACCTTATGATATCACTAACCAAATGACGTCACTGTTTAAAGTTTTGATCTGAAAAATTATCAACACCCCCCCTCCCCGGAGGTATGACATATCCATGTGAAAAACACAGTCGTAAAACTGTGTCCCAAATGTGAGCGGTTAAATCATAGCTAAATAACCAACTGTTAGTAGGCATCTGTCAAAAATATTGTTTGTATTTATATATTTATATTATTTATTTATAGGTTTTCAACACTTAACAGCATTGCATTCCATTATTTTTTATTATTTTAAATTTTATTTTCATTTAAAATATATATTATTTAAACCTAAATAGGTTGCGCAAGGTAAATTACGTAATAGGTCGTGTGGCGTACAAAGTCCGCATACACTAATTTGACCTCTTAAAACATGTTTACTTTAACTTTTTAGTCCAAAATTGTTGTTTAGTCAGCAAAATAAACAAAGGCTTTATAACTAGCAATAAATATAATAATTCTGATCACCCTGCTGTAATTCATCTTCGGACTTATCTGATCCTTCGGATCAATTGCATCTTCTTCAGTAGGTTCAATTTTTTCACTTACATCTTCGCTATTAGCAAACAATTATCTTTTCAAGGTCCCTATAACAGACTTAACTACTAGTTACTAGTTAGTAATGGTCACAGGTCATACTATATTGTTCTTATACCCTATAAGCGATTAAAAAAAATCCTTTATAGAATCTGGTAAGAGGAAGATAAGAATGAGTTTAACCTGGCTGGGTGGTGTAATGGTTACAATATAAACTGAAGGTCGCCAGATCGATTCCTGCATGGGTCGAATCTGGACCCAGTTGCCTTTTGTCATTGGACTAATTAATGATGCTTCCTGACAAAAGGTCGACGTTAGGTAGTAACAAGACTGGGGTTTGTACCGTTTTAAAAACGTTAAAAAATGCCTCTGGCGTAGAAATACACAATATAAAACCAAAGGTGGAGGTGGTTTGGTACCTGGGCTACATTGGTAGAGATTGTCGGTCCACTTTCCATTGTTGAGGCATAACAGCGATTTGTATGGTGGAACGAAGGATAATTCATAGAACATGTTGCACTCTGGTGTTGCCACAGTTCCAGGCTTCATGGGCTGATCACAAGGTACTTCCTTACCCTTGTACTTGCAAGAGACATGCACACTTTGTGAAACGAGTGGATCACAAAGTTCTGAAATATATAAGTCAGAATAAAAAATATGAACAGTTTAATTACAACAGTGTAACACTATACTTTCAATAATCAATACATTGTCCCGCGCATAGTATTTTATACATAGATTAGATTAGATTATTGAAATAGCACCCTAATCACGTGGGTATTTTAAGCCAAGTATGACAAAAAAAATATGAATTGCACCATTGATTTTTATCATCTGAAATACCTACATGCAAGACCTCAGTTAGTGCAAGCAGCAATATTTCAAAAATTTTGGATTTTGTCAGGGTGAAGTCTCATCTTAAGTAGAATTTTTAAATTCATTCAATGTTTCAAATGCGTAAACTCGTTACGCAGAAAATGGGAGATCTACCTTCTCAACAAGTGACACCCTCAAGAGTGTTTTAAAACTGTGGGACAGATTATCTAGGTTCTTTTCATGTCAAGACTAGTACACTGAAAAGAGCTAGTAAAATCAAAGTATTCATTTGCATATTTGTATGTTTCCCCGACCAGGCTGTCCATCTGGAGGTTGTCACCAGTCTCAACACTGAAGCTTACAATTCAGCATTGACAAGATTTGTATCTCGTCTGTCACAATATATATTTCGATTGTGGAACCAATTATGTAGGAGTTGCCAATCAAATTTAAAATATTATGAAGAACTTTCTAGAGCAAAAGGAAAAATCAAAAGGGGAAAATCAAAAGGCACTCAAAAAATTCTCAACTAACAATCATATCCAGTTCCATTTCCTGCCACCAGCAGCACCCCACTAAGGTGGCCTCTGGGAACAAACGGTTCGTAGAGTCAAATACCATCTTCGAAGAGTGATAGGAGATCAGATCCTAACTCTTGAAGAATTCATTATTTGCCAACTCACATTGAAGCAATTCTTAATTCTAGGCCATAACACCACTCTTGCAAAGACCACTCAGACCCTTGCGAGATTGATTGTCTTACTCCTGGACATTTTCTTGTTGGAAGACCAACAAGAAAATGTTATGTTAAACCGAATATAAAAGTTGGAGATCTCATCCTCATCCATGAAGCAAATCAGCCTCCACTTTCCTGGCATATGGGACGTGTTACTTTGACTTCACCAGGTCCAGATGGACTCGTTTGAGTGATCCACCTTCAAACCTCTTGAGGGCCTCTCTCAAGACCCATCACCAAGGTCTCTCCACTTCCCCTTGTTGACTGACTGAAGACAGAAAAGGGGTTATCGGGTCCTTCGACTTACTTTGTTTGTTCATTTTTGTTTCTGACATGAACCCCGGAGTGGTTCACGGGTGATGTGACGTATGTGATGGCTGCGATTAGTCACTGGCAGTGATTTTACGGGTATGTTACAACTTATAGACATGCTCAGTGTCTGCCACTATATTCAATATGATTTAGTATTTGAATCATATGATTTTAGTTATTGTTTATTATTGTGTTGTTGTCTCTTGCTTTATAGTGTTCAAAATGTATTTAAAAAATCTGTCATGTTAAAAGTAATTTATATTATGAGTTTAGTATTGTTTTTAAAAACTTGAACAAACTAAAATACCCCCGTCGCAGCAGACCTGCGTACTCAGCGAATTTCCAAATCAATAACATAGTAATAATAATATATGACTAGTTTGATCATTATCTGTCAATAAATATGAGTATTATTTGTCTACTCCCCATAGATTAACATGGGAAAGAGTATGCAGGTTTGCTGCTGTGAGGTTCGCTGAAAGTAGGTGTTTCTAGCGTAAAAAATTAATTTTTTTTAGCATTTATATCAACTTTCAACAACATCTGTCCATAAATAAAGGAGTTTGCCTATTCACTATATGATTAATATGGGAAAAGAGTATGCAGGTTTGCTGCCATGATAAACACATAAACTATGATTTTTAAGCATAAATGGATAGACCTCAACCACATGAATATCAGGTTTTATCCAAAAATATTGATTAATATGGGAAATATTAATTTTTCCCTACCCTCCATAAGATTAACATTGGAGCCCCACAATACAATATACTGTGTTTAGATTTTTTAATATCTCGGTAACCGTTGGAGATGGAGAAAAACTTTAAGGAACTTAATTGTGTAGTTTTTTTAAGCTGATTCTAATGGTGAAATATAAAATTAGAAATTTTTAAAAATTACATGTGAAAAACGCAAAAAACCCCATTTTGGGGTACAAAACCCCCCCAAACTACCCGTTCCCATTGACCGATATGTCTGGTTTACGAACTCGTCCGAGCACTTGTAGGAATACACGTCTCTACCAAATTTGGTCTCAATCGGACCATTTTTACGAGAGTTATCGTGTTCACAGACACATATATATATATATATATATATATATATATATATATATATATATATTTTAATGACTATTGTTTTTGGACTCTGGGCACCTAAAGAAGAAAAAATAACATGGTCCCGGGCTTAAGTCTCACCATGAGACCTACGGTAATAGCTTCTTCCCTATGGGAAATTTGCTAAAATCTGTCAAGTTAAAAGTATTTTATATTATGAGTTTAGTATTGTTTTTAAAAACTTGAACAAACCAAAAAAGTACATTTACTTTGTTAAAAATAAACCCCTTGATTTTCTTATTGTGAGTTCCAATACAATCTAAATTTTGTGTACAAAACCAAATATTACAAAGTTTTTATAAGAATCTAAGATTTATAACTCACTGATACACATTGGCTCATTTTTCCACCTCCCATCTTCGCAGATGGAGTACTCCGATTCCTTGTCAAGGCTGTATCCATTGTTGCAAGTGTATTTAAGTGACCAGCGATTATCAACCACAGTACCGGGTTCATTGCGACATGCTGGTTTCGGGGTTTCATTCGGACCACACGCTGTATAAAAGCCATTATTGGGATGACTTGGCAGTCTACAGCTTCCCGCAGGGAGTGGTTGGTTAGTTTCTGATCTGTAACATTTTGATTTCATCATAGTTTTGTCAACTTACATAATGTTATATGGTCACTGACTGATTCATTCTTCACAAAATTACAATTTCGGTTCTCCTATTAAAAAAAGTGTGCAATTCAAAGATGATTCTAATGTGAGTGAGGAGAAAAAAAATTGTAATAACTAGTGTCAACCCTAACACAAATATTAACCCTTATGTGCTTTACTTATGTAAAAATATTCCAAAGTAACTTTCTCTACATACAGAGGGAGTCACATTTTGTGGATTTTTCAAAATTTCATGTCTTGTTCCATTATCTTGACGATAGAATGCAAACTATTTTATTAGTCTCAGAGACAAAAGGTTAGCTTTCTAGGGTTAAGCATGTCAATCTTTTTGATAGACCTCACAGTGTTACTACAGCTAATGGATAAACTGTTGATGCACTTGAATTTGGTGATGTAGATGTAAGAATTCATGAAATTGGTAACTACAGGGACATCACACTTACAAATGTTTTGTTGGTACCTAATATGCACAAGAATCTTTCCTCTGTATTGTCGGCTCATGACAAACCAACTAAGTTTATCTCAACAGTAGGTAAATGTAGGTTTGAGTCAATGGTAAAGTATTTTTTACTGGGCAAAGAGAATGACACAATGTCCTTTATAAATTAAATGTTGTAATTATTCCCAGTAAGTCATCAATTAAATACTGTAAATAGTCTTAGGAAGACCTTGAAAGTCTATCATGAGCGCCTAGTGCATCAGAGTAAACGTCATGTTAAAAATGTGATTGAATGTGAATTAGGAATTAAAGTTCCCTTAGAGGTTCCATCTTAGATGTTTGTGAGTGATGTGTTTATGGGAATGCCCATAAACAAAAGTTTGGTTCAAGGTAAAGGGCCACAATTCCTGGAGAAGTAATTCATGCAGATATATATGGTCCGTTCGAAAATCTTTCTTTTGGAGGAAACCGCTACTATGTTCTGTTCAAATATGACTTTACAAGATTCAGATTTATATACTGTATAAAATAGAAGTCTGAGGTTTATGAAAAGTTTCAAATAGTTATAAACGAGTGTGAAAAAGCTGGCCACAAAGTTAAGGCTTTTCAATCAGATAACGGAGGTAATTTTGACAATGGTGGAATGAAGTAATTGTTGTACCAGCATGGAATTCAACAAATACTCACTCCTCCTTATTGCAGTGAACTAATTGGTTTTATAGAGAAGGATAACCACATTGCGGTAGAAGTAGCAAGATCACTGTTACATGCTCGCAGAAACTTAACTCATGCTTTACGGGGAGAAATGACAGATACTGCTGTCTATATTATCAATAGAATTTGAAAGTCAGGGGATCCAGAAAAGTCACTACCTATATGAAATGTGATTCAACAAGAACCCAACTATCAAGTATCTTAGGATTATTGGTAATGGATGTTTTGTACACATACCAAAACAAAGAAGAAATACAATGAATAAGAAAGCTGTACTTATAAGGCATACTTGTTGGTTATGATCATTTCGTATGTAGAGCTTGGACTAGAGGAGGATGTTTTAAGGTCAAGAGATGTAGTTTTCAATGAAAGATCATTGAATTCTCATGCTCTCTCAATCTGCCTACTTAAGAAGGATGAAAGTTCAAACATGAAAGTACTACCTAAAATACCAGAAGAACAAAAGAAGGATTTGGAAGCTGAAAACTCAGATGAAGCTTAGAAACATAGAAAGTATTCTTTGTCCTAAGGGATGTAATGGGTTTGTATCTCTCTTTCTCTACCTATAACCCATTGATTACAAGAAGTACCTACACTGTTTGTTGACAATGAAACTGCAATACTTTACTTTACTTTACTTTTTAACTGAAATAAAAATATCCAAGAACCCAGAATTCCACAAACAAACAAAACATATTCGAATAAGACACTTTTTGTAAGAGAATTTAGTCATGTTGGTTTAATCAAAACTCAACCAGTTTATACAGAAAATCAATCGGCAGATATGTTGACAAAACCAATGCATAAACCCAAATTGAGAAGTCTTTAAATGAAATTTGTTTATATTTAAGTGAGGCACATCATTAAATGAGGGAGATTATAGAAACTAAAGTATTAGTGTTCTCTATTAACATTGAAAGATGTTTAGTATTGTTTAGAGATAATAACTTATTATCAGGTGTTTGTTAAATAACATTTGTAGAGGAAATTTTTATATGTTGTGAGTTCAAACAAGGTTACCCAAAAGTTTATGATTTCATTTTCGCTAGATAGTAGTTAATCCTTTAAACATGCTCTATTCAACTGTTGTAAAATTGACATTATTATTAGTAATATTGAAATATATATAATAATACTGATATATTTTAACTTACGGATCAATAGTCCGTCTGGTTGGACAATCATCATACTCATCTGATCTGTCCGGACAGTCAAATTTTCCATTACATTTGACAGATAGATCCATACATGCCCCGTATGCACACTGATAATTACCTCTCAAGCACCTGAAGTTGAATTTCATGCATTAATAAATATATAATAAATAAATATATAAAATATAATCATAGATTATAAGATGGTGATAAGTTGCAACAGAAGATTGGCTGCTTTAGTGGCCAATAACTTTTAACATTTCACTTCACACTGTATACAACACAACTCACTTCAAACCAAGGGCGGACTAGGTCGTACTTGTGGGCGCCCACCTTGTGTATGAAGGCGCCTAAAGGGGGGCCTGGGGTGTAGAATACTTCCAGTTGGGAGGGTTGGAGTTCAGTTGTAACTGAGCATTCTTTGCTTTTTAAAATGTATATTTTTCAAGAGGTGGCCCTCCCTTATGCACACTCTTTAATTTACCTTGGAAACAAGGCTGTCGCGTCGGTGGGGACACACGGCCAGAGGAGCGCAGCGGAAGTGGTGGCATGGGGAGTACCATAGATGCCATGGAAAAAGTAATAATAAAGCTAGTTTAAAAAAGTTAGGCCCAGATGTAGGTCTATACATCGTATTTTTAAGGCTATCTAAACTTTAAATATTTCATTGTATTCAATTGTTAAACAAATACATGTTTGACACCTATCAGTCTATAATATTTAGCAGGAGTAAAGTAAACACTGTTAAATATCAAAATCACATGTTTTTGATGTATTTGATGCCTATTATAATCAATAAGTTGTAGTCATAAATATTTTTAGTATGAGATAAGGCTATTTTTCACAGAAAACACAATATTTTTGAAAGCCATTGAATGTATAGGCCTTATAATGAAAATGCAACATTTCGTTAAATAGGAAACAGAAAATTAAATAATAAATAATAGGAAACAGAAAATAGAATTCTTGGTAGGAATACCACAACTTTTATTTTACGGTCAAAAGAGCCATATGGGTCTATACTAGTAAGTCTACTTACTGAATGTGTTCACATAGCTCCTTAGTTTCGTCTGTGCCATCATCACAGTGTTTAATCCCATCACAAGTATCAAATGTGTTGATACATTGTCCATTTGCACATTTATATTTCAAGAATCTGAAACAGATTTTTTAAATCTAGGCCTAAAAACAGTGTTTTTTGTATGTGACCACTAGAAGGCGAGATAATGAACATGCTGCCATTAAAATGAAAAAGAAATGGTTTTATAAGTTCCCTAATCAAAATTTAAATAATGATGACGAATTTGTGAATAAGATTACAAATACAAATATGCTTTATTTTCAAAATACATCAAGTATTGAAATGGCGTCTATTATGAAATGGATTATGTTTAAAATATGTAATAGTTATTTACATAACCATTATCGAATTAATGATGTATTCATATTCCAAATTTAAATTGTAATTCATTAGTTTTATCAATTGAATTTTAATTCGTAAGTATATTAGTTTATTTTTAGATTGTATCAAAGAAAACATAATATCCATTCCAAAACCAAATATGCCGTGAAAAGATTCCTTCAATGCAAAATTGAATACAGGGACTTTGTCACAATTTGTGATATCCTACTCGAGGAAAAAAGTACATAAGTGTAGATAAAGCTAATGAAAACTTTTGAAACCTGTAAAAAAATACACAGTTAAAAACGTGAGCTACGAGTAAAAGACCCATGTTGAAAAAAAATTCTGGACCACATTCTGGCCAGATCTGCCCAGTAATGGTTTTATCTGAACCAGAACCTGGCTGTCTGGGTCAGAATCTGGCCAGTACTGGGCAGACCTGATTATATCTAGAACGAGCAGAACCTGTTGACTATATCGGTGCCAGACACTGGACAGTACTGGTTATGTCTGGACCAGAACCTAGATATATCCGGGTTGAAAACTGACCAGTACTGGGTAGGCTTGGACAGTACTAGTTATGTCTGGATCAGAACCTGGCTACATCCGCGTCATAAACTGGCCATTAATGGGCAGACCTGGACAGCACTGGTTATGTCTAGACCAGAACCTGCTAGCTATATCGGTACCAGACACTGGACAGTACCGGGCAGACCTGGACAGTACTGGTTATGTCTGGGCCAAAATCAGGCAATATCTGGGGTAGAAAATGTTTAGCACTAGGCAGATCTGGACAGTACTGGTTGTGTCTGGACCAGAAAATTGGCCAGTGCTGGGTAGACATGGGCAGTTCTGGTTATGTCTGGACCATAAACCGGGTTCAGCATCAAGCTGCACTCCGGGTGTGTTCTGCATATCGGATAGTATCCAAGCCTGATTGTCCTGATTGTCGCTGCAGTCATTCCTGTCAAACTTTTAGCAGGGGAGAGGAAGGCGATTTATCAGAGACAAGGCGAGATCGACAAGGATGCTGCGAGATCGACAAGGATGCTGCGAGATCTGAAGAGCGCTCCCAAACCTTCCAGCAGGGAGCATGATGCCCGAGGACGATGGACTGCGCGACAAATAGAGCAGGCCCAACTGCAACCGTGGGTGGAACGGCGGCATGGCGAAGTGGATTACTTCCTCACTCAGTTTCTGACAGGCCATGGCAATGGCTCGTACCTGTATCGGATGGGTAAAACCGGTTCACCGGATAGCACTTACTTCCCGGGCGTTCCCAATGATGCGGAGCACACTTTCTTCCGCTACCCCCCTTGGGAAAGGCCTCGCCTAGAGTCTGCACGAAAACTTGGCGTTTTCTCGATGGACACGGTCTGTCACAAGATCATTGAGGTCGAGGGAAACTAGCATTGTTTTTCACAGTTCGTCCGGGGTGTCCTCCTAGAGAAGAAAAGCGATCTGGACCGCGAAGAGCCCACATCACCTAAACTCCTGACATGAAGTGAGCCCCAAGGGCGTAAGCCAAATTTAGGCCTAGCCTGATGTAATGTGACAAACGGTTCCAGGTTACAATCCTAAAGACTAGAGGAGGTTTATTTAGTGGGACTTCTTAGGGGAGTCCAACACTACAGGCTGGCCACCTGTGTGCATAAAGCATTTCTTCTACCTCTCCCTAAAAAAGTGGGTTTCACTGCCAGGCCAGATAATAGAGCTTAAATCACTTTAGTTGAAAAGGTTCTCAACAAGAAATTAATCATTGTTATTAAGGAACCAAATCCATGTAAGAAAATAAAGACCAAAGAAAAATTAATGAAAATTAAAATATTTACGTACTGTGATTTATTCCACAATATAAAAAAACTTATTCATTTTTCAGCATATACCTAAACTACTTTGTTTGACCTACAGATGGTCAAGGGGTAAGTGCAGCGCTCACTTTACATCTTAAGTTTCTACAAAACATGGAATTTGTAATAGTGTATCGGCCTAAAACTCCTGTAAAATACCTGTTGCTTGAAGGCAAGTAAGTATTGAGGGGATACAATGGGGGAGGTTAAGTGATCTTCAGACTGTCTCGCACCTTTGTTTCGTGAAGAGTTACAATACAGTAACCACAGCTTGCACATCTAAAAATCCTTTTTATTTAGTAATAAATATTGTTTTTTTGTATATTTATTATTATTATTTTGTTATAATACACTGAGTGTTACTAAAAAGTATTTTAATAGCATCCTGTGTTTTAAATAGTTCATTGAAAATTTTAAATTAATCTATAAAATAGTTATTTTGAGTTTTAATGTAAATAAAGGTTAAAAACTAGGTAAACAAAAGTGGCATGTTATAATTTATTCGGGTTAAAGCAAAATAAAAAAACTACTGTGTCAGTAGACTGCCTCTTTCTACCTTCATTAAATTAAAAAAAACTACAAAACTATGATATTCTTTCAAGTTTATCTAAATATATTTTTTAATTTATTTTTTCAAGAATAATCATCAAATTTCATCAAATTGATTAAACTAATAACAAGATAAAATAAGTTAAATTGATTGTTGGAAATGTTTTGAAATGTAACCCCCCCACCGGGGGGGGGGGGTATAATATAAAACTTGTTTGAGTGGGTTTTGTTCGGTTAAGAGAACTTACCAAGTTTCATAGAAGAAAGTTGAGAAATAAGGAAGAAATTTATTTTTTAATATCCTCCTTAAGGATAACGTTGGGCGCTCCTAGACGATGTACTGTGTTTATCATAACATTAAATAGCACTTTTCATTGAATCCAAGAGTCATAGAATAATGAGTATATATTAAAATTATAATGGGTACGTAACTCATCACCACTAATCGATACTATTTCTGTTAATGAAATTGTGGATGAAAATAAATTATTACCCACAAGATTTGGGTGTTCTAGTTATGGGTGTTCCGGGTGTAGGACAGTTTGCCTCGTCTGAGCCATCAGCACAGTCTTCCTTCTTGTCACAGCGTAATTTTCCATCAATGCAAGCTCCATAGGCACACTCAAACGATAGGTCCGGGCATCTACACATAATGATTTTTTAATTTCATACATTGTTTTGTTGACAAAGCCATTTACAACAGAATAAGTTAAAATACCCCATTTGCAGCAGACCTGCATACTAATTGAATTTCCATTATTGATTAATGAATTAATAATAAATAAAACTAAGTTTAATTGTAGGTTAAATAAGAACATTATACCACTTTACTTATTCTCCATGAGAATAACAGGGGAAATGAGTATTAGAGTAGAGTAGTCCTACATTTTGTACTACACCAGAGTCTGCACCAATTACGACCGAACACTGTTTGAATTATCAAGTTGTTCGGAATATCCAAAAATGCAGTGTAGATTTACATTAAAAGTACTAAAAAATCTATAAAATCCTGTGTTTAGACCAATTAACCTCACGTCTTTCACAGTTCACATACAGGTTTGTCAACTACATTGCCTGAACAGCATCTAGTGCTCCTGCAGAGACGTTGTATCCGTTATGTACTTTGTCATTAGAAATACATGAAAATCATTAGAAAACACAACACACACCTTGACAGATAAAAATAAACTATGATAAAACAGTGCCATTATAAAAAGTAAGTAATTGCATTTAATTAACATTTTGTATGGAGTAACGCATAATTATTAGTGATACGGTGCTGTAGGTTAAAGTGTTATACGAGTAATTCAGATTACATTGCTTTTTTTTAATTTAAACTTAGTAACCTTTTACCCTGACAGGTTGTTCGGATTACTGGGAGTACCTGGGACACTGGTGTACTCTCTATTAATATTAAAACATTTATAATATGAATAATCATTTATAACACATTTATTCAAATACTTAAATTTAATTCTATGTTCAGCGTGGAAAAAAGCTTATTTTCTTAAAATGTGACCACGATGTACAGCTGTTTCTAAGCTTGATTAAATTGTGAATGAAGCTACAGCGAAAAAACAGTTAAATAAATTTTTAATACATGCTATTTTAAACTATAGTTGTTTTGTTGAAAAAATAAAAATAAAGAGTTTATGAGGAAAAATTGATTTTTGTCAAAAGTACATTTCAACCCATTATTTAAGAATCAGACATAGGTGTGTTATTCTTAATTTGAGTGATATCGGTTTCTAGGAACAACCTACTTTATGGAGATCTGTAATTGATTTATTTAGACATTTTTTATTTTATTGATAATATTGAAAACAGAATCTCTCATGTTTCAATTGAAATGAACAATGAGTTTTACTCAAAAATAAGAGTACAACGCCAAACATGAACATGAACCCTTCCCAAGCTAAAGTAAATAGCTTGGGCTTTTTAAAGCTAAAGTTTAAGTTGTTATTTTATACTATTAATTCATTAAAAATATTCAATCTATGAATATGTTTTTCTGGGTAGAGGATGTATATATCAGTCCATCTAATTGAATCTTATAGCGTCCATCTGGAGGTGGTTTCACCCTGTTATCTCACTTCAAAAACCATCACTTTATTATAACCATTATTATAATTTGGACGAATGTGTAAGCCACACTATTCTGCTTCCATGTCCACATCCCCATCAATAACACTATGTACTGAGCATACCTCAGGTTCACCAGACACTCAAAATGTTCATAATACAATTTTACATTTATCATGGTAATGTAAATAACTCAATTCATATGATTGGGTGGAAAAATCTCGTCTTCATCATGTCTTCATCCCGGGAAAGAAATCTACAAGGCGAAAAATTTATACTGCGATACATTTTAGATATAAACTGGGACTAATAAACTAATTGACATTAAGGTACGTCAACCAACCTAACTATTGGAACATTTTTTGACATTATTTAATAACCATGAACACAAAATAAACATCAACAAACTATCTTGTTTCTAAGTTTATAGATCATATGATCACCATTAAGGGGCCCTACACAAGGTCAGTTTGACATGTTCCATCGATGTGTTCAAATTTAACTATCAGTGTTACTTCAAGGCTACAATAATTGTAGCTTACTTTGTATGCTTAATATATTATTATTAAATAATTGTAATTTCTGAATTACGAACAAATAATTTGCAAAGTTTTAATTTTGTAGATTGAATGACTAAACATAGTTAAAACTTGTCAGCGCCTAAACATTTCAAATTCATGCCATCTAATTCCCCCACCTAAGGTTAAAACAATACTAATACCTAATAAAAATACTAAGCCATTTTGGGACTTTCATCACGCTTGTATAAAATATTAAATAGTTTTTATAGTCAAATCGCCAAACGCAGGTGATAATGTATTGACTGACACATGCAAAACTTCACTATTCAAACTCAGTTTGTGGGCATTCGCAGATGACTGAAGTGAACAACCGTACATGCGGAATCCTGTCAATTTCATTTGTGTTCTTCCATCAGTTCGATTTGTTGGTGTGAGCCCACATCGATTTTGCATAAAGACTATCAGTTTGATGTGATCATACGAAACTGACACATCAAACTGATCGTGTGTAGGGTCCTTAAATAGATGCCATCACTTTTGTGAAACACGCCAAATGTGTTAGCTAGTCTGGTACTACATGATGATTTTGAACATACCTTCTGAAAGTACAGCATGCTTAGTGATTTTTTAATTTATAAAAATAATGGGTCCTTTTGTGACAAATAACTGAAATGATCAGACATAACAAATGTGATAAATGTTATATTAGTTATTCTTCTATACGCTTGCACACATTCTTAACCACAAAACTCAACTGGTTTTAGCATAAGTGGAATTGACAGAATAAAGAAAACAATCTGTAAAGATATTTTTTCTTAAAATTTCACGTTTTAAAGTTGATAATGTATGAAAGTAGAGTCCCTCACTCAGGAAGAAATGATCTATTATAGAATAAGATAATTATTAGTATATTACGAAATATTTGCATCTCTGCATGCATCCCTTGTCTCGTCTGATCCATCAGAGCAATCTTTTGGTCCATCACATACACTGTAAGTTGAGATACAATCACCATTATTGCATCTAAATTGGAGTCTGAAATCACACAATAAAACCATTATTATTTTAAAATGTATGTGAAAATGTGCAACAATTTATGATTGAGGGATTAAAACTAAAAAGAAACAAGTTATATACGGTTGAAAAGTTATATTTTCAACATTATAGCGAACTCTCTTTGTTTTTACTTTTCTAAAAAAAGCAAAATCCTTAATAATGTTTTCCAGAATTACTATTTAATTTCATCCCAGAAACAAATTTAAAATTACAAATTATGAGTTTAATAAAATATTTTCCCCAAGTTGAGCCTTGTTTCAGTTGTTTTCTTGAAAGAACATTAGTTAATATTTTTATAATTTAAATATTTTTGAACGCTAAAAACTATGTTCTAATCTCTATCAAGCTTTGTAACATGCCAGTAAAATATTTTTTAGTTTATTATTTGGCAAAATCAAATTTTAGTCTTACATCTCGCAAGAGGCTTGTCTCACTGTTCTATGTAGAATATTTTGTGCACTTATCCCTGATGGACTTGAAGTTGTGAAAGGAACTGAAACTATACAAATATGTTTTGACATTAGACAATCATACTATATGTTATATTTATTTCAACTATCTGGAGATAGAAGTACTATATTGTTAAAATTTTGGTTAACTGGATTTTTAACAATTTAAAATACATTTCTCGGATGAAATTTATGCATATCCACATCAAAGGTGCATGCATGTGATCGTGTCAGTTATGTAAAATCATTTTAATACATCTAAGAAAATTAGGATAGGAATTTATTTGTTTGAATTTGTATTTAAAGGACAATAAAAAATGTTACATTTTATTTACATTTCAAGTTTTGGGATATCCACACCATTGGGGGGGTGGTGTGGATTAGGGGGAATGGAAAATTGGGGGGGATTTTCATATAGAGGAATTAGAATCTGTATCATTCTTAAATAATTTATAATAATCATATTTCTTGCTTTTTCTATTGATGTTCTGAAATGGGTTTCTCTTGTCACTGCGGAAAGTTATTTGAAAATATGATTTCATTCAACCAAGATCAATTATGGACAAAAATTATTTCATTACAGTACTGTACTTACGAAAGTTATTTATATATGACTTTCAAATCTGTATAAGAATAAAAACTAAGATGTAATGAATACTTAAAATGCCTGGATTAATTATGAGAAAACAGAATAATTTTTTAAGAGGTTTGAAACCTATGGATTTTATAAAATTTGCATCCAAGACAATTAATTCTTCAAAAATCCAGAAGTTAACTGTGAGAGAAACTTAACCTAACTAATCTTTCTGATAGTACAAAAATAAAATTCTTTATTGAATGTAATTAGATTTCTTCTGAAAATATTTTTAATCCATAGGGTTAGAGCCCTTTAACTAGTCAGTCAAAAACTCTATCACTTTACACATAAAATCATAGAGCAAATTATTAGAGATTGGGGCTGTGTTAATATAGTTAAAGTTCTAAGTTCTTCTACAATCATGCATAGATTTTTAAGAAAATCAATACTGTTACTTAATAATTTTGTTGAAGAAATTAATCTAATTTTGGTTTTAATTTCTGAGAATGTAGACCTACTATCTACTTTGGTGCATGTTATAAATTTGATTCATATAAGTCTATTATTCATTTAATGAAAAACTCTTCCCTTTGAATGAATGAATTGGAATAAATTAACATATTGTTTTCAGGTTTAGTTAAAAAAACCCTCCTCTTCCTAAGCTACTTTACTCTTAAAACGTAATTCACTAGCCAGCCACTGCCTTATTTTAGTTAATATTTAAATTTAAAAAAACAAACTATAATTGCCAAGCACTATTGGAACACTACCAAAGATATATACATTAAATCACATTGATTCTTACTATTTTAGAATTAAATCCACTGCTTGATTAAACCACTAAAATAATGCAATTTAAAATCACTACCTAAAAAGAAAGCTAGAAAGGTGGAGAAAGATAACTTGAGGAACATCACAAGGCGGTCTGAAGTCCTCACTGAATAGAGCCAAGCTAGGGCTTCCTCCCCTCTAACAACACATCACTGACTGACATGACTGGCCTTGGGGAAGTACGGGCCAGTTGGCATCTCGACGCAAGCAGGAAAACACTCATGACCCGGGCCGGCTCGTGACCCTAAACTCTAAGGGTTATCTCTAGTGTTGGTGTTGAGCCGGCTCTTCACACTCGACGAGTCTAAACGAGTGTGGAGGGTTAGCTCGCCAGTCGCAATAACCGATCGGTATGACTCTGCTCGGCTAGCTCTCGCTCCATTTATTCGGTTGGCGTACCCGGTCAAAGGAAATGAGCGTTGTGAGTTAATTGGCGAATGCCTCGGCCGAGAGTTTAGAGGAAGCTCACGCGATCAACTATAAGCTTTGACTGTCAAAGCTCCATATATGATATGGGTGGCGGCGGCGGTGGCTACAAGCGACACTTTTGTAACGCTCATCGGATTTCCTCCGTTGTCGGAGTCAATTTAGACTAAGATGGCAGACCCGAAAGACGTAATGAAACTGTTGTTGTTATCCGAAAATAATCTATTGAAAAAAGGTTAGTTCTTAGAAGTCAGAAACGTCGGAGGCGATCGGAGAGGGGTGTTTAGGAAGTGCCACCATCTGAATCGCCAGCTTAGGGAAGACGGTGAAAGGTTCTTCGAATACTCGAGGGTATCCATCCCTACTTCCGACTATATCTCAAGCAGATCGAGAAGAAAATGGTTGGCTTGCAACATCAAGTGATGCCGAAAGAACGGCTTGTCTTTACTTTTCGGTAAAGTAAAGTAAAGTTCCGTGTAACCTGGCCAAGGTCTAATGTTAGAGTTTTCAGGTCGCACTACTGCCTCTAACGTGACCTAACGGCCACCTATGTAGCCGGGACCAAACTATCTTACTTTTCGGTAAGATAATTTGAAATAATCTGAGCGGCATGTACGCGAAAATCGGTTTGGACTGGGTGTCATGAATGGCGCCGCTCAAACGTATCGTAACCAGTCTCAACAATTTAGACGCAACTAAATGGGACCCGAATGGCTCTCTCTGACTTACTATTGATGCTACATCGCATGAGTAGTTTTTCGTGAACGTTTTACATTGTGAGTATCAAAATATGTAAAATTCTATATATATCACCTTATTCTGCATTTAGATGCCTAAAATGGCTTCCAAAAATGAATAGTTTATTTTGCAACCTATCCAACTTGCAAACAATCATTTGAGAGGGAATCCCATATGGTTTATTTGCCTACAACCTGCAAGAAATGCCAACCTGGGGAAGATAAATAAACATTAGAATGACAGAGGTTAGTCAATTTTGCCTTTTCTAATATGAGCAAAAAGTTTTTCCAATAGATAAATTGAGGTTAGTCCAAAATTGCTCTTAATTTTGCTGATTGGTTCATTCTGCTTGTAACAAAATGTATAAATATGCATTTTGGACTGTCATTTTCCCATTAATACAAAAAAGTCACAGCTGATAGAGATTAGTCCATTTTATCACTAAACAGAGCTTCTTTCCTAAATCAGGTGATAGATAAATCTCAAAATGACAATCATTTGACGGGGAATCTTAGATTATACATTTTAGCGAATTTCCCATAGGGAAGAAGCTATTACCGTAGGTCTCATGGCAAGAGTTAAGCCCGAGACCATGTTATTTTTTCTTCTTTAGGTGCCCAGAGACCAAAAACAATAGTCGTTAAAATTTATATAAATATATATATATAGTAATATATATATACTAGCCAAAGTACCCGTTCTTCGCACGGGTAAAAAAGGCTGAGAGGTGTAGGCTCTACTGATACATTTAAGTTATTGATAATTAATTCTTTATTGTTTACAAAATGACAAAACACGTGTCTTAGTATATATCTATATCTAAAAATGACAAAGTAACATATGTAAAATATTAGGAGAGGATAAGCATTAACGTAATAGAGGCAGCCATCGGGAGAAAATTAAAAATCTACCATTCCACTATTTCGAACTAATAATTCACTAATTTCGATCCAGCAGTTTATGTGTAAAAATTAACTTTATTTCTTTTTCTTCCCGAACTGTAAAAATGTAAAGTAAACAGATGTTGACATTAAAAACTGTAAACATTGAATCCCAGGGTATTTACAGCAATCATGTCTTCTGCTTCTCGAACTGTCAAAAAAATCTAAACACAGTACGTTGTATTTTTGAGGCTCCAATGTTAATCTTATGGAGGATTAAAAAAATTTTTTCACTTATTATCTAATATTTTTGGATGAAACTTGATATTTAGCTTCATGTGGTTGAGATCCATACATTTGTGCTAAAAAATTATAGTTTATGTGTTTATCATGGCAGCAAACCTGCATACTCTTTTCCCATGTTAATCATATGGAGATTAGGCAAACTCCTATATTTATGGACAGATGTTGATGAAAGTTGGTATAAATGTTAAAAATAAAATCTTTGATGATATAAATGGCTACTTTCAGTGTTCCTCACAGCAGCAAACCTACTCACTCTTTCCCATTTTAATCTTATGGAGAATAGGCAAAAATTCTCATGTTTATCGACAGATTTTGACCAAACTTGTCATATATTATTATTATTATATTATTGATTTGGAAATTCGCTGAGTACGCAGGTCTGCTGCGACGGGGGTATTGTTTACCTATAACCTGCAAGGAGAGGAAAGGATTGGAAGGAAATAAATTATTAACATATTTGGAAACTAGCTTCTGGCAGGGTAATATTAATTTTCACACGATCTCATTCATAATCTGTGCTCAAATATTCGGTACTTACACTCCCAGCGGTATTAATGATATTACTGATGATATGTAATTCAGTAATAGTTTATTTCTTTAGCTTGTTTTGTCATTGTATTATTCACCTTTGAATTAATTACAGTAAGACTCGTTACCATACATTAATGCCTTATTGGTGTACAATTTAAAATAAAATTTATATTGAAAGCTACAATAATTCCACTGGTCGGTGGCGACGCGACAAAGGATGTGGACGTCCTTGCCGCAAATTGGTGGTAGCGGCCTTGAGAGAAGAAGAATTGAACCGTTGGGAAGATTTTGACACAATACTTCTAGACAATCGGATTGACAACGAGTAATTCCAGTAAACGTCAAGGGCCGCGCTAGTAGTACCAAAAGTGATCTAATCGGGTTCAGCCGAGATAAGACGGCCCTTGTTGCTCGCAAGCCGCAGGGTTGCCAATTCGACTAGGCAAGATGTAGCGTCATTTCTTGTACTCGTCTCGTACTTACTTCGTTACTCCCAGCGGTGTAGTGGTGCTGGTAATGAAGTTCCCACGCTGGTATTCACAGTGGAAAATTACCTTAATTAAACTGATATAATACGAAATGATTGTTGTACAGACTATTATAAAACACTGCGTACAGTACAAGAAATATTTGTAAACTCGACTTATTTTTATCTTAAATAATGATATGATTTTGCAATGTAAACGGATTTAAATATAACCCGGCTTACTCTTTGTACAATGCACAGTACATTGTAGACTGGGATTCGGGAGTTTACCGACCATCGAGCTAGTTTGGCGGGTTTACGAATTTCTTCATAATTTGAAAAAAACTATAGTGTTCCCGCACTGAAAAATGTGATACTTTATTACTAACTATAGTCTTCTCTCCAATACATTGTTTAGTATCTGGTATCTCTTCACATTAGTTCAAGTTACCAAATTTCATAAGTTATCCAAGAAAAATGTATCTGATTGTCTTTTGAGCCATAAAATACAAGAGACACATACACTTGCTATAGCCCACATTAAGGGTATTTTCATTATACTCAGTGAATGTCTCCTTTAAGACTTCATAGTTACCTTCATATTTGTATTTATTAGTAAAACTGTTACTTTATACTTGAATGATATGTTTATAACTACACATAGACACACATAAGTTATATACTGTATGTGTGTGTGTGAGCAATATATTTCACTTTTCTATGATAATTGATGAGTAAGGACCAAAATTGATATAGCTATTGATATAACCAAATTCTATAAAATAAAAATATAGTTTGTCTGTACATTGCTTATTAGAATTATTAATTTTTGGTTATTTTTACTTTTGATATCACAGAAAAGCTGAAATAGGTCTTATCTCAGCTTAATAATTTTGGTGAATATTTTTTGGAAAATATTTAGGTAATATAGTATTTTTAATCTTTTCTCCAAATCAAACAAATTTATATTGATTTTACAATTTCTTGAAATAATACAGACTAAGTATAGGAAGTAGCAAATAAGGAAATAAATTAGGGTTATTAATTTACTTATTGTCTGTCAGAATATGACGGATAATGAGTAGGTTTGCTGCCATAAGAAACAAAAACCTTTTAGTACTATATAAAGTTTTACATGCTTAAGTAAATATATGTTGAAAATGATAATTTTCTTGTTTCTAAATACAAACCAATTCAGTCATTCCCTGTGTCATTCTCATGGAAAGTAAATAAATTTATATTTACAAATAGCATAGGATGAATTAAAAAAATCACGTCAACCAACACTACTTAATACATTTACACTTATATTGTACTGTAATTATATACAAACGGTTAAAATATATAACAGGTGTTTAAATTGGCGATCTATTTTGTCCAGTCACATCCAGACATCATCAGGCCCAAACGGAGACAGTCTCCGTTTGCATATAATTACAATATAAGTATAAATATATTAAGTATTGTTGGAAGACGTGAGTTTTTACTTCATCCTAAAGTAAAACCGACACATATAATGCTAATCAAGAAGTTATTAATAAGATTTCATATACTGTTTAGATTAGCCTACAATTAAGCTTAGTTTGTATCATGAAACAATATATACCAGTACTGTAAATCAATATAAATTTTCTGAGTACACTACAGGTCTACTATTTTAACAATTAATTTTTACCAAATTCTTGATTTAATCAATAATATTTTGGTATTTAATTACACAATTTGACTCGCAATAAGGAACTGTAGTGGATAGATAGTAAGAATCAGCTGAGGTTTATCCTATTTGTAGTAAAGATAACAAAAGATAAGGGACACTCGAGATTAAGGTTGTACGATAGGAGACGAGGGATGGCGTTGTTCCAGGACAACCCTGTGGCCTTTCTACTCAGCACAGCTGTTCTGCTCATCACCACCAGCTGTTTCCTGGCTATCAGCATCTCACTGCACTCTGCCTACCTCTGGTTAGCCGTTGTGTTTGTGGCCCTCATCTTCCTTGCCACCTTCACCTGCACATACAGCCTCCCGGACTACTTCGTACACGATATCTCTACCCAGTCACAAACTGAATGTGTCCAGTCCGGCCAGTCTAATTTGTTGTTTGAGGTATCAACTGCAATTCTTACATGGAATTTGAGTTACATTTAACTGCTTACAACTGTTTTAATTTTAGAAAATAAATGAAATTAAATATAGGAGACATTGAATGTTTTGAGGCCAGTTCAAGAAGGTAGGTGCTCATCTGTAGATTAATTAAAGATGATTTATTATGTTACATTCATGGGTAAAGTTAAGGGGGGGCAGACCTCTTGAAAGTTTTTGAATTTTATTACCAATCTTACCAGTTCTGTTATAATTTTTTGTTGGACACAGATATTTTGATGGATTTTTGCTGTGGTATTATATTACTTTTAAGTCTTTTTCTCCAATTTTAAGCTGTATTGTGACAAAAAATAGAATACCAACTCTCTGCCCCCCCAACGTTTAACCTCTAACTCCGCCCATGCATAATATATTGATTTTATATGAAACAAATAAAAGAATAAAGTTATAATAAAGATTAATTTACTATGGTAAAGAAAGATAAGTTGTTTAGATTAATGTGATTGAAGTAGGAGATAACATTTTGAAATACAGTAGAACTCCAATTATCCGAATTAATGGGGACCGGGACCCATTCGGATAATTGGAGTTTTTTAAAAAAATTGCCATTAGAGAGAAAAAATCTACGTTTTGATACTGCACTATTTTTTTTATTGATTTAAATGTAAGAAACATGATGTTTTCACATGTTTTAAATATAAATAAAATGTACTTACATTTTACACGCAAACACTGGCTTCGCGGGGGGAAGAATAATAGCGCACTTAGACTTTTTTTGGACAAATTATTTTCTGAAAGTGATTCGGATAATCGGCGATTCGGATAGTCGGAGTTCGGATAATTGGAGTTCTACTGTAGTGGAAAGGAAACTAATTTGGAACCCACAGAAAGACTCATTTGTGGGTTTCCTGTCTGGAATATTACCTGATAATTTTTCAAGTTGAAAACATTAAAACAACAATGTATTGAGGTCACTCAAAAAACTATTTGTAACTTTTAAATATATTTGTAGATTGTGGCGTTAAAACACAAATCTCACTGGTTTATTTAAAAATTAATTTATATTTAAATATTCCAGTTAAAAACTAATGTACTTATATCATATCAATCACAATTCTTTTAATACAGTAACTTAGAGTTTTCACTATTGTATTCAGTACTCTAAGGTATATGAGAGTACTCGTGCATGTTTGGTTTTGAAGAATAAAACACATGTGACCTCGACCAACGGCGAGTTTATTGAATGGAGAGGAAGTGAAAGTGAAAGAAGAAATAAAACAAAGGAACAAATGATATAGCACAATATAAGCATGTTTTTTAAAATCCTGTTTCGGAATCATACCACTGCAGTAGCGACATTCGACAAAAGCTCACAAAAGTGCTCAATCTATTGGTATCCAAGACTGAGCCGCGATCATGGAAAAACCTTGTGGTCGTGAGCAATAAAAATGACGCTTCCAATCAAGATTGCCACTAACTCTGAAGTGAGCGCTGTAATTCGATAAAAAAAAACTAGACTTGGTGGTCTTGGTTCATAGTAAACTACAAATGCACCGAATGAAATGGTTTACTGTCTGTTATCCTAACCCAAATATTATCACAATTAGTAAATTTATCTTTTAAGTTTCAAATTTGCTATACCAATCACCTAAAAGTACGCCACTACCAATTAATTTCAATTCACTTAATTTAAAATTTGATAGTGAAATAACAAGAAAAATGCCTATTTTCAAAGTACTGTATATTCAATTTATCCTCATTTATTTTACCATGAAACTAGAACTAATGGCCCAAACTAAATAAAGTAACATATTATAAATATAGCTAATATTACTTTTACAGGTAAAGATATCATAGTAATGTATTTTTATTCCCCAGTAGTTCTGCATACAGGGAGAGAAATAAATCTGTTTATTATTAAAGGATAAATAGTGTATATAAAAACACTTTTTATGTTTATTGGTATAGTAAATAAGTAAAAAATTATTAGAGGCGCTAAAATAATATGATCACAAAGAAAAAGTTTTTACCAATGATAATGTTATATCATTGATAAACTGTAAACTTGGCTTTATGGATTATCTTAACAACAAACAATACTTAACTCCCACTACAAGACAAGTGGCTCTGATCATCTCAAATTCTTTTTACTTCTTGACAGCGCTTAATCTGAATGATTTAAAAATTTAATAAACCATTTCCGTGATACAAAATATAAAAATAAAAGTGTGAAAATCGAGTCTATTGTGATTGACTGTGAGTATAGCTAGACATAACCCTTAGCTGTCAGCTATCTCGAGCAACAATGCACTGCAACTGTATACTTGATATTTTTAAGTTGATGACGCAACTTTGCATTGGCTTACAGGATTTTTTTCTTTATGTCAAACAAAAGACAATACCTGAATTCTTATGTTTCAAAAAGTAAATTATTGTATTTAATTAACATTATGTATGTGATACTGTACAATTAATGATACCGTGCTTATATTTTAGATTACCTACTTCCTACTTTGCTTCATTTTAATTTAAACTCAGTAACCTTTTTCCCTTAAAAGTAGTTCCAATTACCGGGACTTTGGTGTACTTAAATCACAATCAGTGGAAAGAGTAAGTGGTAGAGCCGTAGTTTCCAGCTCATAGTGAGCGAATCCATCATAGTAGCCTCATAGAAGTTTATACTGCTGTCTCTATACCCTGGTGAAAGTTACCTGCGAATTTCACACTGTTCTTGCCAGGCACGTAATTATGAGAAAATAGTGTGACTTACTTTTGAGACGACCCTTGTAAGTATGATAATGATAAATGTTTAAATTCATGCCCTTGGATAGAATTGGCAGTGTTTTCTCTTACCTATAAATGGGGTACTTTGTTCCAGAATGAAACCAATATTCATCCTTACTGGATACCCGTTGATCTACCACCAGCATATGACGTAGTAGTTGGAATAAATCCCCCTTCTTACTCAAAGGCAACTGGAGAAGTTATGAAACCATCAAACTTTGACATTCCAATCTTTGATGCCTCAACATCAAACCCTGACTTTGGTTTGTCAAACTATGATTCCACAGCATCAAACTATGGCTCGCCTACACCAATCTGTGATTTTTCCACGTCAAATTGTGATATTTCATTACCAAACTTTGACTTGACTACAACAAATTGCAATTCATCCTCATCATTCAGACATTCAAGCACAACTAATGACATGAGTCCTACAGGAGGACTTAATGTAACATGACAAACGAGAAAAGTTTAATTTAAAGATTTTTAAAAAGTAAACTTGCCTATACAAATTTTTCTATTTCTTTTCAATTTTGTTCTGATTTTTGGCCACTCACTGCTACTACCTTGTATAGAAGAGAGAGTTGAGCCAGACTGAAACTAATGAACAGAAAATAATAGAGACTGCATTTGATACCTAAAAAGTGATGTTGCTTTCTATGTATGTATGTTCTATATGTAAACTTTCTATTATATATGTTGCTTTCTCTATTCAAAGACCATACATTCAATGAATTTTGTTTTTGACATTGGAAAAAGTAATAAAATGTTCAATTTTAAAATCAAATTCATTAAAATTAATAACGTAACATTATTATTACCAAATTTATACAGATACACAACAGTGTGTAGGTGCAAATAAGTGTAAGGAAAGGTTGGTTTGGTTGATGCAAAGATGATTTTGTGATTTATTCCATGACTAGAAGCGGTGTAAATTGATTTTATAGATAGTGCCTGATGACAGAGCGTTACTCTGTCATATATATAAATGTGTATTAAAAAACAACTCCAACCGTAGAGTATTTTTAATTATGCAATAAATTTACTTATTTAAAAATAAAAATAAGTTATTATATTAAATAGTTAACATACAATATTGTTAAATAATTTGCTTAACCCTTACCATGTAGCTAGCGCCTTTAGATACAGCACAGTAGGGTTACACAGTGCGGCTAACACATTTAGGCGCAATCAGTCATTTCGCCACATTTATTTCGCTGCAGGTCGTGAAACAACCAATAGAGTGCATGGTGATATTGCTTTAGCCTCTATGCACTCCCAAAACCAATGTGGCGGCTTTGTTAAAATATTTAGTGACTAAAATTAGTTGTTTTGCCACTTTGGCCAGTATTCGTTGGCTCCTATACTGCGGCTTACGCCTACAGACAAGTCATTAAGGCCAGCTGTTTTCAGTTTCCAAAACATCGTTTGTTGACACCCATCGACTTGTGATAAATTCTTTTGTGTTTTAAGAATAAACAGAGTATTCAGTAAAAAATTTTATTCTAGCTAGACATAAATCGGATTATTGACGATGCAGATTTTTGACGTCTGAATTATAGATGATCTACTGTATGTTTATAGTTATATTCATTCCTTTCAAAACATTTGCTGCGGTAGCCATCCAATTACAGGTTTATATTATGTTACAAAATGATGCAGATGAAAAACCAATGCTACAATCATTTAATCTTCATTTAATACATACTAGACAAGTCTAAATTTTGGTCAAACCTTTGCTTGGCTTATTCACTACTCTAAATGTGTTCGAAAAGTTGTAGCAGATGTGAATTCAAATTGCGGACATCTATTAACTCACCTACAGCAAAAAATGTCAGATATGAACAACAACAGTTTCACATCTCGCACTCGAGCTAGGAGCTGACTCAATCAGTCAGCTGTGTCAGTAGTGTGTCCTGAAAAGGCCTGTTTTTCGTTTTGATCGTGTGTGTTGTGTGTTTTATAAATATATTTGTGTATTAACGACAACTTAAAGCCAAACATTTTTATCTGAAGGTTGCACAGTGATGCTGAAATGGCCGTAAAATCTGTTACATCTTCAGTTTTACTGGCATTTTTTTTTTTTATTGGAAGGGGCGGATTACTCCCAAGGCACTTCAGCCGTAGCGGCTTATTGTGCACCCCTGTTTGGGTTGCGGCATTATCACATAGCGAAATGCCATTGGTGATTGGCGGGATTTTAACCCGGGACCTTGGGCACCAAAGCCCCGCGCTCTACCCCTAGACAAGCACGCTCCCCTTTTACTGGCATTTAAAATTGATTATCTGTAGGAGGCTTGAGATCTTAAAAAACCTTTCAATCTCACTATGACTTTGTCACTTTATATAATATTCATATTATAAAGAAAATATGCAGAATAGCTATACAGAGTTCTCTTTAAATATAAAAAAATTGGAAAAAATAATTTTGTAGTATTGTATAGAACTATGATATGACCACCTTAAAACTATACTTTTTTGGCTTTAAATGCTCCATTATCTTGTCTAATATATTAGTATAGCACATTTACATTTATAAAAATATTTGATAGTTTTCATGAAAAAACTTGTTCAATAATACCGTACTAATGATATCATTAAATCTATTATCATAATTCACTGTGTACTGCTTTTAACTCCCGAGTTTTTTCTTCTAACCAAATCATATGCTCTGAGACCGTAATATCTGTGAATAATGTAAATATTTCACCCCCATCCGTAAATTTAGTGCTAACAATTCCAATTATAAAATATTTTCCATTATTGATAAAAGTCAATCCCCCACCACTGTCACCACTGTCGACTCGACCTCCTGAAAAGAAAGAAATCAATTTTACTTGTTGAGTTTAAACATCTCTGATGTGAATAGTTTATGGCATTCCAATACAACTCTAATAAATAGCAGACAATTAAAACAACTATACTAACTTCTTGGCAACTAAGATTGAAGGTGATTTAACCTTTCAGAGGTCGCATCAAGGAAGTAATCTTCAGGGTGATTTCATTTTTGACGATTTTACTATTTTGGGTGATGTCGGCAGTATGAGCGACACTACCATACGCACATCATTCCTAGAATTAAGTGAAGGTCAAAACCCACCCCTGCTACATTCTATACGTTAGTTTTTATCAATTTTGCCAGGGCTGGAAGTAACTTCCTTGTGCGGTATTTCCATGCTATTGGGAGTTTATCATCCAAATCCATATTAAAAGACAATTGTGATATCATTTAAAACATCTTTTTGTATATATTCTTGAAAATAAAAGGTTCTTTATATTATAGTTTTTGATAAAAAAAATAATCTTTTCATTTCAGTAATATACTATTATTAAATTATTTTATAATTAGGGATTCATAATGTTATATAGCTTTCATAAAACTATTATATTTAATAACACACTTTAGTTTTTTTACATGTCAAAAGTACTTAACTTTGTGCACTTAAATACATATTTAACCTTATAAAAGTTTGTTTTTTAACCTGGAGGCAACCTCCAGGTGCCCTCTCCCGTTTTAAAATCCTCTGAAAGGTTAGTATCATTTTGAGGTTTGATTAGAATCTTTTACTTTATCCCTCTCTGTTCCCTCATGCAAGCTCATAATATCAGTGTTTGTATTTTAATTCTATGCACCTGCATAGTTATTTTAAGAATTCTCACAATCAAGAGACAATTCACAGTTCAACTTCCTGATAATAAGAATTTTATATGTAAACTATTTTTGGGTGGTTTGTATTTTCTACTGTACAACTTGTAACTGTGATAAATAAAGGATTATTTAGAGAGGTGTTGTGATAAGTTTTTTAAAATTTAATTAATTCGATTTGAATATTGAAAGCCTAAATGCTAGACGCCTCCTTCTTATCGTAAAGAGATCTAATTTTCTTACACTGTTGTTCTTCTTCAAGAGTCAGTATACTCTGTAGTCTTGAAGAAGCAAAGCAATACCGCAATACCGGTCTATTGCACTATTAATCACAATAGGACATTGTTTTCAACCATATATTTATATGGTTCATTTTAGTTCAAATGAAATGAACAAAGTTAAAATAACCAAAAATATCATTGGTTATTTTCACGTTTTCAATAGTAAAATTCACTGTATGACAGTAACCATAACCGAAAAAATGAACCAAAACTCTTATCAAGAATCTGCCATTTCAAACTGCCGAACGCTCGTTACACATTGGGCGGTTTCTGTTTGAGCAGTCTCCTGAAAGATTAAATGGAGTTTACACACTGGACGGCTGAAATAATGTGCAGTCGTATTGCCGTCGATGGTTTTCAGCCACCTTATAGGCTAACTAAAGATTAGAAAGAAAGGTACACTAACTAAAGATTAGTCCTTTTTATAGTAAAATTCTTGTAATGAAATCGATATAACATTTGATATTTTTAGAAAAATTACATATAAGAAAAGGGAAAAGATGTCAGCGTTTAAGCAAAAGCATTTTAGTAAAACACTTTCAACAGTTTTAAAGCGCCGGGGGATTTATCAGGACAGTTGATCATTGTGTTGAGTTGGCATTTTATGTTATTTTGTACAGAATATGGTTAAAATTACACAGAAGCGAATCGTAAAATAAAATAAACGGTACCAGTGGACTGACACATACTTTCTCCCTTGAGTAAATTTAAAAAAGACAATCTGTAATAAAACTATCATGTTTTACAAAGTAATTCTAAATATCATTTAATAATTTATTGTTCAAATTGTATGGGGGAACCCCCCCCCTCGGTAATACCAAGCTTTTTTGAGCTGGTTTTGTTCGGTGATTTGACCTTACACTTCATACCAAGTTTCATGGAAAACGGGTGGAAAGTAAGGAAGAAATTGATTTTTTTATATTTGCCATAAGAATAACATTGGGCGCTTTCAGACAATGTACTGCGTTTATCGTGGACAGTAAATTTAACTTTTCTCTGGAACCGTTAGTCGTAGACAAATAATTCAAAATACTAATTTGTTTAGTTTTTTAAGCTGGTTTCAATGGTACCAGTCAAGTTATACTTTACTTTTATTGTTTTCGCTGAAAATTTAAAAATTTGATTTTTTTGACATTTAAAAGCCCATAACTTTTGAACCGTCATTTTTACAGACATGCGGGTGGTGTCAAATTATTTAGTGCTCTGTGCACTATAAACTATCAAATTTTAATCAAAATCGTTAGAGCCGTTTTTGAGAAAATTGGTTTTTTAAGGATTTTTAGGGGTGAACTACCCTTAAAAATCAAAAATTCAAAAACGCCTTGAGATACGGTGACTATAAATATTCATGCCAAATTTAATCTAAATCGGACAAACGGGGTAGGCTGTGGCACTGTACACATCCAGACACACACACACACACACACAGACAGACACACGGACGGACAGACATCACGCCAAAACCCACTTTTTTGGATTCAGGGGACCCCAAAACGGATATATCCACCCTCAACTCAAATTCGAAAATTTTGACGAAAACAATACTTTCTCCATATACTATGTATAAGGGGAGAAAGTAAAAATGGTTTACAGCATTGATTTCATTACAAATATTAATTTTGTTTCTTGTGTAAAAGTAGTAGAAATGTAAACCATATTTTTTGTTTACTGGTGTTGCACCCTAACGATCCCGCAGTGGAATTACAGTTATGGTAGAAACCGCCCAATGTGTAACAAGCGTAACTCTTGTATAACAGGAAACGTAACATTTTTTTTTAAGTTATGGAGTTAATTAAAAATTAACAATCTTGACATGTTGTTTTGGGGGGTCGTTAATATATGTCACAATTAGAATATAATAATTTGTTTAAATTGTCATTGAAATTAGGATTTGCCAACAACTTTCTGATGTTAGCCCAAAGTCTTCTATGGTTGGATTTGACAACACAGGTTACCCAACATTCATTTCGTTGGCCCAGCCACGAGAATGCCTACCAACCGTTTCCCTTCCATGCCAACGATGTGAGCTGCTGGGGGATTGATGATATCTCGCTTATTAATATAATCTAATCTATTTAAATTTTGTAATGAAAAATGGTATACAGCTTCATCTAGTTAATCAATCACTCAATCCTCATTCATACTTAGCTCAAAATACCTATATTGTAGTATGGATGCCATTTCAATGATATAATCTAATCTTATCAGCTTTTGCTAAAAAATTCTAATTCCCTTGTTTCTCATCACATAAAACCCAATATTATTCCTAATATTATCAAGTAAATATTAGGACAATACCGTGTCCTTTATTCTATCAGCTGCTAGAAGGACACAAATATTTGTGGAAGGTCTTAGTCATAAGCGATGGACAGGGGATGCGATAATCCCTGGTATGGATGTACGTTTTAGTATTAGTTGCAATATTGTCTTGTCTAAGGAACATGTCAGCCTTAGTTAATAAAAAGACGGAAAATTATAATCACCACAATCATTTTACACTTATTTTCATTCATACCTAGATTAAAATACCTACCTGAGTAAGACACAATAATTAATTTAAAGTGTCAAAGTAAAATATTTGTTGAAAAAAAAGTAATAATATGGAAAGTTAAGAAAATCCTTTTTAACAAAGCTACAAAAAGCTATAAATTGACAATATATTTTATATATTTATAAGCTACATGGTTTCCATGTATCTTTAGTTGTTTTTTCCTTTTGATGAACCTAAAATATCTTAGCAATCGCAGAACAATATTTTAGCAGTATGGGTACAAGTCTTGTAGTTCATAATTTTAGACTTCAAGACGAATAATTATAATAATAATTTAAATTTTAAAGTTTTCTTACCGTTAATGCTTCCTGCACAAAACTTGTCATGGGTTAGTAAAGGCTTGTTTCCGGCCCTTAGTCTTTTCAAACAATCGTCATATGTGATGAAGGACATATTTGCATATAAGGTTACATTACTTGCTTTATTATTGTCTTCTGTGGCTCCCCAACCAGCAACCTAGTGAAGAAGGTATATCGATTACATAATAAGGATGAGATGAAATAAAATAATGCACTAGTATCAGCAAAGAATTAGTAAAAATGAATTCGTTTTAATATGGAGGTTAAACATAATGAGAACATATCGCAGTAAATATTCAACAATTTTTTTTCTCATTAGCATACACTAAATGTTTGGACATCTCAATGGTAACAGGCTCCTTGGAATTTGGGAGTTGCCTGATCAATTCCATAATCAGACAACATTTTTAAACAGGCTATTAATTAAGCATAGTAAAGTCAGGTTTATTCGGATTTGAAACATCTGTATTGGGTTTTGATAAAATTACATAGATAATTAAGACATTAAGATGTCAATTTAATCTCAAGCTTCTTCAAAATTTTAGATGCAAATTTTGCATACCTGGCTGGACGCGGCAAGTGTTACTAACGATGAATGTGTAACATGATAAACCACACTCTGTATATTGGGGGTATTTCCATGCGGAGTGCTGCAAGCACTTTGCGCATGTGGGAATGGTCACTGTTTGACAATTAATTTCTGAACTGTCAAAGTGTAGGTATTTTTTAGGTTAGATTTACTGTAGATGTAGTTGTATTGAGCTTAGAGGTTAGATGTGATTGTTTCTTTCGGAATTATTGCATACTTAATCTGTGGCTGTGAGGGGTTGTAAAAGGAAGAAGGTTGTTTTAACGTCAGAAGAGCGTTTTATTTTCTATCTACTACAAATAATAATGATAACTTTTAATAAAATTATAAACAAATATTTAAAACAGAAAACGCTTCTGATATTTCTTAGCGACATTGTGGTCCAGAGGTTATATGTGCAGTCTGCCGCACTAATTTTGCAGGCACTATTTATGATCATAGTTGATGCAAGGTGAATGCCTATAATGATATCGTTACAGGTAATCCAAATTTTCCGCTATAGAGATCGGGATTATAACAAAATAAATACCACCCCAACAACATAATTAATACTGAGTTTATTTTCCAAGGAATTTTAGGGTGAGTTTTTAATTTATAAAAAAAATTCTTTGACAAAAATGCTTCATTAGTTCTATTGATCACATAACCATCTCTGTTTTAAAATGATTTGCAGTATAAACTAAATAAGCGTTTTAAACAAAAAAAACCTATGAATCCAGACATCTTGAAAAACAGATAACACACGATGAATATATTAAGGACTTAAGAGAACATAGACTAATGCAAAGAACTTTTTTTTTAAATCTCAACAACAGATAAAAACTTCTATGTCACAATTATGTATGTATAACAACATGCACAGCGATAGGCTACACACCTCTTTCAGATATGCACAAGATAATTGTATGTTACATGATACAGCACTGAAGTATAAGATAATAGAGACGCAACATTGTACAACGAGCATTGTGTGATTGATAGTGCCTGACAACATCTTGCCCTGGGAGCCAATATGCCACACAACGACCCTCCAGCTTAATCAAAGTTGATTAGAGTGCAAAGGTCCAGTGAACTATTGATTGAATTTACTACCAGCATTCAGGATGCCGCAAAAATTCTGTTACCAAAAATTACTGACCTTTTCTTTGTTTGAAATTCATTATTGGTGATGGTGGATTGATATTATTTAGATTCTTATTGCGGACATTTTCTATCACGATATTATGTAAAACAAAGTTTCACGACGTTTCGGGATCTGGAATCTGATCCCGTCCTCAGGTAAACTAATATCTAAAACATAGCACAATTAATTAACATATAATCCGGTCCAAACCAGTATAAAGCTGAAAACATAAAAGTTTAAAAGTAAAAAATTTTTTATTTATTTTTTTAGTCAAAAGATTTTTTGACTGCTTTAAACTTTTATGTTTTCAGCTTTATACCAGTTTGGTCCGGATTATATGTTAATTAATTGTGCTATGTTTTAGATATTAGTTCACCTGAGGACGGGATCAGATTCCAGATCCCGAAACGTCGTGAAACTTTGTTTTACATAATATCGTGATGGAAAATGTCCGCAATAAGAATCTAAATAATAAAAATTACTGACCTATTAGACAAAATAACAACAGAAATAAATGTGCAAACTTAAACATGTCTAGCAGGTTGACCGGCTCCGAGAACAGTTGATGAACTGAGGGGTTTCATCACATAGTTAGAGATGATATAGAATATTGAGATTTCACTAGCTAGAACCCTGGGCAAGGGGAATAAGTTCATACAATGGTATAATAATGGTGACTTCAGTGGTGTTGGTTGTTAATATTTTGACTGCTTTAATCTTTTTTGTTTTCAGTTATACACAGGCTTATCCTGGGCTATGTACCAATCGTGTTATGTTTTAGGTACTAGCTTGCGTGAGGACGGGATCAGATTCCAGATCCTGAACGTTGTTTTACTTAAAATCGTGATGGGAAATTTCCATGATAAAAACCTAAGGTACTTTGGTATTAGCCTGATGCCACTTGGCCGCCACCACACAGCACTCTGCGGACTTAGGTTGGTTATTGATAGTATAAAATATTATTAACGAGATAAAAATATTAATAAAGAACCTAACTTAAATCCGCAGAGCGCTGTATGTGGGGAATATCCCATGTATTATGATGTAACGCATCAGTGGTATCCGGCTAATACTTAGTACCAAATGTAACAAATGTAATTATATTTTCAAAAAAGGTTGGCTGTATTCAAGTGCTTAAATTAGATTTTGCTTAGTTACATTATCTTAAGTCTTCAAACTACCCTTTAGTAAGTAGCAATTTTTGATACAGAATATGAAAAATTTTCACATATTTTCAGGGGCATATCGTGATTTAGGGTGGGATTCATGCTATAGGACATTGCACACTGCTTGTGTGTGGAACTAATTGTATACTTACTTTTCCCACTGTATTGGGTTGTGGTTTGAATGTTCCGAGCCAATCAAGACAAGCCGGCCTGATGACAGCAGTAGACTGTACACTCACAACCAGGTCCAGCAAAGCAATATCCTTAGCATAGTTAGACAGGCTTCCTGCATATTGTTTGGGAACGACCACCTTCCTCACCTGAAACATATAGGCCTTTACATAACATAAAGGGGCTGAGACAAGTAGGCGCATCAGCCAAATTGGCTTCCTGATAATTAATTGTGATGAATAGTTCAGGTTCACTCCAATCTTAAGAGCCTTATAAAGAAACTGTATTTGGCATTACCTTAAAATTTACATGTTATCTAGAATCAAGAATTTTTATTGTCGTTAACCACAATACATGTGTAATCAACAAAGTCCTAATATTAATTATATATATATAACAAATAATAAAAATCCATAACAAATAATAAATCATGTATATGTATCTAAAAACTTAATTCACTCAAAATCGTGCCATTGACTTCAGTTAAAAATTCATCCTGAATTTTGTTTTTAACCCTTTTGGTCCTATGCAACGTTCATCATTCTTCCTAAAAGTGCTGGGCAACAATATATAATTTATTTATTTTCCATTTATTCAAACTTTTCCTATTGCTTTTAGTGTTCCTCTTCTTATAGCTTCTATCATTCTTCGAGGAATCATGTAATTTATACATGTCTTGTTCTCGGTTAGCGGTGTATGAGTTGTAGGCATAACAGGTTATCTACTAACTAGCGCTCCTAGCGGCGAGCGAGGATAGCTGGCTCCCCCCTCTAATGACTTAGTGTAGTGTGTGACGTAACGGCAAGTGATTCTGTACCCTCGGCTTGCGCAATCGTGGAGGTTTCAGTCTACACTTAAACCTCCACGATGTTATTACCTACTTAATAAATACAGGGTGTTCATTAAAGTCGGGGACAACTTCGAAGGGAGGTAGTACTCATAAAAATAAACGAAAAATTTCCTATAAACATATATCGAAATCTCCTTTGTTTCGCCGCTAGCCGCCATTTTGTATTTTATACAAAAAACTTTATACATAAAGAACTATTTATATACAGAAACCAATCTGTGTACACGTATTTATTGGCCAAAGAGAAAAATATTCTTAAAGTATCATTTAGTTTGCTTTTATATTTTCAAGATGGCGGCGGTTAAAAATCTTTGAATTAAAATAACAAAAAAATCATTAACTTTATAAAATGTTTACAAGACATAAAAAGGATTTCAATTTTAATTTAAAATCAAGCGACTTTTTAATGAACATAATCCGTCCTCAGATAAGTGACAAAACGTAGGTTTAATGTTAGATTACAGAGTCCATGCGCCACCGGGGCGTAGCCGTGGCGAAGAAGCCGCTTTGTGCCAGCTGAACTCCGCTTCTTAGCCACGACCGCGCCGCAGTGGTGTGTGTGCCTTGTAATCTAACATTAAACTTGCATTTTCTTGTATATTAGTTTTGTGTAATTTTCTCTATAAGTGTTTCATCGTAAGTGTTTGTGTATGTTTTTTCATTTTTAAGTAGTATATTGGGTTTTTCATTGCATGTTAGTAACGTAAGGAAAAATCATATTAGGATAAATTGTAAGTTTTATTCAGATGTAGGATGTAAGTAGGATTTTTTTCCACTTGATAACAGAGGAGTTACCTTTACCTCCCAAAACAAGTTTAGTTTAAAACACTAGAAGCGATAAAAAAATTCTGAATGAATTGAAAATAAATAATAGAAAATCCATCCCATCGCTGTTATAAATCTCAAGCAAACAGACAATATATCCTTGTAGTGTTTTTTCTGTTATTGGCAGTCTCATTCCTGTATTTTGATCGGAATTGCGGCATGAGAAACCTGAATAAGTGTTCTATTTGAGGATTTTTTACGTTGAAATTTCATATAGTCTTTTATTAGTAACTAAACATGGACTAAAACTATATCCGAGGGTGTTATCAATGCTTATTGTTTAAGTTTGGCGGGACTTTACTGACGATACATTCAGGATATCGTTATGGCCAGGGCCATAATAACCAAGTTGGACGGTATATTAGAATGTTATCTTAACGTAAAATAAATTTTACTTATGATAAATATTTTTTCAATTTAATCTCCTTGAGATTTTATTTTACTTTTTTTGACTAATTAGTCATTTTGATTTCAAGGAAATATTTACTTATAATGATAAGTATCTTATTTCTTAACACTGAGTCATACAACTTGTAAAAAGGACAGGCTTGTATTTGTTATCCTACAAATGCTCGGACGAGTTCGTAAACCAGACATATCGGTCAATGGGAACGGGTAGTTTGGGGGGTTTTGTACCCCAAAATGGGGTTTTTTGCGTTTTTCACGTGTAATTTTTAAAAATTTCTAATTTTATATTTCACCATTGGAATCAGCTTAAAAAACTACACAATTAAGTTCCTTAAAGTTTTTCTCTATCTCCAACGGTTACCGAGATATTAAAAAATCTAAACACAGTACGTTGTATTGTGGGGCTCCAATGTTAATCTTATGGAGGATAGGGAAAAATTAATATTTCCCATATTAATCAATATTTTTTTATGAAACTTGATATTTAGCTTCATGTGGTTGAGATCTATCCTTTTATGCTTAAAAATCATAGTTTATGTGTTTTATCATGGCAGCAAACCTGCATACTCTTTTCCCATATTAATCATATAGGGAATAGGCAAACTCCTTTATTTATGGACAGATGTTGATGAAAGTTGGTATGAATGTTAAGATAAAAATTATTTATGGTAGAAATGACTACTTTCAGTGTTTCTCACAGCAGCTAACCTGCACACTCTTTCCCATGTTAATCTTATGGAGAATATAGGCAAATAATTCTCATGGTTATGGACAGATTTTTATAAAACTTGTCATATATTATTATTATATTATTGATTTGGAAATTCGCTGAGTACGCAGGTCTGCTGCGACGGGGGTATAATTATTTATATGTATGTGTCTGTGCACACGATAACTCTCGTAAAAATGGTCCGATCGAGACCAAATTTGGTAGAGACGTGTATTCCTACAAATGCTCGGACGAGTTCGTAAACCAGACATATCGGTCAATGGGAACGGGTAGTTGGGGGGGTTTTGTACCCCAAAATGGGTTTTTGCGTTTTTCATATGTAATTTAAAAAAAAATTTCTAATTTTTTATTTCACCATTGGAATCAGCTTAAAAAACTACACAATTAAGTTCCTTAAAGTTTTTCTCTATCTCCAACGGTTACCGAGATATTAAAAAATCTAAACACAGTACGTTGTATTGTGGGGCTCCAATGTTAATCTTATGGAGGATAGGGAAAAATTAATATTTCCCATATTAATGAATATTTTTGGATAAAACTTGATATTTAGCTTCATGTGGTTGAGATCTTCCCATTTATGCTTAAAATTCATAGTTTATGTGTTTATCATGGCAGTACCTGCTTTTTTCCCATATTTTATAGGCAAATTTTTTTTATGGACATTGTTTTGAAAGTTGTAAAATCTTGAGATAAAATAATTATTTTGGTAGATATGTCTATTTTATTTATGCAGCAACAGGACTCTTTGCCATGTTAATTTTATGGGGAATAAATTTTTCTCATGTTTATACAGATTTTTTAGAAAACTTGTCATTATATAATACATTGATTTAAATTCTGAGTACGCATCTGCTAAACTATTATGTTTTTGGCATATCATTTTTGTATTTTGATCGGAATTGCGGCATGAGAAACCTGAATAAGTGTTCTATTTGATGATTTCTTTTACGTTGAAATTTCATATAGTCTTTTATTTGTAACTAAACATGGACTAAAACTAAATCCGAGGGTGTTATCAATGCTTACTGTTTAAGTTTGGCGGGACTTTACTGACGATACATTCGGAACATCGTTATGGCCAGGGCCAAAATAACCAAGTTGGACTGTATAAAAAATGTTATCTTAACGTAAAATAAATTTTACTTATGATAAATATTTTTCCAATTTAATCTCGTTGAGATTTTATTTTACTCTTTTTGACTAATTAGTCATTTTGATTTCAAGGAAATATTTACTTATTCTTACTTATAAGTATCTTATTTCTTAACACTGAGTCATACAACTTGTAGAAAGGACAGGCTTTATCGTAATAAATAGTCCAACAGCATTGGCTAGTTACTAGGGGTCTGTGGTGCACCGAAAAAATCGGTACAGTACGGTTCCAAGCCTTGTATCGAATTTCGGTACGGTACAAATAAGTAAAAAGTAAAAATTAAGTCACTATCCAGTCTAGGTTGCCATCAAATATAACTATGGAACATCTCCTGCCGAAAACATTGATTAAAACCCGACCATTAAAGGCTTTATAATATTCTACAAAGTAATATAGAATTACAACACTGCCCAGATGTACGGAAAATACTGAACATAAGACTGACTCGTAGCGTGTTAGTGAATGATCATTTGAAACCTCACTAAAATCAGGCTACCAGCCGTCTCCCTGCCGGCTCAAAATTATTGTGCTTCGCAGCTTATCATCGTATCCTCGTATAGCAGCTTACGCGATCACGGAACCGTTCCTCCTTTTGACGCAAAAAAATAGTCGTACCAATATGAAGCTCGTATTTATTTGTCGTGTTTCAAATAGTGATGGGATTGTACCTGTGATTTTTCAATAACAGTGAAAACCTTTTATACTGAGATTTGTGATTCTTTCTTTTTGCTCTGACAGACTGTTGATGATGTTATAAAACCAATACAGAACTGTGATTTGCCGTAGTATAGTAGATAGTGATCTCGCTATCTTGGGATTTTCACTCAAATAAAACAAAAAATCATTATGTTAAGGATATAACTGAATAAAGGAAATAAATGAACAGTTTTATTTTTTAACAATATGTTCTGGATTTCCTCATTAGTGGAACCCCTCAAATCCGAACTAATTGGGACTGAAGCCTTTTCTTCCCGGGAAATAATATTACGCACTTATATTGTCACTGTATGTAAGCGACGGGAAACGCAGTGATTGGTGTTAAACAGGCTGTGCATGACTCAATAATTTTATATGGGCAGTAACCTTGGCGGGTGGATTTACGTCCCATGACATGCCATTGTTTGTAGTTGAGACTTTGTTAAAAATAAATCACTCTCCTCCAACCCCCACCCTTACTGGGATGCATATTGCGTCTGTCTGTCTTTGTCTATTTTAGTTCTTAGAGCGTTTACCTGCTGGTAAGTGCGTATTGCTAACAATCGACGTGGCTTGGAATTACGTACGTGTGAAGGTTGTCTTTAACAGTTAAAGATAACAGACTTGAACCTTGAAAAAAGTGTATGCTATTTATTTTTTTGATTTCCTGAGAACATGTTCAGATTTGAGGGGTTCCACTGTAATATTAAACCATAAACCACTTTATACTAAAATAACTATTTTAGTCTAAAGAGCCCTTTGACATTTTATGAAAGTGTTTGATTTAATTTGAACAATGATTGTGATTGGTTGATTTAAAAATAATAAACCAGGAAAAGACCCCTACTAGTTACTTACATCAACGATCTGTGCTCCTTCCTCTTTAACCTTAAAATCTCGGTAGAATTTCCCTAGTCCTACTTTCAGATCTCTAGGATTCAAAGGCTTACTAGTTTCTTTGACTACTGCACAGTGAGCCGCTGAAACAAAATATTATCATAAACAATAGTATTATAAATAGTATCCTTGATTAAAAATAACAATTTTCGTCAGGGGAAATACTGAAATATGGTAAGTTTTGAAGCCAGAAAAACTAATGTAACAAATGATATTAGAGAACAATTCACAGTTTCTCGGAATGCAAGATCATTATTAGTTGGTTAAAGAATGTGGTATGATAATTTGACTCGTCAACTACGAATTTTAATAACTGATAAAATTCAATAACATATAGTTTTAAAATACAAAGCGTATCGTTATTGATAGTTACGCCTACTATCAGACTGTAGTTTGCTATTATTCCACACTAAATATGATTTCGGCAATGAAATATCTTGTAATGTTTATCCGATACTTGTTAACAAAGCTCAAAAATCATAATAACTAATTTTGCAACTGTATTTGCACGAAAAATAATAGACAAATTCTACTACTACTTTTCGTTGTCACATTAAAAAATTCACCACATACACATAATTTGAGCAATACAATAAAGTTTCCAAATTTATGACATTTGGCCAATTTTGTCGTTAAAAGTGTTCACATAACCAACACGTTTACATTACATAATTTGTTAGCCCTCTTTCCTTTTAGAACTAATACATAAATTCTAGTGTATGTAGAAGTTTTTCTGTCAATCTGTTGTTTAACTCTGTGTAAAAAGATCTTTTTCATTGTTTTTTGCTACCAAATTTATTTTTCGGATAATATGACCTTTTTTCTGTTACGACCACGGTCCCGGTCTTTAAATTGACGGATTAGAGGGGTTCTACTGTACTAAAATGGAACTATTTTATAGGCTGAGGCTCTGTACAAATGTGTACATGTACACATGCAGACACATACACACACACACACACACACAAATGCTTGAAAGTGGCATTATAATGATGGCAATAATAAAAAAATAAAAGTTATACTTTACTTTATACTTTTAACTGAAATGGCGACCTACCCAGGTAGGTATTTTAACCCTCTATCTGGCAAGCGTCTCTGAGAGACGATTTTTGAAATGTAGCCTGAGATGGCAGCGTCTCTCAGAGACGATTTTTACATCGATATGTTTTAAGAGGTATTTTTGCTATAATAATCGTATTAAACGCAACAAATGCTACATCATTAGAAAGAAGAGATTCTAAGCGTTCATTAACATATATAAAACATTATCGGACCGCTTTTATGTCACCAAGCATAATTTTTCAAAACTGATGACTTTTCGGTGATTTACACCGGAGCAGACGATGGTTCTTTGTTTACGCGAAATCACTGACATTCCAACTCTTCTATTTATTTTATTTTAGGCCCCAGAAAAAAGTGGTTGGTATCCCTGGACAGCTGATGTCATGCAGAACAACTCGTCTGTTGTACGTTTTTTGATTCGAGCAGTAGTTTAGAAGTTATAATAAATTACAAAACTAAGTCTTTTTACAGAAAAATTCGTCTCTATTGAGACGTTTGCCAACAGAGGGATAAAATATGTATTCATTTAATTTCATATAAATATATTTATATAACTGAAAAGTACGAAAGTTGCTCTTTTGACTGTTCTAACTTGGAAACCTATGTGTCATACGGCTGATTTTTCCTGATCATTTGAAGTTTGCCATTTTCGTTGATATACGTTTAAGAAAAATCGGAAGGTCAGCTGTATCTGTGTTGTGAAAATGAAGTTTACTTTTTTAGTGTGCGATTTTTTCTTAAAACGTTGATATGTTTGACTGATATTGTGCTGCGGGTAAATGAACATTTTATTAAGATTTTTTTTTCATTCCAAGTAAAATTTGACATTTTTCTCCTGTTAATTGTGTTTTAATTGTAATAATGTCTTTCTAACCTGTTCAATCTTTGTTTGTTTGTTTACTTTGTTTATATTTTGGCATCATTCCCAAATGGATAGCACCCAGGTGTCTCGAAGTGATATGGACATTCACAACGAACACATCTCTAATGACCATAGCTATAGCAGAAATTTAACTCATTCATCTTGCTTAGACAATAACGTGCTTAGCCAATCTGTAAACGCCTGGCAAACTGTTGTCTATAGCACTCAAAAGAGAGGGTTGAGTACTAATGTCACCCAAAAATCAAAAAAATCCCGTCAAAACGTAAATGAGTTTACGTTGAAAACCCAAAATAGTTTCGATCCACTTAATGCATCGACTGTGTCTGCAGATGAAACCACCCCATCTCGGGATCCTAAACCTCCTCCGATTTTCATACCTGATGTTCAGAATGTAAAGAATATGATACTATCTGTTGAATCGGTTATTCTGAAGAATGAATATACTTACAGGTGTATGAGTCAAAATCAAATAAAACTCAATCCTACTTCTGTTGATGCCTACCGTAAACTGGTTCGCAGGTTGACTGAAATGAACGTTAAATTCCATACATTTCAGCTAAAACAAGAGAAAGCTTATCGTGTTGTACTAAAAAATATGCACTTTTCAACCGAAACTTCAGAGATTAAAACCGCGATTGAGGATCACGGGTTCTCAGTCCGAAATATAACAAACGCAAAGCAAAGTCAAACAAAAAATCCTTTGCATATGTTCTTCATTGACCTGGAACCTAACTCCCAAAACAAAGACATTTTTAATATAAACTACTTGTTAAATGCAAAAATTACATTTGAACCACCGCACAAAAGGAAAGAGATAGTCCAGTGCAAAAAATGTCAATCCTACGGCCATACGAAATCTTATTGCTGGCACAATCCCCGCTGTGTTAAGTGCGGTCAGCAACATGAATCCCATAATTGTACAAAACCAAAAGAAGCTCCGCCTACTTGTGCACTCTGTAATGGTAAGCACCCCTCCAATTACAAGGGCTGTACGATTTACAAAGAAATCAAACAAAAGTCTTTCCCTCCCTTAAGACAGAGGAATTCTACGATGATACGTGGAACAGAAGAAACCCCAGCTCCAAAATCAAATTCGGACCCGTCAAGCTCCCACGAAAATGACGCTCCGAACTCAAGCCGAGGCCGGGCCTCATCTTATGCCCAGATCGTCTCATCAAAAGGCAGATGTTTAAAAGAAGACGAAACCAGCAATATTACTCAGGTAATAAATAGTTTTTTCGACAAATTTGAAAAAATAATGCTACAGCAGGCACAACAGATAGGGACATTAATGAACCTATTATCCACTGTAGTCAGCAAAATTAAATGAACTCTTCTTATAGAATAGGATTATGGAATGCTAATGGCTTGGCCAAACACTACCAAGACATTAACCTGTTTATACATCACAACAAGTTAGATATACTGTTAGTTTCAGAAACTCACTTTACTAATTTAAATTATCTTAAAATTCCCAACTTTGTTACGTATTCTACTAATCATCCTGATAATACTGCTCATGGCGGAACAGCAATTCTAATCAAAAACAATATCAAACATTATGAACATCCTAAATATCAATTAGACCATTTACAGGCCACAAAAATAACCTTAGAAGATTGGAATGGTCCCATAACATTGGCTTCTGTATACTGCCCTCCGAGACATAACGTTTCTAGTGATGATTTTACAAACTTTTTCAATACTCTTGGTAACAGATTCTTATCTGGCGGTGACTATAACGCAAAAAATGAGATGTGGGGATCAAGAATTACAAATCCACGAGGTAGGCAACTTGAGCGAACCATCTTAAATAACAACTTGGGTTATATGTCCACGGGGGAACCTACATATTGGCCTTCCGACCTCAATAAGCGACCTGACTTGCTGGATTTTTTCGTAACCAAAAATATTTCTGATAACTATCTTAAAATCGAGTCTTGTCTTGATCTTTCGTCCGATCACTCACCAATAATTCTAAGTGTTGGTATGTCAGTTATTACAGCAGAAAATGATACTCATTTATGCAATAAATATACTGACTGGTGTCATTTTCGTGAAGTTCTGTCATCAAAAATTGATACTAATATTCCTTTAAAAACACCAGAAGACGTAGATAACTGTGTGGAATGTTTTACGCAAGCCATACAGCAATCGGCTTGGCTTACTACTCCAAAACCGACCGCTAAACAGTATCAAAAAATCAACTACCCTATTTGCGTAAAAATGAAAATAGCAGAAAGGAGGCGCCTAAGAAGAATATGGCAAAACTCAAGGAGTCCAGTGGACAAAACCAACTTCAACAGAGCTTCACGCAACTTATCGGCAATGTTACTTAAAATTAAAAATGATTGGTTTTATGAGTATACCTCAAACTTGACGCCAAATGAATCAACAAACTACTCTTTATGGAAAGCTACGAGAAATTTCAAGCAACCTAAAACTCCAATTCCTCCAATTTTGAAACCAGACGGCCAATGGGCGAAGAGCAGTCAAGAGAAGAGTGATGTGTTTTCAAATCACTTTAAAGACGTATTTAAACCTAATTACACAGGAGTTGACATCAGTGATGAAGTAAACGTACTTCTTGAAGCCCCAACACAAATGGACCTCCCAATCCAACCTGTTACTATCGATGAACTAAGATCTGTCGTCCAGAAGGAGCTCCACGAAAGGAAATCTCCTGGCTATGATTTGATAACAGGTAAGATCCTCAAAGAGCTTCCTGGCAGAGCATTTTTTATGTTGATGTTGATATTCAACGCTGTTTTACGATTGGAATACTTTCCGAGTCAGTGGAAAATATCTCAGATTGTCGTGGTTCCTAAGCCTGGCAAACCTCCTCATGAAGTGTCATCTTACAGACCTATAAGTCTTCTTCCTGTTATCTCTAAAGTATTTGAAAAGCTATTACTAAAGCGTTTACTGCCTATAATTAGTGGTAACAATTTAATTCCGAGCCACCAGTTTGGGTTCAGAAGAGAACACTCAACGGTTGAACAAGTACACAGAGTAGCGAATGTAATTAAACAAGACTTGGAGAAGAAACAATTTTGCTCGGCTGCTTTCTTGGATATTAGTCAGGCATTTGATAAAGTATGGCACGATGGTCTACTTTATAAAATAAAATCTTTGCTCCCTCACCCTTTCTACAACCTATTTAAATCATATTTAAATGGTAGGTTTTTTCAAATAAAATTTCAGGATGCACGTTCTAGCTTCTGTAGGATTGAATCTGGAGTTCCTCAAGGAAGTGTTCTCGGACCTGTATTATATATACTGTACACAGCAGATCTTCCAATAAACCCAAGAGTGGTCGTTGCTACATTTGCAGATGATACAGCAATATTGGCATCACATCAAAACGCTATTTCTGCCTCCCAAATTCTTCAACAAACCTTAAACAGTATATCAGACTGGCTCAAGAGATGGAGAATCAAAGTTAACGAAGGAAAGTCAGCCCACGTAACTTTCACACTAAGGCGTGAGGTCTGTCCTCAAGTCTTTTTAAACAATGCTGCAATCCCTCAAGTAGAAGTTGTGAAATACCTGGGTATCCACCTGGATAGTCGACTTACTACTTACATCATCATATTTGGATTAAAAGACTGAATTTAAATTTAAAAACAAAAAAATTAAATTGGCTCATTGGAAAATACTCAAAATTATCAGTTGAAAACAAAATTTTAGTGTATAAAACAATATTGAAACCAACATGGACATATGGCATCCAGCTATGGGGAACCGCTTCCAACACTAATATTGACATAATTCAAAGATACCAGTCAAAAACTATTAGGAATATTGTTCAAGCCCCTTGGTATGTTTCAAATCAAGTTATTCATCGTGATCTCAAAATTCCTTTTGTTCGTGAAGAAATCTCAAAATTCAGTGAGAAGTATGAAAAAAAACTCATCACCCATCCAAATTACTTAGCTGTGAACCTTTTGGACAACAGTGAGACGGTATACCGGCTGAAGAGGCACGATTTTACAAATCTAAGTGATCGATTCAAATAGCTGTATCTAAATTATAATACTGTTAGTTCATTCACTGGTTTGTCACTAACAACTAATGTCAATTTCGTATTTTATCTCATTTACTTATTGTTATAATTTGATGTAACAGATTGTAAATAAATATACTGGTTATTAAAAAAAAAAAAAAATTTTCGTTGTGTTGTCAACCGCATCGGCGCCATAAGCTAGCCAGCCATTCAGCTGCCGAACGGAGCGCAGACATGAAATTATAAGTTTTTATCTTCTTTTCGTATTAACTTAACTCTTTACTGTTTCAAATAGTTCACAATTTATATTTTTCTATCTTATTTCATATTCCTACATTTAAAATTTTGTTTAGTTTTTACGTTTTGTTTTAATACTTTTCTAACTATCCAAAGCATCCCTTTATAAAAGTTGTAAAAAGTATATATTTTCTAAATTTATAGTAAATTTTCTAAAAAATGTATATTTTGGATTCTATCTTATAAAATTAGTGAAAAACTTATGAGTGTTCAAACTTCAACAAATTTTAGAAAATCGCAAAAAAATATTTTATTAATTTTACTTTATGGGTCTTCTAATTTTTTGTCTTAGGGGTAAATAAAAATTTAACATTTTTTATATAAATAAGTGTAAATATGTATAATAAAACCTGCTTTTCTTGGTTATTTTTGGAATTTTACTAATTTTCCTAGTACCCGGAAAAAATATGATTTTTTTGATAAAATGTTCGGTATTTATAAAATAGTAAGAATCTTCTTACTGTTTGGAAATATTTCAAAAATAACTGTTTGGTGATAAATACTAATACATTGTTAATCTTTTTTCAAAATATCATCATTAGGAAAAAAATTGTTATCAACTTGTAATATTTGATAAAACTTTGAATATTAGTTTTGAGAAAACAAAATTTTTTTGTTATCTTGAGTTTTTTAGTAAAATATTTAAGAAATATAACTTTAATTTGTCACCATTTGATGCGTCATTTTATGCAGAAACAGAATATATATAGTTTTATGGTAATATCGCTCAGTAAAACCAATTTATAAATCATATTATGTAGCTACTACCACAAATCTGTAAAATCTCTGCCATCTCACACTTGGGGGCATGCAGACGACGCCCGCCAGATATAGGGTTAAGCCAAGTATGAATGAGGAATGAATGTAGGATGATTGTGGGGCGATCTTGTAGTCTTGTTACTGACTAAGGCCGACATGTTCCTTAGACAGGACTGTTAATTAATAGCCCAACAGCCGATGGCAAATAAGGGACCTACAGTTTAACGTGGAATCCGAACCACACCCTCTGAATTACGAATTGGTCTAATTATGAGGATAGGCTTTGTGGATTAACGTAGTATTCAATAGTGCGGACGTTAATCCACACAAGAGAACACCACAACCACCACCATCTCTCACAACTATCCACAATTCGTGACCTCCAAGTAGCTGGATTACAGGATGTCGCCACCATCCCAGTCAGGTTATAGCTAGTTACAGGTTGCTAAAATTGAAGAATGTTGTCATTTTTGTATTATATTATTAGGTAACTGTATAAAACCTGAATGAAGTTTTGGTCATTTATCGGTTGACAACAATGGTTCCTATCACCTGGAAAAAAAATATATAATTTATTGGTGTGAGGTTTGTCACACTTAAAGAACATGTTAACATGGTGAACAAAGAGAAGATAAAGTGGATGAATAATAATGAGGTATGCCATGTTACCTGTCAACACTACATGAGACGTGATGAGGGTTCCACCACATTTTTGCTCAAATTGTTGGGATGCAGTGCGGTAGTATAATGCAGCCAACCAGGGAAATTCTCCTTGTTTTGATTCTATCCCATCTTTGATCAGGGGCCGAACTTGGGTTTGAGAAACGCCACAAGCTGAAAAAAACTTTAAATATTGAAGATAGTTTGGTTAGTTAGCTATACTAGTGATTTGTTAAGGCTTTTTCTTGTGAAACTATTCTGTCATAGTTAGACCAATTTTAATGATTGAAATGTAAACATTTTTTTTGTAGTTGTGTAAAACAGATTTTCTGTATCTTTGAGCATGAAATGAGATGTTCTTAACCCTACAACTGGTAGGTGTTTTAGCCTTAACTAAATGATAAAATCTCAACTCTTTTTGTAATAAGCAGTTTAAACAAAATAAACACAAAATGTGCCCCCCTTAACCATACAATACTAAAAGAAGCAAAACAGGTGTCCACTGCAATCCTAATAAACTAAGCCTACAAATGTGGCCAACTTCCATCCAAGCCAGTCATTTTATTTTATTTGGGTCGTTTATTTTAGGTGGGCCCTTCCTCCACTGTACCACACATTTGCAAGCCAAAATGGGATTAGAAACGTGCATACTTCCGTTTGGCTTTAACATTTCACTCGTCAGTGACACACCTTAGCTGGTTACGCTAAGTAGACAGCATCCAAAAAAAATGTTCAAGCGGCTATAAAGCATACGCTAACAGCAAAACAGTGAACTCAAAACAACCAACTCTGTTCGAGGACTATCGTAACCCATCACCCCTAACTCCTATGAAAGAATCCTGAAAATATCTCACAGAATTCAATATTTTGCCACTAAAGTATGTTTTATAGCCAACTAAGCACTCTGTTACATTATGCAAGTGTAGCCGAGATCTTTAAGGCGTATCACTGACGAGTGAAACATCGAGGCCTTTTGGAGGTGCAAGGGTTCAAATCCCATGACCATGAGCAATCCTAATTTGTAGAGGTGTGCGGATATCCAAAAATTCAGTTCGGATTTGGATCGGATCGGATATCTGAAACTGATCCGAATGTATTTTAGATATCCGGTAATATCCGATAAATATCAGAATTATCGGATAGACTGTATATTTCAGCAATTTGAACAAAAACAACGAGATTTTTGTGGAGTCACTTTCTTTGTTTTTTAAAGCGTTAATAAAATATATATCGGCGATTACAGTTATCATTTTGTAAACAGTTAAATTTTTGGTATGCTACTGCATTTATTTGACTTTGTACTAGATATTATTTGAAAATGTGTTCAAGAAGTACAAGTGTAATTCAAATATTCTTGCTAACTTCTACAACTCAAACTTCTGAATTGAACCTCAGTGATTCAAATTTTAATAATGCTAATCTAAAATTATTCAAACTATTGATAGTTCAAAGATTAGATTACCTTATGAACTTCCAAAGTAAATTGGTTTTCCCTTGAATTTTGAATAAGCGAGGTTCGACTGTATTATGTGTTGTACCAAGGCAAACAACAAGCCAAATTAACAGCATAAATGATGTCATTACCAAAAGAAAGCTAACTTTAAAATAATAATGTTAAAGCTAACCTTTCGTCCATAAGACTGCTATTCATAACAAATAAAAAAGGTAATTTTTTGAATTAACAAGTTTTATTGATTACACATGAATATTAAGGGCTTAGAAAAGACATTTAAATGACTTACAAGTTATTGGGTGCAGTCCTTGCACCATTTCTCCTGGGGTTCCACATGGCACGGGCGCATCAGTGCTCACAGAAGTATGATGTCATTTGTCTTTCTATAAGGACAGAACCCACGGATATTGTGTCAGAGATGTGATTGCTGCTGTTGATTTTCTCCAGGAATGGGGACAAATTTTGGGGAATAGTTCGACCCATTTTTTGCGAGTCAAAGTTGATGCTGCATGCACTTATTACAAAGCTGGTAGGGTAATCGTTGCGCAAAATCTTCTTTGGAAAGGACCTTATGATTTCTGGACACGCTTTTGTGTGCAAAGATGACATATGATAAATGTTGCTAATTATTTCAACAACATGATATTCAACATACCATAAAATACAGCAAGAGGCCACCTTATTATTCTTTTACTAGTTAACATCTTCCTCACACATCTGGTCCAATGTGTCAATAGCTCCTTCTCGGTTGTAGGCCTAACCCTCAACGATTTCCGGTTTATTGCTAATACTGTTTGTTATTGGCTGAATACGAATTTTTGACAGGAGTAAAACTACTTTCCATTTAGTTTACTATGAAACCATAGTTTTTCTTGATCATAACAAAACTTTAAAACATAAAAACTTCTTCGTTTCCAGAATTTATCATTTCAGTGGGTATTTCTGGCTTGTTTTGCTGCAATGTTCCAACGATCGTAAAGTTGTAGCATCTAACAATTTAGAGGCCGGTGGAACACTAATGAAGTAATTGTCCATTGTAAAGTTTGTATTTGTTCCATATATGGGTGGAAAAATTTCTTCTACAAAAGAACTCTGCTTGAGGCTCGTTGCAAGTAACTAAATGTCCCCTAAATGCAAGTAAGTATCTTTTCTTTTCATCAATTAATAGATAGATATGACCCAAGTTTGTTGTTGCTCTTACAAGAACCGATAGACCTTACCCATACATCTCTGATTATAGCTAATCTGTCTTGACTGCACCATTGTTCTTAGTTTCTTATAGAGTCAAAGGGCAAACACTCAAGTTAAAAGTCAAGACGAGCACAACTCACTGATGCTAGATTGCTCTCCAAAGAATTCTCCATTAAAGATTTTATCTGTAGCCCTGTAGTTAAATCCTTTTGGCAAGCTGTCAAAACAAGCACACCCAAAAGTGAATCAAATTCATGTCTGGTGATTTTGGATTCTGAAGTATTTAGGGAAGAATAATTTTGCTGTTTTTTTTAATGGTAGTGTTTGTATGTAGCAAAATAATGTCTTTCATTTCAAAGGTAAAAAATAAAGAGAACACTTCCAATGGTGTTGTTTTGTTTCTCGCTTCACCTACTGGTCCTTGCCGAAAATGGACAATAATTAGGGTAGCAGTTTGAATTATATTAGTGCATTACTTTATAAATGGCCGTTTTGTCTTTGCCATTTGTTGTTGTTGTGTTGCCGTTGTCTTGCTGTTTTGTAGTTTTGCCTTGTATTCTTTGGTTTTGACAAACAACATGGAGAGCAAAAGCTGTTTGTGGTGGAGTTTCTACAATTGGGAATCCAGACAGTGCCTAACCCACTTCAGTAGGGCTATACGATGCAGATAGGTCTGAAGAAATGGGTGTTGACAGACGATGTTCAGGGTAGCCAGATGCTGAAGGTACCTGATGTGGGACAAGTAGTGAAGAATTTTGGTTCACTGCAGGTCCTGGTTCTCCAAGTACGTTTCAATAACATTATCAATGGATAGTGGATTCTACGGTTATGGCAGTTACATTTTCGTTTGTATGCTCTTCTTGTCAGTCACTTCACTTTCTGAATCATGGTAAACACTCCCCTCTTCATTGGAGGAATCAGCATCAGAGTCATCACTATCAATTCTAGAAAATTATAGTGCATCACCAATTATTTTGGAGCCACTGTCTAATCCTTTCAATGAAGGTCCAGTTCTTCTTTGTTCATCTGGATCCATTTTATTAAATTTATCAAATATTTACATATGTTAAAAACAGCATATATACAATCGCATTTTATATATACATCTATAAAAACATATATACAAATGACATATAAATATACAAGAAATGATAAATAACATATATACAAAAGAACACTTTTACACACATAAACTAACTACTCGTCAAATAAGTAAACTATGTTGCTAAAGTAGACAGATTAGTAGGAGAGGTAGAGCACTGAATCTCTTTCAACACCTAGCAACTCCGGTCCTCCCAATGGGAGGATTTGCCCACGGTGTTCCAGGCAGAAGTGGCAGCCATCAAGGAATGTGCAACAAGCAACAGAGGTGACAAGAACAGGAACATGACCATTTCTCAGATAGTCAAGCCACTCTCAAGACACTGGACTCCTGTACCTTCGACTCCAAGATCGTGTGTGAATGCTTCAAAGCGGTGGTTTCTCTTGCCTGTCATAACTACGTTACCCTTTGCTGGGCCCTACGTATACTCAGGTATTATGGCAATGAAACAGCGGATAGTCTGATGGCGCTTCGATACCATTTGTGGGCCCACAACCCTTTTGTAGCATCTCCAGGCTTCCAGGCTTTTAAGCCTGGAAGGTCCATGAGACATTCAACAAAAAGGGTGAACAAAAAGCCATATGGCAACGTGCTATAGGAACGCTATTCCTATTGTGTAATTCAGGTATGTTGCTAAAAATTAACTTATACCACTGAAATAACTCATGAAAAGGCAACAGTAACAAGGAAGTTAACCATTTGTCAACTTGACGATGCAAACTATATACCTGTCTAACCAAATAGTGCAAAGGACACTAATAACTTATACACTAACAGGGAGAATGAACATAGCAGGAGGAAGGAGACTGAAAGTAAACCCTTCACACAGGGCACAAAAACAATAATATTGCTTCATCAGCCCGACAAAGAGTTAGCTTTCTAGCGTTAAAAAGTGCTGGATATTGCATACAGACCATACTTTGTTACTACGATATTTTAAGCAGTAAAAAGAACAGTTGTTTCTCAATAATAATCCTAAAATTGGTGGCAAAAAAAGTGGGGTAACCAAGAAAGAAATGGACAGACATAATAAAAGAAGACCTTACACTGAAAGGAAAATCACTGTAGCAGGTGGAGGATGAGAAGGTATTCAGAGACGGATGAAGATGGAAGAGGCTTGTCAGCACACCTGTGAGACTGGAGCGGCTCAACCAATGATAATGATGAATCTTAACCCTACCCGGACGGGTGACGGATATATCCGCTTATGGCATTTGATGTCCCGGACGGGAAGAGGATATATCCGCTCTCTCTTCAGACAGACTGGAATGTGTTTGAGAAGTATCCAGAAGTTTCGCACTGCCGAGGCTCTGCTCTTTCCTCTAGCTGTGGTTTAGCAATGGACACGCAAACCCTGTCCCCTACCCCACCCCCCCTCTCTCTAGCACAAACCCCCTCTCCTGCCCTCCTTCCTCGACGTTTTGCACTCAACATTACGTTTCTTTGTTGGCTTAGCACCCAAAAGTTACAGTTGTCTGTCTAGCGCAATTATATAGTGATGCACGATGGCTTATAACATAAATTGTCCTAGTTTTATAGTGGTATTATTGAACAAAAGACTTTCGGAGGGTGATGTAAAATAGCTGAGTAAAAAATTATTTTGACAGTCTGAAGTGTTCCATTGTGTTTATTTAATGTAACAAAACACAAAGTATGAAAATTAATTTTATTTTTTCTTTAGTTTTCCCGTATTAAGTCACAAATTCACCTGTCCGGGAAGGGTTAAAATTGGTGTCTCATTCATATTATTTAAAATATTCACATAAAATTGGAATGAAGGTTTACCTGATTAAATTTTAACCACTAGTTGACATATTTTTATTTGATCAATTTTTCCCTGTGTATTGTAAGGCTATTTACTATTAGAATTTAGAAAACAATTGGATATGTGAGGGTGTCTACTTTGTTTATTTACAAATGTTTAGTTTATTCAAAGATTTGCAAAGTTTGATATCAAGTCTACTCTTGCGAGTCTTAGGTTAATACTTGGACCAGTGCTCTTCCCCGTCTAACTCTATCACCTACTTCTCCCAGACACAAAATTAGCACTTAATGCTGATACCACTGCTGTTAAAATTAAATATAAATTTCAAGGATACAGTAGATTTTCTTCACACTTTGATGATAATGTGTCAACCAATTGACACATTAGTTGATTGGTTTGAAAAGTGAATATGGTATTTAGGCAGTGGTGTAGTGCTAAAAAAATCTGTGCCGGAGCGGTGTGTGGCGTAGCGGTCCTTCCCAGGAAGGCCATTATTTTTTTTGGGGGGGGGGGGTGTAATGGGTAGTCAAAGTCTGCAAGTTCCTCAGTAAGGTCATTGCGTGGTCAAACGCGTGGAATTGTGTAAAATGATTTTATCTATTTAAAAAATAATTACATAAACAGAAGTTTAATTTTGCTAAAGCAACTAGTGATGCTCCTGGAGTATCTGTTGTATTCATGCAAAGTATTGCAGTCGAAGGCAAACGGTCTCTTTCTTTTTAAACCTAAACTGGAGCTCAAGGAAAAAGGACATATTTATAAATGAGTTTACCCACCACATAATACGGAGGAAAATCATCTAATTTTATTTTGTAAAAATCACCGCAACTTCATCAAAATTAAAAGCTGTTCTGTAGGAAGAGGGTGTGTTGAAATAAATATTTTGGACGGAGATTAAAATGAATAGGATTTAAATGGTTGAAGTCTGAAAATACAAATAGTTCTTAGTCAGCCTCAAGTTTGTTGTAAAAATTAATATATTTTTGAATAAAAAAAAACTAGAATAAAAAAAATTTTGAATAAAAAAAAGTATAAACTAGATACTATAAAAAGATATATGATCTTCAAGTAAGCCCTAGTGTCTGATCCTAGTGTTACAATGTTGTTAGGTTAGGTTAGGTTTTTGTTATCCTAAAATTGCCTCAATAATGCGTGTTGATCATGAAATGATGCGAGTGACTAGCTTACCTACCACTCTATAAAAAGACAATGTACAAGTATAAAAATCTGAGTTTCGGCTGCTCGAGCTGTGCCGGAGCGGCGCTCCGGACCGCTCCGGCTCCACTACACCACTGTATTTAGGATTACTTCAAGTAAATGCTGGACCAAATATTTTAATTTTCTATCAAAAAGTACATAATAACTACCACATAATAGTCATATACACAGAAATTTTCTGGTTTCTTGGCTTGATATGACAAAATTCCAACATAAATTTGTACATGTATTTTTTAGTTCATTGATCGTTGTGAATTCATTGTGAATTCATTGTCCATGGGTTGTGAGTGCAATGGTGTGATTGATAACAAGTTTTACCATTTGTACTTGATTATGTGATTTATCCAAGGTGCTTGACTCTAGGAATATTGATGGGAACATTAAACATCTTGATGATATGGGATTCCTGGCATTGCACTTGGCTGATTGAGGTCCTTTCTGACGGTGTAGAGAGTCGAGTTGAACAATAATCATAAAAACAGCAAATGTAAGTCTCAGTGCTTAATACTGGGCCTCCTTTCCTTCCTTATTTAATACCAAGACCTTCCAGCACTTTCACCTCAAGAGCAGATACTGATGTATGCAGATGATTATTCTATTATCTAATCTATGTTGTTTCTGATGCTAACTGGTCATTAGTTGAGATTTTTAACAAAATTAAGTTATAGATACTGTTAGTTGTAAGCAAAATAGAATCAAGCTAAATGTAAAAAAAATTAAGTGAAAAAGTTAAAGTTAGTGAAAGTTAGGTCAGAATTTTTGTATATTATATATATTTGTTTCTATTGTATATTTTATAGTTTACCATTTTTCTCAGTTAATGAATTTATATTCTCTGAGTTATTAGATTAGATTTTTATTGGGTTTTTATTTTATTGTGTCTATTCAGTTTGTTTAGTTAGTTGATAGAGATAATGAATAGTCCATACTGAAGCTATTATTAATTTAATGTTAAAAAAAGATCTCGATCAGGATTGAGAATGCTGTCCAATATTTTTTGGGGCATGCAAGGCGCATGGTGCACTGTGCTGGGCTGTTATGAGTGTATAATTTCATCTCATTATTCCTCGCTGTGAGACAGGTTCAAAACTGGTGATTAAACTTAAGTTGACTTCAGAAGGAAGCATACCACTATAGAACTATTTTCTCATTTTTGTTATCCGCTCGTTAATTTTATTATCTTTACTAAGTTGTGTTTTTGTATTATTTCACATTACAGATCACATTCATGCATGCTACATAAGTACCTTAAACAGATGTATTAATGACAAGTAATGTTTTTTCAGACATTAAGGTTTTATTATAGTGAATACAATATTTTATTTTCTCAAGAAGAGATTAAACCTCCTCTTATTATTACACATTTTACTTTTTATCATTATTATTTGTTCATGTAGTGGATTGACCCACTAGATTGCCTGGAAGACTATAATTTATCCAAGATTTATGTTATTAAAATGTGAGATTAGCCTACAAAACTGTCCAAGATATGAATAGAATAGAATAGAATTTTTATATTTTTCAAAATTATATACAATAAACAAAATTGAATTTCTTATAATCAAACAAATTATTACTTTATCAAACTACAGTCCTGTAAAAACGCTTATAAATTAAAAGTCCTCGTCTCTTGCCAGGCTGATAAATTTATAAATTTTGAAAAAAAATAATTTAGGACCTCTTTAAGCAATGCCTGTTTTGAGGTTCCTTCATTTTACTTTGAAATTTAAAGTGCTCATTTTTCAAATAAATTAAAATTAATATTTTGGTCTCAACAAAATAAAATATAACCTAGTAAAGATAATTATGATAACAAAAATATAGTGCTTATAAGATATGAGTGAAGCTCCAAGGACACTGATCGAGACCCAAAACTACTGCGAATTGTTTGCCAGAAGGTTACATATTTACTTATTTATCAGCTTTTATTTATGAACTTAAACACTACCTCACATCTTATCAGGGCTAATTCACTACCTGATTACCTTTACCCTTGTGAGATTGTGACACTATCCAGGTTATGAATGAGAAATGAGTGTAATTTGATTGTGGCTCGATCTTGTGATTTTGTTATTGTACTAACCAAGGTCGACATGTTCTCACTTTCATAAATAAGACACAGTATATGAATATGACTCATACCCACCCCTGTGGGTATTTTATAAAGAGAATTAGAGTGAGGGTAATGTGTTAAATGACATATGTCTAAAGAATTGCCATTTTTGATTGGTCTATTAATAAAGCAACTTAACCTAACAACCTATTTTCTAAGAACATCAACAACATTAGATAGTAACACGATAATTTCTCTATTGGCCCATTTCTCTATTAAAGGGCGAAAAATTCCAAGGGTGGTGAAACTATACAGCATTAAAACGAATAAAATTATTAATAATTATTTTTTGTTGAATTATACTCACATTATATAAATTAATTACTCTCAGAGAAAATTAAAAGTATTAATATCTAGCTACATACTAGACTTAAAATCATATTTATCCACATGTTTTTTATTATATCATCTTATTATAGTTATATCACTTTTAAAATGATGCTATGTTTAAACTATTATCTTAACTCTTTGCACGCTGAACTTAATATGTGGAAATACCTCCAAACACTATATTATCTTAAATTTTTTTTAAAGTGATGTTAGTGTTTTCATTAATTCAAGATTCTTTATTCAAATTATTATATAATGAAAATTTTGATGGAGTTACTGCTCACTGAACGTGGCACACGATCAAAAAAAAAAAAATTTAATTTCTACAGATTCACCATCAACCCTAGAATTGGTAGGTGATTAACTGAATGATCAAATCACTATGCAGCTACTATAACAAAAACACAAAAAGTGCCCCCACCCCTTAACCGCACTATGGTAAGAAGCAAAACAGGTTTATACTGCAAATCAACTAAGCCTACAAATGCCATCAACTTCCACCATAGCCAGTCATCTTTTATTTTAAGTGAGCCTTTCCACTTCTGACCACATATTTGCACACTGTACTTCCGATTGGATTCAAACGTTTCACTCGTCAGCGAACACTCTGACCACTGGACCACAGTACAAATGCCTGAGAAAGCACTTAGTTGGCTATAAAACATACTCTAATGGCGATTAAGCACACCCTAGGGATAGTTCAAGTATCCACTCACAGGTAGCAGCAAATCTGACGAAGACTAATAGGTTGACTAAACTGTTGCCAGATGTTCCTACCTGCCACTTTATAATGTAATGTAAATGTATCGTGTAAATGTAAATTACATTCATGAGTAAATGCATGGTATCGTGACTTCACTAGTTCTCGTGTTAATGTTGGCCAAATTACGAAAAAGTTCATGTACAAGTTTAAGTAAAAATAAACAACATTTTGGACTGGTATTTTTTTAAAAATATTCAATTAATGACCTAATATCATAGTTAGCCCTTCCTTGTTTTGAGTCCTACCACAGTTTCTTTATGTATCTCCTTTTAGGGTTTTTAAGAAGAAAAATATAATTAAAAGGGAAAAAATAGATTAATAATTTTATTCTGTCAGATAAACCTGATGATTTTACTTCCGGCTAGGAACAGTCTGGAAAATGTTTGAAGAAAAGACAGTGTTACTTAATCAGTTTGTTTATTAAAGAGTAATGGTCTCGAGTTGTACTACATTTCTATTATTCCCTACAAGTGATTTTAATAATCTTTTTATAGCATCTGGTGAAAGAAGGATAAGAATGAGTTTAACCTGAGATGGAGGTGGTTTGGTACCTGGGCTACATTGGTAGAGACGGTCGGTCCACTCTCCATTGCTGAGGCATAAGAGCGATTTGTACGATGGAACAAAAGATAAATCATAGAACATATTGCACTCTGGTGTTGCCACAGTTTCAGGCTTCATGGGCTGATCACAAGGTACTTCCTTACCCTTGTACTTGCAAGAGACATGCACACTTTGTGAAACGAGTGGATCACAAAGTTCTGAAAAATATAAGTCAGAATAAAAAACATGAACAGAATAATTAAAGGCTGTACTTCCAATAATCAAGACTCCGTTGTGCGCATAGTTTTTAACCCATTCCTGTCTGGCAGAACGGTCGACGTTTGAGGCCACCCGGGCTGAACGAAAATCGAGCCTCGTTTACTACGACCGCGCGTCACTATTAGCGTGAAAGAATTAACAGTAACTTCATGAATTATATGTTTTGATTTCTTTGCTCTGTTCCTTATACTCTTTAACTGCGTATACAATCACTTTTAGCAAGAAAAAAAATTATTACTGTACTTTTTCACCAGTTCCAAGCTGTAGACTTAGAAACAAGTTGGTATTTTTGTTTCGTCAAATTTTACTTTATTTTCAAAAGATTCCTTTATTTTACTTGGCAGATCTACTTCTAGTTACCTGCAGTAATAAATAGTTAATGATAAATCTTTAAATAATAATTATTATAACTGTATTATCATCAATAAATACAATGGCTAAACGAATTGTGCGAACGAGAAAATAATTTACTGTAAATACGGAACATTTGACACTAAATAAGATGATAAAAGAGGACGCCAACACCATCTATCGGATGAGAAATGAACTAGAACCCCTAACGGCGGAAAAAGAACTACGTCGAAATATAAACAGGCAACGTACATTCTTTGCTCATAACCACCCCGCGGCCCGTGCTGCGGGACGCACGGCGCACGTCATTAGACATCTGTCTAGTGAAATACGCTGACGTACAATGTACGTCATTAGACGGGAATGGGTTAAATATCAAAGGCATTAACAGAAACTTCCGTTAGTGCATTGGTGCTGTTAGTGGTTTTGTATACACGGAGGTAACTATCTCCGTGTATACAAAACCAATACATTTATGGTACAAAAAAAGTTTAAATGACATGAAAAATATATGTAATCATTATAAAATTAATCGGACGTGGTTTTAAATCAGATAAATGTCAAATAAAATTATAAGATGAACTGAAAATATAGAGAAAACAAAGACAAGTAGTCATCCATGAAAATTTAGCAATTCTATACTGTACTTTCTTCTTATACTATTGTGTAGGTGAAAAATGTAAAAAACTATCCCCTTGATCTTCTTATAGTGAATTTCAATTTAAAATAAATTTTGTCTACTAAATAAAATATTATATTACTAACTTTATATAAGAATTTAAGATTTATAACTCACTGATACACATTGGCTCATTTTTCCACCTCCCATTCTCGCAGATGGAGTACTCCGATTCCTTGTCAAGGCTGTATCCATTGTTGCAAGTGTATTTAAGTGACCAGCGATTATCAACCACAGTACCGGGTTCATTGCGACATGCTGGTTTCGGGGTTTCATTCGGACCACATGCTGTATAAAAGCCATACTTAGGATGACTTGGCAATCTACAGCTTCCCGCAGGAAGAGGTTGGTCATGGTCAGTTCCTGATCTGTAAAATTTTGATTTCTTTATAATAACTTGGTTTTGTCAACTTATATAAAGTTATTTGGGTCACTGACAGACCCAATCTTCCCAAAATCACTATTTTCAGTTCCCTTGTTAAAAAAATAGTGCACTTCAATGATAAATCTAAAGTTTTTTATGAAACACACTACAGTACCGGGTTCATTGCGACATGCTGGTTTCGGGGTTTCATTCGGACCACATGCTGTATAAAAGCCATACTTAGGATGACTTGGCAATCTACAGCTTCCCGCAGGAAGAGGTTGGTCATGGCTTACCCATATGTTATACTATGGGTAAGGAAAGAGACAGAATGGTGCGAACTAGTGTCAACCCTAACCCAATACCAAGATTTATAACTCCAATAAATTTGAACAATCTCTTATTTCTTATTTAAAAAAATAGGAATTGATTCCCTCAGTACTTGTTCTGAAATTCTTTACTCATATTTGTCCTCTCAATACTCTTAAGAGAAGTTAGTAGTGAGTCGTTGGAATTTTGGCCAACTGGTATTGTACAGAGAGATTCATTAGGATATGCAGAAACGCCTGGACGTGATTCTACACAAGTAAAAAAAACACTTTATACAACAAAGATTGGTCTATAATGTCTTATTCAGGAGTTATAGTTGGTGAAATATTTTGCTTACAACTTACTGCCTAGGTTGAAACAAAGTGTTTCTGGAACTCTGGGACTATGATTTACTATGACTATGATTAAGAAGGAAATTCTTTTGTTATTGGGTTTTTACATGGATTTTGTCCTCATAAAGTGAATACAAAGTTTTCAGAACTCTATTTTCTGTAGGTTTAAGAAATACACACATAACGTGTTAACCTCAAATAATAGGCGGCAATGATATAAAGTATTACGGAAATCTTTCAACTTACGCATCAGGTCTGGATGGACAATTATCATACTCGTCCGATTTGTCCGGACAGTCAAATTTTCCATTACATTTGACAGATGGATCCATACATGCCCCGTATGCACACTGATAACTGCCTCTCAAGCACCTGAAGTTTAATTACATGCATTAAAATAAATTGAAAACTCCGTAAAATATAAAATAAAAATAAAACATATTCCATTCATATTTATGGAATATATATTTATTAATGTTACGTTAGGAAATCAAACAGCCAGGTTTGATTTTTTTATAAAAACCTGTGCCCTTCTCATTCCTTAAGAGAATATATATTCCTATAAGAGGAATAGTGCTGATTTCCACAATGTACTTATATTGACAAACCAATCACATGTTACAAATTCTGTTACTGAAGTCAAAGCTTCCTAATGATCACACGAGGTTGGGTAAATCTCAGGGGACTGAAGGTATATTTTTGTTACTAACAACTAAACATAAAATCTTTCAAAAAATTGTATAAATAAAAAATTTGAAAAAAACAACACTTTTTGAGCAAAAACACTAAGTTCAAATCTGGTACAGATATTGTCATTACAGTATGGACGGTCATATAGAAGCCATAAAAATTTCAATTGTAAGATTAAAACTAATATGTACAACATAGAAAAATTTTCAAGCCACAAACCATACTTCAAAATTTTATCTGATACAAAGTGGGTACATATTTAAATAATTTTTAAAAATTTTACAAAATAGACAAATTTGTACTTTGTACTCGATTACTATTACTGTTAACATGAAACATTGGACACTAGTGAGAATTTTTGAATAGGCTACGATGATTTAAAGGGAAGCCAACACTATCTATCAGGCAAAGCACATTGTTTGCTCAGGACGTCTGGCACACGTTGTCAGTGGCGGCTCGTGAGTGAAATGCTAGGGGGGGCGCACACCGGGGGTCTTGGGGTTATGGATTACCCCCCAGGAAATGGGGGGTCCGGGTGTTCTCTCTGAGGCAAATTTTTGAAAATATTGTTTATTTTAGTGACTTTTTAACGCAATCTAGGTATTAAATTTGTGATGCATGTGTTTCGTTTTTAACTAAAATATCTAGTTTTCCTCATAAACCTTGAATAATAAATACTGTACTCTTGGTCTTATGGATCGACTTAATTTGGACTCTGAATTGTATGGATAAATTATATTGAAAAAACCTTTATTTGTTGCAATACTTTGTAAATAAAGACGTAAATACCTAACTTTACATTTTAGCGCCTTCATTTTTCACGCGGATGTACCTGCAATACACTACTGTTCGTTTTGCAAACATTAGATGTTCTTAACAAAAAATATATTCGCAATCATTGCCTCCTCTAGACAACAAACACGAATTCGCGAGCTTTGTTAATGTAGAAGCATTGTTTTCTGGTACACAGTTAACTTACTGTTAACTGTGTACTAAAACTACACTACTTAGTTAGATCAACACAAACATAACCTCTGTAATACACAAAAACAAACAGACAACCGGCGCGCGACAATCAACAACTGTCAACTCGCCACAAATGTTACTCTGCGCATGCGCGGACGGCGTCCCAAGACTCCCATAAGAGATATGCTTAGACGCGTCATAGCACCAACCACCCCCACCACTACCTCTCTTCATATAAATGCGTTGTAATGGATTTGAACGTTCTGGCGAGCGCCCAACGACTACAAATACAAACTTTTCGCGCTATTTTTGTATGTTTTCCCGCTTTAATTTACTTGTATACGACTGTTAAAACATTTTGGTTAGTTGGATATATAGTTATAATTAAATAAGTATTTAATTATTTTTTCCTTTTTCGAATCTTTGGGGGGACGGCGTCCGAGAGTCCTTATAGGCGAGCCGCCACTGCACGTTGTTGGTCATTTGGCTACCTGTGGTGGAGGATGTGCACTGGATGTCGTTAGATGGGAATGGGTTAACAGATAACACTGAATTATTTAAATTTTTTGTTTATATGAAATATTCAAAAATGCCACTTGCCACTAAGAAAAATAATTCTGTTTCCTCCTGCATTTATTTTACTTTTTTTTAACTCTACTTACTGAATGTGTTCACAGAGCTCCTTAGTTTCATCTGTGCCATCATCACAGTGTTTAATCCCATCACAAGTATCATATGTGTTGATACATTGTCCGTTTGCACATTTATATTTCAAGTGTCTGAAACAGAAAAATAATTTATTACCTTCCTATCATTCATGCTATTCGCTGTTACACCGTTACTCTCGTGTTAGGTTGAATCTAACAAATTTGAAAATATTGAAAAAACATGAAAACTTATTTTTATTTCAAAAATAGCTTGATAAAACACTCGTAGCTAAAAATATCAATAAAAAATATAAAAAAATAGGACGATAATTTTTGTTTCATTAAAAATTTAAATTTAAATTGTTTACATTGATACCGTTTATTTTAAATTGTTAAATTCAAAATCAAACTTAGTTTTTAATTCAAACACTTCACTGATCTGAACAAGTTAATAGCCAAAATGATTTCAAAACAAATTTTGAAAGTTTTGATGTCATTAAATGCCGAAAGAATTAAGGTAAAAGTGTGTGAGCAAATTGCCATCATCACGTTTCTTTATGGGAGAAATAAGATGGACGTGACGTGTTAACCTGTTGAGGAGTAATGACAAATGGGCTCATTTGAGTACGCCCGTCATGTGACGTGTGTTCCCCAGTGAGGATCCACGTCATATGACGGGATGACGGATATTTGATATTTCTTAAAATATTACTAATAAATAAAATATTTTTATAATAATTTAATTACACCTGAAAATATTTGAGTAAAATAATATTGTTTAAAAAGGAAAAATTTAGAACTGATGCATAATTTACTAGGAATGGTAAATTATGTTTATCAGGTTGGTATCGTCAATGTTTCTCGAGAATTGGTTTAGCGCCAATGTTATGGTGTGTGCGCTACTTAGTTTTCAACTGATCTTCTATCTGTTATCTCTATCTGTTTTTTAATTGTGATTATTTTTTATTTAATCCAATAACAAATTAAGAATAATTTTTTAATGAAAATATTTAAATTTTTTTTAAAATATCAAAATTTTATTGTTAAAAATAATAAAAATGTTTAAAATGTTTGTACAACTTTATTGTTTTTATAATAAAAAAAAGAATCAAAATATTTTTTTTTTTTTAGTGGCACAAAAAAAATAAAAAGAATATTACCAAAACTCTAAAATTATTACTTACATTACAAAGTGTGTTCATAAACAAAAACCAATAAAAATTATCATAGAAAATATTTACAGGTTGTTTTCATTCAAGTACAGTACTGACATTTTTCATATTATTTTATATCCAAAATACTGACAATTTATCGTTAGTCAATTCTCAAAGAGGTAAAAGACTTAACAGCTATTTCATAACCTTTATCTAATTAATGGTGTATTTAAACTCAAAACTTCAATTTAATTTCAAATTAATTTGTTTAATTCATTAAAGAAAACATGACATTCATTTAAAAAAACCAATATGCTGTGGAAAGTTTCTTGCAAGGCAAAATTGAGTGCGGGGACTGTGTCACAATCCATGATGTCTACATGAGAAAATAAATTACATAACTTAACTACTGAAAACGATTGACATGTGCGGAAAAACTATACACGGTGAAAAAGTGAACTAGGAATAATAAAGTACAAATAGTATACTTCATACTTTCACAGAAATGTCAACCTACCCAGTTTAAGCCAAGTATGAATGATAAATAAGTAGCTTTTGGTGGATGGTGCCATCCCTAGTCAAAAGGATGGAAAGGAAACGTTCTAACACTTCTAACGTAAAATAAGACGTTCAATTTTTTGTTTTTCCGTTATATATTTTCCTATTTCATGCCTTGAGTATTACTGTAATAATTTAATTTTACGTAGCTAAATTATCTAAAATTAACTTTATTATTTTAATGAAATTTATGATGAATATATATGATATATATATGAAATATATAATGAATATATGATGTAGTTGCAGTGCAGTCATGTGCCAGGTACTAATAAAGATAGAATAGCCTGTTCTCTCCCACATTGATTTTCACAGGTGGGAGAGTTTGCTTTTGGAAATTTATTTCTTAAAAATATGGTGGAAGTCAATGAAGATATTGTTATGATGGATGTCCAAGATACTATAAAAGAGCTAAGGGTAGCCTGAGGAAGGATGAAAACTGATGTGTAGCAAAATGCTTTTAAAAATTAGTAATATTTCTGCTAATGAAATTGTGACTAAAAAGAAATTATTACCCACAGGAGTTGGGAGTTCCAGCTATGGGTGTTCCAGATGTAGGACAGTTTGCCTCGTCTGAGCCATCAGCGCAGTCTTCCTTCTTGTCACATCGTAACTTTCCATCAATGCAAGCTCCATAGGCACACTCAAAGGCTAGGTTCGGGCATCTACGTCATAATGATTTTTGGATTTCATACATTTTTTATGTTTAAGTCATTCACATCAGAATGAGTTTAGATACCACATTTGCAGCAGACCTGCATACTATGTGAATCTCCATTGATTTAGGAATATTAATAATTAATAATTCAAACTAAGTTTAATTATAGGCTAAAAATAAGGAAATTATATCAATTAATTTACTTAATTAATTAATATTATTCATTAGAATAACATGGGGATTGAGAAGTAGGGTAGAGTATTTGTTTATCTGCAGTGCTCTCAGTATTAAGAATATTTATACAAAATATTATTGTGTTTCACTTATTATAATTTATGAATGAATTAAATTTGCATTGAATCCTGAAACAAAACTGCACTTTTTATGCATTAAAATAGTTGTTTTGCTTTCTTTACCATCCTCAAATGAAGAATAAGCTCACAAATTATTTTTGTTACTATGAACACATATATTTTATACTAACTACTAGCTATAATTACCTCGTCAACAGATCAAATTTCGTAATATTTAGTTACTGCCGTTTCGGCATTAAGATGCCATCTTCAGACAATAATGTTCAGCCACTTGGGGTCGTTAAATTTAAACACATACATGTACAACACTACAAAACACAACATTAAATTTATTCAACAGGCCTGTCCCACACATGTTTACGTGGCCCAAGCACGTAGCTGACTGAGGTAATTATAGCTAGTAGATAGTCAATAAATCAGCTCAGGGACTTGAAAACATTGATATTAATATATTTTATGTTGATAGTTTTTTTTTATGAACACAAACCAAACGATTTTATTTTTAGTATTATAGAATATGTGATCACAATTAAATAAAAAGATGATATTACTTTTGAAAAATAAACCAAATTTGCTTGGTCAATGTGCGCACTGGTACATGCCTGGTTCTTAAACGTTTATTTTGAACTTAGCTTCTCAAAACACAGAGTGCTTCATGATTTTTGAAAATACAATAACTAATGCCCCCTTTTTTGATAAATAATAGTTAACAAGATCAGACATTACATACATGATAAGTGTTATACTTGTTACAGTATTGTTTTAAATGCTTGCATACAATCTTAAGTACATAACTCAAATAGTTTTAGTGTAAAAAGAAACCACTAAATGAAGAACAGAATACAGAAAGACGTTTTTTCTTAGTACGTCAAGTAATTGATATTTTGAAGTAGATAATGTAGACAATGAGGAGGAGAGTACCTCATATAGGAAGACATGATCTCTTATAGAATAAAATAATTGGTATATTACGGAATATTTGCATCTCTGCATGCATCCCTTGTCTCGTCTGATCCATCAGAGCAATCTTTTGGTCCATCACATACACTGTAAGTGGAGATACATTCACCATTATTGCATCTAAATTGAAGTCTGAAATCATACAATAAAACCAGTATTATTTCAAAATGTTTATTAAATTATTTGAAAAATTATAAATTACTTGCAACAATTTATGATTGAAATACTAAAACCAAAAGATAAACTGTTATCCATTGTAAAACTTATATATGTCCAACATGACCGGGCATTTTATTTCTCTTAGTCACGAATGAAGTAATGAAACAACTAAAAGCTAAAATGACAATAGAATTTAATTCCCTAGTTTTTTCAGACAATGTAATCTGGGGCCAATGAGAATAAAAAGATTCAAGGAATACTCGATACATGGAACAATAAAAATTAAAACAGTGCAAAGGAAGTGAAAAGAAATGACATTTTGTGATTGTTTATACCGAAAAGCTGCCAATTGATTTTATCATACACTTAAGGGTAAAACATTTGCTGCTTTTTAGGGTTAATAGAGCAAGCAAATTCTATCATTATATCAAGTGATAAATCTCTTGAGGGGTGATATAATTCATCCAAATTAACAAATTAAAACTATTTTTTTTCTTAACGATCTCATCTTAGTTTTTATAAACAAATAGATATATTAAATTAAGTGGTAAGCCCGAACTTGTCTTTTGACTTCCCCAGTTCAAGGAGAACATCCCCATTCTGGGTTCGTTGGATAAAATTTATAACGGTCTCCTCCGGCTTGGCCTGATACTTTATCTGCCCCAGGACCTCGGCGAAAGATCCCTAAGGATTTCATCAAAATCGCCCCAGCCCTAGGCTTGTTGGGCCTTGGTTTGACAAGCTTCCTGGCAGGCTTGCCAGGGGCCTCCCTAGCCGGCTTTGAGATTTCCGCCTTCATCCCTTTTGCCAGAGTTTTCTTCAGGGCTCCCTCTCGGCACGTTCCAGCTGTCTCTTTTCCTTTTTCGTCAGCCGTCACTCCCACTTCCCCAATGGTGTTGATTGGGTGACAAACTCAGGAGGATGCCTGTAGTCTTATCTTCCAGCACTCTGTGATTTCACACAGAAAATCCTGGAGTTTCGGAAAGCCCTCCTTGATCGCTTTGTTCACATTCTTTTGAACTAGAAGGGCCATAGCCATCACCTTCAAAGGACCAAAGTGGCTAGCCTCTGACGAGACACCGAAGACACCCATCGGTAGCGTGAGGCACACATCAGCCCCTGCAGCACAAAAAGGGCACTCCCAAGGATTCCTAGGGCGCGCCGGGCGAAAAGAAGGATAAAATGATTTGGAATCGGAAGAAAAAAGAGGGAGGGAAAGTATAGCCCAAAAAAACCAAAGACATCGAGCTAGGACATGAAAGATGGAAGGAAGGCACTAGCTCTAAGAAGAACTGTGAGTAAAGTCCCACAGATTGGCTCAGGTAACGAGGGGTCGCCAGCCCCCTGAAAGGCAGGGGAGGCCTTCAGTGTAGTCGAAAGCCAACTACCCCCCTGAGTAGTATAACGGATGATTAGGAAAGAGTATTTAATACTGATTTCCAGAATTACCTTTTAGATAAAGTTTCTCAGAATCAAATGTAATAATAAAATAAAATATTTAATATCAATCAATAATCAATAAAATATTTTCCTCAAGTTGAGCCTTATTCAGTTGTTTTCTTGAAAGAACATAAGTTAATATTTTCAGGATTTTTATATTTTTAAACACTAAAAATCACAGTCCAATCTCTATTAATCTTCATAACATGTAAGTAAAACATCCTCTAGTTTATTATTTGTAAATCATAATCAAATTTGAGTCTCACCTCCCGCAAGAGGCCTGTCTCACAGTTCTAAGTAGAATATGTTCTGCACTTATCCCTGATGGACTTGAAGTTGTTATAGGAACTGAAACTAAACAAATATGTTTTAACGTTAACCAATAATGATGCTGTACAAGATTACAGCCAAAATCATCTTACACTATTTTCTTATCTATACTTGGCTTAAAAATTCTAACTGGGTAGGGCGCCATTTCAAAGAGTAATCTATTCTAATGTATTTTATTTTAACTATCTGGAGATTTAAGTACTATACTATTGTTAAAATCTTGGTTTCTCTGGATTTTCAATGATTCAAAATACATTTATAGGATGAAATTTATTCATATCTACATCGTGAAAGGAGAAGTGCATGATTGATTGATTGACTGAGATGGGGGGAGGTTGGAGTCCAGGTCCCGACACGTCAACCTTGTGGCTTATTGTGTTCCCCATAGGTGCTAGATGGGTAAGCCGATTCCTGTACCTGCAACGAGGCTCAGGAGCTTTTTCCCTATACTCGTATCAAATACCTAAACCGGTTGTTCAAGACTGAAAAGGGCCCTTCTCCTTGTCCTAGTCTATAGAGGTGCATGGTGTCACTTATAAAAAATCATCTTGTTAAATATTTTAAATAATATTAGGATATAAAAACTATTCTAACTTGAATTTGAATTTTTTTATTATGTGAATTTGTATTAAAAGGGTCAATAAAAAATATTAAGTACACATTTACATTTCACAGTTTAGGGATATCCAATCCATCCCCTCAATTTTCTTATAGATGAATGAGTATACGGATCTTAAATAATCTTTACTAATCATATTTATTGTTTTTACTATTTTTGTGTCTTATAATGTCACTGTGTAATTTGCGTATTTGCCACTGAGGAAAGTTATTTGAAAATATCACTTCATTTAAAATTAGGCCTAAATGATTCAACAATTATTCCATATATCATATATTCCATAATTGTTTACAGTAAATTTTGATAATATAGATTTTTAACAGATACACAAAATATAAAAAGCAAAGAATTTATTTTTCCAAAAATTAACACTAGTTGAAACACTAGATGTCACTAGGTTCATATAAAATGTGTGTCAATAATATCATTTTTTATTTAAGTGGGATAACAAAGTGTAATTAATTGAAGAGTAACTGTAAGCGTGATTGCATGAATTTTGTCATTGTTGGAACCTTCCTTGCAGGCATTAGTTATAAGGTTGTATAACTTTAAGATTAGCATTAACATACTCTCAACAACTTTTACCAAGAAATAGCACACGTATAATTTATTTTAATAGTAATTTACCATCTTTGAAACTGTGAGCAAGTGCACTTTATTTTTAAGAAAAATAAAATACATTCTGTCTATTCTGTTTTATTTAATTCCTTAGAATAATTATGCTAATTAGATGATTATTAATTATAATAATAATCATTGTTATAATCATTTCAATAATCATTGAAATTGTTATTTTGATTTAAAATAATTTTAATTATTTCATTTAAAACATATCTGGGTTCCAACCCAGATGAATTTAGGAAAAAATTATTTCATCACTTATATGACGTATAACTTGAAAAAATATGATGATAAATCACTTGGAATTTTATAAAAAAATAGTTAAATTAATTTATATGTGCCTAAATTACAAGGGAAAACAGATTAATTTTTCAAAGATTTGAAACCTTATGATCTTATGAAATTTACACTAATTTCTCATTCATACTTGGCTTATACCTGGACAGGTTGCTATTTCAGTAACTAACTAACTTCCAAGACAATTAAACTGTACCAAAATCCATATGTTATCTGTGACACTAAGATGATCAAGTAACCCTAATTTATGTGTCTGTTAGTATTACAATTCTGTATTCAATGCAATTACACTTATTTAAAAAAACATTTTAAATTTATAGGGGTTCAACCCTCATTTAGCTAGTACAAAACCTATCACTTTACACATAAAAGCATAGAACAAATTATGTATAGATTAGGGCAGATTATACAATGATAACAATTTTATTATGTCTTGTGAGCTAATTCTGAGCACAAAATCCACTACAGTATTACTTAAAAAAGTATTTGAAAAACTTAAATTTCTTTTAATTTACTATCTATATTGGTACATGGTAGCCTATATTTGATCCAATAGACTATTAGTGAATAAATAAAATCTTCTCTTTGAAGGAATGAATATAGGAATAAATTAACATATTGTTTTCAAGTTTGGTTAAAAAAAGGACAATCCTGTTGTTTTCCTTAAAATGTCATACATTAGCCACTGCCCTATATTAGAACAAATTTAAATCAAAATAAACTGTAATTGCCAAGCACTGCTGAAACATTACCAAAAGAATACAGTTATGCACTCAGGAATGGTGCTGATTCCTTCTCTTTCAAAGTTAAAACAACTGCTTGATTAAATCACTAAAATAATGAAATTTAAAATCACTACCTATAAAGAAAACTAAAAAGGCTGAGGAAGAAACATCGAGGAACATGACAAGGCGGTCTGAATCCTCAGTGGCTAGAGCTGGAGCTTCTACTCCGGTGACGACACATCACTGACTGACCTGACCGTGGGGAAGTACGGGCTAGCTGGCATCTTGACGCAAACAGGAAAACACTCATAATAACAGACCGGACTAGGGCCCGGGCCGGCTGGTGACCCTGAACTCCCAAGAGTTATCTCTGGTCTCTGATGTTGGTGTTTGGTTATTCTAGCAACCACGCATCAACTGTATAATAGCTTTCTCTGAATTTCCGTCGATGCTACGATGTAACATCCACTTTAAGGGATTTTATCCGTTTTCAGGGATATTTCATGATTTTGAGGGATAAGAGTGGGATTGAGGGATTTCTAGGGATAATTAAAAAGTTAGAATCTAGCAAAAGGTTGATACTATCAATATACCTATAAATAGGTAATCGGTTTCAGTAAAAACAAAACTTGTAAATAAGTATAGTTTTATTGTTAGTTCAAATGCGATTTTGTGTTTAAAACGTTTACAAAAATGACAGGTAATTTGCATTGATGAAGTGATCTTGATTATTTTAACATGGATGTCTTTGCTCTAGGGGGTTGTTGGCAATTTGTAAGATGAAAAATTTGAAACAGGTTTCCATAGAAACTACCAGAGCTATTGTATTGAATTGTCGATATATATGAATAAGAACAGCTGTTTAGATGAACTGAAATCATTAATTCCCTTTAGACATATCCATGTTCTAACCTATTTCCCACAGGCCCACAGGGAAGTAAATACAATTTTTTATTCACTACATTGCAACAGTTCTGTACATTCTGCAACCTGTATGAAACATAGAGTAACAATTTAAGTTATTAGAATCGAATCTGGATTATTAATCTAATGTGCCTTGCCTAAAATTTTAATTAAAGTAATTTTATCTTGATAAGTTGTTGTTTAATTTAATTTTTCCAGTTATAAGCTGTCCAGATATAAGTCAGAGCATCAGAGGTATGTTAAATACTGGAGGATAAAAGTTTAGAACCGTGGGATGAAAAGGGATTTTTCGTGCCCGCTGATGAGGGATGAAAGGGATTTTTTGGGTACGTGTGCCGGGATTTTTTATTTCACTCTCTGGAAACACTATTCGTATTAGTAGTGGGCTCGAGGAAATAATTATGCTGTGAAAAAAGTAGCGGACCCTCTCAAGGATTTCTCAAAGAACAAATTAGTTTGCATCGTATTTTACCCAGAAACGCAAGAAGAGGCTGCCCGTGATCGCTTTGGGGGGCTATATTTGGTTATATAGACTATTCCCTCTGTAAAAAGGGGGGTTTGAGGCCTTAGGAAATTTTTGGAAAAAGCTTAAAAACGTTTTTTAAGCTAACTTTTTACATTTGTGACAAGATAAAGAAAAAGAACCAATAGATCGAAGGTCATTTATTTGTGGTGTGCGAGAATGTGTGTGAACGTGAGTGTTGATGGTCTCTCGCAATTCCAAATTCAAGTAATTTTTCAGTTTTACGTTTAGAATTGCAGTTCAATTTATTTTTTATTGAAAAGCAACTGCAGTATTTATTTTTGAGTTTAAAATAAGTGAAATGACAGTGAGCATCCAGATTTTCATTTTATTTTGTTAAACATCACAGGAAGCATTTTTATGTTTTACCTATACTGATTTTAATAAATTATAATTTTATTTGTTTTTATATTCATATTCTTCACTGGCCACACAACTAGATTAACTAGTAAGTATGTTCTCTGTTTGATAAAAAATATACATTTTCTGTAATTTTGACAAGTAAATAAATAATTTATTTATTTAAATATAATATATATTTATAAAGTATTTCGTAATTGTTTCATAAATTATTTTTCATGAGTCTAAATTTTGTTTTAATTACTATTAGTCCAAGGGCCGCAAAAATAAACCGTAAGACCTTGCACTAGAGAGCATTGGGTGGGGGGTGACAAATTTTCTGAAAAAAAAATCAGACTCAAATAAATCAAAATAAAAATCACATTACGATGCATGAGGTTTAGAAACTTTTATGGTACTGCTATGTTTTAAGACGATCTTTAAACACGTCTATTTGAGTGCTGATACCATCCTCATCAGCATTGACATAAACTAAACTGTTTTTAAATGTTCATCAAATTAATTACTAGGTTACGTTTTTTAATTAGATCACAAGTTACATTTTGGACACCATCACAGAACTCTAATATAAGGTTATATACGACAGAAAGAATCAAAACAGCTCTAAACCAACTTTGCTGCGTGATAATAATAAAAATTTTCAAATTTAATACATATAAATATAATACATGTAAATATGCAGATACACAAAACGAACGCAAAATGAATTGTTAAACCCATTAATAAAGACACATCCAACTTATTTCTCTTAATTTTAATTATTATATTTTCATCTTTTATTTCTCTGTTGGATTTATAATATCATAATCCTGACATAATCAATGGTGTGGACTCCACACTCTATAACTGTAAAATCATAAAACTATCCAACTAACTGTAATTATTTATGATTTTTTCTTCACGTATTCTCAAATCAGTTAATCCGTTTAGTTCAAACCCTTAATTCATTCAAATAACGTTTTACTCAATTACCTTTTCTTTTATTGGAAGGGGCGGATTATTCCCAAGTCACTTCAGCCGTAGCGGCTTTTACGCACCCCTGTGTGGGTTGCGGCATTATCACATAGCGAAAAGCCATTGGTGATTAGCGGGATTTGAACCCGGAACGTTGGGCACCAAAGCCCCGCGCTCTACCCCTAGACCAGCACCCTCCCCTCAATTACCTTCTTCACGGGTAAATTTATTTTATCCAGACCCCCTATAATTTCTAGGCCTACAGCATAATCAACATATTTTCCACCATATTTTAGAAATGTTTTGAAGTAAAGTATAACATTATATGTAGTCTATTATTCAAGAAACATAATAAAAATCAAGTCTTTAAAATTCATAATGACGTTGGTTATTAATTATATTTTATTGTACTTTTCAAACGCGTCTGTGTTTTTAACTACACGATGTTTCTGGATGTGGAGAAACTTCTCCTGTTTAAAGCGATTACCTAATAATTTACATTAAAAATTGAAAGTTTAAGCTACAGATATTAGTTATAATGTCGTCAATAATACTATACTTATCTATCATGCACAACACAAAAACTATGTCGATATGATAACGTAACAAATAGACTAATCACAACACTCCGCCCCCGAGCTAGCGGGGCAACCCAAGACTGGGTTTGACTGGGACGGTGGCGTCGTCCTGTAATCCAGCTACTAGGAGGTCACGAATTGTGGATAGTTATGAGCGATGGTCGGTGGTTGTAGTGTTCTCTTGTGTGGATTAACGTCCGCACTATTGAATTCTACCGTTAATCCGCAAAGACCATCCTCATGATTAGACCAATTCGTAATTCAGAGGCCGTGGTTCGGATTCCACGTTAAACTGTAGGTCCATTGATTGCCATCGGTTGTTGGGCTATTAATTAACAGTCCTGTCTAAGGAACTTGTCAGCCTTAGTCAGTAACAAGACCATAAGATCGCGCCACAATCATCTTACATTCAACTCTCATTTATACTTGGCTTAAAATACCTACCTGTAGTATATGGTCGCCATTTCAAATAATCTAATCCAAAGACAGCGTGCGCTCAGAACGAGAGTTGTAGCACTACTCTTATAGTTTTATTAGAATTATTAGAATATAGTTTTTATTATACATGATAGATAAGTATAGTATCATTGACAATATAATTAATATCTGTAACTTAAATTTTAAATTTTTAATGTAAATTATTAGGTCATTACTTGAAAACGCCGGATGAATTTCTCCACCTCCAGAAACGTTGTGTAGTTAAAAACGCAGACGCGCCGGAAAAGTTCAATAAAAATCAAATATTTAATAAATTATGTAAAAATATAATTTTCGTGTACAAACTCTCACCCCAAAACTCTTTTCCTGGATAACGATGGTGCTTAGTTTTTGAACTTAAACTCATAATGATACAGCTTACAGCTAGGCTGATTTCATGATTAGCATGATAGTAGCTAATTTCATAAAGATCAGACAATTATACGATGTATTATACCTACAACACAATACATCAAAGCCATTTTTTTTACATCTCTGACCGTAAAACGAAAGAAAATTTGTAGGTAGAATTTATGACTCCACTGATAATTACAACAGGAAATTCCGCTCAAATACCTCGGATTTTACTTTCAAAACTTGTTTTGAAAATATTATATGTTTCTAACCCTACAGGAAATTTGTTCAAATACATTGAATTTCACTTCCATAATTTGTGATAAAAATATTAAATGTTTCCAATAAACTACCTAAGCCACAACACTGTACAACGTATTTGAAGTGAAGGTGTGACAAATTCATTTCAGGTAAACCTAGCGCTTGTTATGAGGATTCATATTCACAACTACTTTAGTTTTATTCCGCGTGGACTCTTAATTAATTTTTTCTGAAAACATTGAAGCTCGAGTTTTCCCATCACAAAACCATAAATAAAATGTATTTTAATACTTTCAACCAATGTGAACTCCATGATGGAAACAGGACTAATAAACTGTATATACTTAACTGTGCCGTATAAGGTACATGCATTATGTTATTCCTCAGATAAAGTGTACTACACTGTATGATAATGATTGAGAGATTTATTAATCAGTCTGATTTATATTATCATTTAGGATCTGATACCCTATCTCTCATTTGTAGTTTATTTCCATACAAAGTTCCAAAGAAAAATACTATATGCTTATACAAAATGAAAGCTCCGAAGCAGTTTATATTTGACATATTTAAAATTTAAAATTAACCAATTTGATACATTTTTAATTTTAATTTTTTGTATTTTAAACCCCAGTGTTACAAAACAGCTACAATCGATAAAACCTACCTAAATTAGATGGCAAATTTTTCAGCTTTCAGTAAAAACCCATTGAAATCGCAACGAACCAAAATAAAAGTGAAGAAGTGTAAGCTTTTCCATAGCTAATTCATGGTTTCCAGGAAAAAAATCACACAATAGAGGCCACGGGGATAAAATAAAAACAGATGTGTTTTTAACACGAGCCTGAGCTTATCTGAATGAAAGCTTCTTCCAATAACCAAAATCAAATATTTAATAAATTATGTATATAATTTTCGTGTACAAACTCTCACCCCAAAACTCTTTTCCTGGATAACGATGGTGCTTAGTTTTTGAACTTAAACTCATAATGATACAGCTTACAGCTAGTTTACAGCTAATTTCATGATTAGCATGATAGTAGCTAATTTCATGAAGATCAGACAATTATACGATGTATTATACCTACAACACAATATATCAAAGCCATGTTTTTTTACATCTCGGACCGTAAAACGAAAGAAAATTTGTAGGTAGAATTTATGACTCCACTGATAATTACAACAGGAAATTCCGCTCAAATACCTCGGATTTTACTTTCAAAACTTGTTTTGAAAATATTATATGTTTCTAACCCTACAGGAAATTTGTTCAAATACATTGAATTTCACTTCCATAATTTGTGATAAAAATATTAAATGTTTCCAATAAACTACCATAGCCACAACACTGTACAACGTAATTTGAAGTGAAGGTGTGACAAATTCCTTTCAGGTAAACCTAGCGCTTTTGTTATAAGAATTCATATCCACAACTACTTTGGTTTTATTCCGCGTGGACTCCTTATTATTTTTTTTTAATTTTTTTCTGAAAACATTGAAGCTCGAGTTTTCCCATCACAAAACCATAAATAAAAAGGAATTTAACACTTTCAACCAATGGAACTCCATGATGGAAACACGACTAATAAACTGTATATACTTACCTGTGCCGTATAAGGTACATGAATTATGTTATCTCTCAGATAAAGTGTACTACACTTTATGATAATGATTGAGAGATTTATTAATCAGTCTGATTTATATTATCACTTAGGATCTGATACCCTATCTTTCACTTGTAATTTATTTCCATACAAAGTTCCAAAGAAAAATACTATATGCTTATACAAAATGAAAGCTCCGAAGCAGTTTATATTTGACATATTTAAAATTAACCAATTTGATACATTTTTAATTTTAATTTTTTGTATTTTAAACCCCAATAGTGCTACAAAACAGCCACAATCGATAAAACCTACCTAAATTAGATGGCAAATTTTTCAGCTTTCAGTAAAAACCCATTGAAATCGCAACGAACCAAAATAAAAGTGAAGAAGTGTAAGCTTTTCCATAGCTAATTCATGGTTTCCAGGAAAAAAATCACACAATAGAGGCCACGGGGATAAAATAAAAACAGATGTGTTTTTAACACGAGCCTGAGCTTATCTGAATGAAAGCTTCTTCCAATAACCAATCGCGTTTGTGCGTATAAGTTAGTCGTGGATTTAAATAAATAAAATGATTGTTATAAATGTATACCATGATTTTGTCTGAAATGCATAGAGAATTTTGAAATTATATTCTGTCTCACTATAACAATCTCAATTGTCGTAATTTGTAATACATAACAATGTCTTAGAGGCACACATAACCTCTTAACCACCTATAACCAGATGAATGAGATTACTCTTAATTTTAATAGATTGAGTTTGTTTACATCCCTGTGGCGCTTCCATGCGGTGAAGTTTGAAACTACCCATCCGGACTGAGTCCCCGTGTGTGCATTGTCTTGCCATTACAGCCAAATTCTGTGTTGTGATTGGCTGGTTAGTCTCATAATAAATACACTAGGTTTTGCTCGGGATTGTTGCGTGCTACATACAAACTAACACGAAAACAACACTGAATCCATTACGAAAACATTGGTTTATTTTCTTCGCAACTACTGCCTATAAAAAATCAATTTGGGAATGTAAAATATGTTATTTAATAATACTCAATTGACTTTTATTCTGAGTGATTTATTAATTTATCTATTTTTTATTCATGTACTTCGTCCAAACCAAGTACCAAGTAAAGCTATAAAAACTGATAATGATAAAAATGGGTTCATTAAAAGAGACATTGACATTTCAAGGCATTTAATTCCCCTCTAAAGAGGCAAGTGTTCAAATCATTCACCTTCAAACAAGAAACATTCAACAATACAGACTTCCCCACTGCGAGACTGATATGTGGTCTGGGACAAGCCTACGTGGCGTTAAACAGTAATGTGCATCGAGAAGATTCAAATTATCCATGGGTTTACAATATTTTATTTTTGAAAACACCAAATAACAATAATACAGTAACAAATAAGAATTACTCATCAAACTATACAAAGACTGGAACTCTTAAAAACTAAACATTTCTATTGCCATAGGCGGCTGATTGGATACAAAGAAACACTTAGAATATTTGTCAATGATAGTAATACTGTATTAAAAAATAATTACAATTTAACATAATTCATATTCAAACTTATTATTATCCAAAAATATTTTTAATACTCTGGTTATAGGGCAAAATGTAGATTTGCCAAACAATTTAAGGAACTTTTTAGGGTTTTTTATAAACCAACTAAAACGGTTTTCTTATAAGCTAACTCGTGAATTAATTAGGTTCTTAGATCAGTAATAATAATGACTGAATAGCTCAGTAAATCAATACTGTAACCAATTAAGGCTGCTTAAAATTTATAACAACAATTTATTTTAGACTTGAAAATAGAACAATGTACTGTCTATATTGAAAACTATTGAGCGATTGTAGAGTCCTCGAATACCAAAACCTTTGGTAATATTTCTTCTAAAACATGTTTTCCAAGAAATTCTATAGGTATTAAAAAAACAATGTATTCAAATTACCTTATTCTTTAAAGTAAACAAAAATGATTTTGTAATATTTTGTCATTTGATGTTATATTATCTCAATTATTTGCAGTAATTTTGTTTATGGTGTACTGAAATTGCAAGAGATTTATGATTTGAGATTTATGAAAAATGATTTTGTAATATTTTGTCATTTGATGTTATATTATCTCAATTGTTTGCAGTAATTTTGTTTATGGTGTACTGAAATTGCAAGAGATTTATGATATTACATAATAAGAAATATAAACTATTTTTACGTATACATAAAATGTTGAAGGGTTGAATTTCCACCTTAGGGGAGGATGATCAAGGAATTGAGAATTGTTTTTGAATAATGCATTATCAATATCTTTGAAACAAATCTCTTCGGGAACCATAGTTCCATCAAACGTTTTTTCTCCAATTTGTCAATAATGTACTTTTTCTTCTCAACGGTTTTATAATACTGCACTCGTAATCATGAAATAGCCAAGTTTCTGTTATATTGATAAATCCAGTTAAATCCATACATTGAGGGCCCATATTCATTAATTTAAAATACAGAGCTATTGGGGTTCAATAACAAACATCGGGTCGAAATAATATCAAGGATCATTTTCAAGCGTATAGAATCTTTTTATACTCTTAACAAGAGCTTAAGTATTTGATAACTTGAGTAGTTTGAATAATATTACAAAAAAATGTTAGTTAAAAAGTACCCTATTAAGCAGGGTTCAAGATCAAAAAGTGTGTCTTTGAATAGTTGAGATAATGCCCTTGTGATGAAAACAACGCCAATCTAAAATCGCCTATTGAAAAAAAATATACAGAGTTTATTTTCGTTTGAAAATATTCAGGTTCTCAGAATATAAAACTTAAAGAGATCTTACACGAAAGCCTTAAAATCAAACAAACACTTAAAAAATAAATAACACAATTTTACTAAGTATTAAAGCCAACAGGACCATCCTTCGATCCGACCACGTAAAAAGGTTTGCCAGTCCTAGATACCTTATTCGTCATATTAACACCTATGAATTGATTATGAAAAGATAAAAAACCTACCGTTCTATATAACCAACACACTTAACCGCCCTCTGTGGTCTGATCCTTTAGACAGTGAGGAATGTTATGTTATAGCGTAGCGTACCTACGGACCTCCAGTCGCCCTGAGCAGCTCTCGGGCACTGCGAGATACTGCGAGAGCGTGGCGCTGAAGGCACTACTCTATTTGGCGTGGGTTCAACTGGCGGATATAATTAAACTATACAGTAAAAATGCTTGTGAATGCTTCTCTTTATGTCACTGGCAATATTTTATTTTCCGAATCGTGATACCTAGCTAAGATTTCCTAGCATTGGGTTTCATTGTGAGTATGCCTATTAAATCTGTAGATATTTCCTTTCCTTATGGAAAAATACCATTTAGAAATAAGAACCGAGTTATAAATTTAGAATGTAATCAGTTGGTATAGTGCGGGATAGTTAAATATATGAACATTGATTGGTAGCGCTTGCAAAAGGATCTCCAAGATGACCACCACTCTGTTGAGCTCATGTGCTCATTTATAACCGTTTGGTTAAACAAATCCTAAAGAATTAATGAGTTAATTTAAAAAAAATTATTGGTATGTATTCACTCCATTCAACCCAAGTTATACAGTAAAGTATGCGTTCACCATTAGGTCAGCACCATATACACTAGCTTTATTCTCACCTTCTCCGTTACGTTTTTTTTAAAACTGTGTTATATTATATGAATTAATTCTCATATAAATATTTACCACTAATAAAACACATTTATTGACAGAGAAATTTATTACACAAGTGTGCAAGGAACAAAGTTCCGGAGTGGGTGTTTTCAAACACAACACAACGAAAAAATAGATTGAATTGAATGAAATTAGAATTTGAATGGTTATTTAGTTTTAGGTACCTAGTCGCAGTGAGCTGTATTAGTGCGGAAATGATTACTCCACTGTACAACATGTGATGAATAACACAAAATTACAGTTATCACTTCACAGTCCGTGCTACAAAAGGCATAGAGAATCATGTATTGTACTTTATTTACTCAAATATTAAAACTGCTGATCCAAATTCTATACTTAACAATAATAGCAACGACTAATCTTGAAATACGGATGATTGATTGGTTTATAGTTACAATAATAGGGCTATTAAAGCCCTTTCATACCTAATGTAACTACAGAAATTCTTCTTTTAAACAACCAAATAGAAATGAAAAATGAAAAAATTCAAACACAACAAATTTTTAAGGCTAGTTAAAATTTTTTAAATGAACTTTTTATGGCACAATTCAATTTAAATCTTAATCTAAAATGATTTGATTGCTTAGTAATAATTCTTTTAATAATTAAAAAAAATGTGGTAATTTATTTCTAATCTGATTGGTTCTGAAAGAGCATTCCATTCTTGGCACCCAATAACATAAAAATATTTATCGTATATACCTGCCCTAAGGAGATGGGATCGAACGTTTTGAGTCGAAGAGGGATGGACGTTGATGGGGGCCAGTTCGAACTGCTTTTACACAAGTACTGGCCAAGTCATGGGATTGCAATTTTGAACTTTTTTGGCATGTTTGAAAAACCATTGTACCGGAAACCAACATTTTGCATGCAATTTTCGTTGCCAGACTTTGCAAAATCCACAAGCAGAGTTACTGTCGGATCAATGAAATTGATGAAATGGGAAATATTAAACAGTAGAACTAACCCACGTCTAGGAGTTTCAAAACTGTTATAAACAAGATAGGCCTTAATAACTTCGAGCAGATGATTCGGTTAATTCGGTGCAATTCGTAGGATGGACCCAATCGTTAGGGAGATTACCCCCTTTCCACGACAACTACTACATTAGATAAACACCGAATCATCTAATCCCCCTTGTTTAAACCATATTTTCAAAATCAAATGTTGAAATTTTCAACACGTTAAAGTAACAATACTTTGACCAACCAAAAATACTGCAATAATATAAAAATATTTTGTTAAAATTGACGCACGGTTATTTCTCCTGCGGTTGAATCACGAACACCATCGAGTCAGGGCAGCCACTTCTTATATTATACTTATTTACAAACATTCAAAGGCTATCAGCACTTTTGATTTTCATACAAATTTAAACCTCAGGAATTTTCTACTATGCGATTTCTAACATCAAAATTCCTTTAGAATAAAAATTATGTACATCGCTAAACAAAGTTTTCAATAGTCTAAGTCGTCTAAAAATCAGTACAAAAATTCCATATCGAAAACTATATTATAAAAGAATTCTATACCTGAGGTTTAAATGAGGATATCACAGATTTTCAACTTATCCCTGGCCCGTGGTGTGTGGCACTTCCAAGGCGTCGGTCCAGTCCTACGCCCGTGACGTTGCTGTCTACGCTACGGCGACTGTGCGAGGCGAGCACTGACCATGGCTGACACGCGCTCTCACTTCTATTTTCAGAACTATCCGCGAGAGTTCTCTGTGGGTATCTACACGAACTCTTTCCCACAAGAAAAATTCTCTCTGAGCAGATTCAGTACAAACACGGTCTCTGTCCACGATAGAAGTTCTCTGTGAGCAGCTACATTAAGTAACGTGAGTACTGTTCACTAGAGAAGTTCTCTGTGACAAACACAAGCAATGTACACGAGAAAAGTTCTTTGTGAGCAGATTCAGTACAAATACGAGCTCTTTTAGTCGTTAAAAGTTCTTTGTGAGCAGATTCAGTACAAACAAGAGCTCTTTTAGTCGTTAAAAGTTATCTGTGAGCAGATCCAGTTTAAACACAACCTCTAACTTCGAAAGAAGTTCTCTGTGAGGGGTTACTTTAGTAACACGAGCACCGTACACGAGAGAAGTTCTTTGTGAGCAGATTCAGCACAAAAATGAGCTCTGTACACGAAAGAAGTTCTATGTGAGCAGTTAAATTAGTAAAACGAGCTCTGTAGACGAGAGAAGTTCTTTGTGAGCAGATTCTGCACAAACCCGAGCTCTGCCCACGAGAGAAAATTTCTGTAAGCAACCTTAATACAATGACACAATTTATAAGCGTTGAAAGGACAGAAAACATATTCCACTAAAAAGATCCATGAAAATTCCTAAATAAGATAGTAATTATTTGATGATAATAATAGCACTTTTATTACAATTGTAATAACAATAATTATTATATGGCAATAATTCGTAACAAAAGAATTAAGTTCATTGAATATGGTCACTTTTGTTAAAATATTCTTGAGCAAAATGGATCCTCATCAGACTGATAATCTTTTACATTAGATGGCTTAGAGACTTTGGCACATTTTGCGTCTTATAATTGCAATATTTTACTGCAATATAGCAATAGTAGGGTTTTTTAATCTCAACGATCAAATGTGCGATCCAGAGCCAGCCCACTATTTTTACAGGAGTTGTCGGGGATTGAGAAAACTGTGGGTCTTGGACTTACTACACACTGTTTTTGCGTGACTAACTGATCGACTTATTTCAGATTCATTATCGCTTTACGTTTACTGAATACTTTTTCTTCGATTCATTTTCGATTCAAATCTTTAATTTGATTTGAAAAATTAAATGGAAATCATTGATCGAACAAACAATCGAGTAGAAGCAATAGACCGGTGAGAGCGTCTGTCGGCGAGTCGCGCGTCAGATATCACAGAATGCCCGTGCACAGTGCCCTACGAGCCTACGTTTATCGGAATAGATATAGAGATAAATAAGTGGAGCAGGCAGGTGGAAGCGAGAGATGAGATGAGGCCGCGGCCGAGCTCCCTCAGTCGTCAGTGGTTTTCTCGTGTGGCCGCAGGATGGCGCGCACTGTCTGATAATTCTTCCTAAACCCTAGCTTGTGGTAGAGACTCTGCGAAGCGTCGTTCTCGGGACGAATCACGACGAAGGGGACGTAGCCTCTGGAGCGGACGATTTTAGTGAGACACTTGGCGAGGTGGATGCCGTAGCCTTTACGGCGGAACTCGGGACGGGTCTGCATGGAAAACATGGCACCGTAGTAGGACTGCACCATCCAGGCGGCCAACTCGCCCGAGGAGAACACCCCGAAGGCCGGCAGGGCGGTGATGAGGCGCTCGAACACCTCGACGGCTTCCATGTCGTTGGCCGGATACAGCTCGTGGATGGTCGCCGCGTTCTCCTTGCGGAGCTCCTCTATCTTGACCTCCTCTGGGGGCACCAGCCTACCAACAAGACACAATCAATCGTAATCGTAATTTGTCAATCATGAACTTTTAATTCACAAACTTAATCAAATTGGAATTACAGGTAATATTCTTAAATGGTTTAGATCATATTTAGCAAACCGTAAAAAAGAACTTTCATCATTAAAAAGGGAATACAGAACTATTCAGACTGGATAAATATAGAAAGTGGAATTCCTCAAGGCTCAATTCTGGGGCCCTGGGACGGTGGCGTCGTCTTGTAATCCAGCTACTTGGAGGTCACAATTTGTGGATAGTTGTAAGCGATGGTCAGTGGGCGTAGGTTCTCTTGTGTGGATTAACATTCGCACTATTGAATACTACGTTAATCCGCAAAAACCATCCTCATAATTAGACCAATTCGTAATTCAGAGGCCGTGGTTCGGATTCCACGTTAAACCGTAGGTCCCCTAGTTATTGCCATCGGCTGTTGGGTTATTAATTAACAGTCCTGTCTAAGGAACAAGTCAGCCTTAGTCAGTAACAAGACTATAAGATCGTGCCACAATCATCCTACATTCATTTCTCATTCATACTTGGCTTAAAATACCTACCTGGGTAGGTTGCGATTTCAATAATTTAATCTAATATTAACCCTTATTATTCATCATCTATATCAATTACTTGCCACAACAAATTCTTTCAGAACTAATACTTTTTGGCAATTCAATGTTGAAGTGCAAATTTCAATAAACAAAACTTTGGGAGATCTTCGTGAATGGTTTACCATTAAACCACATTAAACAGCAATCATCCTCTGATAGTTTTACGAGAATCATTAAAAAATATCCTATTTATAATGAAATTCGTTTTTCAAACCATGAGACTGACCTAATGAACTCGTGATCAATGAGTGTATTAGAGCTTCTCAGAAAATTAGGAGATCTAGCGAGAAATAACAGACCATTATTTGTGCTCGTGATGAGCAAAAAGTATGCTTTGTAACATACAATTCTCATTAAAGTTTATTATTAGCCACTTATGTATTATCGTACTGTATTCCTGTATTATTGAACACCATTCGGCCATAGATACACAGGTACATAGATAAAGATATATAGATACAGATACGGCGACCATGTTAAAAGTAGGCTTACGGACGAACTATTTGAACTATTTTTTATCGTATTCGTTTTTCATGTGTCAGTTTGTGTTTATTCAGAAATTTTGAATTTATGACGAGTCCTTATCGGATGATGCCCGTCCCTGCATCATCACTTGGAAATGTCGTCCAGGCGAAACATGTAGTACACAACTTTCATATGAACTGTGATAGACGTAAGGATAATAAGTCGGAAAAAATGTGTTTTTCTAAAACAAAAACTGTCAATTATTTGGTTTTTAGTAAGTAGAAACATTACTAAAATGGAATTTTTACCGTTACTTGTGTTGTAACCCTATTTACAATTTTACATTTTCTAAAAAAAATTACATTTTGCAACTTTTTTGTATTTGTTTTTCCCATGGCTTTTGAGTAAAAATTGATTTGGTGCCATTTTTAAATGGTAAAAAGTAGAAATTTGATACTATGCTCAAAAATAGGTCCTGTTAAGTACTAATACACGTACCAAATTTGAAGTGGTTCTAAAGTTACCGGTATGTAAAAAGTATACACACCGACAGATGGATAGCGAGATAGGCCATATGTTCACAGGGCACTTTTTGTTTGCTTTGAACTTAAGAAAAATAACCCACAGTATTTTGGTATATTTCAGATACACTCTTTTTAGGTTTCTCGGTCGCGTACCAGCGACCAGTTGTTAATAATCAGGAAGGAAACATTATTATGACAATAAAGTAATTAATAAAAGTAATCAGTAATTTAAGAACTCAAGTAATACTAGATATTAAATAAACTATCAAATACTGAGTAATCGATAGTGAACAAACTATCTTTCTTTACTCTTCTAATTAGTAAAAAACATTAGTTAAATAGAATAAAATCAATAAAACCTTTGGAAAACTGCTGACCCATAAATATTACTTAGTGTAATTAGAGAGTGTTGGTTCGTACTCGGCCAGCTGGTCGTCCGGCGGCGGCTCGTCGCACACGTACACATCGCCGCACACCTTCTCGATGGAGCCGCGGTCGTTGTAGAACGACTCCAGCCACTCCATGATCTTGCAGTGAGTGAAGTTGAGGAAGATTGGCTGCGACCAGTCGATGAGCACATCCTCCGTCTGCAGAAGCTCCAGGCTGTCTAGCCGGTCCAGAGGGCAGAAGATGCTGAAGCTCTCGTACAGATGCCCGTTAGGCTACAACAATAACGTAAATGGTTGAGTTATTTGCTCCTAGATAATATCCAGAAGCTGTAGACTGTATAGCCGGTTTAGAGGGTAGAAGATGCTGAAGCTCTTGTACAGATGCCCGTTAGGCTACAAAAAAAACGTAAATGGTCGAGATATTCGCTCCTAGATAATCTCCAGAAGCTGTAAATTGTCTAGCCGGTCCAGAGGGCAGAAGATGCTGAAGCTCTCGTACAGATATCCGTTAGGCTACATCAATAACGTAAATGGTTGAGTTATTTGCTCCTAGATAATCTCCAGAAGCTGTAGACTGTCTAGCCGGTCCAGAGGGCAGAAGATGCTGAAGCTCTCGTACAGATGCCCGTTAGGCTACAACAATAACGTAAATGGTTGAGTTATTTGCTCCTAGATAATCTCCAGAAGCTGTAGACTGTCTAGCCGGTCCAGAGGGCAGAAGATGCTGAAGCTCTCGTACAGATGCCCGTTAGGCTACAACAATAACGTAAATGGTTGAGTTATTTGCTCCTAGATAATCTCCAGAAGCTGTAGACTGTCTAGCCGGTCCAGAGGGCAGAAGATGCTGAAGCTCTCGTACAGATGCCCGTTAGGCTACAACAATAACGTAAATGGTTGAGTTATTTGCTCCTAGATAATCTCCAGAAGCTGTAGACTGTCTAGCCGGTCCAGAGGGCAGAAGATGCTGAAGCTCTCGTACAGATATCCGTTAGGCTACAACAATAACGTAAATGGTCGAGTTATTCGTTCCTAGATAATCTCCAGAAGCTCCAGGCTGTCTAACCGGTCCAGAGGGCAGAAGATGCAGAAGCTCTCGTACAGATATCCGTTAGGCTACAACAATAACGTAAATGGTCGAGTTATTCGCTCCTAGATAATCTCCAGAAGCTCCAGGCTGTCTAGCCGGTCCAGAGGGCAGAAGATGCCGAATCTCTAAGTATAATAACGTAAATAGTTGAGTTATTTATTACTAGATAATTTCCAGAAACTCAGACTGTCTGGCTGGTCCAGTGGACAGAATACGACATTACGTACAGCACCTGATAAGTTTTATTTTTATTTTAATCTTATTAATTTTTCACTTTAATAGCATTTTTTATATTTTTAAATAGTATCTTAGTATGGATCCTCAAATAAAGGCCTTGCGTTAAGAGGTCCTAAATTTCAAAGAAAAATGTTTTTCTATGTCAATAAGTTATTTTTATCCTGTATTTCTATTTTTAATAAGTATGAAAATATTAAGATATTGGTCATCGTCCATATGAGTGAGTGGGATATAAAACATAGTTACATCATGGTCAGACCAAAGAAATCATAATTTTCCGTATTTTGTCTCAGTTAGTGTTTTATCATAATATGAAGAGTTTTCTTCCAAGTACTGAGTCAAACAATCTGTAAAAGGACAGATACACCGCTCGGAAGATACCTTGAGTAAGACTAGAAAAATCGTTAAATTTCTTATGTATAATTTAGGTCTGTGTTTTTGACATTTCAATTTCAAAAGAATGTGAAGAGGTTCTTTCGCTGTGAAGAGAGAAACATAATGAATTTAAATTATGGACTGGATGAGAGGAAAAATATGAACAAAGCGACTGAGGTCAGGTAGGTTGCACAAGCTGTATATTCTATTACCTTCCATAAACGTCTTTCTAACAAAACACCTATGGTCTAAAACAAAAATATTAAAAAATATTGGCAAAAAATTTGGTATGCAAGTCGATCTAGTTAAGTTTCATCAATACATCCACGAAATTCCTAAATTTAATTTTATTTACAACATCAAATCTACGCATTTATTGTCCATGTAATTCTTAGGGAGAAAAGATAAATTGGTATGACTCGCTTAGTTATTACCATATTTTTATAACATGTTGTATTTGTTTTACTTATTTAACAACCTTGATATAAGCTCTGTAAAAGCAATCCTTATTGCAGCATACCTACATACTCATTACTACTATTCGATTAATATAATGGAAAAAATATAAGTTCTCTAAAATTTCCTCTATTCTCGCCAGCGTGCTGCGTGCTATCTCGTTTAATAATTATCAAAGTTATCGATTTTTACTTTCTCCCCTTATACATAGTATATGGATAAAGTATTGTTTTCGTCAAAATTTTCGAATTTGAGTTGAGGGTGGATATATTCGTATTGGGGTCCCCGGAATCCAAAAAAGTGGGTTTGGTCGTGATGTCTGTCCGTCCGTGTGTTTGTGTGAGTGTGTGTGTGTGTGTGTGTGTGTGTGTGTGTGTGTGTGTGTGTGTGTGTGTGTGTGTGTGTATGGATGTGTACAGTGTCACAGCCTACCCCGTTGGTCCGATTTAGATGAAATTTTGCATGTATGTATATATTCACGGTATCTTCAGGTGTTTTTTCATTTTTTTTAATTTTTGATTTTTAAGGGTAGTTCACCCCTAAAAAACCTTAAAAACGTGAAAAATCCAAATTTCGCAAAAACGGCTCTAACTATTTTGATTAAAATTTCATAGTTTATAGTGCACAAAGTATTAAATAATTTGACACCACCCGCATGTCTGTAAAAATGACAGTTCAAAAGTTATTGGCTTTAAATGTCAAAAAAACTAAAATTTTAATAGATTTTCAGCGAAAACAATAAAAGTAAAGTATAACTTGACTGGCACCATTGAAACCAGCTTAGAAAAGTAAACAAAGTAATATTTTGTATTATTTGTCTACGGCTAAGTGTTCCAGAGAAAAGTTAAATTTACTGTCCATGATAAACGCAGTACGTTGTCTGAAAGCGCCCAATGTTATTCCTATGGAGAATATTAAAAAATCAATTTCTTCCTTATTTTTCAAACGTTTTCTATGAAACTTGGTATGAAGCGTAAGGTCAAATCACCCAGCAAAACCAACTCAAAAAAGCTTGGTATTACCGGTGAGGGGGGATTTCCCCCATACAATTCGAACAATTAATTTAACTTTGTCTCTCTTGTTTTTATTTTCAGAAATGGGATGATTATTCTTGAAATAATATATTATTGAATGATATGTATATAAACTTTGAAGAATATGATCGTTTTATTACAGATTGTCTTTTTTAAATTTACCTAAGGGAGAAAGTATGTGTCAGTCCACTGATACCGTTTATCATTAAATTGGTTTCAATATATTTCAAGATCACGATCATTATGAATGTGAAATAACACAAGTATGATTTTTCCTAAGGTTGATGTGGAATTGAATAAAAAGTTGCTAATAGTCTGAGTGTTGGGGCCGGGCTGCAACGACGCAGGCAGTAGCCCTGACCTCACTGCAGTGGCTGGCAGCCGTCGCGACGCCTACTGTAGCACCCCCTCACTGCCACTTATCACGTTATACGTCCAACGGGCTCACAACATATTATACGGTACTACTTAAGTGTTTGCTAACTTCCCTGCAGTAGTGAAATAAAAATGCATTTACTTCCCAAGCAGTAATTGTGCCTTATCTATACAAATAAAATTAGAGTTTTGTCTTTCTCCAGTATAGCACAGGAATTGTACATGAATGGCATCAGAATATTACATAAACAAATTACAATAATCATCATTTTAGGTATCAGAATCAAAACAAAATCAAAATAAGAATCATTACTACAGCTAAAGATTTAGTCAGTTTAAACTGGAAAGGAGAAAACATTTAAATAAAAAATCAGCTAAAGAATAAATCGGTTTTGTTAAAACGTACCTATTTAATTCTTTCTCGAATTTTCTTAAATCTTTTATGCTGGATATGGTATTAGGCAGTTATAATACTTAATCCCTGCATATGAGGGAGATTTCTCCATGGATTTAAGGTTGTGAACTTTAAATGCCGGGTTTTATCTATTTCTTGTGAAATAATTGTGGTAAAACCAAGGGTTTTGAATTTGGGTAAGTTTATTTTTACATGCAAAATTAAATCAAAAACATACTGACCAAAAACAGTACAGATACCCAGGTTAGTAAAATGTTCTTTAACTGAATCATGCCAATTTAGAACTAACATTATGCGAATAGCTTGCTTTTGTAAAACTAGTACTCTATGTAAATTTCCATGAGATAATGCTCCGTATAAAATAATACCAAAAGAAATGTGAGAATGAATTAATGCAATATAAATAGTTCTCATTGTTAGAACATATGTTAGACAATTGCCTGGAATGATGGCATTTTTTGTTATGTTTACGTTTAAAAAGACATTAAAGGTGAACTGGGTCTTATCTAAATTTCTGTCTGTCTGAATTTCTGTAACGCCAAGTTATTTGTGTTCGTATTTTCCGCAAAACGAAAGCACCCATAGTTTGTTATGTAGTTCATTTTCCTTATTCTAAACCTGTTGGAGAAGTTTTTGTTTGCTTTAAACTACCCACGCAGTTTTTGGACTTTATTTGTTTTACAATCTGTTAAAAAAACAATAAGTAAAAATTATGCTACTGTAATGTGAGATGAACTATGCGTCATCTAGTGGGGACACAAAAATGTTATCTTTAAAATCGTAGAGGAAGATCCAGAATGGAGCAACGCTTAAGTCTAATTACTGTTTTACTACTGTCAAGTAAATTTATAGCAAGGTAGTTGGGATGACTTTAATTTGGTCAGATATTTAGCGCCAAAGTGGCGAATTTCCGATTTGACAGAGAGTAAGTTTAAATCTTCATGCAGCGTGTTGAGACGAACCACGGTGCTTGTGTTACTTTTCTCAAGACCTTTCATTGGAACCTCTGTATCAATGGCGGTACTCCAAAGCTGCAATCAATACCCACGCACAGTGAAGATAAAATAATAAGCTCTCGAAAACCCAGTTTTGAGTAAGTTTTTCAAAAAAAGTTATCTATAATGATTTGGTCTCTATACTATTTTTTTGGAACCTTTTGTACGGATATGCACCAAACTTCACAGAAAACATCCTGGAATCATGCTTAATAATGACTGAAAGTTTCATTACGAACTTTCGAGCGGTTCCGGAGTTTAAAGGCAACACACATACAAACAAACATATATACATACTTCCGCCAATATATATCTTATACTTGAGAGTACCTAAAAATGTTATGTACTTAATTAGTTATCTATGTATTACATTTCTAAACATTAAATAGATTTAAATATATTTTGCAATCACAATGCCGTCGCATGGATGTGAAATAACATAGTACATGAAGTACATTTACAGTACTTCATGTTATTACATGAAGTACATAGTACATTTAAATAGTACATGAAACTATGTTAACAAGAAAAAAATAGAACAGTGAATTAACAAAAAAAATACTTAGGGCCTAGTAAAAATATTATTTTATCTCACTAAAATTACTCTCTAAAAACACGTGATGTTCTAAAAATATAATTAAGTATAAGTAAGCAGTTTTCTTAAATGGATAGAGTTGAATAATATTTCGTTTTAGACGATTCGACCTTAAAAATAAAATATGTATAAGGGAAGTGAAAGAAAAAATGAAAGACAATTGGCAGTACTGGAACATAGGCAGGTTTATATATGAATGTGGTAGGAGATATCGGCGCTAAGACTGGAACACGGCTGGCAGCACGAACATAGAGCATATTGACGCGCTGTCAGAAAACATTGGAAGTGACGTCATGGCCTAAACCAGTAGAGTTTTGATAATCTGTAAATTAATTCAATTCATTTATCATTTCTTTCGATTAAAATCGTTACAGGTATGTTTTAAAATGGTTGTCTAATTCTAAGTCTGAATACTAATTCTGATTCATTTTTAATCGAAAGTAATAAGCAAAAAATGGTGTTGTAATTGGTGTGTATGGAACACTAGTGTGGAACATTGGGACAAGATTTTTTCGAGATCCAATTTATATTGGGTCAAGAGTACCTTCTTCTGCTTCTGATAGGCAAAGTCGCTTGATGTGAAAATATGTACTGTCCCGGATTCAATAGACGGCACAACAAACTCTTTTGAGTGTCTCAGATTGATTGCCCAGTGATAATTACACTCTGTCAAATTAGGCGTCACAATTTATCTTGATCAAATCGTTAAAAGTCTGGATCCGCGTTTTAAGTACTACACCCAATGTATACTCGGGCGGAAAAGGTTGGCCTAGATCTAACACTGATCCCAGCAAGGAGGGAGTCCTAGTAACATAGTAATCAAAATCCTAGCCTAAAGTGCAAAACAGTTTCAGGCAAGTCCTAGCTGATGAGGAGGAGGGTTTGGTGGGTGTGAGTCCCACACAACTGGGTCTCTTCTGTGTGCCTTGCCATCTCCTCCCCTTAAAAATTCTTTAAGTCTTAAGGTTTACTTTAAGATGGTGAAAGTACGTATCAGTTTGCATAGATATAGTTTACTATACATTAATTTATAAGCTATATAATAGTTTATATCATTAAACATAATGCATTCTAACATGCCAAATTTTACCGAAGCAAAGAAGAAAGATGTAAAAATCCTTTCTTAAATACAGTTTAAATAATTCAAACGAATTTTCATGAAAGGAAAAATGTTATCACAGAGTAGAATATACTTTTTATAAAAAAAACACCATTAGGAGACGGCTTATTGGTATGGCACTTAAAAGGAAAAATATCACAAACAGTTAAGTATAAATGACGTGCAGTTTACCCTTGAAATTGATTTATTTTACTTATTCTTAATTTTTTGCTATTAGAACATTCACGTTAAAATTGTTGCCTTCATCCAAGGCTAATAATGTTATTTATTAAAACAATTAAAACTTCAGGGGTTTAATAGATAAATATGATTCAACAAAGTTATAACGCTTCGTTCAAACTTATTGTGTTCATAACACAATGGGACTGTTTTCCAATCCTGAAATAATTAACATCACTTCCATAGTCATCGTTTAGTCTCATTGAAATCGCAATATAATAGACACGGATTAACAGACCTGCAGTGATCAACATCGCTTCTGCCGGCTTCATTTAGACCCGTAGTGTTTTCAAAAAGAACGATATGACACTGATTGACAGCCCTGCAGTGATTAACATAGTTTCTGTTTGCTTCATTTAGACCCAAATATGTATAAAGAACGATATGACACTGATTGACAACCCTGCAGTGATTAACATAGTTTCTGCCGGCTTCATTTAGACCCGTAGTGTTCACAAAAAGAACGATATTAGTATAATGTAAGTGATTATAAAGTTTCTTTGTTTGTTTTTAGTCATTAACCTAAGTATTGACAAATAGACAAAAAGTTAATGAACCTGCAAATTTTTGTGTTTGTTATAAATGTATTACTTATAAATAAATAAACAATATTCTCTACTCATGAAAATTGGTCGCAGTGATTACATAATGCACCATTGTTTTTAGAATTTCCCATAGAAGAAGCTATTACGATATTGAGTTAAGCCCACATATTATTTTTTTTCTTTAGATCCGAGTCAAAAACAAACGAAAATAGCATATAATATTTTATATATATATATATATGTATATATTTATATATATATAATATATGCTGTTACATTATCTCGTAAAAGGTCCGATTCACCAAAAATTTGAGAGACGTTGTATCAACAAAGACGAGTTCAAAAGACATATGGTCAATGGTGAACAGTTTAGTTTTGTTAAAATGTGCGTTTTTCACATGTATTAAAAACAATATATTTCACCATTGAATCAGTTAAAAAAAATACACAATAAGTCATAGTTTTTCTTATCTATTACAGATATTACAAAAAATCTAAACATAGTCTGTATTTCATTTAATCCGTAAAAATAAAAAATTAATAGCAGTGATTAACATAGTTTTGTTTGCTTCATTTAGCTATTAAGAACATATGAAACGATATGTGACTGCAGCAACTGTTACTCTTTTTCATATTATTCACAAAATAGAACGATTTATGACAGATGTGATAAAACATAGTTTTTGGTTAAATTAAAATTATTTTTATAAGAAATGAACTTTCATGCCTCACAGTGATTAACATCTTTTTTGTTAATCTTATTAGAATAGGAAATAATTGACCCTGTTTAACAGATAAAGATATATAGATTTAAAGAATTGATACAATAGTTTTACTTCGATTATATTTCTGTTCAATCATTTAGATCATGTTCATAAAAACTTAAGAACAAAGAAAATAGTGATATTGCTTCTTTAATTTAGAGTGAGTCATTTAAAGTTCAAAGGATTTAGGTAAAGAACAATGATTAATTTTTGTTTGATATTTTTAGTAACAATACAAATCCCTGTGCAGTGATTAAACTAGTTAATACTGTTTTACTTCATTAACATATTTCTATCAGAACACATTGGATGCGATAATAATGTGACAATAGAGTTGATAACCTACTGGTTAGACGTATTTTTTAAAAGATAGATGTTTTCAAAAAAAAAATATGAACGTTAATAGATGTATTAAAAGCGGTAGGTCTATACTGCGCTGGTTTAGCATCTCGTATTGTAACAGCTGAGTGTAGTCGGTGTATCAGAAACAGCTGATCTGGATGCGAGTCCAACTCACCCGCATGTGTACCCACCCATAGCACACGTTGATCCGAACACTACATCGGATATCGAGGTCAGCACATATTTACAATACAACAAATACGACTAGGCACCATCGATAATATCTTAAGAACCAAAAAATATTGAAAGATCGTTAATAGATTAGTTTAAATATTTTTCTAAATAATAAAATTAGCGTTTTGTCTGTAAATTTCTTGGAATTGAGTTTTTTTTATTTCTACGTATCATAACCCCAAGAAGTCGAAACGATTATAAATTTTTATTTTTGTAACGTTTCTGCGTGAAAAGATCATCCTCAATCAATGACAAAATATATTTTCATCATTCTATACATTTAGAAGGTGGTTTTTATATACGTTAAACTGACGCACGCCTGACTAAAATGCGTGAATAAGAGTAGTGAATAAGCTCCCAAAAACCCTGTTTTGTGAAATATTATACACATTTTGTCTTAAGCATTTCCAAACGTGTGATCCATTAACAGTTTTTATAGTTTTATTTCTGAATAAATTGTACAGAAATATTACACAGAGAATCAGTTTTATAGCCATTTATAATATTTTAAAAATTTTTATGAAGGTATTTATACTGGAATTATATAAAATAAATTGCGACTATTGATCCACCTGCTGCGGAAAACGTGCAACACAGGGTCTGTGCTGTGCTGTCCAACATAGTCCAGCATAGAGCAACACATGGGAACTAGATCTAGTCCACTGCGACTATTGATCCACCTGCTGCGGAAAACGTGCAACACAGGGTCTGTGCTGTGCTGTCCAACATAGTCCAGCATAGAGCAACATATGTGATCTAGATCTAGTCCACTGCGACTATTGATCCACCTGCTGCGGAAAACGTGCAACACAGGGTCTGTGCTGTGCTGTCCAACATAGTCCAGCATAGAGCAACATATGTGATCTAGATCTAGTCCACTGCGACTATTGATCCACCTGCTGCGGAAAACGTGCAACACAGGGTCTGTGCTGTGCTGTCCAACATAGTCCAGCATAGAGCAACATATGTGATCTAGATCTAGTCCACTGCGACTATTGATCCACCTGCTGCGGAAAACGTGCAACACAGGGTCTGTGCTGTGCTGTCCAACATAGTCCAGCATAGAGCAACATATGTGATCTAGATCTAGTCCACTGCGACTATTGATCCACCTGCTGCGGAAAACGTGCAACACAGGGTCTGTGCTGTGCTGTCCAACATAGTCCAGCATAGAGCAACATATGTGATCTAGATCTAGTCCACTGCGACTATTGATCCACCTGCTGCGGAAAACGTGCAACACAGGGTCTGTGCTGTGCTGTCCAACATAGTCCAGCATAGAGCAACATATGTGATCTAGATCTAGTCCACTGCGACTATTGATCCACCTGCTGCGGAAAACGTGCAACACAGGGTCTGTGCTGTGCTGTCCAACATAGTCCAGCATAGAGCAACATATGTGATCTAGATCTAGTCCACTGCGACTATTGATCCACCTGCTGCGGAAAACGTTCAACACAGGGTCTGTGCTGTGCTGTCCAACATAGTCCAGCATAGAGCAACATATGTAAACTAGATCTAGCAATTCTACAAAAAACTTCTCCTTAGGCCACCCCCATACCAACTGATGAATCAAATCAAAGGTACCGTTTCTTTCATAATACGATAAGGGCCGGCGCAAGTTATTCTGCTGCCCTTGGTTAATTTTTTGCGCTCCCTCCCAATTATTATTGCATTTTTATTTCCATTTTCCTTCTCAATTGAACCCCTGACCCAAAATCACAATTTTTACGCATTTTGCTATGTTTTTTCACTTACCGAGACGTATAAATAGTCAAAAATTACATACAGAAATAGTTAGCTAGTAAGTTATTGAAATGGCAACCTACCCCGGTAGGTGTTTTAAGCGAAGTATGAATGAAAAATGAGAGTTACACGAATGTGGAATCCTGTAGTCTTGTCACTGACTAAGGCTGACCTTAGACAGAACTGTTAATTAATTAATAGCCCAAAAGTCAATGGCATATCTAAGGAACCTACAGTTTAACGTTCAGTCCTAACTACTGTCTCTGAATAACGAACTGGTCTAATTATGAGGATGGTATTTGCGGATGGACTTAGTATTCAATTGTGTGGACGTCAATCCACACCAGAGAATATCTTATCTACCGGTCATCGCCATAACTATCCACAATTCGTGAGCTCCAAGTAGCTGGACTACAGGTTACGACACCGTCCTAGTCACAAACTATGAAGAATGTATCGAGGAAGATCTAACCTGTGTGGCTACTAGTACAGTTACAATTAATTTTGATATTAATAATAGATACTAAATCCTTAATGTCAGAGTATTTGTTTCATTATTTACATAATAGGTACTTATCAAATAAAAATATTAGTCGATCATCGTGCAGAAGAAACAAATTATTTCTAAAAGTTTACAAAGGTTATAGGGAAAAGTTAACAGAAGAAGGTCCTACTTTACAATGTAATTCATGTTTGTGAAAGAAATCGGAAGTCGATGTTTTTTTGTCAAGTCTTGTTCAATTGATAGAGTGGCCATACCTTGAAGTCTTTTTTGTCATGGTATTCCGTTTGAAAGATTTAATTATTAATTTAAATTTTAAAAAACTTCGCTCATCACTAGCACAGACAAAGGCATAGTACAGGACACAAGACAGGGAACTTTGTCATCTGTCTCTTACGTCTCTCATACAGAGCGAGTCTGAAAGTTGACTTGACTTGAACTTACTGGACGTTGAACTTGACTGAAAGTTAAATCTAATTCTTTGTTTGAAATTCATTATTAGTGATGGTGGATTTATGTTAGTGTATTTATGTAAATTTTTACTAAAGTAATTTTTTAACATGTTTTGGAATCAACTAAAGTTTCACGACTCTTCTGGATCTAAAATCTGATCCTGAATATAAAACATTACGACTATCTTTAAACCTAAATCATGTTATGAGTTGGCTCACCTGAGGACGATCAGATTAAAGATCGCGAAACGTTATGCAATTTTGTTATACTTAATGAAGTGATGGGAAATGTCAGTAATGAAAATCTAAATAACTTAAATCTGATATTCACATAGTTTTGTTACCATTACAATTGAGTTTTAAAGCAAAATTTGTGTTATTAGGTTAAAACTTAATCCTTTTTCATTTCCACTATATCTGGCCTAGGCGCACGTCTTGTTTGCGTGGTGACTGTATGCTACTGTATACGTTTTAGCACGTAACGCCTGTATACTGTGTATATTATACAGAAGAGAAGTGACGAAACAGAGGTCACGTGACCACGAAGGTCGCGACCCGGGCTGCAGTGTCCTTGACCCTCTCACGCGACGCCTAAAGGCGAGATTGTTATCACCTGCAATTATCGTCTGATTCGCTCGTTTCAAACTGCAAAGAAAAATTGCTGCAGCTTACCAACTCGCAATGCGTCCCTTCACTCTTTAAATTGCCCTTTTGACAAACTTTTCATCATAATACAGTGCTCTTTTCACCTTTTTTTATTACTGAATGAATTGGGTCAAAGTGTTTGTCTGTTAGAGGCTTTTTGACATAGCTCGACTTAGCTCTGTGTGACTTAGCTCTGGGTGTTGGCAATTTGCGCGACCAAATTTGGAAACAGTGATATCATAGGGGTTGTGGCGTCATTTGATTATAAACACAGCTGTTTAGGGGAACTGAAAATATCCCCTTTAGACATATCCATGATTTAACTTATTTCCCACGGGGAATTAAAAAAAATCATCTAAAAGGGAAATGCACCGAGCTTTTTAAGGTTAGAAACGTTAGCCATTACTTTTTCTAAGATTCCGACGCGGTGTCATCAGCCGTGGCTAGGGCATTTATCACTACTTACTTAGCCACAGACCCAAAGGGGCGGAAATAACTCGACTGGGACGGTGGCGTCGTCCTGTAATCCAGCTACTTGGAGGTCACGAATTGTGGATAGTTGTGAGAGATGGACGGTTGCTGTAGTGTTCTCTTATGAGGATTGACGTCTGCATCTTTGAATACTACGTTAATCCACGCAGACCATCCTCATAATTAGACCAGTTCGTAATTCAGAGGCCGTGGTTTGGATTCCCCGTTAAACTGTAGGTCTCTTAGTTGCCATCGGCTGTTGGTCTGAAGGAACATGTCAGCCTTAGTAAGTAACAAGACTACAAGATCGCACCACAATCATCTTACACTCAATCCTCATTCATACTTGGCTTTAAATACCTACCTTTTGGTATAGTTGCTATTTCAACAATAATCTAGTCTAATCATTCTTAAGAACATCATAAGATCAACATTGCACGTTGTACTGTGTAAACCATTTTAAATACATCAGTAACTAATTGACCTAGAGTCATGATTCAAAATACTAAACTTTGAGTTGTTTTTGAGCTAAATCCAATGGTAAAAAGAAACGTTATATATTTAAAAAATTAAACATAAATAAATAGAAACCCCCATTTTGGGGTGCAACCCCACCTCCCCAAAAAATTGTTTATGTAGTCTAGTCCTATTGCGTTGCTCAACGATATCCAAGATATTCAGAAAGGAACATTTCCACCGATTTTTATAATAATCAGACAGGAATTGCGGTCGTTATCCTATCGTCACATATATGTGCTTATATATATATAAATTTGAATAATCCCCAAAACTAGTTCAGGGAATTGAGTTATGAACTTCTATTATAGTCCCGGGCTTAACTGTCACCATACGGTCATGTGTTAGCTCACTTTTCCATAGTAAATTCGCTAATAAAGAATAAAAAGTATATTTGGGTGGAACCTTTATAATCCACATAGTCTCATATACGACACAAAAAACCGCAACATTGAAAATTAACACCGTATGTTATTCTTTGTGAGATATCAGTTATACCAAACTAAACTGTACCTTAACAGAAATTCGAAACCCTGTGGTTGTGATATATGAACAAACCTTTGATGAAAATGAAAATCACACACTGCTAGGAGTTGAATTATTATCTGTTATTCGAAGAGAGTAGGCCTACCTGTCTGAGAGAAACTTCATCGATAATACGTGGCTCCTAGGCCTCCACATCTGATTGGATTCTAACATTCAAACATACAAAATATTAGGCGTGTGAAAGAACCCTCAGTTACTGTCGTTTGTTGCAACCTCAGCCCGTCTCTCGCGATGACAATGATGATTGGAGGCACTGAGTTTTGTGATAATGACTTGAGTGTGCGATCAGAAAAAAATGTTATTACTATGTTGGTGTATGCCTACATTTAATTAAAAAAAACATTTACTGTAATTATTAGGTATGAAACCCTTACAGTCATAAATTCAACATATCTGTAAAGATATATTAAATTGAAAATTAATAAAGAACACCGTACTTCTAAGGCATGAAATTCAAAACAAAATACTTAATACAACATTTGCAAATATTTTACATAGACACGTTTTGATGTTATTTTTGAACAGTAGACAACTGGGATTGGTACAGAGATGTATATTTACATATTTTAGATATCGAAAACAGAAATTATAGTTTTAGAGAAGGTTATGTTAGAATTACTTCTCAACTGCGGTAGAACACAAGGGAGGGGCAAGCAGCAGCAATCTCAACTACCCCCAGGGATGCTGCTAAAATGGAATCAACGTTGGGGTGAGGGTGATGTACCAAATTATAAAAAAATATTATATTTGATATCAATCTTCAGTAATGAGATCATTAACATAATTTCACAGTCTCGCAATTTATTTAAAGAATAAATATACTTAAATGTTTAGAATAGATTTATTTTTTTAAATGAAATAGTCCACACTTTGTCTACTTCCATTTTAATGTACATTCTTTTATAAATATGGCGCTCATAAAATTTAACTTTATTTCACCGAATTTGTTTATAAAATTAAGTTCCAAGTCGTTATAAAGGATTAAAGTTGTATCTGTAAAGTTTTAAATTAAAAATAGAGGTAGGGCATAATTCTAATTTATAATGTACTGAAAACAAGTCTACACAAATTTGAAAGAAAGAACATTGATGTACTTGTATAGTTTTATTTAGTCTCTTGAAAATTCAAACACGTACACTGAAATCGTATTTCGAGCTAAACCCAAGACAACCAGACAGCTATGCGGTAGAGTTTGCGAACCCACTGAATATGTCTGAAACGAAGGCTTGACTTCTCTAGTATTTTAAAGTTGGGGAACGAATCTTTTGATATGCTATTTACTTTCAGAAATGAAATTATGTATTACTAGCTAAAATACCCGCCCTTCACACGGGCAAAACCAGATGAGAAGTGTGCTGATACATTTAAATAGTTGATTAATATTTTAATTTTTACAAAATAACAAAACACGAGTGTCTACAGCATAAAAAAGTAAAACCTGTTATGTAATATTGGGAAAGGATAAGGATTAACATAATAGAGTCAGGCATAGTGTCCACAGCTCTTGACATTTCATTAATTTTATGTTGATATTTTTTGAAAATGTAAATATTATTACCTAGGAGCCTGAGGGAATCTTAAGGAGATGAATATGCCTATGAGTTGCTTGAGTTTAAGGTCAGATCAGTATTTTACGCGTTTACTTCCCACAACAAACAATCAAACATATTATAGAATATTCTTCTTCCTTATAATATTATAGATAAAGAAAAATAATACGTATAGGTTGTATAGTAACCGGAAGCCTGTCCTTTGTAAGGGTGGTATGACTCAAGTGTGCAAAGTAGTGTGCAAAATATTATTATGACAAAGTATGAAACTAAAATCAAAGTATTAACTGACACATTAAAATAAAAAGATGAGCTACCTCAATTATTACTATCTCCGTATACTTAGTATACAGAGAAAGCATTGTTTTCGTAAAAATTTTAGAATTTGAGTTGAAAGTGCATATATGTTTTGAGGCTCCTTTGAACAAAAAGGTGATTTTCAGACTGTCTGTTTGTATATCTGTGTATAAACGCCAAGACTAAATTGATTGCCCGATTTTTATGAAATTTGGTTCGTACACTTGGGTTATACTCCAGAGGTAGCTCTCCAGGCCATTGATTTTTAAGGTATTTTGCCTTCAGATTTTAAGCCAAGTATGAATGAGAAATGAGTGTAGGATGATTGTGGCGCGATCTTATAGTCTTGTTACTGACAGGCTGACATGTTCCTAAGACAGGACTGTTAATTAATAGCCCAACAGCCGATGGCAACTAAGGGACCTACAGTTTAACGTGGATTCCAAACCACTACCTCTTAAATACGAATTGGTCATGAGGATGGTCTTTGCGGATTAACGTAGTATTAAATAGTGCGGGCGTTAATCCACACAAGAGAACACCACACCCACCGACCATCGCTTATAACTATCCACAATTCGTGACCTACTAGTAGCTGGATTACAGGATGACGCCACCATCCTAGTCGAGCTTTAAAGCCTTTAAAATGTGAAAAATACAATTTCTCAAAATCCACTGTAACGATTTGGTTAAAATTTTATACCTTTTTGGTACTAAGGTCCCAAATACGATGTGGCCACCAGTATATCAGTAGAACGAATAATTCAAAGGTTATAGTGTTTAAATGTAAAAAAACCTATTTGTTTAATTTCTTAGCAAAATACAAATTTATAAAATGACATGAGTAACACCATTACAATAAGATTAAAAAACGTATTTTTATTCATTAGTCTACGACTAACGGTTCTAGGGAAAAGTTTAATTTAAAATCCATGGTGAACGCAGTACGTTGTCTGAGAGCGCCCAATGTTATTCTTTTGCAGAAAATGATTTGTTTCTTCCTTATTTCTCAACAGTTTTCCATGAAACTTGGTTTGCAGAATAGGGTCCCATTGCCCAAAAACCCACTAAAAATGTTGGACGTTACGGGGGGAGTGTTTTCACATGTATTTTTAGAGATCATTAAATTGATTTGAGTCAGATTCAAGAATGCAAAAACTATCTCCGAAAGGTATCGAATATGAATATAAGTTTCACACAGCGGGTTCTCTTGTTTTCACGGAGAAGACGAACAAAAATGCCTTCTTTAGTGTTACAGGAAGACAGAGGGACAGAAATTGAGAAGACCGATCTCAGATTTTAGGGAGTTTATCGCGTAATCGTACACATCATAATTGAAAGCAATGTACAGAAAAAACTGTAATTTTATAAATAAAAGTCAAACCAGATGTAAGATAATTAATTGATTATAAATTTGAAGCTGATCATAATTTTTAATTAATCAAGTTTTAATGAACTCTGTCTATTGAATCACCTTGCATTATTTGATGTGACATGTTTGTTCTGAGTTATGAATTATTCAACAGACCCTTTCCCAAGTCAATCCCATCATACAGAGATGAATAATTTCTATGACAGGGAGGATGGCCAGCGCACATATTGGTTTGTTCATAATTGCGATTGGCAAAACAGACAATATATATATAAGTGTTGTCAAAACGTGGTATGGAAGCCGACACAGGTAGAGTGGGCTAGCTCATTCTGTTAAAATCTTCATTCGAAACCCTAATGAATACACGGTTTGAGCGAATTTCCCATAGGGAAGAGGCTATTATCGAAGGTTTAATGGCAAGACTTAAGCCCGGGACAATGATACTTTTTCGTTTTGAGGTGCCTAGAGGCCAAAATAATAGTCGTTAAAAATTATATATATAAATAGTGATTATTTTGAATAGTTCAAAATATTTAGAATCAGTATTTAGAAAAAATAGTTCATTATAATAAAATAGTTCAGTATTTAGAATCCAGTTTTCATTTGTCATTGGGCTAGTAATGAATTAATTATGCTTCCTAACAACAGGTTGACTTTAGGTAGTAAGTAACAAGACCGGGGTTTGGTCCCGTCAAACCGTTAAAAAACGCCTCTGGCGTAGAAATACACAAAATAAAATAAAATAAATGTTTTATTTTAGAGTTGTCAATCTTACGCATTTTGTTGTGAACATAATAAACAACTTTCGTGTACTTATATTCTAGGTACTTAGTCACATCCTAAACAGGACTGTTAATAATGTCCGCTGTTAATAATATCTGTTAATAATTAGACAGGACTACTCCTATAATAGCCCAACAGCCAATGTAATCTAAGGGATCTACAGTTTAACATGGGTTCCGAACCACTTTTACCTCTGAATTACGAACTGGTCTATGAGGATGGTCTTTGCATTTGAACGTACTATTCAATCGTGCGAAACATCACGTACACCGTCATCACAACTATCCACAACTCGTAACCTCCAAGTAGCTGGAGGACACGCCACCGTCCCAGCTAAAATAATATGAATGATAAAATAATCAAAATAATAAAATAATAAAAAGATTACCATAGAGGTTTTATTTATGTTAGTTTTACGGTCTAATGTTACTTATTTGTTACTACTTTTTACGTTGCTACCTTTTCCAAAATAGACCTAACCATATGTTGTAGTTATGTGCAAATAATAAAAAATGTTATTTTAAGTTGTCAAATTTACGTCCTCTATTGAAAACGTAACAAACAGCATTCCTGTACTTATATCCTAGGTGTTTAGTGACATCCTTAACATATGAATTCATTATTTTGCCATGAGGTTATAAATTCTGCTGCAAAATGACATTCAACGTTAAAATAAACACCCAGTAAACATATTAAAGCAGTTATATCCGATTGACCCATAGTTTGCGTGAGTTTGGTGACAGGAATTTGTAATTATTCATCGCCCAACTACCCCCCTCCCCCCCAAAACTCTCGTCCTCACCGTTCTAACTTCTACGTAACACTCTTAACTTTTTTACTGTCTCAGTTGTGTTGCCAAATCTGAAGACTTATGACGGAATTCAGCCGTTAAACCATCCTCATGCCAAGTTAGATACTTTTAACTTCAGTAAACTTAGGTGAATCTTTAGGGTGATTAATATAATTTGAATTGTCTTTCCTACATTCAAAAAGTTTGTTTGAACAATGAAGTAATTAAATTGCTTATATTTTATTAATTATATTAAAAAAGTGGATACAAGAAAAACCATCGTCCCGATTAAACTACTTTCCCACCTTTTTAAAGTAGATTTTAATTTTACGTAGATATAAATATATAAAATACTATATATACAAATGTCTCAAGGTGTGTTTAGAATCTTAAAAACAAAAAGTGTTTCGTGCTAAAGGTCTATGCTAAAGGTATCACTTTATTTTCGATCTGTGTGTATTTTAATAAATACTTTTTACTTGACACAACAATCATTTACCTGTTGTTATAGCCCTTCAGTAAATTGTTTTAACAGTTTTAAAGTTGCAAAAAATTCTTGCTTCAATGCTAAAATACTTAAAAGCTTTAAGTGTCAGCAATAGCAATACTTGTTTAGGTTGATGTATAATATCATACATTTTAAGCTAAATTAATCTATGAATTATTAAGATAAAAAATAGATATTAAGACATAAGGAGTTTAAAATTTAACAGTTTTACTTTAGTTTATTTACACCTTTCTTTATTTTCATCAATGTTCAAGATTTTCTCCTATGAATTAATTATCTAGTATCAAAAGTATTTATATGATTTTTCCAACATAAAATATGGCAAATGTTGTTAAATCCAAGGCTTGTTAATAATTAACACTTTTAAGATTAATGAAATACACTATTCGTATCCGTCAGCATATTTAAAACCTTTATATGGTTTCCAAACTCTGGCTTTAAAACAAATAGGCTGTCAGTTTGAAACGGTAAAAGACAATTCGCCTCATTGAATACATTCCCTACTTTTGAAATAGAACATTCATGTGTTTTAAAGTCATCACATATAGTAATTTTTAAGGTACTGTATTAAGTTTTTGAAATTTATGCGTGTATAAGAGTAGGGATGAAGATTGGATATAAAAATAAACACAATGTTTATCACAAAACAAAAAATACATTTAGACTAATTTTTTACTTTAGGAACCATAAAGTTATAAAGTGCCTAATTAATTTCAAAGTACTGTAGCATAATTATAATTGCTTCAGTTGATTTTTGACAATTCGTTCATCATATTTGCAAAGCATATCAGTTGGTGTATAGTTCTATCGAAAATAAATTAATAATATGGTTTCTATAATACCAATAAAGTAAATATTTATATTTGTCATGTCCATGAAATATGCCCGCATTCAGTTCACTAAGCAAAATGAGCAAGGCTTAAATGGAAACCACCTGGACAAAGTGCCCTGGTTATACAAAGCTTCCTATATATCAAACGTTCCAGGAGAGACGTTGTATGGAAATACTTCTTCGTCACCTTTATTTAACTTTTTCATTGGAATTTTGTACATTATTTTGCAACCCTTTATTTCTCTGAACGTAAAACTCATAATCTTTAAAATTATACTGTCGTTAGTTATAAATTATTCAATATATTTCATTGGAATTTTCCAACGTGTCTTTCTTTTAACTGCACAAAGTTTCTGGAGGTGGAGAAATTCCTCCCGTTTTCAAGTGATTACCTAACAATTTACATTACAAATTGGAATTTAAGTTACAGATATTTAATTCATCATGTTTTAGTAACACTATACTTATCTATCATACACAATTCAAAAACTATACTGATATACTGCTATCAAAACGAGAGTTGAAGCACTACGGTACTCAAAACAGAGATACTAGTGCTCAGTAGTGCTCCAACTCTCGTTCTGATCGCGGACAGTAAATAAAAACTTTTTCACAAGTTCATAACATAGATTCTTTTTACAAAGCTGAAGAAAAGTAAAAATTTTAATATATACCTCAGTTGTAACAGTTTTTCGTAAAATTTTTCGGCTTTTACGCCATTTTCAAACGATTCCAATTAGAATATAGGTTCGTAAAGCTTCTTTATATATAAAACCTATACAACACATTGCATGAAAAACATTAATTAATATAAGACACCTATCACTAACACTACTCCACCAAGAACAGACTGTCATGAAAGTTCTAATCATTTTTTTGAACTGCACACTGACTGAGGTATATATTATTTTATCACTGATATTGGTTTTAAATGTCTAACAAATTCAAGATTGTTACGATTCGCGTCTATTGAAAAAAATAGAAAATCGTGGTTTTGAGAGTATTTGGCGACCTTCGTATATGTATGTGAACACAGAAAAATCACGTCCAAAAGTTTGCAGAAAGGTCTCAAACACACTATATAAAAATAATTTAGTTATTCATACCTCTACACAAACAGATATTATGCATTTAATAAATGTTTAATTTTTTATAACGTAATAATTTTTTCTTCTACTATTAATGAAATGCTACATTGAACGCTTCGTCATTAGTTGGTACTTACATTAGTTAAACTTAACAGACCGAAGTAGTATTTAGACAGTGTAAACTTTATGAGATGGAGTAAAGATCTGCTGGTAACATTGAAACAAACGACCATAGTCTGCAGTGTATCGACAGGTTCCACCCTCACGTATCCGACCCTTGTACGTTCTAATTGTCACACTGATCGTAAATCCCACGGTTTCTTCTTCACGACTGATTTTTGGATAAATTTAAGAGGATTTGCCTCTAAAAAAGCCTTTTTTATTCAAAATAAAATAGTTTAATTGTTTAACTACTTTTCTTTTGTTTAGTAGGCTAACAAAAGTACAAAAATATTGAATCTCTAAAATGTTGTCACATACAGCGAATAAAAACTGTTTTTTACGCTTTCATATCATAATTCAAAGATATATATTTAAGAAAATATCCATATAGTAGAATAACTCTATTCTAAATATTTATCATGGTAGCATTTGTGGTTTTCAACAAATCGCAGAATAAACTTTAGGAATATTTCAAAACATTTATATACATGAAATTATGTTACCAAAAAACATACTCACATTAAAACCTGAAATATACCTAAATGTTTATTAAAACATATACGAAATATGTGGTGAAAGTATGAACTCTCTATCTCAATTGGTTCTCAAGATATATCAATTTTGTCTAAAGATTTGTCAAAATTCAAACTTCGGAGAAGGGGGTTTGAAGGCAAACTTGTGTTAAACGCTAAATTTTCAAGTGTAATTTTGATTTTATACTTTTGAAATGAATTTGTACAATATATTTTGTCATTTTGTCAAAGTTTGTGTTCCAATGAATATAAGGGTTCGAATGCCAATGATCAATAAAAATTATACATTTAAAATAATATGTATTTAATTTGAAGTTTTGGCTATTGATGCATGTAAAAATACCATTTTTTCATACTTAGGGTTAAGATGTAGTTCTTTTGGTACTATATTCTCGTTCAGGAGGCACTAAAAGACAAAAAATACCAATAAACCTTTTCCTTGATTTGATGATTTTAGAATTATTTTCAGTGGTGAATCCCCGTAAAACCAAGTAAGTTTAGTTCTATTTTATAAGAAAATGATGATTCTGCTCTCAAATACTTTTTTGGTACCCTAGTGGTTCAAAACAGATGTGAGATCTATATTACACAGGTACATATATATTATCCTTTGACAAATATCTCTCACCCTTCGTACATTGAGCATCTAAATATTTTCTATAAAATAGTATGGATTGAATGAAAGTTATTTTATTAAGAATAACACAAAGAATTTAAATTTACATTTAAATGTAATTTTGTCGGTGTTATGTGTCTAAAAACAATTGGCTACTGTACAGCATTTGATTTTATTTTATTGACATAAAACATTAAACTAGAATGAAAAATTATAAATTAAATGTCATCAATAAAATAAAATGTAACCATCCAAGCATTTTAAAATCATGAGAGTTTATAAAATTAGAATGTATTATGAAGTCTATGTCCCTAAAATAACTTATATAAAAACATGTATTGAAAACTACTGATAAGAACAAATTTTCTGAAATTCTTAAGAAGAATCCTTTTATGTCAAGTAGGCTTATAAACTTATCAGTTGGTATTAATATTGTGAATAAATAATTTTACATACTGTATATTAAAATACAGATATTAAAATGAGATATTAGATCAGAGATATGGTTGTTTATCGAGGAACGAGCGAAACAAGGGGCTTGCACCTTAACTGGTGTGTTGACCCCATGTAATTTATTCATAACTGCCATACCGAGTTGCACGATAGTCAACCCCCCCCAACCCCATCCCCTAACCCTACGATGATAATGCAACAGCAACACTTAAGACTGGGACATGCAACATGAACATGTGTATACATAGGAACTTATGGTAGCGAAACCTTTATATTTGGGAAAATGAACAATTAGAAAGAGGTTAATTGTTATGAATATCTGGTCTATACAAATGACATGTCAAAATGTTTTTATATGTATATATCCGTGAACATGATAACTCTCGTAAAAGTGGTCCGATTGAAACCAAATTTATTAGAGAGTGTGTTTACTACATTTACTCGCGCGAGTTCGTAATCCAGATATATCAGTCAATAAGATCAGTTAGGGGGGTTATTTGTACCCCAAAAATGTTTTTTTTGCGTTTTTCATATCTACTTATAAACAATTTTAAATCTAATCGTTTACCTTTAGAATCAGCACAAAGATCTACACAATTTAGTATTTAATGTTGTCTTCTCTCCAATTTTTACCGAGATATAATAAGTATACATTATATTTTGGGGCTCCAATGTTAAGCTAAGGAAAATATAATATCTCACTTATTATTTTATATTTTTTATGAAACTTGGTTTTTAACTTCATGTGGTTGAGATCAATACATTTATGCTTAAAAATCTTAGTTGATGTGTTTATCTTATCTTAGTTATCTTATCTTAGTTATCTTAGTTGATGTGTTTATGCATGTGTGGCATCTAACATGCGTACTATTTTCACATGTTATTAGTATAGAGAATAAGCAAACTCCATTATATATGGACAGATTTTGACGAAACGAGATATATGGTCAAATTAAAAATCGCTTAAGATAAAAATTACTACTTTCAGTGTTTCTTGTAATATATAATCACGGAAATATTGATTTAGAAATTCGCTTAGTACGCAGGTTTGCTGCGACGTGGATATTTTTATTTTTGTACATCATCCAAGAATCCTTCACCACAACGAGTAAGTCTTGTGTCTACTAATAAGAAATTGAGCATAACTTATTATTTGCTGTATTCTACATATCTGATTGCCTTAAATCAAAATCATTACTACTTTAATAAGAGTATACAATTCAGTAACTTCAGTTCATTTGCTTTTATAATTATAGAAGAATTGTGTGGCCAGGATGAAGTGACATCTATTTCGATGAAAAATATTTGTAATGTCTTTTCCATTTTTACAGTGGGTGAGTTAGGTTTTCCTCACTGTTACTGTTCCAATATACTAAAGATCAATTGATTAAATGTACCTGATGTTTCAGCATGGATATGTTTTAGCTCTGAGGTGGGGGGGTGTGTTGGTAATCTGTAAGATGAAAATTTGAAACAGGTTTCCATAGAAACTACTAGAGATACACCGTATTGAATTTTTAATATGTAAGAATAAGAACAGCTGCTTAGATGAACTGTAAACATTCCCTTTAGACATGTCCATGATCTAACCTATTTCCCACAGGGAAGCAATACAAACAATTTCATTAGGACATTTCTCTTAGTTCTCAATAAGAGATCTTTCATTACTACTGAGAGCGTCCACTTGACTGGTATGTGGAGACACAATTTGGGGGGTAGTAGTGGCTGGGGGCGTAGCGGTAGTAAAGGCAGGATAATGTTTGGTCGTTTCATTTCATTTCTTTGACATTAAACGTTCATGAGGTGGTCTTTGAAGATCAATATGTCACATTTCATACTTGTTTAAACTGCCCGGCTATATTCATTCACCTTCCTTTATTCATTACATCTTTTATTCAATCTTGTTTATGGACCAAGGGTTGGTGACGTGTCCAGTCTTCCAGCTACTTGGAGGTTACGAATTGTGGATAGTTGGGAAGTATCCACAATTGTGAATTATGTGGTTGTGTTGGTGGGTGTAGTGTTTTCTTGTGTGTATTAACGTGCGCACTATTGAATACTACGTTGATCCATAAAGACCTCATAATTAGAGCAGTTCGTAATTAAGAGGCAATGGTTCGGACTCAACGTTAAACTATAGGTTTCCTAGATATGTTATTGACTGTTGGGTTATTAATTAACAAGTCAGTAAGTCAGTAACAAGACTACAAATGCCGCCACAATCGTCTTTCACTCATTTCCCATTCATACTTGGCTAAAAAATACCTACCTGGATATTTTAAAGGTAATATTATCTAATGAGTACATATTAATTTTATACTCTCATTGATTAAAGTTGGGAGTTTTGAGTTCTCTCAGAGTGTTTATGGCTATAGCCCAGATCTGGCTGGCTTTGTTAGTAAATTTGTTACCTCTTGAAGATTTAGGCAAACTTAAATTCCTGTTCGACTCTATTTCTTTCCATTGACTAGAATATTGTAGGCTTGAAGGCTGGTTGGTTCACTTTTCTGGGCGATCATCATCATCACCTTATAATGACTTTTCTGAAATGACGATCTATCAAGGTAGGTTTTTTACGCCAAATATGATTGAGAAATGAGTCTAAGAAGATTGTGGTACGATCTTGAATAATGATAATTTCGAAAATGGCTTTACAAAATGTCTTTACATTTAACAAAAAGTTAACATTTGAGTAAAAACAATAAATGTTTTAAACACCCTTGCAGCAGACGTTTGCATGACAAGCTAACTCTCGCCCACAACAGCCACGATTCGTATACACTGCTTATCGTAGGATGAAGACGACATCTGTGTGAAAAAACTACCCTCGCACCTATTACGCCTATACTTATATACTGACTGGGACGATGGCGACGTCCTGTAATCCAGCTACTTGGAGGTCACGAATTGTGGATATTTGTGAGAGATGGTCGGTGGATGTGGTGTTCTCTTGTGTGGATTAACGTCCGCACTATTGAATACCATGTTAATCTGCAAAGACAATTCTCATAATTAGACCAATACGTAATTCAGAGGCCGTGGTTCGGATTCCACGTTAAACTGTAGGTCCATTAGTTGCTATCGGCTGTTGGGCTGTTAACAGACCTGTCTAAGGAACATGTCAGCCTTAGTCAGTAACAAGACTACAAGATCGCGCCACAATCATCCTACATTGTAGTATAATTGCCATTTCAATGATCTAATCTAATCTACTGCGTACATTGTTGTAAACGTAACTTAATGATAGTTTTCTATTACAATCCATTTTAATACGTGAATAATTAGAATTTTAGTAAAATAGTACTCCAGTTAGTGAAATCAGGTCGACTGTACTTCGCGAAGGGGAAAATTTAAGTTTTAGAATTTGCACCGTAAAATGCTTTATCTGAAAAAGTAATAAAATCAAACGGGAACTGTCCACTAAGCCCCGCCCGCCCACATGTCCACTCCCTTTTTTCTTTCCCTTTTCAACCTCACTCACATCCTCCCACACCTGTGTGTCTGGAATGATCTCTGTGGAAAATGATCTCATTCATCATCGTCTATCCCCAAATGGTGCAATTGCAAACTAAAGCTAATTTTCTAAAGCTAAATTCTAAAATGCAGTTTTTGTTCCAATTAAAATAAGGAATATGCATACTCGTACTAAAATCATAGTTTTTATAATTAAATTAACACGCAGTATCTTTTATTGACAACTTGTAGTAAGTAGGATTCAATTGCTTTATTACATAGAAAATATTCACTAAATTATCACATATAAGTGAAATGTTATGTACAACTGAACAATGTTTTGTATGGTAACCAAAGAATAATACCCCCGTCGCAGCAGACCTGCGTACTCAGCGAATTTCCAAATCAATAATATAATAATTATAATATATGACAAGTTTGGTCAAAATCTGTCGATAAACATGGGAATTATTTGCCTATTCTCCATAATATTAAAATGGGAAAGAGTGAGTAGGTTTGCTGCTGTGAGGAACACTGAAAGTATACCATCAAAAATTTTATTTTTAACATTTATACAAACTTTTATCAACATCTGTCCGTAAATAAAGGAGTTTGCCTAATATCCATATGATTAACATGGGAAAAGAGTATGCAGGTTTGCTGCCATGATAAACACATAAACTATGATTTTTTAGCACAAATGTATGGATCTCAACCACATGAAGCTAAATATCAAGTTTCATCAAAAAATATTAGATAATAAGTGAAAAATTAATTTTTCCTAATCCTCCATAAGACTAACATTGGAGCCTTAAAATACAACGTACTGTGTTTAGATTTTTTTATATCTCGGTAACCGTTTAAGATAGAGAAAAACTTAAGGGAACTTAATTGTGTAGTTTTTTAAGCTGATTCCAATGGTGAAATATAAAATTTGAAATTTTTAAAAATTACATGTGAAAACCGCAAAAAACCCCATTTTGGGGTACAAAACCCCCCCAAAGTACCCGTTCCCATTGACCGATATGTCTGGTTTACGAACTCGTCCGAGCAGTTGTAGGAATACACCTCTCTACCAAATTTGGTCTCGATCGGACCATTTTTACGAGAGTTATCGTGCTAACAGACACATATATATATACATATATATATACATATATACATATATACATATATACATATATATATATATATATATATAAATTTTAACGACTATTGTTTTTGGTCTCTGGGCACCTAAAGAAGAAAAAATAACATGGTCTCGGGCTTAAGTCTTACCATGAGACCTACGGTAATAGCTTCTTCCCTATGGGAAATTCGCTAAAAAAATATGAAAAATATATACTAACTTCAACTACGAGTATTAAAAAAACACTTAATGCAAAATTGGTTCTAGAGTTACCCGTCGCTTGTTGCTACGATGTACAGAACAGTAGGTTTAGGTTCGCTGGCGAATATGATACATAATATTGTTATTATTACATTTCTGATTTGAAGTCAAATTATAAGAAACTTGTACATTTTGGGGACTTTGCGTTAAAACATATGAAAAATTGAGTCAAATTATATCATCTTACAATTCTGATCATTTTACAACCTGGTAAATACACACACTCAAACGACACACACACACACACACACACACACACACACACACACACACAACATCAAATGCTCGTTAATCTTTTAATATAAAAATGAATTGCAAAATGTGTTGGTAAGCGCATAACTCAACAACGCCTGGACCAATTTGGCCAATTCTTACTTTAAGATGTTCGTTGAAGTCCAAGGATGGTTCTTACGGCGAGAAAAAATCGAATAGTTGCCGGGAAAACCCTTAAAACAGCCCTTTTAAAAAGGATCCCATATACTATAGAGCCAGAACTTTGTTTACATTATAAATATTTTCTATTCAACAGCTGATTGCTATTCTATATCTGTTAGTTGAAGATATACACGACAGATTGAAGCACTTGCATTTGTTTATGATTTTTTATTTTGTTTACATTTGTTTTTTTGGTTATGCGAGTGACTAAACAGTTTACATTTTTAACTGTGACTTCTTATTGCACATTTTGATACTGTGTTACGTTATTTTAGTTTATACTGGTATGGACTTTTGCACACACTTTCCCTACACTGCCATTAACTCTATTCTAAATACTAAGGACTGCCGACAACAACAACGGGGACCTGGGGGAGCCCCAGCTAGGAAAGCTATGATTGGAGAGACAAATTAATGGGTAGTAAAACAATTTGTTTTTGTTTTAAGGTTATGCGAATGACTAAACAGTTTAACTGAACATTTTAACTGTATACACTTTTACTTGGGCAGGTGATCTGTATATCTTATTATTGATTTTAAACTTATTACCTCAGTAATTAAAAGATTTGGGGAAACGTGAAAATAAATTGATAATAAATAATTTATTTTGCAGAATACTTTTTATGGCATGCCTCCTAAAAAAGCCAATATTGGTAGAAGAACCAAAAACGCTCGATGTATTTCAGCACTTAGAGTTGCTGAAACATCTAGAGAAACAGAAGCACGCTTGGAAGCTGTCCGAATAAGGGTATCGTCTTCAAGAGCTGTCGAGCCCCCTACAGAGCGGGAAGCACGACTTGAAGATCTGCGAGAACGAGCTTCGATCTCAAGATGTTCAGAAACGCCTGCAGAACGAGATGCTATACTTCTTCAAGTATAGCATCTCGTTCTGCAGGCGTTATGAGCAGGCGACCTGGTCTTCACCAGCGAATACGAGCTTCGACGTCAAGAGCTACAGAGCGAGAAGCACGACTCGGAGACCTGTGTGAACGAGCTTCGACGTCAAGAGCTACAGAAACACCTGCAGAGCGAGAAGCACGACTCGGAGACCTGTGTGAACGAGCTTCAACGTCAAGAGCTACAGAAACACTTGCAGAGCGAGAAGCACGACTCTGAGATTTGCGTGGACGAGCTTCGACGTCAAGAGCTACAGAAACACCTACAGAGCGAGAAGCACGACTCGGAGACCTGCGTGGACGAGCTTTGACATCAAGAGCTACAGAAACACCTGCAGAGCGAATTGCTCGATGTGACGTCGAAAGCATAATTTTTTTCTACAAATGTTTTTATTACTTTATTTAGGTATATTAATGAAAAATTAAAAGCGAGACAACGTCCGCCGGGTTAAGCTAGTAATACATAATATAATTCTTTATACATTTCAAATAGCGAAAGTTTGAAAAATATACAACAGCTGATAATTATACAAACGTGATGTATAAACATTGTGATTATCTTTTACTTTTGGCCAACACGTGTACAAGTGATTTTTAATCTTACTACATACGTACATATTCAACGGCATGGTAAAAGGTCAAAATAAAGAGTTAATGCATGATAGTTAAAAAAAACTTTCAAATTGTTTTATATATCTGTTAAATTTGTAAACACTTAATTTATAAAGCTTGGTATTGCACCCTTGCATGCCTTCTGGGGCGGAGCCCTTTGGATTTGCACCTCACAGAAACCATCCTTGAAAAAGTCTCATTATAATCTTTCGAGCAGTTCCGGAGTCTAGGAACACACAAACATATATACTTCCTCTTTTATATATTAAGGAGATTAAGTTTTCTCCAATAAAAGTTTTCATCTTTCAGGTTAAGCTGGTAGGAAACATGGAATTTCATACTTTATATGTTTTGATGACATGTCCACCACCAATAATGGTGACGTACGACATTTTAAATGGTATAAATTCTGCAGAATATATCGGCTTAGGTCAAATCTAATAGCTTTTAGCCACATAAACACTCGTTATTTTTACAGCTATTTTTACTATCATAGATCAGATGAATGCAGTGGACACATACAATAGTAGGGCCTATGAAACAGTTGCGAGCTTTCGCCTTTTAATGAGGCTCGTCCTCTGAGACTCACCTTCGTTTATTGTATTATTTGTCTTCGTTACTGCCATAGTGACGTTGACTATTTGCACGAAAATCTGCAATATTTTCCTACAATTCCGATGGTATTTTTTCAATTTGGAAGGCAAAAATTTTATATTTAAGTCGTAAAATTTATTTAGTCAACTAATTTATATGTTCAATCCTTGAACCGGAGATTTTATAGACGAAACACTTTAAATTGTCAATAAAAGTTCTAATTCTCTTTTACAGTCAACTGGTACTTAAAAAAAACTAAAATTTATGTGGACTGAGTCTTCGGTTATTACGTTCGTTTCATAATATTAACCTTGGAAATATTATGAAATCCCAATCTATTGAGATTTTTTGGAAATCCCAAGACATATCTAGAGAAAATGGATCATTGACCAGATTGCCCTAAGAAAGTCCTAAGGGATTTGCTATTTATGAATGGATAAAAATTGAAAAATAGAGTTTTTCTTCTAAATACATATTTTATTCTATACAAAATAAGAATATATACATTTCAAATATGATACTTAATTTGTTAGTGGCGAAGGTTCAGCTCTCCCAAACCATTTCACATATTCATCCACCTAAACTCACTCATTATCTGATAGTTGATTTTTTTCTATGTTTTCAGGACTTCAAATTGATATTCAGAAAGAACCGTTAAGTTAGGTGGATGAAATTTTGGTACTTATTAAAAGGGATATATTAAAAGATTTCTTTTATTTTGAATATAATACGACTAGTGGTTTTCTAAAAAATTAAATATAAAAAAGATATTTGTTATTTATTTAATTTTAAAATATTTTTACTCTCTTTAAAAACACAAAAAGAAAATACATGAATTATTAGTTCTCATAAATACCTACAATTTTATACAAAACTCATCAATTTTGAGTGAGTAGTTTTTTACAAAATAACAATTTTAATAAACTTCAATTTTTGAAAGAAATATACATTTTGTTATCAAAATCTTAAAAAATCAATTTTTTTGTTATACTAGGTCTCTAGCGATAAACAGCTGCCAAAGATTATCAGAAAATAAAAGAGATAAAAAAATAATGTTACTACAGTAAGTTTCCATAAATTGTTTCCCATCTAAAGTTCAAAACTATACTTACATCTTCAGAATGGTTTGATAAATGAATAAACGTTGGCATAACTCACCTTTCTGTGCACAACAACATACGAGTACATGACAAGAAAATGGCTAAGCTAGATTTACATTTTCTACAACGTAAAGAGCTAAAAAGTTATAAAGAAGAGGCAAAGCCTTTTTTGCTCAAAGAAAGTGACTGGAGCTGTAATATATTACATTTACGTAAGACATATGCCACAAGTGGTTAACTTCAACACTGTTTTACGATTAATATCGAGGTCAGGCCTGAAGTTATGATTCTCGATTGTATTTTTGTTGAAAGACCATCCAAAAAACTAATATTTACTGCGATGACTAACATATTCTTGATAAACAAAAAATATCTAAGGAAATAACTCTGAAAACCCCAAACTGAATGCATATATATATATTTTGTTGTTGTTACAATTAATTGCCGGAATATAAAGCCATATTTCATGAATGTCCTCAACTTTCCTTGGTCATTTCAGAGTTCAAACAAAAATTTTAGGACTCTCTGGTATAGAAACTTGGATTGTAAATTTATTTTCTCCGGCTGTTCTATGGTTCAAGCCCAGATTTAATTGGTTGTAAATATCTGACTTCTCTAAGATTTAGGCAAAGTTTTTCACGCCCTACCCTTATCTTCCTTTCGAATCCCTTTGTTTCAGGGGACTGCAATATTTCACCCTGGAAGCTGCTTTTTTGGGGACATCCTGATCCTCGATTAAAAAATTTTTTACTTCCCTGTGGGAAATAAGTAAACATGTCATGGATATGTCTAAAGGGAATATTTTTAGTTTCAACAGCTGTCCTTATGTTTCAAAATTTGGTCGTTCGAATTGCTAACATCGCCTCCCCCCAGAATTAAGACATATCCATGTCAAAAATATTTAGTGTGTAGTATATAGTAGAGGAATATTTATACACTGTGCATTTTAGTTCGTATAATAGCACGTAATTTTTCCCTAAAACGTATAACTAAAAAGAGAGAAGATTTTGGAAACGAACGAGCAATTTCGGTTGCACGGAAGTGACTGCAGTCTATCGAACCCTGATGAATGTTTTACGGGGTGACAAACATCGGTCCTTATGGCTCGATACATCAAACGGGCAACACTACCCCCACTATTACACTCCATTACCTTTGCACAAGGGTTGGCTAAAATCACATATCGCCTAAATAATCTCAACTGAATAAAATGTGAACTATTTTATTTGTTCTCTCAGAAAGAGAACTCACAACTCTAATTCGTTTTGTTTTGTGTTTTTCTACGCCTTTCCACATTTTTTAACGTATTGACGGGGAACGGTCCAAACCCCGGTCTTGTCACTGCCGAACGTTTATCTGTTAAGAAGCATAATTAAATTTGGTAGCCGGGTTTGAAGGCGGACACTGTATGTAACCACTCTGCCACGCAGCCAGTTGTGACTAAGAGTTACCACTACTTTATTAAAAATGGGATATTTAACTATTTAAAGTTTTTTGTAAAATCTTAGAGTTAAAATTGCTACATTTGTGATAGTTTCAAACTATAAATCAAACATAATTTTCTTGTTGTTATTTTCAGAAATTAGATGATTATTTTAAAAACAATATATTATTAAATTATATTTAGTTACCTTCAATGAATATTCTAGTTTAATTACAGATTGTCCTAATTAAAGCTATTTAAGGAGAAAGTACGTGTCGGTTTACTGATGCCGTTTGGGGGAACAATTTCTTCTCTCCACATTTTAAATATACTTCACTACTTCAAAGTTCAATTATTTTAAAGAGGAAAGACAATTCAATTTTATAGCAATCCCTTAAAGATTCACCTAAGTTTACTGAAGTTAAAAGTACCTAACTTGGCATGAGGATTGTTTAACGGCTGAATTCCGTCATAAGTCTTCAGATTTGGCAACACAACTGAGACAGTAAAAAAGTTAAGAGTGTTACGTAGAAGTTAGTACGGCGAGGACGAGAGTTTTTGGGGAGGAGGGGGGGTAGTTGGGAGATGAATAATTACAAATTCCTGTCACCAAACTCACGCAAACTACGGGTCAATCGGATATAACTGCTTTAATATGTTTACTGGGTGTTTATCAAAACATTGAATGTCATTTTGCAGCAGAATTTATAACCTCATGGCAAAATAATGAATTCATATGTTTAGGATGTCACTAAACACCTAGGATATAAGTACAGGAAAGATGTTTGTCACGTTTTCAGTAGAGTACATAAATTTAACAACTTAAAAGAAATTTTGTTTATTATTTGTACATAATTACAACGTATGGTTTATTTTGGAAAAGGTAGCAAGCTAAAAAGTACTAACTAATAAGTAACACTAAACCTTTTTCATCTAATCATTTTGATTATTTTATCATTCATATTATTTTGACTGGGACGGTGGCATGTCCTGTAATCCAGCTACTTGGAGGTTACGAATTGTGGATAGTTGTGAGGACGGTGTACGTGATGTTTCGCACGATTGAATTCAAACGCAAAGACCATCCTCATAGACCAGTTCGTAATTCAGAGGTAAAAGTGGTTCGGAACCCACGTTAATCTGTAGATTCCTTGAATTACATTGGCTGTTGGGCTATTAATTAACAGTCCTGTCTAAGAAACATGACTCAGTAACAAAACTACAAGATCGCGCTACAATCATGTTACACTAATTTCTAATCCATAATTGGTTTAAAATGCCTACCTTGGGTAGGTGGCCATTTTAAATGCTAATCTAATCATTCAGTGCACTCCTGGTATACAGTTTCATAAATTTTGCATTAGATTAGAATAAAATTATTTTCGCATTTACTTCCCTGAAGAAAATAGGTTAGATCATGGATGGCATGTAAGAAATATTTTTAGTTCCTCTAAACAATTGTTCTCATAACCATATGAGATCACCTCCTCATTTTTGTGTCCCCTCCCATAGCTTAGACATATCCATGTCAGTCGTTGAAAATAGTTATTTCATAAAAACATTCTAAACTCCACTTCTATATAAATAAAATTAGAGTTTTGTCTGTACATTGCTCAGAATTATTCATTTTTTTTAGTTATTTTTAATTTTCGTGCGTTAGAGAAGCCGTACCGGTCTTATCTCAATTTTTGTCTGTTTGTCGGTTTGTCTGTTTGTCTGTGACGCTCCATGAGGCATTTTACGCCGTCTTCTCCGAAAAAACAGGAGAACTGATTACAATGAAACTTATTTCATGTATTCTCTACATTTCAGAGAAGGTTTTTAAATACTTGAAATCACCCGCCGCCCCTTGAAAAGTAAATAACGAGCATTTAAACCCTCACTTTTACGTTATATTAGTGTAAAAAAGCTGGGTATTGATTTGTTTTCTTTGTACTGATTTGTTTAGGATTTCAGGTTTACATTTTGGTATGATAATCTTTCTTCTTTAAACTAACTCCAACAAGCCGTACAAAGGACATGCTTACTGCTAGTTTGTAATAAACTTTAAATGCGTAATAATTCAACATTCTATGGAAAGTCAAAACATCATTCGCCGATGTTGAATGACAACAAAATTGAAGACTTCACATACTGTAGGCCTACCAATAATGAGATTGTCAAGTGTCGACCATCGCCATTAATTACACGGGGCGTCATTACGTCTGACACAAATGTCCTCTCAGTATTCGTAATGAGCCCTCCGAAAACCAACACAGTAACCGAGCGTGTGCGGTTCAAAACTGTTTTGTTTACGCGAAAGGTACTCAAACTCTATTTGGTGGAAAGATACAACTGGAACCAGTTTAGAATGTGGGATTAGGTGCAGTAAATGAGGATTACCTAGTTGAAAAAAATACATAAAAATACTAAATATTTTTAGATCTCAACTGTTCATCACCATAGGCTTAGGGGAAAGACAGCGAGGTACCGTAGCGGCATTAGTCACTTAGTCTAGCCTGAAGTGGCCACCATGATCAGACAGGAGTCGCCTGGTTTCGATCCAACAACTTTTGACATACTTGGCCAGAGCGTTACTCCTGAGCTACCGCACCGGTAGCACAAATTTTAGTGTTAACCATTGTGTATCTTTTCATAACACGTTAGTTGTGTGAAATCCGTCATGTATAAGAAAATAGGCCCATGACCAAATAAAAAGAAAGTTTAGATTAGATTATATCATTGAAATGGCAATTATACTACAATGTAGGCATTTTAAGCCAAGTATGAATGAGGATTGAGTGTAAGATGATTGTGGCGCGATCTTGTAGTCTTGTTACTGACTAAGGCTGACATGTTCCTTAGACAGGACTGTTAATTAATAGCCCAACAACCGATGGCAACTAATGGACCTACAGTTTAACGTGGAATCCGAACCACGGCCTCTGAATTACGAGTTGGTCCAATTATGAGGATAGGCTTTGCGGATTAACGTAGTATTCAATAGTGTGGACGTTAATCCACACAAGGAAAACCACATCTACCGACCATCTCTCACAACTATCCAAAATTCGTCACCTCCAAGTAGCTGGATTACAGGACCCACCGTCCCAGTCGAGAGAGGAATAGGCATAAACAGACCTATGTATATACATTATGTGGTTAAGTGAATACTGCCTGAAAACGATAAGAAAATAGTTGTATGAAAATAGTTTATAAAGTTCGTGTTTATCTTTTATAACAAAGAATTAATTATAGTAAGATTTTGGTGTATGCGCCTCATACTGATTCACAGATAAGGCTCAAGAGGCAATATTGATGCTCGGATGTTTTGCAATTTGCATTCCACCGCCTCTCAGGCGCTTCGGGCTGGCGGCAGATGCACTGACGACCACTTTGCTGACTAAACTAACCTGTCATTTTAGTTATTGACTAACAGTAAACCCGTCCTTCGTGTGGTTTGTTGGATTCAGTGTTAAGAAAAAATATTATCATGAAATTTTGTCGTAAAAAACCTGAATTCTTAAACAACAAATCACAAAGAAAAAATCAACTCTCATCTTAATAATAAATTATTATTAGTTATACTATTAGATAATATAGGTTAAATTTGTATCATTATTAATTAAAATTATTATTTGTTAGGAAAAAATTGTTAAATAGTAGCCCTATAATACATTTAAAATAGGTTTAAAATCAGTGATCAATGTAAAAAGACTATCATTGATTTTAATTTGTCAGCTGCTGGACATTTCTTTCTATTAAATCCATTACGATCAAATATAAAACCAAACTATTAAAAAAATTACACAAAGAAAAAAAGTCGTCTTAATTACTTAGCATTAACTTACAATTAGATAAATTAGAATTTGTGCATTATTATTAAAATTCGTTATACATCAAGATAACATTATTAATATACAGTAATCTCTTTCATATCCGGACTATTGGGGCTCCGGCCTATCAGGATGGCAAAAAAATCAGGTATGAGATAGGAATAAAGCATCCGGATTTAAATAAAATGATCTGGTTTAATTACGACCACTTATTTGAGTTATATTCTGATGGAACACACCCTTGTTCCTTCTAAGGCGAAAGAATGCATTAATCTGTCCTATGTTTCGGTACAATTTTGTTAACATATTAGTTATGGATTAAATTAATCATGATGTAATTTTGAAATACAAAGCATTACGTCATTGATTCAAACATCGAGTATCGGTAAACTGTTGGATATTATCGGTCCGGATGAACATTTCGGTAATCAGAACCATTAAACGAATATCTGCGATTCGAGAGAAATCTTACTGATTTTGCCGTAATGTCTCATTTTGTGACAAGGTTTTTAATAACAAAATAATAATTTACGTCTTCATGTCGACTTCTAACAACAGCGATTTGGCTGTTCTATATTAACATAACGTACCTTTTTTGGCATCGCATCCACAAATCTACCATTAAATGTTAAATAAATTAAATGCCTTGGCTGATGGGGTGGGTAGGGACAGGTGTGGTGGGGAGATCTATTGTTTCGCGAGTCAGTGGCCTTGCACTCGCAGAGGCGTGTTACTAACTGGGTTATCAAACATTGGCCTCTTTGGAGTGTTTTAAAATTTTTGTATTCTTCCAAATACAAAGCCTAAGTTCGGATATCGGGGTGTCCGGATATGAGAGATCCGGATAAGAGAGTGGTTACTATAATTTCGAAATGGGTTTAAAATCAATGATCAATGTAAACAAACTAATGTTGATTTTCTTTTGATATGCGTTTGTTTTTCTTTTATTAAACCAATAATACATCACATGTTCTTTAAAACATGTCTAATATTGCCTAAAAATAATAACAAAAGTAGGGTTTTAAAACAGAGACAAGAGAGAAGACGAACACAAATACCTTGTTTAGCGATACAGAAATACAGAGAGACAGACAAATATTGAGGTAAGACCCGTTTTGGCTTTCTGGGTTATGAAACATAAAAATAACAAAAAAATCGTAATTCTAAGCAAAGTAAAAACAAAACTCTAATCTTATTTATATAAATATCTATAAAACAAGACCATATACTTGTTTTAGTAAATCAAATTTAATCTGGTTCGTGATTTAACGAAGTTGGCGTGCGAGTGATGACAGGTATTGTGGATATACCGGATGTCCAGCTTATGTTTTCCAATAGCTAACTTTTTTATTTTATGTCTACCAGTATTATTATTTTTGGAGACCCGTTTATAGACTTACATGCTGTTTTTAGGTAAGTATTTAACGTTTTGGAGTTTCCGCCTTTTTTCCAATATAGTGGACGTCTATGATTTTTTTCGAAAAGAACCCGTATTTTATTATGATTTTATATAGGAAACGTTATTAAAAATGTTTTGACAAGAATATGTCTTAGCTCTGGGAGGGGGGTATTGTAAGATGGAAAACCTGGAACAGATTTCCATAGAAACTACCAGATTTAATACATTTAATTTTTAATATAAAAGAATAAAAACAGCTGTTTAGATGAACTGAGTCCATTCCCTTTAGACATATCCATGATCTAACCTATTTCCCATAGGGAAGTAAATACAAACATTTTTTATACTTGTTATCTTTTCTTAAATCTAGCTAGTTAGGCTTTAGAGCATTTTTAATATATTATTTTCCCTGTATCTTCAAGAAATCTACGGTTGAACGAAATTTGTTTATTTTATGTCCGACAAATTCTTATGCCCCATCAATTTTAATTCAGCTTTAAGGCATGCATTTCAGTTTTTAAAATTTCCCGCCATTTTTATAATATGGCTGGCAACTGTAACGTTTTTATTCTTGGGTTTCCCCTAGACCTAACCAACCAGGACTTTTAAGCCTCAATTTCACTGCAACAAAAAGCCAATGTGTAACTACCATTGTTGCACAGCAGCGAATTTCGGCCATTGATTTTTTTAAGTTACAGTGAAGTTAAATTTTAAAATGCTCCTGATTGGTTAGGTTTAAGAAAAATACCACGAATAAAAAGTTTTTTTGATTTCATTATATATTTTAAATTTTTGTAAAGTATAGAGTCTTCTATAAGAAATAATGGTTGTCCGCCATATTGGAAAAATATTGAAAAATATCCAATAAATTAGATATTTTCCTAAAAGAAGCATGAAATATAAATGTGACTTTCTTTAAGAAGTTTACCGTCAGATATAGAATAAAAATCTACCTATTGGAAAACTTTAAGCTGGACTGGTATACTAGTATATACAGTATATGAAGTAGATATACATAATTTCTATCTGCATTCCATAACCAGGTCCATTTGTGCTCAAGTTCTATTCCAGTAGAGGGATTAATATGATACGAGTTATTACAACACCCTCAATAAAAGTTGAGCCTAAAATACACCGGAAACCTTAACGTCTTTGGTCCCACCCACCTGTAGAGTGGATTGTTGCAAAAGTTCGCGTCGGGTGAGATTTTGTATTAGGGAGAGTGGACACTACTGAGTATCACATCGTTGATAGATGTATTCGGGAACAACAAACGGTTCAATTCTTCCAGATATTATGAGAAAATTTCTGTTTTCTGTTTGAATGAAGTATCGTTCAACAAAAAAAAAGTACGAAAAGTATTGTTCATAACTCGCATTAAAAGTGTTACTCCGTGCCTTGATCGAATTGCACGCTCAGCTAAGTGTCTCGCTTGTAAACTCCATCGTGGCCCAGAAACAATGACTTTCCATGAAACGGACAACCGTGACCTTAGCGTTACATTAACGGTAAATGTCCAGTAGTTGTACTGAAACAAGTTACGTCTATTGCTGTTTTTATATAATTATTTAAACCTTAAGAGCGCACTGTGGTCCTACTCTTATATACTACAAATGAAAATAATTTGTTCCCCACCTGGAGTGCAAGTTTTGCGTATTTGAACTGAGGTTTAGCTGGAGACCCTACAATTCGATAGCTTAAGCCTTGGCCTACCTCTCTTTTCCGGGCGGGAACCTTGGCCTACCCCCTTTGCCGGGCGAGGCCTTTGGCCTACCTCCTTTACCATGTGGGGGCCTTGGCCTGCCTCTATTTACCATGCGGGGCCCTTGGCCTACCTCTATTGACCGAGTGGGGGCCTTGGCCTGCCTCTATTTACCATGCGGGGGCCTTAGTCTACCTCTATTTACCGAGTGGGGGCCTTGGCCTACCTCTCTTTACCGGGCGGGGCCTTGGCCTACCTCTCTTTACCGGGCGGGGGCCTTGACCTACCTCTCTTTGTCGGGTGGGGGCCTTAGCCTACCTCTTGACCGGGAGCGTCCTCACACACCAAACCTATCTATTTTCTCTCATCCAATTATTGCCACGTATTGGAGGCATTGCGATAGTAAAATAAAATTGAAAGATGACTTTATTTAAGTTGCAAAGTCAGGACTACCGAGTCCTCTATACCAAAAATAAAACTCCTAAGCAGTAAACAATAGCATGGGGAGCGCGCTGGTCTAGGGGTAGAGCGTGGCGCTTTGGTGCCCAAGGTCCCGGGTTCAAATCCCGCCAATCACCAATAGCTTTTCGCCATGTGATAATGCCGCAACCCACACAGGGGTGCGCAAAAAGCCGCTAAGGCTGAAGTGCCTTGGGAGTATTCCGCCCCTTCCAATAAAAAAAACAATAGCATAAGTAAAATATAAAACAACAAACATCCTTTTTAAAACAAAAACCTAGATGAGTCAAACACACTCCTTTCTCTCAATCACTCAATCACTGTCGCCCCAGCTCCTGCCCCAACAATGACACACGTCACCCGCGACTACTCCGCCCTGAAAGATCCCTACCCCGCACCACTGAAACTTTCTCGATAATGCAAAGTAGCAACAAAAACTTAAGAATACTAGTATTTGTTAAAACCCATCCTTTCCTTTGGAAAATTCAATATGCTAGAGGAGAGGATGGTGAGTAAACTGATGTTTCGCGGTTACGGTTATCTTATCTGGTTAAAGCGTGGTCGATAAGGTCCAAACAAAGGTTTGGTGGATCCTCTGTTTAGTGTAGCTAGGTTCACAAATCTCACTTATAATTTTACATCATTTAAATGTGTTGGCACGTTTAACTCATTATTCAATAACCGACGTTTTTCATCAACAGCGAGTCAATCATTCGAATACCAAGTGAACTCACAGCTTGCTTTGCTTTTCTAATACATCGGTCTGTACTTTGTTATTACTTATTAATTTTTTATCATGATTAAGATTAGAGTGGAGGACCGTTTGGGGCTCACTGAATCCTAAATTAGTGGTTTTATGACGCTTGTCAGTCTGTCTGCATACAAACCCCGAGACCACACTTACCGTCCGATTCGTATGAAATTTGGTACACCGGTGCACTTTGGCTATACCTCCAGTCCATTTTTTTTCATTTTAAACCCCTTATAAATTGGAAAAATACAAGTTTCTCAAAATTTGCCTCATCGATTTTGATTAAAATTTAATGTTTTATAGTTTTTAATGTCCCAATTAATATGACATCTCCTGTAGGTGTGTAAAACCAATAGTTTAAAAGTTATTGGCTTTTAATTATGAAAAATACTTTTAAATTTTTTGCAATAATTCAATAATTTCATAAAATTAATTCACCATCGACATTAAAGCAATCTTGTAACGAAATTTTCTCTATGCTCATTAATGATTCCAGAGAAAAATTAAATTTCTGTCCGCGATAAGCACAGTAGGCTTACATTGTCTAAGAGTGCTCAATGTTATTCTTATGGCAATTTTGCCTGAAACTTGATATGCGGCATAAGTTCACGTTACCCATCAAAACCAAATTTATTGGATATTTCCAAATGAATTCAAAAGTACCATACGGTAACTCAGGAGTACCACTCTGGCACAAGTAGGCCTTTGTAAAAAGTTCCTGGATCGAAACGAGTAGCCGATGACACCTGCCAGATCACCTCTGGCTAGTGTATGGGACTCAACTCGTCCCTAGGCCTGGCGAGAGGCGGTTGAGGTTAAAACAGACTCATACTATTCAGTTGATTCCGGTAACGTTTTTACGAGGAAATTCGAAAAGAGTTCTAAGCTCAGTTATAGGAATGTACTATGAAACGTAATGACAATGTAACCAAATACCCCCGTCGCAGCAGACCTGCGTACTCAGCGAATTTCCAAATCAATAATATAATAATTATAATATATGACAAGTTTGGTCAAAATCTGTCGATAAACATGGGAATTATTTGCCTATTCTCCATAAGATTAAAATGGGAAAGAGTGAGTAGGTGTGCTGCTGTGAGGAACACTGAAAGTATACAATCAAAAATTTTATTTTTTTAACATTATACCAACTTTTCTAACATCTGTCCTAAATAAAGGAGTTTGCCTATCTCCATATGATTAACATGGAAAAGAGTATGCAGGTTTGCTGCCATGATAAACACATAAACTATGATTTTTTAGCACAAATGTATGGATCTCAACCACATGAAGCTAAATATCAAGTTTCATAAAAAAATATTGATAATAAGTGAAAAATTAATTTTTCCTAATCCTCCATAAGATTAACATTGGAGCCTCAAAATACAACGTACTGTGTTTAGATTTTTTTATATCTCGGTAACCGTTGAAGATAGAGAAAAACTTTAAGGAACTTAATTGTGTAGTTTTTTAAGCTGATTCCAATGGTGAAATATAAAATTTGAAATTTTTAAAAATTACATGTGAAAAACGCAAAAAACCCCATTTTGGGGTACAAAACCCCCCCAAACTACCCGTTCCCATTAACCGATATGTCTGGTTTACGAACTCGTAGCATTTTAAAAACTCTCTACCAATTTTGGTCTCGATCGGACCATTTTTACGAGAGTTATCGTGCTAACAGTACACATATATATAATAAATAACATATATATATAAATATATATATATATATATATATATATAAATTTTAACGACTATTGTTTTTGGTCTCTGGGCACCTAAAGAAGAAAAAATAACATGGTCTCGGGCTTAAGTCTTACCATGAGACCTACGGTAATAGCTTCTTCCCTATGGGAAATTCGCTAAAAGGTAAAAAATTAAGTTTTTTGGTTTTGAGTTTCAATAAATCCTACACATCTTTCTGGTTAAAATTATGTAACATTTATAATGATCTGATGAATTTAAGTTGGTAAAATGATAATAATAATAGTGTGTTACAGAGGAAGTAAACAACCTCATGAGTGCCATTTTTTACGTTCTTCTGAAAGTTTTGTTTTTGTGGGTTTATGTCCTTTTGACATAGGTATTTCTTAGCTCTGCGGGGGTGTTGGCAATTTGAGTGACAAAAATTTGAAACAGTGATGCCATTTGGTTAATAACGTCATATTGTTAGTGACGTCAAAGCTTGGTTATAAGAACAGATGTTAAGATTAACTGAAAACATTCCTTTTACATATACATGATCCAACCTATTTCCCACAGGGAAGTATATACAAACATTATTTCTCAGGAACCAAACAAGATATCTGGATGCAGTTTTTGACATGGATATGTCTTAGCTCTGGAGGGTGTTGGTGATTTTTAAGATGGAAAATATGTTACAGGTTCCCATAGAAACTACCAGAGCTATTGCATTGAATTTTTAATATGAAAGAATAAGAACAGCTGTTTACATGAACTGAAAATTAATATTACCTTTAGACATATCCATGACCTAACCTATTTCCCACAGAGAAGTAAATACAAACATATTTTATTCCTCTTTTGCTAATACACATTCTTATAATATTTGGGTTTTTTGCGGTAAAAAAAATGTATTTAAAAAATAAAAATTTAGTTGAAAGTGAAATATTTATCAAACATTTATTTAAAAATTATTAAAACCACCCGCTGAATCAAATGTAATGAAATGTTATAAATATGTACACAAAGGTACATAATACATGTGGTAAAAATGCTCAGGCTCTTATACCTTATAGTTTCTGAGAAACAGGTACATACATTTGACCAAAATAACATGCGAAGGATACTGGTCACAGGGTTCCCTTAAAACATGGAATAAGTGTTTGGTGCTCATGATTTAAAATGAGTTCATGCTGACACAGCAACGAGAATCAATCCCTGCAAATCCTTTTAAGAAGGAATCCCCGCATCTCTCAGTAATCCAAACAACTATTTATATATAGTAAACGCTACCGTACAAGTAACCTTACAGTGTGCATTGCGATTGTTATATTGAATTGCATATATAAATTGATATATCGACCGCAATTATTGTCTGATAATTAAAAAGTTCTGTGGAGTTGTTACTTCTTGAAATATCTTGGACGAGTTCGTTGGGCAACTCAATCGGACTACATTAACTATACTTTGGGGGAGGGGGGTTCAATTTATTTATGTCTAAGTTTTGAAACTTTTTTCTCTATTTATCCAACTACCATTATTGGATTCAGCTCAAAATATTAAACAATTTAGTATTGTGAATCATGACTCTAGGTCAATTGGTTACTGAGATATTTAATATAGTAAACAAAGTGTATTGTGTAATTTTCATCTTATGGAGAATAGCTAATATAATAATAATAATAAATTCTTTATTTACAGAATGTACAAATACAAATTTATAAAAAAAATTAATTATAAAATACAATTTAATATACATTTATTATATTTCCAAAATATAATGGTTTTAATTTTAATTTTTTTAATGGTTTTTATTAAAATATGGCGGTTTTAATAAATAATGGATAGCAAAAATCAATGATAGCTAGAAATCAATAACTCACTTATTTATTTAAATATTCTTCCTAAATTTGGTATGCAAGTCTATCTAGTTAAGTTTTATAAATACAGTACATTCATAAAAACACCAAATTTATTGTTTCCTATGAGAGCAAAGTTACGTATTCGTTGGACATGTAATTCTTACGGAGAATAGATGAGTTTGTATAACTTTATTAGTTATCAACATAATTTGGTGAAATGTTGTATGTGTTTTGTATGTGTTTTTTCTTACTAAGCAGCCTTACTAAGCACATTACCATGTAAAACAACCTTTATTGCAGAAAACCTGCATACTCAGTAATATTCGATTACTATGATGGGAATAATATAAGTTCCATGAAATTCACTGTACTCACGCCAGCGTGCTGCGTGCTCCGTGCGATCTCGTAATTAAGCTAGAGTACTCGTATTTTCCAAAACCCACCGTTGTGGGTCGATGGAACGCATTCCACGAGTCGGTGGGGAAGCCGTCGGTCCATCTCGGGCTTCCCTTGATGGAGGCCGACAAACAATCAAAGCACGGCAGTCGCTTTGAAACTGCAATGAAGCCTTACTGTCGAATGTAACATATATAATATCTTTAACGCAAACATATGAATATTTGTGTGCTACAATACCCCGTATCAACAGACCTGCGTACTTAGTGAATTTTAATTTAATTATGAATTATTTTGGGTTATATAAATCAAGTTTGACCCTAGGTTAAACTGTTTTGTGTCTTTTTTTGTGTAGTTTACTCTGAATTCTGTAACTCTGTAGTTCTGAATACTATAATTCTGTTTTCCTTTTATTTATTTTATTTGTATTTGAGCCCTTTTATTTTAATTTGCATGTAAAGGATTTGTTTTCAATTATAGCACCAATCCCAACTCGGTCAAGTTAAAAGTCTGCTGTACCTCCATCTTCAGATTCTTAGTCACATAAGATCAAAATTTAAAATTCTGAAAGACGCCTATCTTTAAACACGAATTTTTAAGTTAAGACCTATCAGATTAGTTTGGAATGAAAATATGTTTATCATAAAGATCTATTATCAGATTTTAATGGGATTAGAATTATAATAAAACCATTTTGGAATCTGTCAAAATATTATTGTGCAGCTGAATTTTTATCAATGACTAAGCCTAAACAAAGAAGTTCTAATCAGATATATCACTAGATGTTTTCTGGTGCAAAACGTCAAAGTGATTGTTTAAATTTAATATAGTTCTAATGGGATGTGAGTAAAAAAGGAACAAGCAATGCAGCCTTTACGTACCGGAATAGATTGAATTTAATACTCTCAAATACAGAGACAGTTAGTCGTGTTTGGATTGTCCTACCCATCACCTGCACGCCGATGCTCATTCAATTTTGAGATTAGTTTTTCTGGAAAACTGTTCACTACACTGAATTTATTCACCTTGAAAATTGACATCATTAGTAAGTAATTTTTTGTTCCGTCGTGATATTTCATTAGGTTAGATGTTCGTTCGGCATTGCATGTCCTCCAAAATGATCATCCCTTACTCAAAGCTTTTTCAGCAACAAAGCTGCATTAATAATATCATTATTACATTCATTACACTCAATAATTACTCATATCCATCTTAAAATATCCAAGTAGTTGGGTCGGTGTCTCAAGTATAAGAGTAAGTTCAATACACATTGCATGTTTCCGTTTATCCGCAAATACTATCCTCATAATTAGACCAGTTCGTAATTCAGATGCAGTTGTTGATGGATTTCACATTAAAATGTAGGTACCTTAGATAAACCATTGATTGTTGGGCTATTAGTTAACAGATCTGTCTAAGGTAGTTCAATACACATTTCATGTTTCAGTTTATCCGCAAATAATATCCTCATAATTAGACCAGTTCGTAATTCAGATGTAGCTGTTGATGGATTTCACGTTAAACTGTAGGTACCTTAGATAAGCCATTTATTGTTGGGCTTTTAATTAACAGATCTGTCTAAGGTACATTTCAGTAACAAGACTTCAAAACCGCATCACAATCAATCATCCTACAATAATTTTTCATTCATACTTGGCTTAAACTACTTATCTGGGTAGTTTGCAATTTCAGTAGCTAACTAACTATATAAATAACGTAGACTTTTACTGAACTCCTTTAATGATGTAAGGGAGTTTACAATAGTTTCTCCAACATCAAGAAATGATCTCTACAAAAGCTTGATGTTTAAAGTTGAAAATTAACTCAAGATAGTTCGGAACTCGATGTCTCGTAGTTTTTACGTAGCCAAATGTGCATTAGCACCCTTACGGGAACAGTGTGGGACTCCCACACACTAAACCCCCTACGGACTACATACAGGAAACCAGGCCTGAACCCTTATCGTATAACTTCATGTTTGAACCACGTGTCTTGCGACCTAACGGAACACGAATCTAACTTCAGGAGGACCTACATGTCACCCAAGCATCCCTCCTCTCTCTTGGTACGGAGAACCAGATGAACGTGGGAGAAAACTGCCCCCACCCGTCCTCACCTCTACAAAGAAAATGAGAAAAGAATCTGCTGTTAAATCCCACTGTAGTGTCAAGCTGTCACATCTCTTTTACAAATCGCACAACTTGAAGGAGGTGTGTAGACAATCATCATCCCTCTCCGGGCAGAACGAACACCAGGGTGTTCATCCGATGGAGATATTACCTGAAGTAGACAATAATCCGTCAGGAGCTGATATAGACGTGTCCGTGGTATTTTAGCTACAGGATCACCTTTCGGAAAATGCGATTTTAAATCTTAATAGTAGGTCTAGTAATCAGCGATCCGGAGTGTACTCATCGTGTAGTAATTTAATTGTAAATAAACAAAACGCGTCTTTTAATTTTGTAAGATAGTGTCGATTTCTATTAAATTACTCATGTATGTAGATAAAAATCAATCGTGAATCCGTCGAGCGTAGTCCTGCAATGCAGTTGTAGATGGCGTCACGTGCAATGCGGGTGTGGTTGGTGCTGGAGCAAAGAACCGAGGATCAACAATGAAGGCCACCTCCAGCCATCCATACACAATCAACCACCAATGGCGCGTGTCCGCCATTAAACGCTGTGAGGTATTCTTCTATTATACCACCCAGCTGTCTATCTCACTTCTATTTAGGGAATTTACCATGGAAAAGTGATTTATTCACATGACCAGGTGACAGTTAAGCCCGAGGCCATGATAGAAGTTTATAGCTTAACCCCCTGAACACGTTTGCGGGGGGTCATTTAAAAATTTATATATAAGCATATATATGTGTCGACATAATAACGGCCACAATTAATTATTGTCTGATTATTATTATAATTTGGTGGAGTTGTTCCTTTCTGTAATATCTTGGACATTTTCGTTGGCCAACGCAATCTGAATACATTAAATAAACTAGGGGGTGGGGTTTATACCGCGAAATGGGGTTTCCAATCTATTTATATACATTTTTTGGATCTAATTTTCTTTATGACATGGATATGGCTCTGGCGGGTGTTGGCGATTTGAAAACGTGCATCAGGTTTCTATAGAAACTACCAGAGCAATTGTATGAAATTTTTAATATAAAAGAATAAGAACAGCTGTTTAGATTAACTGAAATCATTCCCTTTAGATATATCCATGATCTAACTTATTTCCCACAGGAAAATGTTGGTGATTTTTCAGATGGAAAATATGTAACAGGTTTCTATAGAAACCACCAAAGTTATTGTATTGATTTTTTAACAGAGAAGAATAAGAATAGCTGTTTAGATGAAGTGAAAACATTAATTTTAGACATATCTGTTATCTAACCTATTTCCCACAGGGAAGTAAATTCCCTTTTTCCATTGGACTCAGCTCAAATAAACTACGAATTTAGTATTGTAAATAATGACTCTCGGATAATTGGTTATTAAGATATTCAAAATGGTAAATGCATTGTGTTAATCTTATGGAGAATAGCTAAAAATCAATGACTCACTTATATACTTAAATATTCTTCCAAAGTTTCCTCCAAAGTATAATTATTAATTTTTACAAAAATATTTCACTCTATGTGTGGATGCTATATGTCATTGATCATACGCTATGCATACAATACTGGTAAGAGTTAGCCGAGCAGAATCTAGGACAGTCGGGTGCAACTGGGCTGCAACTTGGAACAACATGACTACATGTTACATGGAACGCCATGCCGCGTATGGACAGTAGTCCTACGTGTTAACATATGGTCGCATCACGTCTAAATAATTTCGAATAGGCTTAACTGTAGATTTTACAATATACTATTGTAACGACCCTGAAAAATTAAGGTCCGATTTATCTAATTACCACCTCATATTTTTTTTTAACTAGTGTCGACTTCCGAAGGCCTATATCGCCTTCCGCAAGTCGGCGCCGCTTCCCGCTACACATCCCGACCTTCCGCTTACCTGGCGTCGCCTCCTGTAACCCAGCGTCGCCTTCCGAAGCCCTGCGTCGCCTTCCGCAAGTCGGCGTCGCCTTCCGCTACACATCCCGACCTTCCGCTTACCTGGCGTCGCCTCCTGTAACCCAGCGTCGCCTTCCGAAGCCCTGCGTCGCCTTCCGCAAGTCGGCGTCGCCTTCCGCAACACATCCGACCTTCCACTTACCTGGCGTCGCCTCCTGTAACCAAGCGTCGCCTTCGAGCCGGCGTCGCCTTCCGCAAGTCGGCGTCGCCTTCCGATACACATCCAACCTTCCACTTACCTGGCGTCGCCTCCTGTAACCCGGCGTCGCCTTCCGAAGCCCTGCGTCGCCTTCCGCAAAAACATGTATTACCGATTATCCTGTCCATACATGTTCTCTAGACCTAACCTCAAATTAAAAGGTTAATTCCCATGTTAAACATCGTCCGATGTTAACCCGTCGAATTAGGCCGCAACTGAGCTGCGCGAGCCTAATGCGCATGCGCGGCCTGCCGCCTAAATACAGCCGTGCAGGCCTGAGGTCAGTGCTGGAGCACCATAGGAAACATCGTTAAGATAGGTAACCCAACCCCCTGAGTGTCTAAGTTAGCGTATCCGTCCCGAGTGCTGGAGCAATCCTAGCAAATCCGTCCCGAGTGCTGGAGCAATCCTAGCGATCCTTTCCCGAGTGCTGGTGCAATCCTAGCGATCCGTCCCGAGTGCTGGAACAATTTCAGGAGGGAACCCGTTCGCCCTATTTCGTGTGGAATGGTGGGCGTTATCCTGTAATCCAGCTACTTGGAGGTCACGAATTGTGGATAATTATGGCCTATGGTTGTGGGTGTAGTGTTCTCTTGTGTGGATTAACGTCCACCCTAATGAATACTGCGTTAATCATTATATTTGCATTTAAAAAGGTGTAAATATAATGATAATTTCTGTTTTTTAGTTAATTGTGTTTTTTAGTTTTTTGTAGTGGTGGTAGGCATTTTCCAGTTTTTCAGGTTTATACCGAATTTCAAGTTTCTATGCCTAAGGGATTACTATTTATTACGAAATTTGTAAAAAATAATACAGACAGTATGACGGAAAACAAAACAAAGTTGACCCTTCTTAATTTTCTAAAATATGTTTATCTTGATACAAGTATCAAATCTACAAAAGGGTAACAGGTAGTTCAAAACACCTGGGATGGTGGCGTCATCCTGTAATCCAGCTACTTGGAGGTCACGAATTGTGGATAGTTATAAGCGATGGTCGGAGGGTGTAGTAATCTCTTGTGTGGATTAACGTCCGCACAATTGAATACTACGTTAATCCGCAAAGACCACCCTCATGACCAATTCGTATTTAAGAGGTAGTGGTTTGGAATCCACGTTAAACTGTAGGTCCCTTAGTTGCCATCGGCTGTTAATTAATTAATTGTTATTAACTGTTATTAATTAACAGTCTTGTCTAAGAAACATGTCAGCCTTAGTCAGTAACAAGACTATATTATCGCGCCACAATCATCTTACACTCAATCCTCATTCATACTTGGCTTAAAATACGTTGTGGTATGGTCGCCATTTCAATAATCTAATCTAATATAACCCTTTATATCAGCATTTTCGTCCTGGTGGATCTAGTGCCTCCCGGCCCATTTTATATTAAAGCACATATGACTGAGCTAGCCTGATGATCGGTCTTACAGCCTTAAAAATACGCCCCTCAAAACACTAAAGGTTTTTAGTGTTCAACACTCAACTAAAAATATAATTATTAATTTTTACAAAAATATTTCACTCTATGTGTGGATGCTATATGGCATTGATCATACGCTATGCATACAATACTGGTAAGAGTTAACCGAGCAGAATCTAGGACAGTCGGGTGCAACTGGGCTGCAACTCGGAACAACATGACTACATGTTACATGGAACGCCATGCCGCGTATGTACAGTAGTCCTACGTGTTAACATATGGTCGCATCACGTCTAAATAATTTCGAATAGGCTTAACTGTAGATTTTACAATATACTATTAAGCATATACCCAATAAAACAACAAGTGCGTAATATACGTTACATACTTGTTGAACATTAAATATGCATTATAAATATAAGTTAGGTGCCAATTTTGAATGGTTTACTTATAATAAACCTATTGTAGTAGATCTGCATCATCAGTGAATTTCCATAACTTTAATAATAACTTATCCAAATTATTCAAGGGTTATAAAACATTCGACTCAAGAGCGAAAATTCCACGAGATTTAGGAAATGCCAGCTTGTTACTGGGTGAACGAAACAACTAAAATATCTATAATTAATTTTCATTTAAAAATGTCTTTAAAATAAGGTATTACTTGATAGAATTTGCATTTAATTTTTGTCAGTTTTATTTCTGGATCAATGTTACAGACACGTAATGCACAGAAGAAATAAAAGAAAAATGATAATAATTATAACTTTGGCGGGTTCGCTCTGTTCAGAGACACCCTGAGATTATTATTTTAAAACAAGTTAATAACAGAAAAGAAGTGTTCTGTGATACACTCAAGGAAGGAAGATTTGCCAGGTCGGTTTCATCCCGAGGAAGCCTGGGTTTTAACCGCCGGTACAAGGTTTGCTCTCTGATGGCAAAGGTAACCGCTCCAGGAACAAGGTAAAGTTTTGGTATGAATTTTGATGTAGTGTTTTTAGGAATGTATCATGGGCAATTTGAACCAATACTCATAATCGTATTTCAGGAGATTTGAATTTTGATAGTTTTACTTTTTGATATACACATTTCCCGAAACTGGACGGGCATACGTCATTAAATATGTTCTAAGAATTGATTTATATATATAATAAGCAGAATATATTTTGATATCAAGATTTTTCTGCCCAAAAAAACATTCGTTGGCAAATAACTATATTTTACTGAACATGTGATCTATTAAAGCGATTTAACGGAAAAAACTTAACCATAGTAAAAAATATTAGTTCGTTTATATTTATCATTGATTTTAAATCAATTTCAAAGATTTATTATATTTATATTTTATTTTCCTATTCAATTCAAAACCTATTCAAAATTTTACTAATGATTTTTTCAATGCAAATACGTTTTATTCCTGAAAAAATGAAGAAGTCACAAGTGATTGTGTAGAAAGTCCATTTACAGTATACTATTACTAACACATTGAAATCAAAAATTTGAAAAGCAAAAACTTAACTCCACTATGAAGACAATAGTCTTAATAAATAAAATAAAAACATAAGAAATTGAAAACAATTTAATAAAACCAAAACATGTCAAAAAGATAATCTTTTGCTTTGTATTGGACCAAACAATAACGAGCCATGCCATAACTAGGGTATAACTCAGTTTATTATACATTCAAAATTTGTATCTGGAATTTAAAAGTGAGAATAGTATTAACAATAAATAAATATAAATAAACCTAATAAAATTGGTCGTGAATTGAAATTAAGTAAAATCTAAAAACTAAATAATGATTAGTAAGAATAACAAACTTTTTAAGGAGTAGTCTTTTGAATGATAAAGTACATGAAAATTGATTAAAACTACAGAAAAATAGTTTATGTATAATTGATAAAATTATAAAAATTCGCAAACTATTGGATATAGATCGATTGGAGAAGGGCTTCCGATGGCCTTTGTCCTAAGTTAACGAGCCTGCCTCAAACCTTCCTCTTGTACACGGCAAAACTTTCCGCTGTCAGTTTCCACCATCCTGATCTCTTGTGGTAAATTTCTATATAAATATTATGACTACATTGAACGGAATATCGAGGAATAAAATAATAATCAGGTAATTGAACTGCCGAGGTTTGGACTGTCAAAAAATTGACTTTTTTCTTCGTGAAAACGAGAAGGGATTTTATCGACTTTTTTCGAAAATTAAACTTGAAATTCATACGAAAATTTCAATATAATACAGATTAAACCTAATACTAAACAATTTAGTTGAAAATTTCTTATTTTTATTTATGAAAAGATGTCCTTTAACTTCTGAGCTATACAACCCGTACAAAGGGCAGACATACTGCTAGTATAATATAAACACATACCGTTTGAGTCATTCCAGGGAAATGTAAACACACGGGCTGCTCAGGCCAGTCCCTGGCGACGTAGAAGTAGAAGTCCCAGACACGGTCGTTGAGGTAGGTGCGTAGCGTCTGGTGAAACTGGAACACAACACTCGTGTCAGATAGTGCAACTCGTGTTTATAAATCAAAAGGATATCCATGAAATGTGGGTCATCAGAAAAAATCTAATTGACTCCTGGAAAAACCTTAGTCGAATGCAAAGGTTAAAAAGTGATACTTGTTCGCCATTATGCAACCCATCAGGTGGTGGCATCTATCAAAAACGTATTCAACTACATTCCGTGCTGCACCCTATGATGTAATCTCAGAACTGTCTCATGGAGTTCGATTTTTGCCCCTAGAGTATGCTTTACAGCCAACTGGTGGTCGAAATGGTTACGGCGCATCACTGACGAGTTAAACGTCGGAGGTCATTCTGAAGTGCTCGGCTTCGAATCCCGATCATAAGTAATCACAATTTAGCTGGAAAATGTGTGATACAGTGGATAAACAGGCCTGGATGGAAGTTATTTTAAAGAAGTGTATATTCCACGTCAAAATTAATATATTGATACTTGGGCTAGGTTAGGTTATTTTTGTAACTAAATAAACGGTATCAGTAGACTGACACGTACTTTCTCCCTTAAGTAGATTAAAAACGACAATCTGTAATAAAAATATTATGTTCTTCAAAGTTTATCTAAATATCATTTAATAATTTATTGTTTAAAAAATAATCATCCCATTTCTGAAAAAAAAACAAGAGAGACAAAGTTAAATTAATTGTTCAAATTGTATGGGGGGAACCCCCACGGCATTACCAAGCTTTTTTGAGTTGGTTTTGTTGGGTGATTTGACCTTACGCTTCATACCAAGTTTCATGGAAAACGGTTGGAAAATAAGGAAGAAATTGATTTTTATATTCTCCATAAGAATAACATTGGGTGCTTTCAGACAACGTACTGCCTTTATCATTACAGTAAATTTAACTTTTCTCTGGAACCGTTAGTCGTAGACAAATAATTCAAAATACTAATTTGTTTAGTTTTTTTGACCCGGTTTCAATGGTGCCAGGCAAGTTATACTTTACTTTTATTGTTTTTGCTGAAAATCTTTAAAAAATTTAGTTTTTTAACATTTAAAAGCCCATAACTATTGAACTGTCATTTTTACAGACATGCGGGTGGTGTCAAATTATTTAGTACTCTGTGCACTATTAACTATCAAATCTTAATCAAAATCGTTAGAGCCGTTTTTGCGAAATTTGGATTTTTCACGTTTTTAAGGGTTTTTAGGGGTGAACTACCCTTAAAAATCAAAAATTAAAAAAAATAAAAAAAACACTCATCAACCATTTCGACAAACGAAGAACCTGTACTGTTCCTGGACACTAGTTTTTTCTATAAAAAACGCTATTTAAAACAAATATTTGCATGATGTGGTAACGGCGCACTTCTGACGTGCGAATGGCCTCTGCCTTATTTTACCCGGAATGGGTTAGTAATACCTCTAAATCATGACTATCCTTCATATTAAAACCTCTGTAACGTGTTATCAAATGCTTGAACCTTCATAAAACGACTTCAACCACAGACACGATTCTCTGAATAAATGACTCTACAGAACTCTAATTGAATACGGGCTTTTGCTGAGCCTTTGTAAAACGAGCTAAACGTTTTTATTCGTAATTCCCATGGACTGACTCAAAACTAAGTATTACAAATGTGAAATGAATGGAGAACGTAGATGTGAAGAAAGTGGATTAAGATTGTATTTAGTACTGTATTAAAATTCAATAACATTGATATTAAAACTCAGTTTTTTCCAATTCTACACTAACTTATTTTTCTGTGCATGTTTTTTGTATACACGTTTATTTGTACAGGACTAGCACTTGTATGAAATTTCAACAAAAAAGATTAAACGCTCCTGTTTACCATACAGGTAATTAATTACTATTTTATTTCACGGATAATAATGATAACTTTATATTAAGTCTTGCTATACTCGTATTTAGGTTCCATTCAACTGCACTTGCTACAGCAGTATGGTAAGAACAACTGTTACCTCGATAGCCCTAAATATTGGTGAAATATCTACGGTAGCTACATTAGAACTTCAATAGGACTTATATGTTAACTGGCTGGATGGCTGAGTGGTTTATAGAGCGACCGCCTTCAAAACTTTATGTCGTCGGCTAGAACCCCACATAGAATCTGGACCATTTGGCATTTGGACATTTTCTTATTTAGGTGGTGCGAGCGGTTTTAGAGTAAACTGAAATAAACTAGTATCACTTATTTGTTACGAATATGTGATTGTTTCATGCAAGCTTCCTAAGTAAACTGTTAATCTATTTTTTGTATATTGTTAAACATTTTAAGAACTTCAAAATTACATACTTCTTAAGATTAGCAAATAAACCCGTTGCTTTGAAAATTCGTTTTCTGTAGTATATTGTTTTTTTAGTTCACGTTATGTGAAATAGCTTTGTTATTCATGCACTCTGTAAAATATTTGAGCTCAAAAGCATAATTTTCCTCCACTTCTGTCAGAAATACTGCCGAATTTCCATTTTAATGTCCCTGTAACGCAAAACCTTTTTACTAAAAACTTGAACAAAACTATTCCAAAGCATATTTATGATACAATTGACAAATAAACGTTAAAACTATGTTTTTTAAGATAGCCGATCTTTTTACTCGCTCAACCTTAATGATACATCCTATAACAGATCCACAAGGACATTACAAGATTACAGAAAACAATATATACCAAAAGCCGTTGAAAACCCCGAAATAAAAATAAGAAGGTTTTCAGCAGGTGAATTACAAATAGCGCGTATTTAAACCCTTACTTTATTTTAATTATTTATTAAGTTTTTAACAATTAAAGTTTTTTATGGGTTGCCGTTTGGTACAATACGAAAAAATTAAGATTAAAGTTTCACAAAACCTGCCATACAAAAAGTGAAAACTAACGAAAAATTTGCAAAGCAAAATTAGTGCCAAAATTGAACATTGTAGCGAGGCCATCGCGAGTGTGTTCTAAGGCAGTGGTGGGTTGTTATAGCCAAGGTCCTGTTGATGATTACGTAGGGACTGTTTCGTCCTGGATAATGGGATGCAAGGGTGAAAATAGTAAAGGTGATGGGATGAGGGACGAAGGGTTGGGATAGGGGTGGTCGATATGAGTTGTGTTACGGTTACGTAAGTCGGGCTGGTCTCTCGTGTAAGCAGCGTGGGAGTATCACGTCAGCTGTCAGCTGGCTTGGCTAGGTACAGTAAAATGACACCCGTCACGTATTCTCCTCTAGTCAGACGAAAATGTATTCACTTCCCCGCGGGAATAGCTTATATCATGGATATGTCTAAACCTTTAAACAGCTGTACTTATGTGACCATATGCTATAACATATGACTTAATGTTTGATTCAAATTTTGGTGACGGTTTGCCAATACAAGAGCGAAGTTTCTTCAATGGCAAAAAGTGGGATCAATCTTAAACTTAAATTGCACAGGAATTAGATGAAACTAGAAGTAAGCCTGATCTCTACGGATTTTACGATTCAGTAAAGAATAAAGATTATCAAGATAAAAATTAAAACTCAAGTTTTAAACAAATAATAAAAAGGAAAAATTAAAAATTAAGCTTTAATTTTTAATGCTAAATAATTATTTAGCATTAATTTACGATTCTATAAATTAGAAAATTAATACTTGATGTTAAAATAATAGGTTTAAAATCAATCACAGTAAACAAATAAATATCGATCTTATTTTGAAATCTTATAGTGATTTATTTCACTATTGAATCACTTGGATATAAGAAGAACGATATTTATTTCCATAGCAAAATAAAATCCTGAAATCTCAAACAGTATATACAAAGAGAAAGTAAACTTTCATCTCGACTATCTAGCATTAATTTACATTTATATTTAATTAGAAAATTTGTGTTATTATTGAAATTCGATATATGTTAAGACAACATTTTTATATAGCATAATTTTGAAATAGGTTTTAAAACAATGATCTACGTAAATATTTTTTACCATGGATATGTTTTAGCTCTAGGAGGGGGAATTGGCAATTCGCCAGTTCAAAATTTTTAACGGTGACGTCATTTATTTATTTATTTACATGCTTCACAACAGGTTTAAGCCTCATAACAATGACAATGAAGCAGTTCTTCAATCTTAAATAAATTGAATTAAATGAGTCTGTCATTATCATCAACAGAACAATAAATGTTTTTTCAACAACAACAATAATTTAACTTTACATTGAAAGTGATCTGAAAAATATAACAATAAATAACAATGATAACTATAAATTATAAATTTACAACAATGATAACAACAAATAAATAATGAAAAGCAATGGATACTAAAGATAAATGTAAATATTTTTGTGAATTCTACTGGTATTTTAACTAAATTGTTAAATAAATTAAAAATTAGAAAAATGTCTATTACGTCAACTCAAGAAACAATAATATCATATCGTCGTATGGTTATAAGGACAGCTGTTCAGAGGAATTGGAAAAAATCCCTTTAGACACATGTATTCATAATCTATCCTATTTCCCACAGGGAAGTAAATACAAACATTTTTAATTCTTTATTTTGACCAAGGGTTATTTTTACCAATCAATGCTTATGTACAAAATCTAAGTGTTTTACAAGAATTTACATGCCGAATAATTTACATGGCAATCTTGTACAGTATATGGATAAAACATTATTTATTAAATACATGGTGTTTACTGGTAGTGGAATCTTCAACAGTTTTGACGATCAATACGTTTCTACGCTATGGATATAAAAAAAATGCAATCAGTATTTGCAATATATTTTCCACAGTGATACAGGGAGATACGAGCTAAATTGATTTTGAAATTTAAAAGATTGAAAATAAGACCAATACGATCCGATTACATGTAATTATTGGTCACCTAGTTTCTCCTGATGTTTCAAACTGTGGCGATGAACTAGCAATGGACTTTGGGGGAAACCCTTTGAGGACCGAGCTGCAGTTACTGACTGCCGTTCGCGTAGCTACCGGAAAAGACCGCAGCTGCAGTCAGTAGGCCTAACTGCCGTCGGCAGAGCACGCGATTTCCGCGATCGGCAGTAAAAAATTAAAACTCAAAAGAATTGAGCTGTCATATTTTACAAAATATACACATGGTTTGGGGGTGTCTAGTTTTTGAGAGTATTGTGAACAATAGTGCTTACGTTTTTTTTAGAACTAAACATTTTTAGCCCGGTCCTAAATTGGTGAATCATGTTTTCTTTAGTTTTACTAGAACAATAACATACATAATATCAGGTTATTTTGTCCTTATAAAATATTGATTTTAATTTCACAGCTGTTGGTTCTTTATATCTATAAAAAAACTTATATAGATCATATAACTTAGATATAATATGTCCAATATTGCTCAAAACAGGGTTTTGGAGAGCTTACTATTTTGTTTTCTTATTTTCACAGTGCGTAGGTTGGTTTAAAGTAAACAAAAACCTCCTCTAAGATATAAAGAGTGAGAAAAATAAGTTTCATAACTGTTTTTCACGGAGAAAATGCCTTTTTTAGCGTTAGCGTATAGGGAGTCAGTTGATAGACATACAAAAACTAGGATTAAACCATTTCGGCTTTTCTGGGTTATAAAAAGTAGAAATAACCGAGAAAATCATAATTCCAAGCAAGGTACTGACAAAACTCTAATTATTTTATTTTATCGATACAATTAAGAATTTTTAAACCAATACCTACATTACTTACATTACAGAAAAATCCTTGACGCTTCAAAGTGTTGTACGAAGAATGATGACGAATGGCATCCATCACACCCTTTCTTTTTACATTTCTTACACAAAAGCTGAGTTGGCCCTAATAACTTAAGATACGATTGTTGGAAAATGCTAGTGTGATGTTTGACTGATTTTTGTGAATGGATTTGCTGATTATATATACAGAGTGCCCCGGAACTCTCTGGATCTTTTTATTGAAATATTTGTTCCTTTGGTCGAGACAAAGCTATTTTACAGTATGAACCGGTGTCACGTACGTTTGTCGGTCTGTATGTTGTGGGTTTCCAAATTATTTTATAGCTCAAAATTTATATAAAATATAAACATTAAATTTTGAATACATGTGGTTCTTAATAGGTAAAAGACGTGTTCAACATTTCGTTTCTGTAGCTTAATCTGTTTTAAGATAGTGGTAATTAAACATATTTAATGCCAAATTTCACGGAAACCGTCATAGCTAAGAAAGAAAACTAAGCTTGATAAAAAATGCTTAGTTAAATGCGCATCAAATGACACCTTATCTGCTTAAGCATAAAATGTAGGTATTATAAGCCAAGTATGAACAAGAAATAACTGCACGAGATGATTGTGGCGCGATCTTGTTGTCTTGTTACTGACTAAGGCTGACATGTTCGTTAGACATGACTGTTAATTAATAGCCAAACAGCAAACAGTCAATGATATCCAAGGGACCTACAACTTAACATGGACACCGAACCATATTACGAACTGGTCTAATTATTATGAGGATGGTCTTTGTGGATGAACGTAGTATTAAATAGTGCGAACGAGAATCAACACAAGAGAACATGACATATCCACAGAACACCACACAAAACTATCCACAAGTTGTGATTTACAAGTAATGTAGGTGGATTACAGGACAGGCACAGTCCCAGTCAAGTTCCAAGTTATAGATAATTGCAACTGTGGACATATTTCTGCAATTTTGTGCATGTTTTAAAAGAAATAAGAATATTTCCTTCATGTTCAGGATATTAATATTCCACCAGTTGCGTTGTAGTAAATTGTAGACCTTGAGTGTGTATAGGGCCTTAACACTATAACATGTTATAACACGTCTATAAAATCTATAACATGTCGCTGCAATGATGCACCTATGTGCAATGTTTCCGCGGTCTCCCGTTATCCGGTGTTGGACTCAGACCGCTATTTCTGTGTCGGCGATGCACCCAAAATGCCAAAACTAAATCTGTACTGTCTAGGCTTTTTGTGAGATCTAGGGTAAAACACTGCTATTCAATCGAACGCTTTCATTTTAAGTCCTAGTTAATGGCGTTTTAAAAATCACCTCATCCCGAAGGTTTACTCAATAATTTTTTTTAATAATTTTTCAAAGGATTGGGTATATATAATTTTAAATATAAATAACATTAAAAATAGCCTAAACATTTAACATAAGATATTTTACATCCTTTGTTCTGTATAATATATATATACATATATATATAAATATTATATATATATATATATATTAGTTATTTTTAATAAAATAATCCTAGTGTATAACACTACAAATTTCAAAATAACCGTTATAATGTTGAATAAAAAAAATATTTTGTGAAATATCAAAACAAAACATATCTGAGAAAATAATTTTTTACCTTCTATTAACATTTTTCTTCCTTTTTAAAGAAATAAATTGAAGTCCTGAAAACGTTTTTGTTTGACTGATATTTGTGAATGGATTTGCTGATTATATATAACTTTTTATTGAAAAATTTGTTCCTTTGGTCGAGACAAAGCTATTTTACAGAATGAACAGGGGTCTCCGGTGTCACGTACGTTTGTCGGTCTGTATGTTGTGGGTTTCCAAATTATTTTATAGCTCAAAGTTTATATAAAATATAAACATTAAATTTTGAATACATGTGGGTCTTAATAGGTAAAAGACGTGTTCAACATTTCGTTTCTGTGACTTAATCTGTTTTAAGATAGTGGTAATTAAACATATTTAATGCCAAATTTCACGGAAACAGTCATAGCTAAGAAAGAAAACTAAGCTTGATAAAAAATTCTTAGTTAAAAGCGCATCAAATGACACCTTATCTGCTTAAGCATAAAATGTAGTTATTATAAGCCAAGTATGAACAAGAAATGACTGTACGAGATGATTGTGGCGCGATCTTGTTGTCTTGTTACTGACTAAGGCTGACATGTTCGTTAGACATGACTGTTAATTAATAGCCAAACAGCAAACAGTCAATGATATCCAAGGGACCTACAACTTAACATGGACACCGAACCATATTACGAACTGGTCTAATTATTATGAGGATGGTCTTTGTGGATGAACGTAGTATTAAATAGTGCGAACGGGAATCAACACAAGAGAACATGACATATCCACAGAACACCACACAAAACTATCCACAACAACTATCCGTGATTTACAAGTAATGTAGGTGGATTACAGGACAGGCACAGTCCCAGTCAAGTTCCAAGTTATAGATAATTGCAACTGTGGACATCCATATTTCTGCAATTTTGTGCATGTTTTAAAAGAAATAAGAATATTTCCTTCATGTTCAGGATATTGATATTCCACCAGTAGCGTTGTAGTAAATTGTAGACCTTGAGTGTGTATAGGGCCTTAACACTATAACATGTTATAACACGTCTATAAAATCTATAACATGTCGCTGCAATTTTGCGCGGTCTCCCGTTATCCGGTGTTGGACTCAGACCGCTATTTCTGTGTCGGCGATGCACCCAAAATGCCAAAACTAAATCTGTACTGTCTAGGCTTTTTGTGAGATCTAGGGTAAAACACTGCTATTCAATCGAACGCTTTCATTTTAAGTCCTAGTTAATGACGTTTTAAAAATCACCTCATCCCAAAGGTTTATTCAAATATTTAGTTTTTAGTTTTAAATAATTTTTCAAAAGATTGGGTATATATAATTTTAAATATAAATAACATTAAAAATAGCCTAAACATTTAACATAAGATATTTTACATCCTTTGTTCTGTATAACATATATATATTTTATAATACATGTATACAGTCATCAAAATATTACTACAAAATTTCTCAGTAAAATAGCACTAACCTTACTTTTATACTTAGCAAATGACCACTTCTGTTTGCTCATACTAACAACATTTAACACTACAGAACACTACACTATACAACACTTCACATTATATTTAACACTATTTAAGACTACACATTATACAGTCTCACTTCTGCAATTTTCATAGAAAAATAATAAACAACTTCTTTCGTTTATCGAATTGTACCAGTTATGAAACTGTAATTAATAGCATTAGCATAGTACCTATTACATTAGTGACAGTCATTATAAAAATGTTTGTACTTCCCTATGGGATATAGGTTAGATCACGGATATGTCTAAAGGGAATGTTTTCACTTCATCTAAACAGCTGTTTTTATGTTTAAAATTTTGGTCGTTCAAATTTGCTAAAACCCCCACCACCCAGAGCTGAGACATATTCATGTCTGAAAAATATTTTTACGCAAACGGTTTTTATAGTTTTCTCTGATAATATATATGTATATAGACCTAACATAATCCACCCATATAATTATTACTGAATTCAGTTTTATTTCTGGACCTATTCATAATAAAAAAACCCACATGATAAGTCGGAACAGATGGTCGATTAAATACTGATGTATGTATATACAGAGTGTCCATGAACAACGTTTCAGGACTTTGGTCCATTTAAAGTGTTAAAATTTAATTACTTTGTTAACGGTAAAATTTAAAATGGCCGCCATTTTGCATTTTGAGCTTAGATCATGCTAGTTATTTTAATAATACTAATCTACTAGTGTAAAACACATACCAAATTTCAAAATAATCCGTTATAAAATGTTTGAATTAAAAAATATTTTGTTAAAATATGGCAAAACAAAATGGCGGATATCTGAGAAAATAAGTGTTTTAGGCCATACCTCCTATTGGAACCTTTTTCTTCCTTTTAATGTACCCAATCACTCTCTGAAGTCCTGAAACGTTTTTCATGGACACTCTGTATATATATATTAACTTTTATTGTGAAGTGTTTGTCTAACTATTTGTATAGCGAGAGAAATGAAGTAATATGGAGTGTCAACAGAAGGTAAAATGTGTCTCCACAATACAGACCGTCGCGCGCGTGATCTATATTAACTGTTAAGGTCTTTATAGACAACTGCCGCAAGAGCAATATCACAAAAAAATCGAACCCTAATCATTGGTGAGATTCTCCATCCTGCACGTTCAGTAAACTCTTTGAATATCTATATTTTGAATATAAACCATTTTCAAACATATGCTGTAAATGAATTTACGACTTTCAAAATTTTACAAAAATATATCAACCGTATACGAGTTTTGGTTTGATCAAAATAAAAATATTACATAAAAAGTACCCAAATAGGGCATATTGCAAAGAAATAACTCTGGCAGGGTAAACGACTCCCAACAAAAAAAAAACAACAAACAGATATTTAAATAAAGAAAATGAAAATAGTAATATAGGCCAATAAAGTAGAAATATAAAATTGTAATCGGAATTTAAAGATTAAGTCTTCGATTTTGACAATTAAGTAATTCAAAAGGAAAATAAATTGAAGCAATGAGCGTAGATGTTAAACAACAAACAAAGAAGGAAAAACTCGCACCTAATAGCATATACGCGCGAACACACAATCAAAACATTTAAAATGCAAAAACATTCTCTTTCAAATACCAAGTTTTTAAAGAAGGGTAAAATATTATAAGAAATGCACAGTAAGTTAATCCTTCATGAACTACTTAAAATCGAAAGACATCAGTAAAAAATGTATCAGTTCTCGTTAGAATAAAACTATTTACGAGTATTTATATTTATATAAAATTATTAATTTTAAACCTCATATTTTTTAATGATTTCTAAAAATATGCCCAACATCATAAATTATATCTTAAAAATGAATTAACAATAATTTCAATTCTTAACACTTTACTATAATACATAAGAAAATTACAAATAACAGACTCCACAAAAAGTTCTACAATGGAAATTTAAACATTCTAAAAGCAGATGTATATTAATTTTGATTATGCAATTTTATGTGCATTTTAGTATGTATTTGTATGTGGCAAGCAAAAATAAATATTGGTGCGGGCTTATCAGTGTTGATTTTTACGTTTTTGTTTAAATTTTATTGTTATTTATTATTTTAAAAGTTAGTTAAAACCTTTTATTTTACCGTCAAAATTTATCTATTTCTAAGATTAACAAAGATGTGTGTAAGAATCAGGGTTCGGTGGTCTATGAAGATAGTGGTAGTCGGCTTTTGTGTCCAAACTGACAGTTATTGTCAAACACAACTTGGTTGCACAATATTTATAGATTGCTCGTTCCTGTTTTTGTGTCCTCGTACCCTTCTACAACTCACAGCTACAAAATCTGTGTCGAAGAATAATTAGTTATTGAGGAACAGAATAATCTAAAATTTATCCGAAACGGAACGATTTCAATTGTACTAAAAATATATTCCTCCTATATAAGCGCTCGATTACTACAATAGTAATTTCACAATATTTATTTTATTGACTATATATTTCGTTTGTTTGACGTGCCCCAATAATGACTGGGACTGTGGCGTGTCCTGTAATCTAGCTAGATTGGATCTCACGAACTGTGGATAGGTTTGAGCGATAGTTGGTGGATGTGATATTCTTTTGTAAAGATTAACGTCCGCACTATTGAATACTAAGCGTACGTTTATCGTTTATCTGCAAAGAACACCCTCATAATTAGACTAGTTCTTAATATAAATAATCAAAATTGTGGATATGTTTGAGAGATAGTTGGTGGATTTAATATTCTCTAGTGTGGATTAAGGTCCGCACTATTAAATACTAAGCGTACGTTCATCGTTCATCTGCAAAGAACATCCTCATAATTATACCAATTTTTAATATTCATAATCAAAATTGTCGATATATTTGAGCGATGAAAGGTGGATGTAGTAATCTCTAGTGTGGATTAACGTCCGCACTATTGAGTACTACGTATACGTACATTGTTCATCTGCAAAGAACATCCTCATAATTAGTTTAGTCCATAATTCATAATCAAAATTTTGGATCGGATTCTCTTTCAACTGTAGGGCCCTGAAATATCATTGGTTGTTGGACTATTAATTGACAGTTCTGTTTAGGAAACGTGTCAAATGTCAATAACAAGACTACAAGATCGTGCCGCAATTTATCTTACAACTCATTTCTCATTCATACTTGGTTTGAAATACCTACCTACCTGGGTAGGTCACTATTTCAGAAAGTTATTAATAATAATAATAATAACATACACAGTGTATTTAACGTGTTGCTAAAACATTTTTGCATACTAAAGGTTTTCTTTAAGGAAGCTGGAATCATCTATTACAATAATCGTTATCTACAAAATTCTGATTTAAGACGCTAAAAGTAGTTTGTAATGGATTATAAACTATAATTTTTTGCATTCTACATTGAATTAAATTATAAATTAGTTTTGTCTTTTAATTTTTAAACAAGTCTCGTCCAGAACGGATCTGTGGCTGCATCACGTGAACTTCTCAAAGATTTGCAATACTTAAATTACCTACAATTTTACCTTATGTTAAAACATCGTATGAAAACTGTTAACTCTGTTTTTCTTGTAGTTACGAGAAAATAGTAAATTTAAATCTTAAATGGCTGAATATGACTTAATACTTTAGTTTGTTACCATCCTCGGTAAAATCGATAAATCAAAATCCTCACACGTTCTTCCAAAAACGTTTTTTTACTTACACGTGTGAATAATGTTGAGTAATGTAAATTAACTAAATTTTACAATTGTGCTTTTCTTTATAAAACTATTTCCAAATGTTTACAGCGCAATACATTACCACCCTTCAGTGGCAGATTTAGAATGAATTATTTGGGGCGGGGTTAGACTGGGTAGCTGGCTGGAAGTGATGTGTCAGTGAGCTGGTTGCATTGTGGCTGCTATAGGACTCTCCAGCCATCTAGTCTGGGTAGTTTATATCCCAGGTAGGGAGGAGATCCTTCTTTCGGAAGGTTTCTGGAGTTTTTAATGCAGTTTACGTGTTTTAGCCTTTATAAATTTAACGTTAGAAACAAACATGATTAAGACAATATATTGATATACTGTATTTGAAATACGAGTATAATCTAAATCTATAAAACAAACTAGTGTTAGTTACACCATTTATATCTCGAGAAACCTTGGATCGATTTCAATGATCTTTTTTTCGTCTCTGCTCCGAGTAGGCCATTTAATTTGTATGTTTTTGTTTTGAGAAATGTAATTATTGAACGTTAAATAGTGCAAGTACTAATAATAACAATGCCGCGATTCAAAAGATTTAACCTTTCTTAAAAACGTATTGCACTGAGGTATGGATTGGGTTTAGGGTGGATTTAAACATTGTGAATCAATCCACTTAGATTTTGCTTGTTTTGTGGGAATGTTAATATTTTACTTTGCAAATATTTATTAACTATACCGTGGCCCAGAATATCTGATCTTTCACAACAAACCCGTCATGCTTTTCGATTTTGGATCATGGAGAATCAATCAACTAAAGACGGATCTGTTAGGCGGTACGAAGTTCGCCGGGTCAGCTAGTACGATAATATTAAAAAATATTCATAAAGACATCTCGTTTACACGAGTGCTTAAAAAATTTAGTTATGACTGTACACAACTCGATCAAAACTAAATTTATTTTACACATGTACATAATTCAGTAACATAGCATATAGCAAAAGGAAAACGATTTATTACCCCAATTAGGCACACGGTTCTTGTCTGTTTACACTATTTGATGTTTCTATTAACTTAGTGAGAAAGTATTAACTTTGTAAATATACGAATAAATTAGGCCTATATTTAAAATATTAACAAAGGATCGTAATTTTAACTTAATGAATGATTCATATTTTTCACATTTCCAGTATTTAGCAGGGGGCTCCAGCCGCTTCTAAATCTGCCACTACCCTTAGTAGTGATGATAGCTGAATCTTACCTTTAGTGAGTCAGGAAGATGGTGCGAGAGAAACTCTAATATTTCTGGCAATTCGTCTTCTTTAACCAATCTGAAGTTTTTTCCTTCGGGCAATACTTCCATTTCTTCGATACACATGAAACAAAAAAGAATTAAATTAAGTTGAACTCATTTTAAATTAATTCTAAAACATAATTTGTATAAGCTACGTGTACCACAACCAGGATTTTCCCCTGAAGAGCAATAGCCACAAATAATAAATCCCCAGCACTACGTTGGATGTAGGCCTACAGTAAGCGAAATTTGTAATCTCTTTGCCATCAAATCACAAGCACCAAGTGGCAAACTATTAGCACAAGTTATTCGCAAAATTTTACAAAATAATGTAAGCCTATAGACTTCATGTGTAGAAATTCTAACTTATATTTGACTTCATGTGAAGTCATCGCTATAGTAGGGATATAGTAGTGCAATATTCTTGATACCCTTTTCTCAGTCTGTAATAAGTATTTTCGCTATGCGATAAAAATATTTTTTTTACATTTCAAATTGTATTATTTTACTAAATCAATTATTATTTCAGCTTAACTGTTTAATCCAATCAACATAAAATAAGAAATTGTCTTTTTCACTTTTAACACTTTTTTCTTCATTAGTGTTGTTGTATTTTTGCGTAGTTGTGAACTTTCTAAAGACGTCGCTTACATTTGGCACTAATGGAGGGTATTTGTTCCTCGACAGATTTAGTTATTTTTGCTGACTAATGTGAGGCCCAGGCGGAAGGGTGTTTATTTATAACTATCTCATATGATACAGCCTTCCTTCAACGGCGGATTTTGCCCATTAAAATAACCGAATGAAATTTACTATTAACCGGCAAATGAATGCAACATTACCAATTTCAATTGTTGTCTCGGGAGATGCTTGGTTATTTTATTTAAAATATGTTAATTTTTTTTACAAAAAACAAACGAGCGCCTCTCGTGGTTCAAAAATATGTCAATCACGCATGGTTACTGTACAGTATTAAAAAATTGGTTAGTTAGCTACTGATATGGCAAACTATCTAGGGATTTTAAGCCAAGTATGAATGAGAAATCAGTGTAAGATTATTGTGGCGCGATCTTGTAGTCTTTTTACTGACTAACGCTGACATGTTCCTTGGACATAACTGTTTTAATTAATAGCCTAACAGTAAATTACATATCTAAGGGACCTACAGTTGAGTGTAGAGCGTGAGAAAATTTATGTATAATTATCTGACGATATTTATACGATCTTTTACTTTTTTCTTATATACGATAGTATATTAAGGAAGTATTGCTTTCGTCAAAATTTTTTAACTTGAGTTGAGAGTGGATACATCCATTTTGGAGTCCCCTGAATCCAAAAAAGTGGGTTCGAACTGAGCGGTAGAACTGACGCAAGATGCGGACTGCGCTCCGGCCAAAAAACTGGACTGATAAAATTTTATTAAATTTAGACCTATTGCTTGAATGGACTGATGTCGGGAAAAACTGACCGTATGGGGATAATTGGAGCCTTCAACTTGAACTGTCAGTTCTACCTGACAGTTTGAAGTGATCGTCTGTAGACGGAAATAATGATTTGAGTTATTTCGTTCCTAATAGAAACCAAATATGAAATAGAAATCCCTTTGTTTATTTCTCCACTCTCGCCGATAAATTGCTTTAATAATTGTCAAGATATAAACTAGTATAATTTCGAAATATTTGAACCATCAAATCATGTGTAAACTGATTGCACATGCTATTTAAGTCACAATACTGGTGGAAAAGTAAAAAAATTGAAATTTTAATAAGTTTTTCAGATATTTGTAATTGTCCATCAGGCACACGCCTTGAATGTAGTAGCCATTAGCGGGTGATATAAGTGAGCAAGCTTACACAGAGGCTTGAATGAAGCGTTAAATTAGACAGCAACGAGCCAAAATTCATTGTAACAATAGGAGAGCGGCGCGGCGGCGGCGGCGTGGAACTGGCGAGTAGCGAGTCGTGTTTACTACAAACACAACCTCGCCTCTCCCACCTCACATTATATTTTGGGCAATTATCATCATTAGTGGCGAGTTCATCTTGCCAAACGTCCTCGTGCGCGAGGCTTTTCATTATTATATCTTAATATATTCCTTCACTCTAATTTTAATTCTGCTGCCAACCTCCCCATAACCAAAAACAACACGTTTGCCCAAAACCTACACGCACAACAGTTACGACATTTCGTAGACTAAATATAACGTTTTTATATAGTTTATTCTGAAATTTTTTTTCACTTTGTTGTATTTTACATAAAAAATTATTTTTAATTCTTATGTTTGTCTAAGTAAGTTTATTTAATAACTAGTAGCAAGCCTAACTTTGTACGGTTTGAAGAATTCAGCAAAGAAAGATTCTTAAACAAATATATACTTATCTGAATTACAATTACATTAAATTCTAAATTTGATAGCATTATTAAAACTCGTTATACGTCAAGATAACATTTTAATATCCTAAGGTTAAAAGCATAATCAATGACCATTGTAAAAAAATAATATTAAATTTAAGTCGGGTACTGAGGGAAGGTTATTTTTTATAGTGCATAGGTAAGTTTAAAGTAAACAAAAAACTTCTCTAAAGGGTATAGAATAATGAAAATATATCATAACTATGGGTGTTCATCATTTCACGGAAGAGACGAACACAAATGCCTCGTTTTAGGATACACAAATACAGACAGACAGAAGTTAAGATAACTCCCATTAGGGGCTTTTCGGGGATATAAAACATAAAAATAACCAAGAATTTCATAGTCCAAAGACGAAACTCTACTTTTATTTATATAGATATATAGCTTTTTGTTTTTATAGGGGAAAAATAGGAAAATTATCAAATCATAGTGCCGAGGTATAAACTATTCCGAACGACGAGATTCAAATCAGAACGGTCTCCGTGGCTCAATCGCACCTCAGAAGGCTTCCAAATGAAAGGCTCGGGTTCGATCTAGGGCGATAAATGCCTACATGCATTTTTACAAGGCCAAGCTAATCAGTTACAAACTTAAATACAGTTACTTTAACAGTTTCATATACAAATTTTTAAATACTTATTTAACTAAGTAGTTATTAAATAATAAAAAGTACCTTGTTACACGTCTAAACAAAACGCTTAGCCCCCAGATATGTACGTGTGTATGTCTTATAACGTCTAAACCTTATGGCTAGTAAGATTTAGACGTTAAACAAATTTAACATTGAAATAGCAAATTCCTCTATCCAACTACTCCAACGACTACCTCCTTTCTCCCTCCTTTACTCCAACGACTACCTCATGCCTCCCTCCTTTACTCCAACGACTACCTCATGCCTCCCTCCTTTACTCCAACGACTACCTCATGCCTCCCTCCTTTACTCCAACGACTACATCATGCCTCCCTCCTTTACTCCAACGACTTCCTCCTTTCTCTCTACTGTACTCTAACGACTACATCATGCCTCCCTCCTTTACTCCAACGACATCCTCCTTTCTCTCTCCTTTACTCTAACGACTACCTCTGTTCTCCCTCCTGAACTGCAACAACTACCACATGTCTCCCTCCTGAACTCCAACAACTACCACATGTCTCTCTCCTGTACTCCAACGACTACATCATGCCTCCCTCCTTTACTCCAACGACATCCTCCTTTCTCTCTCCTGTACTCTAACGACTACATCATGCCTCCCACCTGTACTCTCACGACTACCTCCTTTCTCTCTCCTGTACTCCAAAGACTACATCATGCCTCCCACCTGTACTCTCACGACTACCTCCTTTCTCTCTCCTGTACTCCAAAGACTACATCATGCCTCCCACCTATACTCTCACGACTACCTCCTTTCTCTCTTTAGTACTCCAACCACTACCTCATGCCTCCCTCTTGTACCTCAATGATACCTTCTTTCTCTCTCCTGTACTCCAACGACTACCTCATGCCTCCCTTCTGTACTCCAACGACTACCTCTTTCTCTCTCCTGTACTCCAACGACTACCTCCTTTCTCTCTCCTGTACTGCAATGGCTACCTCATGCCTCACACCAGTACTCCAACGAATACCTCATGACTCCCTCTTGTACTTCAATGATACCTCCTTTCTCTCTCCTGTACTCTAAACACTACCTCATGCCTCCCTCCTGTACTCCAACGACATCCTCTTTTCTCTCTCCCGTACTCCAACGACTACCTCATGCCTTACACCGGTTCTCCAACGATTACCTCCTTTCTCTCTCCTGTACTCCAACGACTACCTCATGCCTCACACCGGTTCTCCAACGATTACCTCCTTTCTCTCTCCTGTACTCCAACGACTATCTCTTTTCTCTCTCCTGTACTCCAACGACTACCTCATGCCTTCCTCCTGTACTCCAACGACTACCTCTTTTTTCTCTCCTGTACTCCAACGACTACCTCATGCCTCCCTCCTGTACTCCAACGACTACCTCCTTTCTCTCTCCTGTGCTGCAAGGGCTACCTCATGCCTCCCACCAGTACTCCAACGACTACCTCATGCCTCACACTGGTTCTCCAACGACTACTTCAAGCCTCTGGTCTCTGGAATTGCCGGTCTAAATATTGGAATTAGGGTTCAAACCCTTTTTGTGACAGTTTGGGATTTCAAGTCCCCCGGGGACCGGGGTACACCCAGCCCTAGTGAGGAAGCTACACTTCAGTGGCGCATCTTAGGCCAGAAAGTCAGCACTAACGCGGTGGCGAACGCGCTATGCTGTCCACATGCCGCTCATTGTACTAGAACATCTAACAAAAGCCTTGGATAGCAGGTGAAATTCCTTTTAAGGAATGTAAATTCCACATTATTATTATTTATTACATTACAAGATTAATATTATTATTTATTAATTTACGGTGCAACAAACTTCATTATTTTGAAGAAAGTTTACCACAGCGGTTGCGAAAGTGAAAAAAACACAGTTTATAGGTAGTCTCGGTTCCCAATTACGGGTGAAAAAATAATTTATTTTGACCTACACGGTAGCTCAGTGAAACCGTGCTGGCCCACTAAGTGTAAGGTTGCTGGATCGAACCAGTGGCCGGCGACTCTTGTCAGACCATCAGCGGTCATCTCTGACTAGCCCACAGTTCTTCGCTATCTTTGATTCACCGCACAGGTCCTACCTAGGTCCATGTTGATGGGCAGTTGAGGTTATTATAATAAATAAAACTCAAGACGGATAGTAATCACGGAATTAAGGTAGACTTTGAACTTAATTATTAAAGTCTGAGATCACTCTTTTATGGTAGCAAATTACATTATTTATGTCCGGAATCCTCAGACCTCGGTATATCCAGTAGACGGTGATAAAACTTCTTTAAAACTATAAGGACTCAGAGGTCTGATTTAAAGCTAGGTTTGATTCCTATATCGTCCGTGACTATCTTTTGTCCGAGTAGATGTCGTAGATTTTTGATTTGCGACCCAAATATTGCTCTAAGATCCAACCAGGACTAGAAACAAACATGAGTTCCACAACCTCCCCTTTAATAGTTTTGTAAACAATCCAGAAGGCAGTGCATACAGTATTTAGACAGGAAAAAAGTTATTCATTATGTGGTGATTCATTCAGACTAATGCACATCTTTGTCAGTTCAAATATTTGTCATTCCGAGCTATACCCGTTGGTTGTCGGCGACCGGATGATTCGATGAATGGACGCCAGATGGCAGGCCCAGATTGATTTTCCGTGCGTAAGGTGCGTGGGCCACGTGCAGTCTCCCCTCCTACACGTGCCGTCAATACTGCACCCCCAACCTTAACTGTGTTGTGTGCTGCTATGTACGGCAAATATCAACACTACTATTACGTTACAAATATTTTATTTTTGTTTCTCTGTTCTCATAAAAAAGTAATCCATCTACAGTTCTTTTGTCATACCTTCAAAAATATTGGTTTACAGTCAAAAATAGTTCTATTTGCTGCGGGGAAAGAAACTTCTTTGCAACGTATGAATTAAGAATAAATATTTAAAAAACGAAGTCCAGAACAATACTCGTTTTCTGATACAATGCGTCAGTTGAGATGGAAGAAGATAATTTACAAAAATATATCAAACAAATGTGTATAGATTAATTATGTCATTTGTTGGCCTCCCGAAATGTTCATTTTTTGTGTATTTCGTGTGTTTTTACAGCTCGGATAATAGGTTTATAATTAAATATATTTTCCACGATATTCACATAGATTTCCCTAGTAGCGTAGCGTATATTCAGTTACCTCGCCTGCCTCGGCAGAGAGCTTCGTGAGCGCCGGGCGACACAGTCACTGACTCGCACTGACTCGCTCACTGACTCACTCACTCACTGACTGCAGTCCCACTCAATACTGACTCTGTAATGGTGACGCGGCCGGGCGCCGGTGTCCTGGCGCATGCGTCTCCCCTCAATGCGGGACCGCTAATGATTCCTGTAAACTCCTCCGTTTATTGGTATTGCCGATAGAAACCAAGCGTTTAATTACTAAACCAATTAAACATGAAATACTTTTTTTGAATCAATTTTGCTCACCATAAGTACAAGCATCAAGATTAACTCAATAAATAATCTTTTCGTAATACTATTGCAAAAACAGCTGTTTTAGATACATGTGTTGAAGAACAAAAGCCGTTCTTTTTCTTCATAAGACTTAAACTTATTATTACAATGATTTTTTGAGTCCTAGGCCACGAAAGATTATCGTTGATGATACTTTTAATTCGAGGTCATCGTTCGATTGTAAATAATCGATAGTTACAACCAATACCGATTTTTTTGTGTATTTCAGACATTTCGGATATAGATTGTAAAACTGGCTATCGACTATTAAATCGAACCATCGGTAATAATAACTAACACTGACATAACCTAAACAAACAATCAAGAATCAAGAAAGTTGTGCTACCACATAACAGCTGATTAGTGGAAAGCGACAAAAATGGTCGAAAACATTGATACTAAATCAGGTAATAATTGATGTTTTACGAGTTTGATTCATTGTATTTGCAGTGTGAAGAAAGATATAGTTCATCACACGGCCCAAAATTGTTTTTTATGTATAGTCGTACATTTAACAGCCTCGGCACGCCTCAGCTGACTTGTGCTTGTATCTCGTACTAACTTTTAGGCTATATTGGTTTACATGCGCCTTATAAAGTCAGAAATTATTTGATTGAATATGTAGCGACGGTATTTAAGAATAAAATATTTGCTTGGTAATCACGCTAAAGATATGACGCCCTAAAACATTTTCGAAATATTTATCATTTTGATCTATCAGTTCTTCTCGTCAAACTATGTTGTCGTTAAGGTAACTAGAATCAAGTTAACTAGACATCAACTATTGGTAACAACATCAAGGTAACTAGAAATATGTACAGAAAGGTATGGGTCACAAGCAAACTTCTAATACGTAACGCAAAATTCGTATTTGTTGACTTGGCATAACTATTGTTTATTTACATAAATAACTGAGGAATGCTTATTTTAAAATTCTGTTACCTTTTAAAATATGGTTAAATTTTATTTTTCCATAGTTAGCATGTTTAACTGTTGTAAAATACCTAGTTGTTACATATTGAGCTGTAAAATAAAATATCATTGTGGATAGCCTCTGGATCTTCGAAGAGCAAAATTATGGTTTAAAATACCTTTCTGTCAGAAGGGGTTTCTTGGGGGAGGGGGTTTGTACCCCAAAAATGGGGTTTTTGTTTTATTACACTTGTAATTTTTAAACATTTCAAAATTTTATTTTTTACTATTAGAATCAGCTCAAAACCTACACAATTTAGTCCTTTCAAGTTTTACTCTATCTCCAACGGTTGCCGAGATAAAAAATCTTAACACAGTACATTGTATTAAGGGGCTCTAATGCTAATCTTATGGAGGATAAGGAAAAAATAATATTTTTCTTATCAACCAATAATTTTGGATGGAACTTTGTATTTAGCTTCATGTAGTTGGAATCTATCCGTTTACTCTTAAAAATCATAGTTTATGTGTTTATGTGGAAGCGGTTAATCTGACATCTTAAAGTTCATTCTTAATCACAATAAGTCATTAGTTCCACATTGCAAACATACTTTTAGAAATGTTAAACAAATATTTATACATAAAATAAATTTTTTAAATCTTGATTTCTAGCCCTACAATAAATCATACTTTTCCGAATATATCATAAATTCAGAAAAATAATTCAGGACAATATGATAAATTGTTTGACAATAAAAATATTTTATGAAAAAGATTTGGTTTTACAATAAAAGGCATATTTTTATGTTGATTTGATTTCTATATTTATTAAATGATCAAACCTTTTATATATTTTGGGATTTAATGCCTTTACATTGTAATAATTTCTTTCTTGTAATCAATCAATTTGTTGTGTTGGTGTAAAAAAAAATTAAAATGGATTGGAAGTTTCTGACATTGAAATTTTAATCACAATTAAGTCATTTTCTGAACAAATTTAGAAATTAGACATTATTAATGATATTGAAACAAAATTTTTGAATGTATTCTAATTAAATAATTTATTAAGGCAATATAAAATTATATAGTATGTGAGCATTTAATATGCAGTTTTAGTCACTACAAAACAATAAATACAAATCAATAAATACAAAATAAAGAAATGTCTGACAAATAAAAACAGTATCTTAATGTTTGTTTGATCTATAACATAAAACTTGATGTAAATTTAACAGAGTCTAAAATATATAAAAAGTCCACCACCAAAATAAACCATTTGCTGAAAGCTTCATATGCTGTGGACATACTGAATATCAATTGAAGTTAGAATATTATTACCGGTACAGCAGGCTCTCGACATCTTCCTAACAGGCCTCAAACTTTGGGCGACTATGTAGAACACAAATTCGTTGTGATCATACCAAAATCTCGTGATAAACCTGTATTTATTGACCTTATTAGTGATAATGCAATAGTATTAATACACTATAGCTGTAATAAGTTTAAATGTAGAATAAAATTCCCATTTAGAGTGTCCAATGATGCCTCCTATTTGTACACCGTATTGATGAGTCACCGAGGTACTTTTTGTTGATTCTCTACAAATCCAGGTTCTTCACTCGTTATAAAATATTGTCAAAACTCTCTCGGTTGGTTAAGCGTTTACCTTTATAGTTTTAAGGACAGCTTTGAGTTGCCCTTCCCTCTGAAGGAAAGAAAAGGCATCCAAACTAAATAACCAGCATGGAGGTGGGATATCATCATGGGATTGATATACTACTACCGTACCTAGACACTTAGAGACATCTTTTGAAGAAAGGGGGGTTCAAGAATTGTTGAATCTCTGATGAAGGACGTTCTTGACTCCCTCAAAGCCAGAGACAGCCAACTAACTGTGACCTTTCATGTGAATTTGATTGCATATCACATGATATGCTAAATGCAAAAGTTGATGTAAAGGACAGCACACCAAAGATGATGAAATCTTATTTAGCCGCAATCAATCAATCCGTGCGTTTAGGGGGCTTTTTATTCGTCAGCTCTGTTCGTAAGCAATCGTATGGTCCCAAGGATCAGGCCTGGAGCCAATACTATTCCTCATGGCCACCGACCATTTTATTTGCAGACGACTGAACCTTGTATTTTTGAACCTAAATTTCGCAGTAGATAAGGCACAAGGTCTTTTGTGATTAATTTCCTCGAAAAATTTCATTAAGAACAAATCAACGACTCAATGTCTGACCTTTCAGTATTGTCAAGGGTCTCGACTTACCGTCGACCTAGTGAAATTACTTGGATTTACTCTTGATTCAGGAATTCAGGGTTTTGGGACGCTCAGATTAACCCTTTGCGCTCGGTTGGCCGTGCCAATTCCGCAGACATAACAGATAATTATTTCCCGTGATGTTCTCGCCGCTCGGGTAGCCAGCAGTACTGGCCGCGCTACACTCCTTCGTCAGCTCGGCAGCCATGATCGACAACCTTTTCCACCAGCTCGGAATTATTTTTGTGTCAATCTTGATTTGTTTCAATGTTTGTGAGGACAATGAAAAACGAATAATGTCACTACAGCATTATCTATTTCACATATTAAATAATACGACGAAACATTTTTGTCATACTCCACCAATAATTGCCTTAAGTCCATATTAATTCAAATTATAATTTATTGTTATGTTTAGGTTTATTATCTACTGTGGTTACTAATAAAATAAATAAATAAGGAGTTATTTGTGAAATGTATATTTATTCATTTATTCACAAAAAACTAGCTGTTATAAGCATTAAAAGGGAGGACTTCATGTACTAGTACATGTATACGGTACATTTTTCTCATTATTCCTCCATGTTTTAGCCGTCAATAAAAATAATCATAAATATATTTTATTTATTTTCTCCGCCTTCTTGATTTCATAGGTGAGCAAAATGTATTTTTAGAGTGAAAACATGGAGGAATAACGAGAAAAAAGCTTTCGCACGATTGTTATATCGCGCGATTGCATGGAACCCGCATTAAATATCACCACTTCTCAGTAAACGCAACAGTAAAACAGCAGGACAATGTACTAAGCTTAACCTTAATGTCCATCACATGTATGGTTTTAGGAGTGGGATTCATCTGATTCACTAGTCCATTAGTTTCCCGTAAGACTGCAGCACATCCCAAACCTAGCACATATAATCCAAAAAAGAAACAGGATTATACAGTACGTATCATAGATGAACGGATCCGTTCCTCTCTGACAATATTTAGCCAGTACTGTTGGCCTTCCGACCGCAACTTGGATTTAATCTCGTCCAGTACAACTGGCCATCCGAGCGATGAGGACAGCTCATATGAAAATTAATTCTACTTGATGAGAAAATGGTGACGGCCAGTACAGTTGGATCCGAGCGCATAGGTTTTTTTAAGATCTCTGTGTTAGGTTATGTCGCTGTTTTCTAACCGAGAAAACTAGCTAACAAATGTAATACGTTTCTATAAAGGGCATTATATTTTTGCGTTCTTTCATAGCCTCATAGCCTAGTTAGTTATGGGATGGGTCTGAAAATTATTTGATTTGGTCTTTGTAGACACTCATGCCGTACACATCATGTGCTGCTACTACAGAAAAAGATTGTATATTTAAGCAGGGCCAACTTCACTGATCCCTACTGGCCTCTCTTTATTCAAATACAAATATAGTGTATATATACTCAACAGTGTGTCAGGGATTAACAATTCTAGAATGGCTTGTGAAGATAACACCAATGTCCGATGAACATTGACTTGCCACTCGTAATAATGTAACAGAAAAATAGTTTATCCCATGGAAAGCTACGCAAAAAATGTTTGTATTTACTTCGTGGGAAATGGGTTAGATCATGGATACGTCTAAAGGGAATGTTTTCAGTTTATCTAAACAGCTGTTATAATGTTTCAAATTTTGGTCGTTCAAATTGCTAACAACCCCGCCCCCCCAGATATATACCTACATAATCTACATAACCTACAAATAATACCCACATAATCCTTTAGAATGTACTGTACTTAATATACAAGTCAATAGCCTTTCAGAATACATAGTGAAAGCAACTAAAACTATTGTACCTCAAAACTGCATGGTTTTACAATGAAGCCTGCTTTAGATGAAAACAAGAAAAATATCTTTCAAATAACTGTCATTTCATTAATTTTCAAGTTGTGTTTATCTATATAATATACAGATAAAGGGTAGCAGAGATTATTGCCCAAGTGCGATGGAAGGAGAGAAATAGTTCGGCTCTTAATATAATGTAAAGTTTTAACTAACTAGGTGATTGAGTCATATGGCGCATATAACAGTGCGCATGGTTCCATTAAAAGTTACATCAATATAGTGCAGGGGCCTACTCATGTTTCAAAGAAAGTCAAAAGATCATGTTGATGTCAAATATCATAGTTTAAAAAGAAGTAAATATAATAACTCTAACTATATAGAAACACAGGTAGGTATTTTTATTAAATATTTACTGTCATAGTAAGTAAAATACAATAGATGACAGCTGAAGTCCATGCTCACAAGACCTAAACTGCCCATTGTTTACCATTCCTTCTCCCATAGCCATATAAACTATAGATTAGCTATATATGGTAGCACAGGCCTATGACACACAAAGTACTGCTGTTTCAAAAGAAGGAGTTAAGAGTCATAACATCCTCCAGGTTAACATAGCATTGCTGGCCATTCTTTCAAGAACAAAAGATTTTCACTATCTCTAATCTATTTGTTATCAACATCCCGGTTCTCTTAAAAGAAAATATTAGTTATTTCATGACAAAAATCATACAGCACAACTATGGGAACTGCAGAGCTTGTGACCTAGACCTTCTACAGTCTTTTTACCCGTATTCAATAATGTTAAGCCTTGGGCAGCCATTAAACTTCACAACACACTACCCTCTTATATATACCCCTTATGTTTAATATATATATTGTCTTGATCTGAAATCTTTTAAAGAAATGATCTACTGCTACATCTCAGTTCCTTTACTCGCTAACGGCAAACTCTGACGAGCCACTCAGCTTTCAGTTCATAGAGAAAAGTCACATCCATCCAGTAAATTGTTCTAATAATTTTTTTGTATGTATTGCTATTATAGTTTCGGCCTACATTAGGCCACCATCAGGCACAAGGACATGTCTTCTCTAATTCCTCACTTCATATGAAGGTCGTCACATTTAAGAAACACTGGACACAAGTAGAACACATTTAAAAACACGACAAATATCTGGTCGAACTATGGTGTGAGCGGCGCTGCAACACTACTCTTGCTTCTGTTTCGTCTAAATGTTTTTTAAATGTGTTAAACGTGTCCAGTGTTTCTTAAATGCCATGACCTTCATATAAAGTGAGGAATTGGAGAAGTCATATCCTTGTGCCTGATGATGTTTGGTTTTGGTAAATGTTCCAGCGTTTGTAATTATTTTATGTTGAATAAATCCAATGTATTTCTTATTTCTTGTAAGGTACCTAGTAAAAAACCAAAGAAAATTTCTGGCTTTTTTAAAACTAAAATTACTTACTGAAGTCATTGAGTCTACTTAGGGGTCAGTGAGATGTAGGGTAAGAACTTAATCGGTAGGCAGAATGAGACATCATCTGGGGTAGTAGGCCTAGATTAATTTGTTATGTAGTGGGAACTAATTTTAGTTTGGTTTTCTATGCAGACTGACCAATGTTACATAAGCTGCAAATGAGGAAATTATTCTTCTGATAGGTTGCTCAATATCATAATACATACAAACATTGCTCGGTGGGCTTAGGATGGTTATTGATATTTTTAATCTATCAATATCCAACCCAATATATAGTATGTCGGTAATATAAGTTATGATGTTGTGCAAGTCCTTATAAGTATTATAATACGACCATCCGTCTCGTTATTATCATTGACCAGCTAGCGTAAAACTGAAATTAGATGATTGTAATTCAACTTAAATAACCTAGTATTTAGTTCAGATGAAGTAAAAATTAACTTTAAAATAGCAATTAAGTTAGTGTTTCTCATAATATCCTTGAATATGTCACTGAATGACATTTGTTATAGGCCATAACCATTGTGCAGGATAGTCATGCATGTTGTGTCCTTATTTATGTTCACTGATCGGCTTTTACTACACACATGGCAACATCACAAACTCACCCACCCACCTAATATACAGTACGGTACTACAGTTACTAGTAATGAAATAACTAATACTCTTGTGCACAATACATAACCATTGTGATACAGTTTCATTTAACTTTCATTTAATTGTAGTATGTTTATGTCATGTGAGATATATAAGATAAGATTATATAAATATACCAGCTAATCCTGTAAGATGTAGCCTCAACTATGTTGTTTTGTACCGTTAAACAAGGTTTCAAGGGCATTCTATCTAATATAACTTAAAGTTGGTTATTGGTCCATTTGAGCTTATATCTTACTTCTACGTTCAACTAGCTCTGGGACATAAGGGTATTTTTTTGTAGGGCTTCCAATTGATTATTTGTAGTAATCCTACTCTGCTAAATATATAAAGCAGCAAATTACTTGATTGTTCTATGAATTCTTATTCAGTAATTATTTACAGTACTTATCAAAGCCTGTGCCATGGAAAGCCATACTTCTCGCATTTTTCCTGTGTGTAGTGGGAACATGTTTACTTATTACAGGCTCTTTGATTGTATCTGGTCATATAGATGAAAAGGTGAGTTGCATTGATCTCTTGTTGGCCTTAGCAATATTTGTTTGAAAGTGTAATGTATATAAAATCACTACATTAAAAAACTCATAAATCAGGATTATTAAATAAGCTGTTTGCTACTATATTCATATACAGATAGGGGTCATGTCACTAGTTTGAATTACACGTTTTTTTTAATCAGTTCTAATGGGTGGAATGAAGGAATGACTAAACAGTAGTCTTGAAATAGATTGAAAACATCCAGTCTTTAAATGTACAGAAAACAGTCCCTCTTTAAGTAGACTGAAACAGTCAGTCTTAGACAGACGTACTGTTTTTATTCATTGAATTCATTCTTCGACTAAATTCAGTCATAGTTTCTGTCAGAAAGAGACAAAAGGATTGAAACTTGTTATCAATTTATTGATCATAAGTTCTGTTAAAAAATAATAGCCTGTGTTTGTATTGTATAAAATATTTTTTGTTTGTACTTTCCAATTTAATTTTCCATATTCATATCATATATCTCAAAATCTAATCAACAATTTTTTTAATGATATAACAAAACCTACTTTGAATTTTTAAATATTAATTTTTAAAAACAAAATTTATTATTGCTTCATGATCAGGTTTTATTTCTGTTCAAAATACCATTTCAAGAGATCTCTTTATTTCTGTTTCAAGAGAGTTTTAATATATTAAAAATATGAACCCCCTCTTGACATAACCACAGACACCAGTGTTATTATGTAGGCATATGTGCCTTGAAAGTGAAAGTTATTAAGTAGTAATAACTAGTACTTAATTACACCTGAGTCCTGGTATTTCGAATCTCGGTAATCCGAACGTCTGGCTAATCTGAACAACTCTATGGGGTAAAAGGTTACTGAGTTCAAATTAAAAATGAAGCAATGTAAACTGAATTATAAAACTTAATCTACGGCATGGTATCACTAACTATACAATACTAAATACACAGTGATAATTAAATACAACTTCCTTTTTGGAACCCAAGAATTCAGTTATCTTCTTTTAATCAATCACTCAATGATCATGGTCGAATAATAAGTAGACCTACAGACAGTACTGCTTTATCATAGTTTGTTAATATATGTGTCTTGTTTTATATTTCTAACGCAGAGTCCTTAACGGGTAGAACGTCTCTGCAGGAACACTTGATGCCGTTCAGGCAAAACATGTACAGTAAACTCTCACATCCGGACTAATGTGGTGTCGGCCAATCCGAATAGCAAAACATCCAGATATGAGAGGGGAATAAAGCATCTGAATACTAAACATAGATTAATTTATCGCTCTTGACAAAGCCTAGTCTGCTTATGACAACTTATTTTAATCAAATTATGATGAAACGAACCTTCGTTCCTTCTAAAACAAAAGAATGCATTCACTGGTCAAAATTTGCGGTATGATTTTGTTATTATTTTATTTATTGATCAAATTTATCATATAACATTTTGAAATACAAAGCGTTACGTCATTGATTCAAACATAGAGTATCAGGAAACTGTTGAGTTTAGTTATTCCGCATGAACTACCCTTTCGGTAATTATAACCTTGAAATGAAGATCTACTATTCGAGAGAAAAACATAGGCACTGATTTTGCTGTAATGTGTCATTTTGTGAAAATATTTCCAATAAAAATACAACAATCGCTATTTAGCTATTCTATTTGGATATAACAGACTACTTTTTTGGCATAGCATTCACAAATTCACCATTAACACTCCGGTGTTCGCGCAGAGTGCGGTGGTACTTCAGTCATGTTTTTTTGTTCATAAAATGTAGTTAACAGCAGCACGTGTGACCTTGAGTAGTCATCTACTTTCCCTCTGACACCCCTGGAACCTGTCAGTAAAATGACTGCTACCACTTCAGACTAAACAAATTTTCTATTGATTTTTTTCCCGTGGTGCCGCACTATTGGAGTGCAGGTGCACTCCACGTGAGTATCCGTGTTCCGTTTTTTTCATGGAGTGACATATGTTGAGGATATTAATTCATGTAGTTGACTTTATTTTCATATGAAAACTTAGTAGTGTGTGCAGGTATTAACTAATGAATAAACAATGGACAACCAAGAACAGTTATGGTGTTGGCCAGCTAAAACAAAAGATGATTAGAGTGTCATCGGTGATGAAGACCCTGATGATCTTGAAATAGATAGTATTGCATTGTTTAAATAATTATTCCTAACTATTTTTAAAATAATTCTTCTATGCAGCAATATTTTTTTATATAACAAGCGAGTCTACCTTAATCATTTGAAAAGTGTGTGTGTAGAATGTGCTAATTAGGTGCATTTGTCAAAGTATGTTGTCATAATTGGTTTTGGGTTTAGATTGTGTTGTTTAAAAAATTAATCTAACCATTTTTAAAATAATTTTTCTATACACCAATATTTATTTATTGTATTGTAAAATTTGCAAAATAATATTTTTGGTCTAAATTATGTGTTTTATAAACATCACCAATCACATAAATTATGTATTATATATGTCTATTCAACATAAAATGCCAATACATCGTCAAGATAATTCATACTAAATAAGAAAAACAATAAAAATAGGTGCAGTGCAGTGGCACTCCACGTGACCACTCGCGTTTCAGTAAACCACATGAGCACCGGAGTGTTAAATATTAAATACAAAAATTGCTGTTGTGGACCTTGCACTCGCAGGGGCGTGAGTCTGAAGCGCTACTAACCGGCTTACAAACATAATTTGCGACTACTGTTCACAAATATTCGCTTCCTAGAGTGTTTTTAAATTTTGCATTCTTTTAAAATTGCATTCAGATATCGGTGGGTCCGGATATGAGAGAGTGGTTACTATAGTGGACAAACCTATAATATGAACTGTGATAAGACGTAAGTTGATTGATCTAAACACACAATTCGAGTCTAAAATAATGAATTTTATTAGTGTTTTTAATGAAACCACTGCATTTCCGGATAGTCCGAACAGTGTTCGGTCCCAATTAGTTCAGATTACCGGGTGTAGTTAGTTATTACTAGTAGTAAATTATATTTATGAAGGTGATTAGAAGCAACATAATAGTCTTTTTTGCAGTATGCTGATAGGATGTGGCCCTTGATCATTATAGGACTGCTGATGTTTCCTCCTGGAGCATATCACATGCATATCGCTTTTTGTGCTTACAAGGAATATCCAGGTTATTCTTTCAATGATATACCTGAGTTTGATTAGTTTATAGTTTTGTTAAGTTTACGTTGTACCTAATATCATTAAAATTAAAAGAATAAAAAATTTGTCTTATTTTGGACTCACTTATTTATTTATTTTCAACCCCGGCCTACAGCAATATGTTGATCGAACCATTCAGGAAGGAGAGCTGCCAAGGCTCCCTAAAGGGGACATAAGCCTATTAGTGGGGCTCGGACAGGATACGGCCCATTAAGTAAACATTTCACTCCTGCAAATTCTGTGAGGAGGACATCGAGTCTGCAACCCATTTTTGGCTTGACTGCTTGGAGTCAGAGAAGGTGGAAATCCTTGGGAAGGTCTTACTACACCCAAAATAATTTATTGAGCTGGGTGTAACAGCTGTTAGACTTTGTAATAGACCAAGAACTGTGTTGATAAGCCATTCAGGGTGCTACAAAAGATAATTCAAGTTGAGATACGGGTTGCATAGGGTAGCTGTACCCATACCCTATTACTAGATACAGCACAGAAAACTTTTCAAAAAATAAAAATTAGTATTAAATTTGTGTTTTAATTGTATGTCATGTAACTATTTTTATTATGAAAACAACCAATTATTATTATACATTTTTTCCATGTCTGTCCTAGAAAGGGAATATTTTTGCACTTGTAATGTGACTGATAACAGGTGATTTCTCTATTCATTTTACTTTTCACACTCCATTGTTTCAACTTCAGGACACAAAATATTAATGAAACAGTATAAACTTACTAGGTGGATGTCGTTTAAGCCGAAATAAAGTTAACGACACTAGATTGAACCATCTGACCCATTATTGTGTGGCTACCAATTGACATAAACAGTACAAAAAATAGCAAGCTAGTTTGAGAAGTATCACCACTGGCAACGATATTTGTATTATTAGGCTAAAGCAAGACTCATGGGCACTGATCAGTCATTAATTAAATAATGAAAGTAATAGTAATGCATGTATGATACCAATGAGTCTTCTACCTCTGTAAGAAATTGAAGCTACTAAAACTTTTGATTTAATTGACCATATTAAAATAATAATGATTGTACAGTATTTACTTATCTGTGGGAAATAGGTTAGATGTCTAAATGGAATGTTTTTGGTTCCTCTTAACAGCTGTTTTTATGACCATATGACGGCACTTCCATTACAAATTGTGGTCTGACAGATTTCCAATATCCTCCCCAGAGCTAAGCCATATCCATGTCAAAACATGAATAATAAATTCAAATTTTTTGGAGGTGTATCTTATAATCAAAGCCTTTATAGTATGACATTTGAGTAGTTTATTACTTAAAACTCAAATTTTGGTTTTTCTGTCTATACTATAATATAGTATATGTAATATGTATATATTATATACATACACTATTGAAAACTATAGATAAATCTTGTTTAAATCTGTCACACTAACAGAGAGGTGGACACCTTGGTATTTTTGGCTTTGTTGTAAAGTATACATCTCCCTATTACAGATATCTCATGTGAAAAATTGCTGGTTGCCCCCCATTCCATCAATGTTTGTGACAGTCCAAAAAAATAATTTTTTTAAAACAAGATATCACTATGCTTGGGCTCTCTTGTAATATGCCTTTACGATGAGCAAGGAAAACTGTTGGTAAATAGGTGGCGTTGTCCTGTAATCATGTATAGTTAAGAGCGATGGCCGGTGGATGTAGTGTTCTCTAGTGTGGATTAACGTCCGTACTATTGAATACTGCAAGGACCAATTTCGAAAGGAACAAACATGGCACTAAGTGAAAGGTAGTGGTCTTAAGAGCAGGATCTTTCACTTCCTTTGGGTCACCTTTTGTGACGATTAGGGGATACTTTGGTCTATTAAACCTGGATACGCAATGGGTAACCCTATGAAATTACCACTTGTGCATTTTGCGATGCAATTAAATTAGTATATGCTGCTTGAACTTGCATATGGACTGCTTAATATGATAAATGTTCAGTGCTACTACTTAAAGTGCTTATAGTCAAATAGCGCAAATGAAACAAATCAAAATCACTAGGTATAATAATTGAGACATTGAAAGTTAAAACTGCTCATGTACCCAAGCCAGTACTATATATATGACAGTGATCACCAATTATATGTTACGAAGGACCATTTAAAATTTGTATAAGACTGATATGGGCCGGTCAAGTTCTTATCCCTTATTTATCCCCTCCGGAAAATGGTGATTTACATTTTAAATATATAAAAGTTTTTGAATTTTAGTTTTTTTACTTATCTGCAAGTAACTTTAACTTCATCATAGTTGTTCTTTAAATATAAAGTTAAGTTCAATCTGAATTTTACATATTATACTTTTCCTTTGGTGTTTTAAAAGATATTGAACATTTAAGACTAGGCTTCTGGTTGGGAAAAAACAAAATTATAAAATAAAGTTATTTTATTTCACATCAAGTTTATCTTAAGAATGAGACTTATGGCTGGGAAAGTGTACACGCTCATAACTGACATAGTTACACCAAAACGGTAATCTTTCTTTAAAGCTTCTCGTTTTAGAGAGAGTAGTTTACATACAAGAAGACCTTTCCCTTGAAGCTTCAAGTTTAAAAAGTTATCATTATTAAGTTATCTTTATAAAAGTTATCAGTTGTTATAAAAGTATCTGAAGACATCGGTCAAGAAAGCTATTTTTGGAATGGTGTCTTCTGTATCAAGCAGGAATTCCAAGCGATCATTAGTAGCGATTTTGCTGCATTCTGTAAAAAACCATTGAAGAACAATCCCTTTTCTCAGCCATCTCGTGTTGTTTTTTAAGTAATATATTGCCAAAATGTGCCTCAGTTTCTTCAAGAAGTGACTTAAATTGACGGTGCCTAAGTGAAGACTTTGATCGTATGAAGTTAATTATCTTAATACTGTTTGTATTCTATTTTCAGGGCAGGATTCAATTTGCAACACAACACGCTTTGATAGATGATGCAGTGGAAGGCTAGTAAATTTGTACTAAATTTACGATCTGATTTCATTCGCCGTACTAAACCTATATTTTTTCCGACCATAGCACAAGCCCCATCAGTTGTAACTGATATTATCTTCTTCAAGTATAACTCAGTTTTTTTTTAAAATACTCTATTTAAACTCTGTGTAGATCCTCCACGAATTTGCCCTTATATTGGCAGCATTGTTAATATTTCCTCCACAAATGGAGCATCGTCCATCGACGAACTGCGCTACATCGCATGCATTTAGTCAGGCATAATATATGTTTTAACTTACAAATTATGTTTAATGGACTAAAACCTTTACCTACGGGGTTTGCAACTTCGCTTAAAATACCTCGCGGTCCAGAAAAAACCTGGACAATCCGGATACGGACCGCGGTCCACTGATGTATGATTTAAAACAAACAAAAAACAATTCCATGTAAAAACAGTTTATTTACAAGATAAAAACAAATAATAAACAATACGGAGTTTTCAACATAAAGTAAAGATATAAGCAAATTAATGCAATTTATTAAACTTGAATGATGTAAGAGGTATTTAACCGTATAACAGAAATCTTGTCATAATAAAAGAAACATATCTTACAAATTATTACATAGTTGATTGTTGTCTAAACTTAAGGTAAAGTTAATAAAATTTTGAGAGTAATTTAAAAAGGGCATTATCAAGAAAAACATTTTGGCATTTATTCACACAAAGAAACATGAAATTCAATTCAGTTATTATCTAAGGAGTGTTCCATGTTTACGCTGAGATAATATACTTGTATATAACATAACATAGGCTTTGACAGGGATTACATTTGATCAAAATAAATATATTACAAACCTATTAGAAACCTTTACTTAAATGAAGCAAGTTTCACATTGTGAATGCGTTAAGTGGGTGTGTTTTAGTAGGCCTATTACTGTTATATAATGTAGTATTGTAGTGAGATAAGCAATAATGTAAAAGAAACCTTTTGATATAAATATTTTGTATACTGAAATGCTTATTTTATGATATTCCAATTATTAAGACCAGATAACAGGTTTCTTCGGACGGACTGGTCATTAGGCTTTTGCTGGATAGAGACATAGGCCTAAATGTAGACACATATGTACCTACCTAGTGTACTAATGCTAATACTAGCTAATGCAAATTTGCATTAGCTTTATTAGGTTAAGTAATTGATTTGCAAAATTATTCAACATAATCTGAGAAATGCTTGCCTATTTTATATGTCTTAGTTGAACCTGAATTAGGATTTGAAATATTATTCATGTGTTCATGTATTTTATTTTACTGAAAATTCATGAATAGGCAATAAGACGTAAATTAAATCACATAAAAACATAAAGGAAGACTATTTGAACTGGGGTTTTTAGAAAATAACCTAGAAACTTATAGTATTTGATTTTTTATGTGCCGCAGATGGACACGAGATCACTTAATGGACAAACCCATGTAGGCACTAATATTTTGCATGAGTTAAATCCGAAGATCCAGGATCAGGGCTGATCCTGCTTATCGATATTGGTTATATTTTCTGCAACAACTATAAAATATTTGGTAATATATCCAACGAAATAAACAAAATATATTTACAGTATTTAAAATTACAACCTTAAGAACCAATTACTCAAATAAAAGTGTTACTTCTATAAACATTTTTTACAAGTCAGTATTGGTATGGAATAAATGTAGTTAATAACACGTAAAGTTTGTGCTGTGACGTATGCAGTCTTATTTAAGATTATGTTAAAGGAAACATATTAAAATGTAAAAATAAAAACTTAAAAATCTAGATACAATAAGCATTAACTTATCTATTTTAAAACAAGTGACAGATATTGTAAATATTGAGCGATATTGGTAGATTTGCAAAAATTGCTAAAACATTCTTTAAAGCAGTTTGTAACAGAATAGTTTGATTTTTTATACAAGATTTGAGGAAAAATGAATATATACCGTAATATTTTACAATATATAACTTTAATAATGCTCACAATGGTTATTGATCTCAGTTATTGAACCGTATAAATTGTATTAAGCTTGTATATAAACACTTTACAATTTTTGTATTTGTTTATTACGATTTGAAATATGCAAGTTCCACTCTATTAAAAATTTTATTTTTTGACATAAGAAAACAAGGTTTTTCAAAATGATTTATGGTCATGATTCTCCAGAGTCAAAATAATATTTAGGGTGTTTTGAAGTTTTAAGTCACCATTAGAAGATTTTTGTTGCAGACGTGAACATTGGTATCAGCATTTCAATGTCTTAAAATGATTTAAATTATAACAAGTAAAAAGTATTTTTTGTAAGAGGGAAGTACTCTAGAATGGAACATAAAAAATCAACTAAGAATTAAATGTGAACATGTAATATACATTATATACAATAGTTTGACCTAAACCATAAAGAGTTTAGTTGACAGCAGATCGATGTATAATCTTACAATATAAATAAGAACATTTTTACATTTATTTGGCTTTATACTTTACGTAGTTCCAGTAAAGCTGCTGGGATCAGGAACTCTGAAAAAATGGTTCACTTTATTAAACTATAAGAAGTGTAATAGTTAAAATGGTAAATTTAAATGTTTTCAAGTAAAGATAATTACTTCTTTCCAACAATAACCAATACAATTATTAACTTAAATCGAAAAACTGATATTCTAAAAAGGTAAATATAAGCTATGTTTCCAGTTTGTACATAGTCATAACTGGGACTTTAATTTGCAGGAATAACTAAAGATTTGCACAACAAAAAATTACCAAAGTAAAAACTTTATGGTGCACCGACTTAATTGATACTGGTTTTTAAATCGAGAAATGTAGGTATTGTTTAATCATCTGGCTAGAATAAAATTGGTTGCATTTTGACATGGATTTGACATAGCTCTGGGTGGGTGGGGGACTGTTGGCAATCCGTGAGACCAACATTTTAAACAGAAGTGACATTATTGGTCATCATAGCTTTTTAGAGGAACTGAAAACATTCTCTTTAGACATATCCATGATCTAAACCAGTGGTTCCCAAACTTTTTTGATCCGCGACCCACTACAACCCTAAGCATTATTTCACGACCAACTAGTGTTTAAGATACTTTCAAACACCAGGTAATCCCCTTCAATGCTTGTTACAGCTACAGGTTTGACACTTGTTTAACCTTTTAAATAGGATTGACATTTTAAAACGCCATTTGACAAAATTTGTTTAAATACATACATATACATATAACCTGACATAGATTGATTCATAAGCTATAAATCGATAATTAAAGACACGTAGAGACGTGGAACATGTGTTTTCGGTAGGTTGTGGGTAATCTGCGGAGGGTTTCTTAGGCAGGGTGGTCGCGGCGGGAAGTTTAGGTGGAAAAAGTGGCGGCGCGGTGTGAAGTTTTATTAGACCTGTTATTTATTAGCACTGAATAAAAGTGAAAGCGTTCTACACTCCCCTATTATTGACACCTGTATCTCTGTAGCTGAGCGTTATTCATTTGCATCACTCGGTGCTTTCTTTAGCTACTTTAGGAATGTATTTTAGTGAAAAAAATGTTTACTCTTTTGAGGTATGTTTTGAGTTTTTACCCTCACTCCTTAACAGCTCTTAAATAATGACGTTTTAAAATGTCTTTACTTCTTAAAGGGTTAATAGTTTCCTTTTATTTCAATAAAATATATCCATACTAAAACCTGACTAATAATAAACCAAAATAATGATGATACGGGATAAAAAATATAGCAGTAAAAATTAACAATTTATTAATCTCTATCAAGAAACATACATCACTAAATGAAATATTATTAGGCTTATTGAGTTTTTGATTAAATAAAAAGAGTAAAACTAATACCTTGAAAAGGTCGTTTACTAAAGTGATTTATGCCACTGTTTTTCCTCAACGAGCGATTCAATATAAGCAATAAATGGAGACATTTCAGTCTCAAGTCATTTTCCTCTGCCAGTTAATTTCTGTTTGTTTTTTTTTCAAAAAACTAGTGTTGAAATGGTTGCTCAGATATGTATGTGGTACTGAACACCATCAAAAACTTCATTACAATGTTAGCAAGGTCAGAATAGTATGGAAAGTACTAGTGCCAAGTCACCGTGTCCCCTCGCTGTACCGGTGCCGGTTGGTTCGACATGACGTTATCTTACTTCCCAGCTAATATTCTTTTTAGTTTTAAATCCAATTGATTTATTAAATTAAATTATTTATTAAATCCATATGCTCACAAATTAACTGTAAGATAAATCGTAATTTTAGTTTTTAGCGAATTTCCCATAGGGAAGACACTATTACCGTAGGTCTCATGGTAAGACTTAAGCCCGGGACCATGTTATTTTTTGGTATTTTGGTGCCCAGAGTCCAAAAACAATAGTCGTTAAAATTTATATATATATATATATATATATATATATATATATGTGTGTGTGTGTGTCTGTGAACACGATAACTCTCGTAAAAATGGTCTGATGAAGACCAAATTTGGTAGAGACGTGTATTCATACAAATGCTCGGACGAGTTCGTAAACCAGACATATCGGTCAATGGGAACGGGTAGTTTGGGAGGGTTTTGTACCCCAAAATGGGGTTTTTTGCGTTTTTCACATATACTTTTTAAAAATTTCTAATTTTATATTTCACCATTGGAATCAGCTTAAAAATTACACAATTAAGTTCCTTAAAGTTTTTCTCTATCTCCAACGGTTACCGAGATATTAAAAAATCTAAACACAGTACATTGTATTGTGGGGCTTCAATGTTAATCTTATGGAGGATAGGGGAAAATTAATATTTCCCATATTAATCAATATTTTTGGATAAAACTTGATATTTAGCTTTATGTGGTTGAGATCTATCCATTTATGCTTAAAAATCATAGTTTATGTGTTCCTCACAGCAGCTAACCTGCACACTCTTTCCCATGTTAATCTTATGGAGAATAGGCAAATAATTTGCATGTGTATGGACAGATTTTTATAAAACTTGTCATATATTATTATTATTTTATTGATTTGGAAATTTGCTGAGTACGCAGGTCTGCTGCGACAGGGGTATTGCAAATTATTTTTGGGTTTGTGAATTCAGTAAATGATGCACTGGTTTTTTTAATTAAAATTTACTTTCGTGCCCATGGCCTGACCCACCTGACACCCTTCCGCAACCCACAGTTTGGGAACCACTGATCTAAGCCATTTCCCAAAGGGAAGTAAATACATTTTTTACATCTTATGGTGTATTAGGTTTACAAACATAACATTAACCATTATCATACTAAACAGTGTAAATCCTTAAATCTGTCCTATAAATAAAAACCTTCTATTCAGCTGAATCTGTAATATGTTTTGGGAAAATCTGATTCTTTGTTTGGAGAGGAAAACGTACGTGTACCCGAACAATAAATGTGTAATATTAAATATATACAGTAGAACTCCAATTATCCGAATCACTTTCAGAAAAAAATTTGTCCAAAAAAAGTCTACTTGATACTTGATAAAATCTAGGGGAAAGATTGCACTGCGACCTGAGATCTATTGTGCCCCCCAGACTAGTCTCTAGTTCTTGCCTAGAGAACCCCCTCTAGTCCTAATGCCTTAATAAAGTTTAGTATAACGAGGGGTTCTAACTTTGGAAAATCCTCCACCGCCACCTGGTGTGTTCCCAAGCTTCTGGCTCTCTTCTGACCTATCGCGTCACACTCAGCCAATAGGTGTCTAGGTGTTTCCTCCCCAGATTGGCAGAAGCGGCATTCACCCTCTTGGACAATGCCCATCTTGCTCAGATGACCCCTGAGCCTACAGTGTCCGGTTAGAAATCCCGTCAGTATCCTTAGATCGTTTTTCTTAAGCCTGATCATGGTCTCAGACCTTCTTATATTATGCACTCCAAGCATTTCCTTAGCCTGTCGGCATCCTGAATGAACAGTCCAGGCTTTCCCTCTGGCTTCCTTAAAAGTCTAAGTGCGCTATTATTCTTCCCCCCGCGAAGCCAGTGTTTGCGTGTAAAATGTAAGTACATTTTATTTATATTTAAAACATGTGAAAATATCATGTTTCTTACATTTAATTCATTAAAAAAATAGTGCAATATCAAAACGTAGCTTTTTTTCTCTCTAATGGCAATTTAAAAAAAAAACTCCGATTATCCGAATATTTGATTATCCGAATGGGTCCCGGTCCCCATTAATTCGGATAATTGGAGTTCTACTGTAGTAATAAAAATTTAATCCACAAATTACAAATAGACCTCATTGAAAACTTTGGGATGCTATAATGTATAAATTAATTTTATTTGTATAGTTGTTTAGTACAATGTTATCTGACTTAGTTTGCCAGTCAATTTTATTTGGAAAAAGATTGACGTAGGACAAATACTACACAGAGTGAGGATATATTTCAGTTATTAATTTAAATTCCGGAATATATTTTCCTTTTATAATAGAACCTTCAGAGTAACTAGTCAATCCTTTTTTCATCCTCTTATTTTCAATATTTTTTTAATCATCAAAGAGTACCTACCATTATTTAAGAATGGTTTCAGAGCTGTATTTATAAATTACGATCTTTCTCCTCTAACACTGTACAAACTTATGACAACAGTTAAGAGATTTTTTTTACAAATAACTAAAAAATCACCTTCTGTCTGATAGTAATGCAGGTTCAGCTTTATAATTGGCAAGATTTCTTGAGGACTGGAGCGAGAACTCTTGAGTATTTGCTACTACTTTAACTCAAGTTGAATAGCCATACTTACCCCAACCATTTACTGAGCAATCACTTAAAAAAAGGAGAAACCCCTTCAAAAATCCCCTTTTCTGAATTTATTTGTACAGTAAAAATAAAAAAAAGGGAATGTTTGACTCTCAGCAAATCAAAACAGCAGTAACTGATTAGAAAAATTTTGCTTATTGGTCGCCGCTCCAATTTTTTAATTAAGTTATCTCAGAATCATTCTTTTATGCTGTATCAAAGGTTAACAAACATTCTTGAAATAGATTACGTTTATTTGATAATCACTGGAATATGAACAATCCTTAATAACAGAATTAGATTAGTTTAAATTTCAGGGACCCTTCATTAATATTATAACTTTACTAACAAAGTAGCGTAACTTTTATCAGCAGCAAATTTCTGAGTCTGAACACAGTAAAATCCGTACATGTAGCTTAGAAATAGTAACTCAATACTAACTTACCTATGGATACAAGTGGCAAGGCTTGTCATTTGCCCTCAATTGGTCCCAAAAAGTAGCTCGATATTCATTTTTGAGAGGTATCTCACTCTGTTCTATGACAAGCTTGATTCAGTCCTGTTTTGTACCATGATTTTATCGACTGTGATCTTATTTTTATAGACAATCAATGATCTAGGTTCCAGTCCTACCCTTTTACAAACTAACATGAACCTTTCTATAACTGCTTCAATTGAGCAGTCAACATGTCTGAAGTATTGTGTTCTCCATGAGCTGAGTTCTGGATGGTATTCCTGAAAATTGAATTATTGTGTCAATTCACTTTTTAAATTTTTACTTTCTCCCCTTGTACATAGTATATGGAGGAAAGCATGGTCTTCATAAATGTTTTTGAATTTGAGTTGAGAGTGGATATATCTGTTTTGAGGCTCTCTGTATCCAAAAAAGTGGTTTTTGGACTGATGTCTGTCTGTCAAGTCTGTGTACAAACCCCTAAAACACACTGATAATCCGTTTTTTATGAAATTTGGTACGCAGATGTAATTTGGCCATATCCTGTCGTTTTTTCACTTCTAACCCTTTAAGGAGTAACGACGTTTTAAAACGTCATTATATGAGAGCTGTTAAGGAGTAAGGGTGAAAACTCAAAACACATCTCAAAAGAGTAAAAAATTTTTTTAATTTTCACTAAATTACATTGCAACATGGAGTAAATGTAGTTAGAAACTTGTTTTAGGTTCAAAATTTCCTAAAATAAACATTTTACAACTTTTTTCAATCAATTTTTCAATATTTAAGCCTTAAAACAAAGTAACTAAAGAAAGCACCGAGTGATGTCTAGCAAACTAATAACTTTCAGCTACTGAGATACAGACGTCAATAATAGGGGTGTGTAGAACGCTTTCACTTTTATTACTCACTGAACCTTCAGTGCTATAAATAACAGGTCTAATAAAACTTCATGCCGCGCTGTCACTTTTTCCGCCGAAACTTCCCGCCGCGACCACCCCGCCTAAGAAACCCTCCGCAGATTACACATAACCTACCGAGTACACCAATACAAATGTTCCGCATATCTACATGTCTTTGCTTATCGATTTATAGCTTAAGAATCAATCTGTGTTAGGTTGTATGTGTATACAGTAAACCCTCGTTAATCCGGAGCCCATTAATACGGACTTCGCTTAATCCAGACAGCCATGGCAAGCCGGACAGCCATGGATCGCAGTTTTAATGCGCAGAACGCTGATTAGTAGCATGCGATCGCCACTGTACGTCTGCGCCCGGCGGGCGGTAATGTGAGTATGCCCTGTGTATAAGTGAGTGGTCACAGCGCAAGGCGTACGTGCCGTTGCCATGGTTACTGTCAGCCAATAGTAGCTCAGTCACACGATTGTGTTTCTCCTGCTCGTGTCAGGTCGTCAGTTGCTCCACAGAGGTCAATTGCACTGTATGTTTTAGTTGCATTGTTTAATTCTGAAATTAACAAAAAAGAAAGGCAAATGAAGCCTTCATCAACTCCTTCTTCATATCAGTGAAACCAGTTCAGTCATGTGAGGACAAAACTCAACCCTCATGTTCAAAGTAATTTTGTCTTTTTTCGTTGTCTCATTTTTTGTATGGACGTAAATACCAAGTGTATATTTTTGTTCAAATGTAACTACTGTATGTATTGTTTGTACAATATGTATTTTTATATTCAGAATATACATACTATTTAAGTTTATCTGCAAAAGGTGTTTCATTATATACGAGGGATACCCAAAAATCACTGTCTTTCTTCGTTTAAGATTATTTTTTTTAATCCGGACTTTCATTAATCCGGACGACTTGGAGCCCCAATTAGTCCGGGTTAACGAGGGTTTACTGTATATGTATTTGAAAAAATTTTGTCAAATGACGTTTTAAAATGTCGCTACTCCTTTTTGCGGAACCATTAAAAGACATCAATACTATTTTGACGCAAAATATGGTACTCTTTAAAGGGTTAAGGTTATTTTACCACCCAAAAAACCTTAATAAATATGAAAAATACAAATAACTCAAAATTTGCTCTAACAATTGTGATTAAAATTTAATGGCTTTTAGGTATGAAGGTCCCAAATAATATGCTTTCAAATGTAAATATTACTTTTTTTGCCAAAAACAAAACTTTTAATATAATATGACTATCACCATTAAAACCAGAATTACCCTTACCGGGCGGCTAGCGCCTTTAAATGCAGTGCAGTAGGGTCAAACAGTGAGGCTAACGCCTTTAGGCGCTATCAGTCATTTCGCCACATTTAATTTTCTGTAATTCGCCAAACAACTGATAAGAGTGCATGGTGATATTGCTTTAGCCTCTATGCACTCACAAAACCAATAAGGTGGCTTTGTTGAAATATTTAGTGACTGAAATCCGTTGCTAGGCAACTTTGGCCACTCTTCGTTCGCTCCGGTACTACGCCTTTCGCTTATAGATGCAAGTCATTACGGCAAGCTGTTTTCACTTTAGCTAACCTTGTTTGTTGACATTTTTATCGATGTGTGTTAAGTTTCATTGTGTTTTAGCAGTAAATAGTGTATATTGTTTGAATGTTTTTAATGTATAGGATTTATTTACTAATTATTATTAACTGAAATGGCTCATCCAGACAAAAAAATCACTTTTTAATACCGAAAAATTGTCTTAAAGTATTCAATAAATAAAAATGAAGCAAATTTCTGTTTTATACCTTATTCAAGCCACTTAAATCCGAAAAGAACATTGGAAAAATAGGTAATATTTTGATTTTTTTACACTAAATGAACAGGGTTTGTGATTTTCAGTAGGGTTAAATGATCACTTTTTAGAGCTGTGTAATTATCTCTATAGCACCATTCTTTAACCCTCCAAGGCGGTTTGATGAGAGTTCTGTCACACAACAAATGGCACTGCTGTAGTTTGATGTGAGTTTCTTGTCATCACAAAACCTGTCAGCTGGCGCATTCTAGCGCTGTTCTAGTGAAGTTTTCGAACTCAAGACTGTGTGAACTTTTGCTTATGTGTTTTTCTACCAACCAATTTTCCAACCAATTTTTATCAGCTGTGGTGCGATAGATATGTTGTTTACAAGTACAGCTTTTTTGTCTTTGTTTGTTGCATCGAATTGGTGTTCATACGTCCTGTTTAGGACCGAGGAGGAGACTGGTGTAGGGGTATTTGGGCCAAGGATACCATGAGCCACTGGGGCTTTCTTCCAGAATTTTTCAGGCTGAGGTCAAGGGCATAGGAAGGTGTGTTCACTTCAACCTAGGCAGAGGATACAGGAATTAGAAGATTGCTATCAGATTAAGCTCAGCAGTCTTCAGATCTAAGATGTATGGTAGAAGATTGCTATCAGATTAAGCTCAGCAGTCTTCAGATCTAAGATGTATGGTACGGTATGGAATTGTCGGCAAAGTCTGGACTAGTTGGGGAAAACAACAAAGCGTTACTGTTTTGGGTTACTGGACACCAAGGTGTTCAGGGAAACGAAGTAGCAGACAAGCTGGCGATGGCAGGAGTAGCCACCTCCTTTGTAGGGCCGGAGCCAGGCTGTGCACTGGAAGACTCTAATTTAAAAAGAGGCTCAAGGAGGAAAAAAATGCAACCAGAGAGTGGACTGATCTTCCAGGATGTTGGCAGGCCAATGAAATGCTACGAGGGCATAATGTAAGTAGGTCTGAGACCTTGATCAGGCTTAATAAAAACAGTTTAAGGATGCTGACGGGTTTTCCTACCCTCTGTGTAGGAAATGTCATCTGCAGGAGGAAACTGCAGATCATCAGCTCTTTGATTGTATAGAGCTGGTAGAGGTAAGGTCCTCCACTCTGGGCAATTTGGTAAGGGGTAGTTTTCTGCCTCCTGACGAGCTCGTCGACAGGCTGCTGCAGTTTTCCAGGTCTCTTCATCTAGAAGATTCCTGATTCTCCAGGAAAGAGAATTTTTAGGGCCGCCCCTTCGAATGAATGAATGAATGAATGCCATCGGCTATGTGCGTATCGGTAGGGATATGCGATATTTTTGTACCGGTGGCAAAGTCACCAATATGGTTCTGTCACTGATATATCTGTCACAAGGAACTAATAAAAGCAGTGAAAGCGCTGCCGCCGACTATTAGACAAAGACTCTGCGTAGGCGCAGAGTTGAAGTATTGGACAGAACAATATTTAAACCCGTGAAATTATGGTACCTTTTCCTAATCTAGTTTATTCTAGTTTATCTAGTTTATTTATCTTAAACTATCTAATATGTTCCATTTAAAAACTAATGACGCATAAAATCATTCAACAAAGAGAAAATGTAGAATGAAAAAAAGTGGAAAATTTGTTGGTTATGTAAACACAAAAAAAACTAAATAGACCAAATGTAAATTTGACAACACTTTTTCGTATTGCTCAAACCCTGAGAACTCGAGAATGCGATAGTAAAAAATAGTTTATTATGTCAAAATATTTCAAGTTTAATTTGATCAGACGATCAAATTACGTAAATGATCAAAATTAGAGAGATCAAAACAGAGCTTAAGATGGTTGAGCTTTGTTACCAAGTATTAAATTGACAATTCATGGATTTTCGTAGCCGAAATCATATTTTATGCGAAATAATATCAAACTGCAATCTGATATTCGGATGCATATCTGATATGCGATGACGCTATGCTTTGTATTCCGAAATGCAATATCATGTTGAACTTAATGAGTAACTTAAATACGTAGTTGAAGAATTGAATAATTATACCGCATCTTCGAATGTTCTTACATTCCAATAGGTTATGAATTGCGTAATCTCGTCATCTGCTTAAACATTTCTGTTGATCCGTATCGCTGACGTATCTCAAACGGAAAGTTTAACATTTATCTTTCGGTTTTCACCTCATTTCATACAGCCTATCCGAAAGTTTGGATATTTATAGGACTTTTTTGGATACTTGTTTTGCATTCGGTATTGAAATCAATCCGACTTTTCGGATATCCGCCCACCTCTACTTCTGTTACATCTGGAGTAAAGTCTCAATGTTGAGACAATTCAGTTATATAAACACTGCAAAAGCAGAAATAAGATTCTAATAGTTTGGATAAAAAATTAGGTTATTTCTATAACAGATACTTATATTTAATATAACCTCAAATATGATGTCCAGGCTCTTCATTTCAAAATAATCTTTGTAGATCCGTAATTTAAAAGCAAAATAAGCGTACAGCTCTTCACTCGTGAGACAGCTTTTTAGAGAGACTTCACTGGCTTCAGCACTCTGAAATGATGAAAAAGACAAAATTGACTTAGATTAAAGCTTAAATAGTTGTAAAATTATTTTTGTGTTTATAAGGAATTAAAATGCATTGTTTGTAAAAGTATGCTCTGAATCTAGAATAAAAGAGTCAAGTGAAATGTTTACTTCAGCTTAACACCAAATTATTATTTTCTTTAAGTATTATTAGTTGTGACTCATAGTTTCATTAGATCTGCACATTGTTACTTTGAACAAAATTTTTATTGATTTCATAAAAAGAAATCGTAAATAATATTGAGCCGAGAATTAATCTATCTAGGATACAACATTTTGTAAATTTCATTTTAAAATATTAATTCAAACCTTTTAGATTTCATACCTGAAAATAATTTTGGATTTTAGATGGAGTACGTGAAAGATTTGTGTTTACTTAACCCTTGAGTGCCAGGCTCAAATTGACCATTTGCAGACTTTTACTAAAAACTTTATAAACTTTTTCGATAACATGATAGAAGTCTAAGAAAAAAACAATATTTGAAAATGAGGGGGTCGGAACATTTTACAAATAGTGATTTGTATAAAAATAATACATTCATAGTTATTGTAGCAATTTGTTGTAATTTTTTAAGTACATAATAATGAAGAAAACCTACAAACTTAGAGACTTTAGACCAATAAAAAAGTTACATAAAGAACTTTAGACATTAGAACTACGAACTAGGGCAAATTCAAGTTTTTTCCGATAATCTTATAATTATTATAAGATCAGTATATTATAAGTAGATTATCATTAGATTATAAGATTATTTATTATTATTACGCACAAATAAAATTACAATATTAAGTAACAAACACATGTAGGCCCACATATTACGTACTTTAAAAAAAATAAATATTTAACACATATGACATATTTAATAAACATTTAAACCATGTGGCTTACAAAATAATCTTTTCCATGTCGGTCCCTGCACTATACCAGACTCCAGAACGTCGTTTCAATATAAAAAGTCAAAAAAACAGCCAGCCGCTACTCACTGCTGTGTTGCTTGTGTAGTCCTAGATCTAACACGGCCTACAGAATCGGTGCGGTATAATATAATTTTTTTTGTTTGGGGTATTTTATGCACTTTCTATTAGTATAAACTACGGGCTTGTAGCTATTGAAACTACGCTACAAAAATAAATGATTACTCAACAGCGATATTTCGTTGCAAAGCACATTTTGAAAATAGAAGTCACAAAGATATATTGTCGCGTGGCGCTCAAAGGGTTTAAAGAAAGCACATACTGATAAGAAGGATTTTGATTTTAATGAAGGTAGGTACAACCCAATTGTTATGTTATGATCATGGCCATTTACAATCATATTAATGGATGCATTGATAGAGTTAATAGTTGATTCTATCCTCATTTGTAAAGTAATTGCTCTAACAAATAATTCGTTACCACCGTGTAATCAGTTATTCAATATGTCTTTAATTTTTTTTCCTACAGTTGGACAGATCTTCATTATTAATTGTCAGGGTTTAAGAATTTAAGGAATGTTTCATTGATAAACAACTTAAATATTGATAGTGATTCCAAACGCTGACCTGACGTTTAACACACAATATGATAATATATTTAAGGATAAACAAAATACAAGTTCTATATGAATTTAAAATTTTTTGAAAAAAAAAATTATATCTCTTAAAGTAATTCCTAAAAAAAATTAAAATCAATATAAAATGTAAAACAAAATTACTTTTTACGTTATATAAAAATTATGTAGTGAAAAAGATGTTTGTGGGCCATTAACATCAAGTTACAGTTGCAATACAATGATTATTCTAGATATTACTATCATAGCAACTAAAAATAACATGACATCATTACCCAAGTTTCAGGATAGAGCTTGCAATATTTGTTTGATTTCGACATCAGACGTGCACAAAGACCAGGGTCCTCTTTACTGATAGCAACTATAAGTATTCTATACAGTTCTATTTCTTCCACCAACAACTTTTTTATAAGGTTTTCTTTTATAATCGCTGAAACTACAGTATACATTGCTTTCCAGCCGAATGGTGAACTGCTTGCCGATGGAATTGATGATGCCTTCCAAAAAAATTTGTTTAGACCAATTTGCAGATCTACAAAGAGGGCAAAGATAAAGTTATAAAACGATATATGAACACTTAATTTGTCAGTGATTAGTTACAAATTAACTAAGGCAAGGTCGGAGCTGTCTCGTGAGGGAAGTAGCCTCTTCTGCCTCGGCCTTCTGAGCCTAGGAAGGCCATGACATTTTTTAAAATCGCCAATATCACTGACCAGAGTAATTTTATGAGAGACAGCAGAGAAAAAAGAAATGTTTTGAATACCTGGATTTCTCATGATGTCTTTCAGCAGTCAATAATAATTTAAATTTTTTTATAATAGTTAATTGATTTACACATCTGTTGTGGATGACACCGTTCGGCATCAGGTTATGAGAACCGCATGTGCAGGCGATGCCAATCGGCGTGCACACGCCTTATAAATTATATTATTAAAATTTTATGAATAAGATAGCATTATTTTTTAAAATATAAATATTTATTTGAGTAAAAATTACAACAAAAATAATTCCCGTAAACACTGTAATTCTATAAAATTTGACCCGCAGCGAATGTGTTAAAAAATTAAAATGAAAAGTTTCCAGAACTGTTCTAAACCACATTTCTCATGCTATTATTTACACAAAGAAATATACCTTATCACTTGGTATAAAACAAATTTCACACAAATACCTGATACGTTTCAAGGGTTAATATCTTTATCCGAACTTCTCAAATCATAATATTTTGGCAAAAATTTTGATGAGTTTTACGTGGGTGACACTAGGTCTGTCACACAGTAAGTCTGTAGTCTGTGCAACGAAATAACATTATTTGGCTCCTGGCCTTGTATTTGCTAGGGATGGATCTGGGTTAGGTTAAGGTTTGTGAGTTGAAAAGCCAACTATTCCCTTCACCCACGTCACCGATAGTACTTGAACACATTCTGTGCTGCTGACTAATCCGTAAATGCTGTCCTCTTACACCACTCTGTGCTCCGTCCTTCCAGTTATCTTACCTTCATGTCTGCTTGAGGCACTGCCCAGTCAGAGTTCAACATTTGTAGCTTGAGTCTAAAGCTCTTTCATGGATAGAGGAGGAGGTCAAAATTCTTGGGCTTGAGACTGGGAATATAACATCCCAAAACTTTTCGCCTACTAACTAATACAAAGAATTGAAAACGAATGGTATTGTAACCTAATAATAATCAAAACTTTAGCAATCAAATTAAAAAGACGTACAATACAAATAAATATGTATTACCAGACACATAATAATTAAACTTAGTTAACATACCAATAGGTGTACGAAGAGATTTTTGGTGTTGAATGATCGCAACCAACAACTGGGCGTAATTGATTTTTTCAAATTTTGGAAGATCATTTAAGACAATTTTAAAATCTAAACAGATTTCTGTCCACAACTTGATGTCCTCTGGTAGAGCTTTTACTTTCCACTTTACATGATCCACCTCATACAGACCATAACCTGTACAAAAAAAAAATGGTATCAATGAACCGACAAATACTTACTCCTTTAATACAATCACTGCGGCTGGCACCGATCGGTGACATTTAGCAATACTATTCAGAAGTCCTCGTCTCTCCACCAGCATTGTATGAGGGAATCAGTTGTCTGTTGCCGAGTGGAGGGAGCAGTCTGACCATCTTCTGCGATGACTCTCATATGCCCAAGCCATGATTGCTTGGTTGGCACGTGCCCTAGGGATTCAGCAGAAGGGTTGAGGTCCCATGAAGGGGGTGACTGCTCCTTCGTTTGCCGGAGGTGACGTTACTACTTCTAAGGGCCAAGCCACATTTTGGCAATCCCACACCATCTTGGAGTTGAAGGTACAGGAGTCAAGTGCTTTGTCTGTCTATCTAAGTTTTAACTTTAATGTTAATGTGTTAACTTTTGTGTCACAAGGTCTGAGTATTATAAAAATTAGTGATGCCATGTAACAGTCTCTTTATAGTAAAGAACATGGAGATGGAAGAGGGTCTATGGAAGAGGGTGAGGTGAAGAAGTCATCCCAAGACATTCCTCCAAACCCCTTACCATCAATATCCAACTCCCAATCTAAGTTCCAAGGTCTCTTAAACCAGAGTTTCAAGGACTCTTTAAAACTCCACTCTTAAAACTAGTTGATAGGTAGAAGGATACTGATAAGATTTGACTGCAAAACTATCTTAAAAGCCCTGGATTCTGTTTTAGTGGACTCTAGGACAATTGAAAAATGCAGGCAGAAGCTGAAAGTACTGACTAAAAATAATAAACTCGAACTGTCTAGGTTGACAAGGTTAATGAGGAATTTCAGAGTTACTCATTTTTTGTATTGTTTTGTGCATTAGAGAGGCCGAAACCAAGTCTTATCTCAATTTTTGTCTGTCTGTGCTCCAGGAGGCATTTTACGTTGTCTTCTAAAAAAAACCAGGAGAACTGATAACAATGAAATTTATTTCATGCATTCTCTACATTTCAGAGAAGGTTTATCAACACTTGTAATTGTCTGCCAGCCCTTGAAAAGAGAATAACGAGCATTTAAAAACCTACTTTTTTACGCGATATCAGTCACGTTTTGCTTTCAGTTTTCAATGTATCACCTACATGTAATCGGATCGGATATCCGAAACCGATCCGTAATTTTTGTAATTTTTTATAATATATATTTTTTGTTTTTATTTCTGACAGTTTGAGTGCCGCAAAAATCATCCCTTGGGCTGTGTAGTGAGGATCCCTGGTTTAGAATAACATAGGGATAGTACAAATTTAATAACTATATAGAGTACCCATTATAAGAACTTCATTTATTATTATGTACTTATTGAGAGAAAAACATAGGCTATAGTAAAACTTACGTAAATACAAATCGACCGCCTCCTCTAAGTGATGTGATTTTAAACAACAAGTAATTATGACTAATAATCTTCTGGCTGGTGTCACATTGTTGTTTATGAAATCCTGAAACAATAATTGGTAAAAATTAGAAATATATATATACATGACTCCATTAAATTGCAACTTTAAATTAAACATTGTTTAGGACAAATTTTTAAAGATGGTTTCCACAAATATGACCAGTGACTGTATCCAAGACGTTTACTTCAAAATGCAATTACAGTAAACCCTTTCATATCAAGATCTCTCATATCTGGACCCTCTGATAACCGGACATGATTTTGAAAAATGAAAAAATTAAAAAAACACCCTAGGAGGCCAGTGTTTATTAACCCACTAGTCGCGAACTATGTTTGTAGCGCACCGGTTACCGAACGCGGAGTTGAAGCCATGTGGACAGCGGTAATGTTCAAAAGCGGAGTCACCCTAGTCCCGAGCGCTACTCTCTGTATTCTGGGCTATCTGTGCAAGGTCACTGACTCACGAAACATTCCTCACCCAACCTGCCCCAACCCACCCAAATAGCCAACGCATCACATGCACTGTTGTGACAACACCTGCATCAGTGGTCAGTGTCGCCTTGCTTTGCTTGAGTGACCTAGTCTTTCTTGCAACGGTTCATTTTAGTTTCAGGTAGGAAGAGTGCTAGAGGTGAATTAAGTTATTATTGAAGTTATTATTTTTGTTGTTTAATCTACTTTTACTGTACAGTACGTTTCATTAGATAGTTTAATTTCATTTATTTATTGTTAAAACAGTATACTAAAATTGTATTACTCTACGTACTGTACCGCTATAATTTTTAAGTTTAAATTTTATTAAAGTGTTAGTATTACAATCAAAACTATTTTTTTAATTTAATATCCAAGTACTTTATTCCCCTCTTATATCCGGATTTTTTGCTATCGGGATTGGCCGTCGCCAAATTAGTCCAGATATGAGAGAGTTGACTATAATAGCTAAAACAAATTATCGCATACTTTTAAGTAATAAGTAATTTTAAGCCCCAAGATCGAAGGTGGTACCAAATAAACACAGTTTTAACGCAAACTGTTTAAGTTTTCAATTTATCTTGAAAAAAATTAACCCATAAAGGGCCCTACAGACGGTCAGTTTGGTGTGAACACTCCGAACTGACTTACTAAACTAATTGTATCGTGTGCAAAATCAATGTGAGCTCATCTAAAATAATTGATCTCACGGAAGGATGATTTCATAATTTCGTTGTGACACATCGAACTGACGGCAGTTCTAAGTGAGTGTGTCTACTGTTTCTCACTTCAGTTCACATCAGTCGTCTGAGTATGCACCATTTGAATAGTTAAATTTTGCACATATTGGTCATTGTGTCCTTGCCTGCATGTTGAAATTTGACTATATAACTATACATTATTTTATACAGGGATCCCAAAATGGCTTGATAATTTTATTATTAATGTGCTTTCAAGAGTAAATCTTTGCAAAATGAATTGGGACCTAAAACACTTCTTTAGCTTATTATCGACTATCAACATCTATTGGACTAATGTCCTGTTCGGGATGGAGGATGGCCCATGAGAAGACAATACAAAGTCTTTAATAGAAGCATAGGTTTATATATACACTAAATTAAAGATCTTCTTTGCAGAAACCGCCTTAAACCCGTCTTCATAAAGACAACCGAGTTGGAAATGGTAGCTATTCAAAGATGCCTTGATTTTGAAATGTTTAGGTGCTCAACATTTTTAAATATGTTTAGTCATTCAAGCTACAAGAGTGAAATGTTGCAAATTATATTTTGTATTTTTAAAATTACGATTTTTTAAATAATAAATTAATAATGCAAATTTTGCATGACCAAACACAAGAGTGGTCTACACATGATCAGATAGTAACGTAATTAATGTAAATTAACTAATTTCTCATTAAGATTTGAGATCTACAGGCTTGTTACTTAAATTTTAATATATCATAATTGTGTTCATGGTTGATTTAAACTCGTGGAGGCAACAGATTGAACTGACACATGGAAGTGAGCGTGTGTAGGCAATAGTTGCCTTAGAACTGAGAGTTAAAAATGAACAAATCTATGTGACATTGAACTGAATGTGTGTTGAGCCCTTATGATTAATATTGCATTTTGGGAGCCATCGGGTTCTGGGAAGAAAAAAAAGAACTAAAATTTTAAATCTCCACAACGCCGCAGGCTTAAAAATCAGTTAAATGAAGTTGTTTCCAGAAGCTAGAAACACACACTATTAACTTAGAATACACACAATACGTTTTAAAATAATAATTAATAATATACTAATTTATTTATTTTTTAATTTTTTTTAATTTTTACACATCACTTTTAAACACAGAATTATCTGCAGTACTGCAATTGTTGCAAGTATCTCTGGAATATAGGCTACGAGTTTAATTAAGAGGCTCCGTGTCTGTAAAACAAATTTTTAATTTAATTTAAATCCACTTACCTGAACAGTAATAGGATGAAACTCGACTATCTCTTCGAACAAACTATAACACAAGTTCCAATTGTTTTCTCTACGGCTCTCTAAGAGCAAGAGGCTCATTGTGACATCATTGTACTTTTTCTTGACGGAATCTGTAACATCATACAATAACTTTATCAAACCTAAAATGGTAAATTAAAATGTTAGATAGTTATTGGATTTTTGAAATTCATTAAATTCATAGACAACTCATATTAAGACACAATTTAAAGATACCGATAAACATGTATAACATAAGATATCTTGAGTAACAAGACAAAAGTAATGAGTGAAAGCAGTACACCTTTACAAATTCACTACCTGTGTACCATTTTCTAAATAGGTTAAAAGTTGGGTTTTGAAAGCCGGATACATTTAATTATGAAAAACATTACCTTACATTTTTACACATTTTAAAATACAGAATATAGAATAATACAACTCATCATGAGAATGGTGATATTTATTATGAGAACGATACTAATCATCATGAGAGTGGTAATATTTGTTATGAGAATGGTACTACTCGTCATGGGAATGGTGATATTTGTTATGAGAATGATACTTATCATCATGAAAATGGTGATATTTGTTATGAGAATGATACTAATCATGATGAGAATGGTGATATTTGTTATGAGAATGGTACTCATCATGGGAATGATGAAATTTGTTATGGGAATGGTACTACTCATCATGGGATCGGTGATATTTGTTGTGAGAATGATACTAATCAGATGAGAATGGTATTATTCATCATGAGAATGATTGTATTCATCATGAGAATGGTTATATTCATCATGAGAATGGTTATACTATTCATCAAGGGAATAGTTAAACTTGATATGAGAATGATACTAATCATGATGAGAATGGTGCTATTCATCATGAGAATATTCATCGAGAGAATGTTGTTATTCATCATGAGATTAGTTATATTCATCATGAGAATAGTAGTATTCAGCATTAAAGTGACTATTTGGCAAGAGAATGGTGGTTTAGTTTTTACAAGAAAATCTTTCCCACATTCTAGTCAAAATGAAATTGTTTTCCTTTTTCACAGGACGGTAATTCATTATTAAAGAAAAATATTTGTGGTAAATTGTAATTTGAGTATCAAGATTTTTAACTCTTCTCTAATAACTCGAATGACAAAGGTGGCTGGAACCAAGCGCTTGGAATATTGTTTCTATTTCAATATGTAACTTTCAATTTAAGTTTGAATCTATTTTGGTTACAAGATAATCAACTGAATTTTGTGTATTTATTTATGTTTTGTTTGAATTAATTAATACTGATTTTTTTCATAAAAAAGGGGCTGAAAATTCTATTATTTGTATCTTTAATCGATAAACCATTAGCTGCAAACCAGTCCCCTAGGTTCTGCAACCTTGTAGATATGTAGTGGCGAACAGGGAATCATCCTGGGGTCCTTTAAAATTAATGCAGTATCATCTAAATATTTAAAAATTGATAAATTAGTAAGGTTACAGAGATCATTAACATAAACGTATAAAACAAAGTCGTGTTAGTTAAGTCACACCATTTATAACTTGAGAATAGCAGGACTGATTTTAATGGTCTTTGATTTTTTTCTGCTCAGAGTAGGCTATAGGCATATTCAGTTTTGTATTTAATCTTTTGCTATAAAACCCTAAGGAAATTTAATCTTTCCTATCAAATCCATATTTCAATTAGGTTTGGTTTAGGTTTGATTAGATAATTAGGAATCAACCCACTTAGATTTCTTTTTTTGGCGGGAAGGTTATTAATATGTCTTATTGTTTAGTATTGTACTAAACTATGCCGGGACACAGAATATCTACTCTTTCACAACAAATCCGTAATGCTCTTCGATTTCAGAACATAGCCAATCTTAAAGTTACCACGTATTAACTGTTAGATGTTAGGAAGTTTGCTAGGTCAGCTAGTTGTAAATAAACATGAGCCAATAATTATCCTTTTGGCACTACATGTGGGGTATTTAACCATTCTGATATATATCTGTTGTATGTTTATGAATGAGGATTCATTATTTTTTATTTTTTTAAATTTTATATGGCTCCAGTGGGTGTAAGATAATAGGAGTGAGGTAGGAAGAAAATGAGGTAACCCTATGGTGGGTGCCGCAGGTATTGGTCTGGACTCTCTTGGTAAGACTCTGCCCTGCCCGACTCTTGACTTCCAGGGAGTCTTGAGTATTTTACTTAGGCCTTGAGCCCAAAACATTACAATTTTTGTACTCCTGTACTGACCTCTCCAGGTGGGGGCAAAATGAGGTTTTTTTTGAAGTATATAAATGTCTCTGATTGTGACAACATTCTTGAATCAGTTTGGAAACTGTCCTGAAGAGGATCATCTAAAATCCCATTGGGAGCTACTGAGAGAAGTGACATGGCAGCAATAGCGCATAACATCAAGATGGATGATTGTTTAAAATTTTTTGTAGTGCCAGATTATTTAGACTCAAAATCACTAGATTAAGAACACAGGCTTGTTATACTAACACAAAAACACCCTTCAAATACTAATTAAAAAATTAATAATATTTAACACTCACCATCCAACCTTTGTATTATTTCTAAATATTCTGAAGATTCTCTCGTTCGGAAATCGTCAAAAACTTGTCTTGGTGTCCTCCCTGTGATCACTATGGTTTGGCTTGTGCTAGTGGTTGTTGTGACTGAAGAGTTTTTAGGTTTATTGTAACCAGAATTAGTTGCATTAAATGAACCGAATGTTTCCTGTTCTTTTATTCTTATTCTAGGTTTTTCATTCGGTCTCTCATTTGAACTATCTTCCTTAATCCCCCTTGCATTACTATTCAAAGATACCATCTGTTGGCTCAATGGTGCAAACTCCATTCGAAGTTGATCAAGCTTGATTTTCACCTGTTCCCCAGCATTGATGCTGCTGTTTGAATAACTGAATATTACCATTGCAGTTTTCAAAAATTCTTCAGTCAAATGTCTGTTATTTTTATAAACATATCTGCACCCGCTCATATCACTGAAGAACCATTTATACACTAAATATGAGAATTTTACAATAGTATTTTTCTCTATTGTATTTCTGGCTTTAATTATAAATTGACTAAGAACTGCTTCAATAAAAGAGAAAGGATAAAACTCTGTGGTTAACTTAAATTCACGCAGAAATTTTACGCAATCTAGAAGTCTTATTGATGGCATGACAGATTTTTTCGCTAAATGTACCAGGGCATCACTAAGTATCTAAAACAGATATAATTAACAGAATAATTAATATGAATAAACAAAATACAGGATAGGCTAAAATACAACATATTCTTATGTGAAGAAATACTTTACTCTTTCTTGAGTTTTAATTCTTATACGGCAACATCATATAAGGTTACTTACTGACACCTATGCCTGTTGACATGAGGTTTTGGAATAAGCTTTAACCCATTCAGGTCTGAATTTATTTTTATCTAATTTTTCGAGTAAACAACCGGCTCTGTTCGAAGACTAACGGAACCCATCAGATGGTGGTACCTGTCAAAAGCTAAGTAAACCACATTCATGCTGCCTCTATGATCTACAAGGGTTGTCTGTTAAGTAAGGTTCCCATAGCTATGCAGTGGGCCCACTTTAAATAAACGGTAACCGGATTTTGTGGAGGTTGACAGCACTTGCAAGCTAAATAGGGATTGCAGTGGACACCTGTTTAGCTTTTATGATTATAAAAGGGGGGGAAGACAGGTGTTTTTTTTAATTAAACATTTTTTGTTGAATTATGTAATGTAAAGAGACGGATACAGTCTGTTTTTGGACTGAATCAGTTTTTGGAATGGGTTAGAAAAAATTAACTAGACTATAAGCACTTTTTGTGTAGAGATCACTACTCTTATATTAAAAAGTTTAAATACTGAGATTTTGGTTGTAACTGTATCCAACCAGTAGTTAACAAATGTTAAGGGACTAAGAAATATATTCGTTAAATAGGGGTATTCTTAAAAACGAGGTTCTTTCAATTGAGGTTAAACTCAGCTAAAATTCGTAATATAGGAGTTAGTTATAACCTCCAAATAAAAATATTGAACATGTCCAACCTCAATAATTCTAAGTAGGTTTTTAAGCATATATTATGTTTGTTATATGTTTTATTACTACAGATTTGGTAACAAAATTTATTTATGGAAAGTAAATATGTGCATAGTATTACCATACGTTTACATGTACGTTATTACCTTTTTTTCACAACATTGTTTAATCCATAACAAGACAGCAGTTTCAACATCCTGGAATTTGGGTTATTAGTCTTTTTACACTGACCAGAAAGTCCACATTTGTCTTCATATATTTTTTAATTTTCTAATTCTTTTTTTCTAGACTTCCTTGAGTGATAGCCTAGATAAGAATTTAATACGTAATACAGGGGTCTGGACCGTGGGAATGCGGTATTTAGTGGTTATGTTCGTTTTGAAGGGGTTTCTTGCTTTGGATATTCGTTATACAGGGGCAAGTAAATAACAAATAAAAAAATTACAAATTAAGAAAAACACACTAAGTATATGTTATATACAGGGTTTTATACGTATTTGTTCACTACATAGGGGTCAAGGTTATATGACGTTTTCAAGGAGATTGAAAAATAATATGTTATACCGGATAATTCGTTACATTGAGGTTCCACTGTAGTAGTAGTTATATAAGCTTACTTATCTCTTACTTATTACTTATTCACTTTACTAATAGTGAAAGAAAAGAATAAGTAGGTTTTGTACCACGAGGAACAAAACCATTTATTTTTTTCTTTCTGCAATAAAAATACCTTAACTTAATGAAGCTTTATAACAAGTTTTACCACAACTTTACAAAAATAATAACGGAGGTATATTAATTTACTTATTCTCCTTATGATTAACAAGGAGATGATTAAGTAATATTTCTATCACAAATAACAATTTTTTATTCCTTTCCAGTATAAATTATTAAATCTCAGCTACAAAGATTCAAAATAGTTTTTTGTTTTCAAAAAGGGATTAAGGGTTAAACACCTTTCAATAATAAATTAATTCTTTTTTTAGCTTTGAAAAAATTTACAATATATTTCCATAATAAAAATTAAATTAAATTAAATTTCCCATTTGTAAAATTGATTAAACTTACCAATTTAGTTTCTTCTCTGATTTCCTGATTGTCATCAACCACAATGACTCGGAGGAAATAGTCAATATGAGTTGCTGGATGTTGACATGACCATATTATTTTTTCAATAAGTTTTTTAGTGAAGTAAGTCCAAATCTCTTGGTAATTCTCAAAACCTACTTTAGCTACAGTAATATTATTTTTTAAATTATCAACCACGTTCTTCAACTCTTGTTTTTGATCATTTTGTATCAAAAATGTTGAGATTCCATCCAATAGTTTTAGAGGAGGGTTAGTGCAATGTTCTTTAGTGATAATACTGATTCCCCGAGCTGTCAACTTTTTCATCTCCCCCCTATTGTTCATACTAGATGAATTAAAGAGCTGACTTGGGACCTGGAAAAAGGAAATATTCCTTTTAGACGTGATAAACGTGTTAAGCTATAACTTAAAATAAAAATTAATGGTTTTTATTAGGGGTCTGCGGTGCACCGAAAAATCGGTACGGTACGGTTCCAGCCTTGTACCGAACCTCGGTACGGTACAAGAATTTTTTCGGTACGGTACAAATAAGGAAAAATTAAGTCACTATCCAGTCTAGGTTGCCATCAAATATAACTATAAAACATCTCCTGCCGAAAACATTGAATAAAACCCGACCGTTAAAGGCTTTATACTCTACAAGTAAAATAGAATTATAACACTGCCCAGATGTACGACAAATACTGAACGTAAGACTGACTCATAGCATGTTGGTGAATGATCATTTAAAATAAAACGATTTCACCAGGACTTCAGGAAAATCGGGCAACCAGCCATCTCCCTGCCGGCTCTAAATTATTGTACATTCCCAGCTTATTATCGTATCCACGTGTAGCAGCTTACGCGATCAGGGAACCGTTCCTCCTTTTGACGCAACAAAATAGTTGTACCAGTATGAAGCTCGTATTAGTCGTGTTTCAAATAGCGATGGGAATACTTGTGATTTTTCAATCACGATGAAAATCTTTTAAACTGTGATTCATGATTCTTTAAATTGATTCGTTCTTTTTCCTCTGACAGCCTGTTGACGATGTTAAATGACCAATAAAGAACTGTCATTTGCCGTATTGATCTCGCTCTTACACGATTTTCACTCAAATAAAATAAAAATCATAATGTTAAGGATATAATTGAATAAAGGAAATAAATAACTTTTATTTTTTTAACAATATGTTCTGTATTTCCTCATTAGTGGAACCCCTCAAATCCAAACTAATTGGGACTGAAGCCTGTTCTTCCAGGGAAATAAATACTACGCACTTATTTCGTCACTGTATTCGTGTGAACGTTTACCTGCTGATAATTGCGTATCTATAACAACTGACGTGGCTTGGAATTACGGTCGTGTGAAGATTTTCTTTATTTCAACAGTTAAAGCATTGATTTTATAATTACGAAGTATGTAAATTCAATGGTTAAAGATAACAGACTTTGAGTGAAAACCCCTGACTTTGTTAAACCTTGAAAAATAAGCTTATGTGATTAAATTTTTTTTTATTTCCAGGTATTTCATTTTTTGATTTCCCGAGAACATGTTCAGGTATGAGGGGTTCCACCGTAATTTTAAAATATTAACCACTTTATACTAAAATAACTATTTTAGTCTAAAGAGCCCTTTGACATTTTATGAAAATGTTTGATTTAATTTGAACAATTATTGTGATTGGTTGATTTAAAAATAATAAACCAGGACAATATAAAACATAGGTCTTGGCTAGGGAGTATTGACTCAGTATATTTTCTGTATTTTTGTTCTGCAATAAAATACATTATAGTTTTTTATTTTGTTTGTTCATCCTTAGTTTCATATAGACTTGAGAAGATTATTTCCTCTTATTAATTAGTTACAACATAAATTATAATGTTTAAATAATTATTAATATGTTTAATGTGATATGTTTTTCAAAGAATGGATTTAAATATCATATTACAGTTTGAAAATTAGTACAGTAAAATATTTCTTTTGACATTATATATCTTTTTTTAAATTCCTTTCTCAATGTTTTCACTAATTAAGTTCTGGAAAATACTTATGAATAAAAGGATGAGATCAGTCAATGTTACTAGCGGCATTATTCTCGTGTACCGTACCTTACCGAATTTGTACCGAGAACCGAGGTACAACAATTTGAACCGTACCGTACCGTACCGACCTCATAATTTCCTGTACCGCAGACCCCTAGTTTTTATGTCACATACTTTCATAAAACAACTGGATTCAGCTTAACTTAATCACTCAGACCGATGTATGTAATTTAATACCATAATGAATATTAAATAATTTTGATTTTAAGTTGAGTCTCCTACGACAGACAGATATCATCCGATCGCCTGACTGAGGTAATACTGTGACGTGACTGTGTCGTGATACACAATATTTAATTCTTTGTGGGCAGGGGCAGAAGTAATAATTCAAAATCTTTCCTAATAAGCAGGATTGGAGGAACTCCAATAATAAAAAAATCACAACTAATTGTAAAGGATTGATGATATTTTTCTTCAAGATAGTCACAGAGAGATTAAATGTTATTGAAAGTAATTGATGTAAAAAATGAGTAATTGATAAAAAAATGATGAGTTGATGTAAAAAAGCCATTTTGTTTTTAAATTGATCTAAGATCAGCTATTAGTCTGACTTAAGAAAAGTTCACAAAAAAATTTAAATGAAATGAGTTGTTGCCCACTGATTTGATACCAAGTCCGTTCACTAATGATGCTGTTGTACCAGTTGGTTAAGCAATGTAAATGTCTCATAAAAATATTGAAAGAAACTTGATATTAAAAAAGGGGCCTGGCTCCTCCATATATATATATATTAAGCCAAGTAGGTGAATAAAATATTTAATGACAATTGTATTTTTGGCATGAGTAAAACTGAGGTTAAAAGTAAAGAAATCGCCTATCAGCTACTTAACCTTCCATCAGGGCGCATCACGGAAGTGACCTCCAGGTCACTATATTTTTAATTATAAAACCATAGTTTTCTTTCTGCAGGGTTGGTGCCTGATGTACCTCACGCGTCTCTTTCGCGGAATAAGTTTCTGCAACCCTCACCCCTTTCTCAGCACTCAAGTCGTTCTTGGGGAGCGGTTTGCGTCACTACTGGAAGTAGCTTCCATGTGCGCCCTGTGATGTAACCAGTTTCCTGGGGCCTAGTTACTTGTGCGCCCTTTCGATTATATATTATATATTTATTATACTATGATTTCTGTCCAACAATTTTGATATTTATCTGATTTTACTAGATACTTGTTTCACTTATTGGTGAGAGGTAGATATCCTAACTGATTTTGGGTAAAAAATTACTAATTACCTCATGTTGCAAATCACATTGATGAACTTCATTTTTGGGGGTTGAACTTCGTAAGTAAAACAGGCAATAACCATTAAATGGTGTATCTTCTAGAAAATTTCCATCTGAAAATCAGTGATAAGAACAGAATTAATTTTGGTTTGATAATGCAACAATAACGAAATAAAAAGTTCTTCTACTTTTATTGTGCCTAATGTAAATTTATCCATGGTATATTTACAACAAGGACAATGAAAAATCAACACTATTTGATCATTATATGAATCCAAGAACGTTAGGCACCATTTATACAAGTGGTATTTAACAGTGACGGGTTTTTTGCATGAAATATTTCCCTGTTTTTTTGTGTATTCAGACGAGCGGTATTAAAACACCAATAACTACGATCAGATCAGTGTTCCTCTAGATGTAACTGATGGAACATATCAACCAATCTGACAGTATAATTGTGGCAAACCTCCTTTATAAGAAGATAAAGAAAAGGAAAGATAGAAGAAAGTACTGGGTACGTCCTGTCTTAAGTTCACGTGTTCTTGAGGGGGACTTCATGCTAGATTTTGCTAGACTGCATCAAGACAAATTCTTTGTGTATTTCCGTATGTCAGTTAACAGTTTTGATGAACTAGTGAACTGTTTATCGAGAAAGCTGCAAATAATGACATGAATATGAGATCTGCAGTGTCATCTTGCGAAAAGGTGGCAACTATTGACTGATGAACTTTTCTCCTATACGTCGGCTTTAGCCCATGTAGGAAATGTTTCATATTTCGTTTGATAATATTTTTAATGTCTGTGTATTTTTTCCTAAATAAACTGATTTCAATTTCAAAAACTTTAAGGTAAACTAATTTTAAAATTTTTTTTACTTAATTGCTGTTTAAGTCAATACATCTGTTGCGGCAATCGGATTTTGTCCGTCTTCCTTCAGCAAAATATCTGCAGGACACGCATAATTTATAAGACCCTGAATTTGATATTCCACATTTGTTGTCATTTATTTAACAGATATAAATAGTATCTGATGAGTGGAAAGCAAAATTAGTTAAACAAATATCAATAAGAAAATTTTGAATTTAATATTAATAGTTTTTTAGTGAACCAAATTTGTTCATAAATTTACTGAAAAAACTGAACCACACTTGCTGTTTCAGTGCTCGGTAGGCCCATATTTATGCATATCTAATATTGGTTTGAATTGGATTTCAAATTGGGAACACAAATTTTCATGACCAAAAAAGGTGAAAGTGTAGGACTTACAAATACTTACATGGAACGCTATCAGAACCACAATAGTAATGACTTCCAGATGAACTTGATCGTGATCTAAGTGACGGAGATTTTGGCTCGATTCTATCCTCCATGACCTATAACAGGAAAATTAAAAATTGATCGAAAGACCTTAAACTCATTGCCAAAGAAATTAGAATTTAATAAGGCTGAACATTAAATAATAAGTGAATTTCCATTGATTGGAATTAATTTTGATGATTCAACCTAGGCTTAATCATGGGTTAAATGAGAAGATTATATCAATGTACTTATTCTGCATAAGAATATCATGGGAAAAGAATCTCAGTAGCCGCTTCACATAGAGCAAAGAAAATACTAGAAATAGTTTGTTTCTTTTATTTCAATGGTGTTAATTAATATTTTAATTATAAGTAACAATCTCTAGAATTAAATTTTTTGAGTACAAATCTCCCAAGCCCTCCCTTGGGAAAAGTCATTTGCCTGGTTTACGATATCATCCAAATAAATTTTACACATCTCTTTTTTATTCATAGTATATCTCCTGAATTGAATAATTGACTAATACATATGTGTATATATATAAAAAGGTAACTGAACTGTCATCAATAAATTCTTGAAAATAAATTTCAAGGACTGTTTGAAGACAGGCCAGTAACATAAGCTTTATTGACATATAAAATGCTTCAAATAGTCTTGTTTATGTATTTAAATAATAATGTACAAAATAAATTAGTTAGATACAAAGATAAAGTTAAATACTAACTCTTAAAAAGTACTGTACAGTCCAGTTTATCCAGATTAATGTGGCAAGGTCTCGATCAGGATGATCAGATTAGACTAGATTAGATCAGATTTGAAACTATACTGAAAATATACCATTATAGACATCTACATCACATAGACAATGATCGTGAATAGCGCCAGCATATTAGTGCTGCAGACTGCATATAACCTCTGTACAACAACATAGCTGCAAAATATTGCAAGCGTTTAACGTGTTATAAACTTGTTTTAAATTTTACTAAAAGTTAAAAAGTTATTCCAATTAGTTTTAGGTTGGAAATAAAATGCTCATCTCGCGTCTAAAACAACGTTCCTTTTACAAACACTCATGACCACAGATTCAGTATGCTCTTTGACCGTAAAAATAATTCTGAAACAAACAACAACTATACATCTAACCTCAAACACCTTACTTCGACAATTCAGTATTGAAAACCGCTCCTGCATGTGCCAGGTTTAGCACTCTGCTTAGGAAAACCCCCAATATACAGAGTGTGTTCATCATTAGCAAAGTACTGCGGTTTCATCTAAAATTTTTAAGAAGCTTGAGATAAAATTCACATCTTCACGGTTGTTTAACCCTTGAAAGGTTCACCGTCGATTAATCAACGCCACTGCCCAGTCTTCGAAGGTTTACCGTCTATCAATCGACGGTAGGTAAGTTTTTACAAATAGCAACGTTGTGAATAAATTTTCGGTTAAAACTATATTGAATATAGTATCGTTGTACTCTACAGGTTATAAGCTTTCGGCCGATGTCTGTCTCGTGTGTCTTACCCTATGCGACAGAGTTCTGCGTGAGTTAGATTATCTGTCTTCTGTTGCACGGTTCATTTAATTTATGATGGGTTTTTATTTTCAGTGCTTTGTGGAGGAGCGAACTTAGAGAAATTGTTTGAAAAACATTTTTTATCAATATCAAGTGGATACACCCATCAAAACCAAAATAAAGATGAAACTTACTATTATTTTATTACAGATTATTTATGTAGATTAAATTGGCATATAATATGTTATAGTTACTTTATTTTTAGTATTCTATATGAATTTTAAAAATAAATTCAGCGAAAGTGTCAAAAAGGGTGAACCTCAAGGGGTCCAATAATAAACTGTTGGAGGGTTAAAATTTGTTTCAAAACCTGACTTTACTATACTTATCATCACACTAATTTGAGTAGAATAAACACTCATTACATAAGGTTTCAAAATTGGATTTCCAAATCTTGATTCACAAATATTATTTCTCAAGTCAATTTCAGTATTCCCATTAGTTAAACTTTTAAGGCCATTATATTGCTCTTGCTGTCTATATTGTTGTTGATCTTGTCTTGTTTGTCCTTCATTAACATGAAAATCACTCATTGCTGGTCTTGGATTGATCTGAAATTCATCAGACTGCTTTTGTGAATTCTGTGAGAATGATATTTTTCTTGGATAGGTCTGTGACTGGGTAAAATTTGCTTGTTTCTGTGTTTTATTATTGTTGTGTCCAATAGTGGTCTCCCTTTCCTTTATTACATCATCTAAAAATCTAAAACAAAATATAAATAGTTATTAGTAAACTGATAATTTTTCCCATATTTTCCCTTTGTAGTAATAACAAAAAATTATTATATTACATTCTAATTCAATTTAAATACCTCTTGGATATGTATTAATGAAAGTACATATCAAATTTACTTTACATATACACATTCAAAAACTTAAAACATTAGCTGGGGAATGTCCAGCCAAACTCTTTGTCCAATGTAATCAGCAATCAAAGTCCTGTATTTATATAATATTAGGTACACTATAAAACAAACACTCCGTGCCCTCAGCAAAGGTATTCAATGTAACAACCCTTAGAAAATCAAATTTTTTTAATTTAGAAGAATACCTAAAGATAAAATGGGCATGGATTGCCTATATATAAAATGTTGTCACTTGGACAATCAATTGGCATGGACTGTTGTAGCACTGCACTCATCAACAAATAAATATCCCCGTTGCAGCAGACTTGCGTACTCAGCGAATTCCAGAATCAATAATAATATATACGTAATAGGTTTGATCAGTATCCATAAGAGTTTGTCTCCATAAGATTAACATGGGAAAGAGTATGCAGGTTTGCTGATGTGAGGAACACTGAAAGTAGACATTTTTAACATAAACCATTTTTATTTTGACCTTCAACAACTGTCCATAAATAAAGGAGTTTGCCTATTCTCCATATGATTAACACGGGAAAATAGTTTGCAGGTTAGCTGCCATTGTAGACAAATAAACCATGATTTTTTTTAGCATAAATGTATGGTTCTCAACAACATGAAGCTAAATACCAAGCCCCATCCAAAATATAGTTTAATTAGTGAAATATTATTTTTCTTATCCTCCATAAGATTAACATTGGAGCCCCAAAATACAACGTACTATGTTTAGTTTTTTTAATATCTCGGTAACCATGGGAGAAAAGGCAAAGCTTTAAGTACTAAATTAAGTAGTATCTGGATCTGATTTTAATGGTAAAGAAAATATGTCAACTTTTTAAGATAGCAGATAAAAACTAAAATAAAAAAAACGATTTTGAAGTACAAAACTTCCCCAAACTACCTGTTCCAATTAACTGATTTTTGCACATTTGCACTATTTTTACCAGACTAAGCATACAAAAGAAGTAAGAATTAATAAGTAATTACTTACGCGCACAAGTCAGGATTTGGAAATATTGATATTGTAGACTGATTGTCATCATCAAAGTCGTCTTCTCTTTCTTCATTGTAACAACTATTTGATTGAGTACAGAAGTGTTTCAAATCCTGTGTTTTCATTAAAGACTCCATGTCCATAGATATTGGTAATTTAGTCTTCGCTTTTTGTGTAGAGAGTACAACAGGTGTGGCGTTAAAAGCAATATTACTTTGTTTTGTTCTATCGCTACTACTTATTCTGCTCTCAAATTTTATTGTATTGTTTAATTTTCTAACAGGATAAGTTTGGGGTTGTTTAAAAGATGGGTCATTAGGCGGTTCAATTTTTCTTGCATTATTATTATTAATAACTTTTCTAGTAGGAATTTGAAGGTCTTTGATTGATGGAACTGTCTGGTTATCTGCATATTTCAATTTATTTTGATTAAATGGATTATTTTTTCTTTTTAAAAGATCCAATTTGGACAATTTTGGCTTTATAACTTCACAGTTTGGTTTTTCCTTTAATGAGTTGTCAATCCCTTCGTAACTGGATATAGAGGATTTTGAGTTAACTTTCGATGATGGATTATATACTTTTGGGACATTTTTTTCCTCCTTATGAAGTTGATCTACAAGAAAATTTTGACCTTTGAAGCTGCAGTTTTCAGTTGACTTTAGAGCTTGCATTCTTGAGTATGTTCTTCCTGATCCTTGAAACTTAACACTCATTGGGTTAACATCTCTTGACCTGTCTATTTGTTTTGGTTGTTCAACATTTGATTCAATCCTTTGTAGATTAATTGGAGTCGGATTAACCACAGTCTTCTGTTTTTCTTCTTTCATGTCATCAATTACACAATCAATTTTTGTGAGACTTACTGTGCAGTCTGGAAAGCAACATTATGAACATTACAAAAGATTAAACATCAAATTAGTTGTCATTATTAATAAGAGAGAGAAAAAAAACTGTTGTGAATTTGAAAATTTTGTAATTGCTGCTATAACATACCAAATGATATCTAATTGACAAAAATTTCAATTTTATTAAGTCCTACTGGTTTTACAATCAGTAAAACCACTACATTTCATCTTCAGCTTTTCAGGAGATTGGGAATTCCAAAAAATAACTTTTTAAAACAACTTATTAAATAAACGGTACCAGTGGACTGACACATACTTTCTCCCTTCAGTAAATTCAAAAAAGACAATATATAATAAAACTATCATGTTCTACAAAGTTAATCTAAATATCATTTAACAATTTACTGTTTCAAAAATAATCATCCAATTTCTAAAAATAAAAACAAGAGAGACAAAGTTAAATTAATTGTTCAAATTGTACGGGGTAATACCTCCCCGGTAATACCAAGCTTTTTTGAGCTGGTTTTGTTCGGTGATTTGACCTTACATTTCATACCAAGTTTCATGGAAAACGGTTGGAAAATAAGGAAGAAATTTATTTCTTAATATTCTCCTTAAGAATAACATTGGGCGCTTTCAGACAACGTACTGCGTTTATCGTGGGCAGTAAATTTAACTTTTCTCTGGAACCGTTAGTCGTAGACAAATAATTCAAAATACTAATTTGTTTATTTTTTTAAGCTGGTTTCAATGGTGCCAGTCAAGTTGTACTTTACTTTTATTCTTTTCGCTGAAAATTAAAAAATTTGATTTTTTTGATATTTTATAGCCCATAACTTTTAAACCGTCATTTTTACAGACATGCGGGTGGTGTCAAATTAATAAGTACTCTGTGCACTATAACCTATCAAATTTGAATCAAAATCGTAGAGCCGTTTTTGAGAAAATTGGATTTTTCACGTTTTTCAGGGTTTTTAGGGGCGAACTACCCTTAAAAATCAAAAATTCAAAAAATGAAAAAAACACCTGGAGACTATAAATATACATGCCAAATTTCATCTAAAACGGACCAACGGGGTAGGCTGTGGCACTGTACACATCCAGACACACACACACACACACAGACACACGGACGGACAGACATCACGTCAAAACCCACTTTTTTGGATTCAGGGGACCCCAAAACGGATATATCCACCCTCAACTCAAATTCGAAAATTTTGACGAAAACAATACTTTCTCCATATACTATGTATAAGGGGAGAAAGTAAAAGTCTAGTGAAGCACTAGTGTGCATACTAGCTAAGTCTAGTAGGACACACTCCACTGTAGTGAGTGTCCTCCTACCAACAACCGACCGCGTCGGGCCCGTACGCTTTTAATAAAAAAATGTAATGTTAAGCCTAAATGTGGACTCTATGTTTTTCGTGTATTAAGTGTTTTTTACATGCGTTTAATGTTTAAAAACTTTGACAACGTCGTGTGACCGATATGTAACCGTTTTCCTCAAGCTGACTACACGTGAACATGTCACAAGAGTAATTGACGAAACCGGTCGTGTTATATAAAAGTGAACATTTGAGCTACTGGCGATAAGGTAACTTAAAACCATTAGATTTAATCTCACAGCTCAGGGGCAAGAACAAATAAAAAATATTTAAGTTATTAAAAAGGATGATTTAAGTCAAAAGCTGATTCAGCATATGTACTTTGTCGATTCCTCATCAGATAAGGTTAAATCGTACTTTATTTGTTTGTTGTACTTTGTTTATTTGTTTTTATGTATTATTAGCTAAAAAATATTATGTGGGCTATAGAAGTAAGCTTTTATTAACCTCTACATTAAATGGGAGATAGATTTTGGTACTTTTTTGTCAACTGTCCGTAGTTAGTAAATTATAAACCAAGGTATTAACGGGTTTATAATAATTGATTAACTGATTTATAACCAAAAGTAATAAAAAAGACTACGCTAAATGTTTTATTATAGTTTAGATTAAGCTTATTTGGTATTTGGCCTCATTTGGGGGAACCTTTTTACTTTATATTTATTTTTATTTATTATAAAAATCATAATATTTTATTTATATTTTATATTTATATTTTATTTTATGAAAAAATTTACATATATATATATATATATAATATTTATTTAATTTTATAGTTACTTCATCTCCTACTATTTTATGTTCCAATGTTTTTCACTGTGATTTATCATTAAATTGGAAATAGGTCACTCATCTGAAAATCACTCTTCCCCCACCCATCCATATCTTATAAAAGTCCATAAAATGTTTTCTACTATACAAATTGTTTTCTAGACATTTATAATTTCATCTCACCTTCAGGCAAAAAATGTAGATCTGTAATACTACAGTCCAAATAAAAATTGATGACATTTAAATAATTTAATTCAGCTTTACATTTTATTTCACTATCAAAATTTTTATCTTCAAGAATATGGCCAGAAAAATGTACATGAGACTTAGAAAAGTATGAATCCAAATTAGATGACTTGGAATATTTACTAGATGCAACTTCCAAGACTGATTGGGTGTTAAAATTTTGACTTTGAGGCCTTAATACAGTCTGATTTTCAACTACAGACTTCTCTGAAAACACTTCAGCTTCTGAAAATAAGAATGGTAAAATTTAACGATTATAACTATAAGATAAAATACATAGTAAGAGTATTGTATGTTTACACACGTATGCTTCTGCACCACTGACCACCATCAACACTTATTTGCTTTCCTGAAATGTCCCGTGTAATCTTAGGCGCATGTTGCGTGGTAGTCCTCGACAATTCGCCCATCATGTGTTGGGTGTCGTCTGGAGGTGACCGTGCAACCATCTCTCGATGGTTGCATGGTCACCGGCACGGTTACCGTACAACATGCACCAAAAACTACGCGGGACATTCCAGAAAAACAAGTAAGTGTTAGTATTGAATGTTCTCTAGTTTTTGAGACCTTTGAATACAGTAAAATTTTACATGCTAACGATTGAAACCATAGTGAAAAATAATTTTTACATTTAATAATAGCGCTGTATCTTAAGCGGATGTGCCAAATTAAGTCAATTCTTGGTACTACTGGTTCTTGGATGAAGTACCTACCAGCACCCCGTGGACTGATGTTAAAAATTCTATGTAACACTGATCTGAGCCTGATCGTGTGTTTAAAATATTTTTTTGCATGTTATTTTGTTGAGGAAGTTAAGTTGGAATTGATAGTTCCATATTTGATAGTTACAAATTTATATGTAAAATGTCTATGTTTATTTTAGTTACTATTTGGTATTTAAACTGTAACTGATTAGGTTGAATGATTTTTAGTGATTTCGTGGAACAATAAATTAAAATTAGTTTATTTTCATCTCTGTTCATCTCTTCAATAATTCCAGCTTTCCTGTCAGTTCTGGGAATTTTTTAATTATATTATCAATGGTATAAGGATAGTTAAAATTCAATGATATAGTTATTAGTCAGAAACCGGGCACGAAGTTTAAAAAAACGAAGATTTAATAATACAAAATTTGTCCGTATTTGCAATAAGGACAAATACTGATGTACCTGGATAAGGCACTGAACTGGCGAGAACATATAAATAGTTTATTCCAAAACCGCAAAGAGCGTTTCTTCCTTGCAGAATACCTGCAAGGAACCTGCACAACACAAGTCTTAATTATAGCCTATCAACCACTACCTTTCCTTACCTTGTTCACTCTCACCTTTCCTACAGAATGAGGTGAAAAAAATGAAATGAGGTGAAATTTATCCTTATAGTGATTTACATGGCAGAAAATTTAAATGAAAATAAATAATAGAAATCTATGGCAATAATAACCTAAACAACGAAGTATAAACTTAGCCAATACATAAGGAAAGGCCGACATGGGCAGGAGCCTGTGCGTAGGCCTGAGTTGAAGCACTAATCATATTTATAATGTCCGACAGTAATTAGATTTGCACATTGGGGAAAAGATATCAAAATTAAAGTTAGAGTTAAACAGAAAAAATATGAGTGTAAAAAACAAACAAACAAAAATTTATATTGGATGAAGAAAGAAAAACTAGAAATAGAAAAACAAGACAATAAGACTGCCCGCAAGATGAGAAAAGAAGAAATAAAAAAAATTAAAGCAACAATTTGGACCTGAAACAAGAAACACTAAGCATACTTAATGGGAGGGGGAGTGAATGTCAAGTCTAGCATCAGTGCCCCGGTCGACTGTAGGTTGCTGTGATAATGGTTTCGGCCTCTTCTATGCCTAGGTCTATAAGAAATTCTTTACATCTTTTTTTCAAAGATAAAACTGACGGCGAATTTAAAATATTATGAATGGGGAAATATTGAATTAAGTTACGATACAAGATACTGGAAATGTAAAAGGAATTCGTTTTTGAGACTGATCTGGTTAACTGAAGGACAGATATTGAAAAAGTTTGTGCATATCGGGTATTGTTCGTATCGGGTATTGGGTTATGGGGTAATTGTGCAAGGAGATATTTTGAAAGGGCGTTTAGACTCCAAAATAGAGCCATAAGACTAATTTCCAATTAATTCGAAGAAAAGTGAGTTGTTAGATAATATTTTAGGAAGCTCGAATCTTTCTTCTTTCTTTTGAAGATAGTTTTTACTATTAAAAACATGAAAATTCCAAATTTTTTTTAATGGCTATAACGATTTCAATTATTTTGGTCCCAAAAATATGACACCCCAATAAAAACTATACAAATTATAGGAATTCACTGATTACTATTATAAAATGTAATTTGATTCAAAATAGCTTCTTAAAACTTAATTAATCTGATAGTGTATTAGTTGTAAGGTTATTCTATATCACTGTGAAGATCGTATACATCAGTAAATAAATGAAACACCGCTAAGTGCCATTCAGAATACAGTCCGCACCATCAAAGCTGCCGCCCTGTTATTTTCCTTGCATCATTGCACTTTTCATTCGGAACCATTTTGGATAAACCAGAATATCGGATAAGCAAGCACTGGGTAAACCAGGATTTAGTGTATTAAGATTTTAAACCTTACCGGGCGGCTGACGACATTTCTCGCAGCACAGTAGGGTGGCACGGCGCGGTAAACGAGTTTATTCGCGATCAATAATTTTGCCACATTTACTATGATGTAGTTTGCGAAACAACTGATAAGAGTGCATTGTTATGTTGCTTTAGCCTCTATGCACTCACAAAACCAATATGGCAGAAATATTTAGTGACTGAAATTAGTTTCTAGGCAACTTTGGCCCGTATTTGTGCGCTCCCGCACTGCTTTTAACAAGAAAACTCACAAGTCACTACGGCCACCTTTTTTCACTTTCGCTGGTTTCGAAAAAACAATTTTTTCGATGAATATACAATATTGTATAAACGCTTTCATCAAAGACTGCAATGCGCTCCCATATTACGGGTATGGTATTAAAAAAACTGAAGGCATTTATTTAACACTTTCTCCCAAAAATTGTTAGTTGTTAAATGATACGGAATGACTCTGGTCCCATCACAACCGGAGTTTTAGTGTATGTAAAAAATTTATATCTCACTTGTTATTTGAAATAATGCAATATAACTTAATTAGGCTAAGATATACTTAATATTTCCAAATTTCTTTTTTCAAATGACAAGTAAACAAGCACTTATCCTCACCAAGATCAGCTTAACCATGATAAAACTTGTTACAATTATAGTTATGATATAGTAGTTCCAGTTAGTTTTAAGCACCAAAAATTCCTTACCTCTTAATGGAGTATTTTTTTTATCCACAGTCTTTGGAATACTTGAATCATGTTTTAAGGCGTTATTTTTTAAAGTACATTCATCCTGCTCCAAACGTCTTAGCACGATTACAGGATGCCTTGACGGAGAAAGTGTTGCATTCGATCCAGGACTCTTTGAATTGGGACTATCAGATTCTACAATAAAAAAGGTTATCATACTACAGTCTTTAATTATTTGTTGTTATAACTATCAAAGACGAAGAGCGAAGTGAAAGACCCAGCATATTGACTGCTGATCTTTTCGAAAAAATGTCAATGCCGTAGTCCAAAAAAAAAGAAAATTCACAATATTGGAACTTTCTGAGTTTTCCACAATTTTGCCAAATCATCATTGAAAAGCTTAGTTCTGTTATGTGAAGTTTTAGTTTTCCAGACTCCAGCCTCAAGTTTTTCGACAAGTTCGGCAGTCCCCATACACCCCCAGTCACAAAGCTCCCGATAAATTTCTATTGGTTTACAGTACTTACAGTCAGAAACCTTATATGTGCACGTAAACCACAGTTGGCAGCATTTTTAACTAATGCAGAAATTTTAACCTGCCACAATAACTCAAGGGAGTACATTACGAGCCTCTTAATAGCACGGTCAGATACAGACTGATTTGCGTATCACCCTGTCACCAGACGGACAGGTTAGCTCTACCCCTTCTGGACACAGGCAAACATGTAATAAAATTTCTGGTTAGCCTTCATACAATACTATTAACTGCTTAATCCTAGAAGTGGCAAAATTGTAATTCGTGACACATTTCAAATTCACTAAGAAGTGGCATTTGTTGCCTCCGTGTTGCCCTCTGGGAGCAGATACAGGAATTTATTGTTGATACAGTTAACTATTCTCCTGCTAGAGTATGCTTTATAGCCAAGTAAGCTCTTTCTCTGACTATGTACAGTGCCAAGTTGGTTTAGGCGTGTCGCTGAAAAGCGAAACGTTCAAAGCCAAAAAAAAGGTGAGGGAAATGCTTTGAATCCCGACCATGAGCAAGCCCACCTTAAATAAATGGTGACTGTCTTGGGTAGTTGGGTTGGGAAGTTGATGGCATTTGTAGACTGAATTGGGATTGAAGTGGACAGATGTTTTGATTCTTTAAGATTGTATGGCTAAGGGGGTCATGTTTTTTGTATTTTTATTAATACCTAATATTTTAAGAAGATATACATAATTATTTTTATGTTACAGTTAAAGGTTAAAAACTTGTTCCGTAGCGGCGTACGTGCCATTTTCAGTGTTTGCCATGGCTTGGCTCGGTGAGCATCGGGCGTTTGTTGTGGAGGAGTTTATTAAAAATGGCGGTTCTGTGATTTCTACTCAACGAGCGTTTCGGATTCGATTCGAACTTGGCCGACGTGATAGTGTTCCTGACGCGAAAACGATTAGACTGTGGATGTCAAACTTTAGACAAACAGGGTCAGCACTAAAAAGAAAACCAACTGGCCGACCTCGTACTGCAATAACACCAGAGAATGTGGCGCGAGTGAGAACATCCATCCAACAGTCTCCAAAGCGTTCAGCGGTTAAACATGCAGCTGCCCTGGGATTGTCAGAAAGGAGTGTAAGGAGAATTCTGCATAAAGAACTTCATCTGCATCCCTACAAAATAATGGTTGCGCAAAAGTTGTTTGAAGAAGATTATGAAACTCGCAGGGCTGCATGTGATGACATTTTGCAGAACATTCCCCCAGATGCTGTCTTCATTTCTTCTGATGAAGCCCACTTCCACTTGTGTGGAACTGTTAACAAACAGAATTTCCGCTACTGGGCTGCAGAAAATCCTACGGAACTCCACCAACAACCACTATACAGTCCAAAAGTCACAGTTTGGTGCGCCGTTGCGGAATTTGGTGTGTGGGGACCGTACTTTTTTGAAGAAGAAGGACAAACAGTAACGGTCAATGCCGATCGCTATTGTCACATGATAGAGACATTTCTCCGACCCAAGATCAACCAGTTTGTTTTAGACCATGAGGAAGAAGAAGTTTGGTTCCAACAGGATGGAGCCACAGCTCACACTGCTCGGCGGTCCATGGAAATGTTAAGAGAGTTGTTCCCTGGACGTCTTGTTTCTTCAAGAGGAGACATTTCCTGGCCTCCAAGGTCACCCGACTTATCACCTTGTGATTTCTTTCTGTGGGGCTACCTAAAGGCTGAAGTGTACAAACATCGCCCCAGAACTCTGCAAGAACTAAAAGATGCCGTTAGGCAGGAAGTGGCAGCCATTCCAAGGGAAGTTACACGAAGAACTATAGACAACTTCAGGGAAAGACTTCGTGAATGTATTAACAATGGGGGACATCATTTATCGGACATAATTTTCAAAACCAAATAAAGTGTACTAAATGATGTCAAATGGCATCATATAGGCTATTCACAAATATAAGTAATTGTTCTGTATGTTTCTTATTCTTTTTGCAAATGCCTATTGAAATCAGGGAGGTTTTTTTGCCGGACCCTGTACCTACTGGAGAATAAACTGGAAATTGGACAAAATTTGTAGCCATCAGAAATAAGAAACTACGGATTTTTAAGCATCAATTAATGGAACCTAATCAGGTGGAGCAAAATTTATCACTTAAGAATAGATTTTAATCTTAATTAATAGAATTATTTTATTTATATAATTTTGAATTAAGTTATGTGATATACTCACTGGAACAACAACTTTATTGTACCGGTACCTAAAATAATTGATGAATTGTATGTTAAGAGTTGGCAAAGAATTTGGAATGAAGTTGAACAAAGGAAAAACTAAGGCGATGAGAATAGGTAGAGAAGTTCAGGTTAACATAACCTTAGAAGGAGTACATATACAACAAGTGAAAACTTTTAAATACTTGGGAAGTTTGGTCAAATGGAATGGTAGCTGCACGCAGGAAATAATAAGCAGAATATCATTAGGGAGAAGTGCTTACGTGAAAGTGAAAGGTCTGCTAACAGCAAAAAGAATACCATTAGAGTTGAGGAAAAGATTTGCTAAATGTTTTGTCTGGAGTGTGGTGCTTTATGGATGTGAGTCATGGACAATTAAAAAAAGGGAGGAGAAATACCTGGAGAGCTTTGAGATGTGGTTGTGGAGAAGAATGCTGAAGGTGAAGTGGACGGATAGAATGAGAAATGAAGATGTAGTAAATAAAATAAAGGAGAAAAGGAAACTGATAACAACGGTAAGAAGAAAAGCATGTTGGTTGGGACACATACTTCAAAGAAATTGTCTGCAAACAAGGATTTTGGAAGGATGGATTGAGGGAGTAAGGGGAAGGGGGAGAAGAAGGATTGGAATACTGGACGATATTAATAAAGGAAGGAGATTCCAGCAACTGAAGGAAGATGCTCAGGACAGAGAAAAATGGAGAGCGTCGTGCAGTTGAAACCTGTCAGTCTGATAGATCCACAAAAGAAGAAGAAGACCTAAAATAACTCATATTATTCCTTACCTCGGTATTGGTGAAACTTTACAATATTGCTTTCGATGGATTTTTGTGGACTCAGTGAATTTTCCCTGCAATCATAGGGTGGAGAAAAGAGATTCCTCATGTCCGTACATTTCCTTTTTTTAAGTACATTATCTGTTAATATAACAAAAATCATCATCAGAAATGTCTAGAGATAGAAGTCTCATTAGATGCTATAAATTACGTTACTGGTACGTAGGGGTCTGCGGTACAGGAAATTATGAGGTCGCTACGGTACGTTACAAGAGAATAATGCCGCTAGTAACATTGACCGATCTCATCCTTTTATTCATAAGTATTTTCCAGAACTTAATTTGTGAAAACATAGAGAAAGGAGTTTAAAAAAAGATATACAATGTCAGAAGAAATATTTTACTGTACAAATTTTCAAACTGTAATATGATTTTTTAAATCCATTCTTTAAAAAACATATCACATTAAACATATTAATAATTATTTAAACATTATAATTTATGTTATAACTAATTAATAAGGGGAAATAATCTTCTTAAGTCTACATGAAACTAAGGATGAACAAACAAAATAAAAAAACTATAATGTATTTTATTGCAGAACAAAAAATACAGAAAATATATTGAGTTAATACCCTTAGCTAAGGATTCATTCGACCTACGTTTTATACTGTCCTGGATTATTATTTTAATTTAACCAATCATAATCATTGTTCAAATTAAATTAAACACTTTCATTGAAGGTCAAAGGACCCTTTAGACTAAAATAGTTATTTTAGTATAAAGTGGATAATAGTTTAATATTACAGAGGAACCCCTCAAATCTGAACACGTTCTCAGGAAATAAAAAAAAGAAATAGCTGGAAATAAAAAAAAATTAATCACATAAACTTATTTTTTAAGGTTTCAAGGTTGAAGTCTGATATCTTTAACTGTTGAAGTAAAGAAAATCTTCACACAAACATAATTCCAAGCCACGTTAGTTGTTAGCAATACGCACTTACCAGCAGGTAAACGCTCACTAAACTAGACACTGACAGTAGACAGACGCGATACACATCCCAGTAAGGGTGGGGGTAGGGGGAGAGTGATTTATTTTTTGCACAGGCTCTACTAGACTAGAAACAATGGCATGTCATGGTATGTACATCTACCCGCCAAGGTCACTGCCCTTATAAAATTATTGAGTCACGCACAGCTTGTTTAACACCAATCACTGGGTTTCCCGTCGTTTACATACAGTGACAAAATAAGTGTGTAATATTATTTCCCGGGAAGAAAAGGCTTCAGTCCCAATTAGTTTGGATTTGAGGGGTTCCACTAATGAGGAAATTCAGAACATATTAAAAAAATAAAACGGTTTATTTATTTTCTTTATTCAGTTATATCCCTAACATTATGATGTTCTGTTTAATTTGAGTGAAAATCCCGAAATAGCGAGATCATTACGGCAAATCACAGTTCTGTAGGTCATATAACATTGTCAACAGGCTGACAGAGCAAAAAGAAAGAATAACTTGAAAATATCATGAATCTTAGTTTAAAAGGTTTTCACAGTGATTGAAAAAACACAGGTAATCCCATCACTATTTGAAACACAACAAATACGAGCTTCATATTGGTACGATTATTTTGTTGGGTCAAAAGGAGGAACGGTTCCCTGATCGCGTAAGCTGCTAAAGGAGGATACTATAATAAGCTGCAAATGCACAATAATTTAGAGCCGGAAGGGAGATGGCTGGTTGCCTGATTTTCCTGAAGTCCTGGTGAAATTGTTTTGAATGATCATACACCAACACGCTTACGTTCTTACGTTCAGTATTTGCCATACATCCGGGCAGTGTTGTAATTCTATATTACTTGTAGAGTATAAAGCCTTTAACAGTTGGATTTTATTCAATTTTTTCGGTGGGAGATGTTCCATAGTTATATTTGATGGCAACCTAGACTGGATAGTGACTTAATTTTTTACTTATTTGTACCGTACCAAACTTGTACCGTACCGAGGTCGGTACAAGGCTTGGAACCGTACTGTACCGATTTTTCGGTGCACCGCAGACCCCTCGTAGCTAGTACTGTGAAAAACCCTGCTAACAAAATATTGTTTGCTAGTAGTTTTTCATATAGTATATGCTCTCTAGCACATTTCAGATGTCTTTGGTTTCCCCTTTTACTGTCTGGATGGTTTTTATACCTACAGCTGGAAATAAATAATGTGTTTGTTTGATCGTCTGTTTGTGTATACTGTTGTGAACGAAAACAACATATGTTGTATCAACATTTTTATTTTTGGTCAAAATCCCATCACACACTCTCTATAATGTAAGTAATAATTTGAATGTGTTTCTTATACAAAATTAATCTTTATTTGTTATTTGTGGAAAAATTAAAAAAATATATATTTACTTCCCTGAGGGAAATAGGTTAGATCATGGATATGTCCAAAGGTAATGTTTTCACTTCATCTAAACAAGTTTTCTTATTCTTTTATATTAAAAATGCAATACATAGCTCTGGTGGTTTCTATGGAAACCTGTTACATAACTTTCTATCTTACAAATCGTTCCACTATCCACTATCGTTACCCAAAATTCATCCGGTCCAAACTTGAGCCATCTAATCCGAAAAAAACCTTTAACACACACCTTTACAGACTAAGGGCAGGAATTTACTGAGTTCACTGTGACTGACACTTTAATTTTTTAGACAGTTATACTATTGATTAAAAATATTAAATTATTTTTTCACTTTAACTAATCATTGTTTTGATTGGGATTGTGAAACACTACAATCTTTTAGTCAAGATATTGATTTTAAGTTCTTTGTAAAACTTAAACAATTTCAGAATTAAAGTTGTAAAAAAATTAAAATGTACAGAAAATTCCCTAAAGATCTAAAAGTGAAGGATTCCAATTTCATACAGACCAATTTCCTGTTTATCGAGCCCAGACTCTAGTAAAGATCTCTTGTTATTTATCCTCGGTTGACCCGATAGTTCACTGTTTTCACTTGACGTGGAGGAGTCTCTGTTACGTAATTTTTTCCCAATCAGTTTTTCCCCTGTTAGAAACAAAAACATATTTTTCCTCATTACTTATAACAAATAAGTAGTCGGTTTGTGGCAGGAGTTTGGATGAAATAATCTAAAAAAAGTTGTGGATTGGCTAGAAGCAAGATTAAAATGACATTTTAATAGATTTTTTCAGAATAAATTCTGTAAATAATTTATGGTCTCCCTTTGTAAAGGAAAAAATAATGAACTTATTACTTTATAAACAAAAAGAAATAGTTTAAGGTTTTAATTATTATTTTCAAACTTTGGCTGTTCGATTTTTCAATTGTTGTTCATGTTTACGATAAATATTTGCCATTTCACACCTATTTTCTAGGTCTGTGAGTAATTACACGTACCTATACAGCTTTTTATTGTTGCAAATGATATCATGATACTTTGTTTAGGTTGTTGTTTTTTTACATTCCTAAAATATGAGAGGATTTTCGTTCTAGCGATATTAGGGATTTATTAGATGGTGAGTTAAGTGAAATGGATGATTGGAGGCCTCTAAAAGCCAAAAACAAAACAAAAATAAACTGGTAACCATTGCAAGAAGGTGCCATTTTCACACTTACATACTCTGGAATTTAAGTTTTTGATGAAAGTAGCGGTTATAAGTGATTCAAACTATATATTCACTTTATCACAATAAAATTTTGGGCAATTGGAATTTTGATATAGTGTATATGTCAGAACATACATGACACGTTAATGAGAAGAAACTTATTTTTTTAAGGATACCTGAATTTGAACTTATGATACATGATAAGAAGCTAAAACTAACACATACTACATTTTTGCATAGCCTATTTTATCTACTTTAAGACAATATACAACATTATATATGTTTGTGATGTTTTATGGTTTTTATATGCATCTAAATGAAACTCTGGAAATTTTCCAAAAATCGGTTGACATTATGAGCTATTATAATGGACACTTAAGAGATATGATTTGGTTGCAGTTTAAGTATAACCAGATCTAATGAGGCAGTCCAAAGTTGAATTTTAGTCGCATTCAGCAAAAACTTGCATACTACGAGGCATGTTTTTTAAGTAAGTACCGTTTTGGAATTAAAAAAAGACGTGCAAAGATATCGCAATAATTTTATTTTTACATGAAAGCCTGTACCTTAATCTACTTTTCTACATAATTTCCGTGAATATTGAGACACTTGTCATAACGTGGCACCAGTTTTTGAATACCCTCCTCATAAAATTCTGCCGCCTGACTTGTTAACCACTGTATCACAAATGCTTTGACTTCGTTATCGTCTTGAAGACGCTGACCGCCCAGGTGTTTCTTCAAGTGCAGGAACAAATGGTAGTCGCTGGGCGCCAGATCAGGGCTGTATGGAGGATGATCTAGAGTTTCCCATTGAAAAGATTTGATGAGATCTTTAGTGCGATTAGCCACATGAGGACGGGCATTGTCATGCAGCAAAACGATACCCTTACTCAACTTGCCACGTCTTTTGTTCTGGATTGCACGACGCAGATTTTTCAATGTCTCACAATAAGACGCTGCATTGATTGTCTCATTACGATGCAGAAACTCCACTAGCAATACTCCTTTTCTGTCCCAAAAAACTGTGCACATGATTTTCCGGGCAGAAATTGTTTGCTTAAACTTCACTTTTTTGGGTGATGATGAATGTCGCCATTCCATGGATTGTTGTTTCGATTCTGGTGTAACGTAGGCCACCCATGTTTCGTCACCAGTAACAATTTGGTCTAAAAAATCTTCACCTTCCTTGTGGTACCGCTCAAGGAACGTCAATGCACTGCCTAAACGTTGGGTTTTGTGCAAATCCGTCAACATTTTTGGAACCCAACGTGAACACAATTTCCGGTAATTCAAGTTCTCGGTCACAATGCGATACAAAACACTACGAGAATATTGAGGAAAGCAGTCGCACAATGATGAAATTGTAAAGCGTCTGTTTTCTCTAACCTTTTCGTCCACTTTCTGCACCAAATCTTCATTAACGACCGAAGGACGCCCACTCCGTTCTTCATCATGCACATTTGTGCGGCCATCTTTAAATGCTCTCACCCATTTCCTTACCATTCCATCACTCATAATGTTTTGTCCGTAAACTTCGCAGATCTCACGATGAATATCGATCGGTTTTACGCCTTTAGCACTGAGAAATCGTATAACAGCCCGTACTTCACAAGCGGCGGGACTCACGATTGTCGGAGGCATCTTAAACACTCAGTAAACAACGTATAAAATGAAGAATCAGACTGTAATGGCGTCAGTGCGTAGACAAGAGATGTAGGTAACTAGCGCGCATGCGCGGAACGCCGACCGTAGCGCTGCGGCGGCGGAATCGCAAAACGGTACTTACTTAAAAAACATGCCTCGTATTAAGCTGCTTCATTTAAAACTATATCTTTCATAAAAATATGATTTTCTGTTAACCCTTCCTCAATCAAAATCAAATCATTTTTATTCCAGTGGAAAATATTACATTGTTTATGGAAAGGTCACGTTGCATTAGAAGGGTATGCTGAAACATAAAAGATCAAAAGAATATATTCTAATAAACTAAAACCAATAGTAAACAAGACATTCACCAGGCGACATCAGAACAGTACAAAAATGACGGAGAGGCACATAATAAAAAAATAAATAAAAGATTAAAAGTAGATTAGTTATTAGATATACTAACATAGAAAGATGACTAGAGAATAATATCAAAAGTCTGTTTGCTCAGGAATTCTTCAAGTCTATAAAAGAGATTTTGGATCAACCAATTCATAATTTTACCTTAAAAGCTATTATAAAAATCATCAGTACCTCCATGGGTAATTTATTCTGACATTTAACACATCTGCTGCGGGATATGGACATCATTGCATAGCTAAAGATGTGAAGCATCGAAGCACCATCAAAGCACAAAATGGCCGACAGAAAACAAAGTGTGTCAAAATTTGTGGCAGAACACTTAAAAAACATGGCACTTAGACACAACAAGGCTGATCTCACACTGAAGCAGGGTTGTTGACATCGTTCAAGGAAATACTTCCTGCCCTACCGTAGCGGTGCCATGGTTATCATGGCATGGGTATCGGTGCCATGCGGTATCATGGGGTGGAAATTCCCGCCATGCGTGCTCAACGTGTTAAGTCTCAGAATTTTATAGTTAGACTTGGTTTTCCCAAAATAAGTGGCTTTTACATAAGTAAACGAGATAGCAATGTTTAATTTTCTAAATATAATAAAAAGTACCAGTGGACTGACACATACTTTCTCCCTTAAGTAAATTTAAAAAAGACAATCTGTAACAAAAGTATCATGTTCTTCAAAGTTTATCCATATACCATTTACGAATTTATTGTTTCAAAAATAATCATCTCATTTCTGAAAATAAAAATAAGAAAGACAAAGTTAAATTAATCATTCTAATTTTATGGAGGGAACCCCCCCCTCGTAAAACCAAGTTTTTTCTAGTGGGTTTTTTGGGTGATTTGACCTTACACTTCATACCAAGTTTCATAGAAAATGTTTTGGAAAATAAGGAAGAAATTGATTTTTTAATATTCTCCATAAGAATAACATTGGGCGCTTAACCTAATTTTATCTTTCTCTGGAACCGATAGTTATTGACAAATAATTCAAAATACTAATTTGTTTAGTTTTTAAGCTGGTTTCAATGGTGGTAGTCAAGTTATACCTTACATTTATTGTTTTCACTGAAAATTTAAAAATTTGAATTTTTAGACATTTAAAAGCCCATCACTTTTGAACCGTACTTTTTACAGACATGCGGGTGGTGTCATATTATTTAGTACTTTGTGCACTATAAACCATCAAAGTTTAATCAAAATCGTTAGAGCCGTTTTTGAGAAATTTAGATTTTTCATGTTTTTAAGGGTTTTTAGGGGCTCCCTATACTATGTATAAGGGGAGAAAGTAAAAATTGATCTGCTCAATCTTACACAGAACTGTTCAATATGGTGTGACCACGACCATCAGGGGTCAATGTAGACTCCAACAAATTTTAAAACACTACTGACTTCATGGAATTCAGGCATTGTCTAAGTCCAAATATTACTGTTTTTTGTCTTCTCATTAATTAGGACAAAACTGTTTGCGGAAAACCATTCAGACGCTAGGTTTAGTGAATTTTTTTGCATTTAGTTCTAGAGTGACAATGTCATTGTTGTCTGAGAGCAAGGTTGTCAGGTTCATTGTCAATCTTAACCACTGACAATAATCAATTAACTTTATACATTATCAAATCCTACTTGACTTTTAAATGCACACTTGTTAGGTCCAACAACCAAAGCCAGAATATATGTAATCTGGGAGGTTGGTTACAAAGTCATTCATTACATTCATTGTTTATTTTCAGTAGTTTACCTAACTCACTAGCAGAACCCAGATCTATTTGCAGCTTCAAAGGTTTAGCGGTAATAACTAACTCTGGGTTTCAAAAGAGTCTAGTGAAAATGTTGAACCCAGCAAATGTGTGAACAGATAAAAATGTATTTAAAATATACATAAAAAGGCAGTGTAAAAATAATACAAACCAATTTCGTCTTTCTTGAGCCCAAACACTTTCGCAGGTTTTTTTGTTCTCCTTTGTTGATCATTACATTCACTATATGCACTTGACCTTGACATGGAAGAATCTCTGCGGTGAAACCTCTTCTCGATCTGTTTTTCTTCTGAAGGAAAAACAAAATAAAATTAAAATTAACGTCAAGTTTTAATATATGCACACTGTAGTTGACCAAACAAAAGTACTAAAAACTTATGATCCACCAATAAATTTACAGTCCTTAAAGTAAAAATCAATGCTATAAACATTCCTTAAAGCATAAATCATAAATAGATTCAATTTAATCGTGTATCTCCAAATTAACATTTTCACAATAAAAGTAATGAAAGACAACGAACCATAATTTAAAAGATTAAATTGGCAACAAGTGTTTTTAGCTGATGATATACAAAATTAACCTAACCCACGTGGCAAAATTACAATTACCACTATAAGCTTAACAATTTTTTTCTAATTTTTGAAAAACAAACTTTATTTTTGGTTTAGAATGTATTTAAGTAAAAAGTAAAATAATACTAAACTTAAAAAAAATCAAAATACAGTACAGCGTCGATTATCACATAAAAAAAAATTAAAAAATACTCTCTTTCTTTATTATGCACATTGAATATCTTTTTCCTATCTGTGACTGATTTCCCAAAAATATTGTTTCGGCTAATCGACTCTGCTGTACTATATTTTTAACAAACATATTGTTGGTGACAAATAACCAGTATAAGAAGTGTGTTACTGAACTTCAACAAAGTCAAATTTTTTGTGCCAGTCCACAAAGACCCTCCCCCACCAATTAAAAAAACTACAAAAACCACAATATTAATAACAAATTTACCAGGGAATTTCCAAAATACCTGTTTTATTCACATTTGATTCCTAATTCCTAATAATGATTCCTAAGTTTGACCCTATTGGCAAGCAGTTTTAGGTCAATAGAACTCCGGAGGCAATATCAATTATTGTCTGTTCACTTTTCTGGTCATTTTATGTGACAATTATGACCTTGTCATAATTTTAATCTCGTGTTGTGTTATTGAGAAATATAGCTGTTTAGCCTCCAACAGCTTAAGATTCGGCCGGTTGAGTTCCAGGCTTAAACATGCAAAAAAAAGAAGGATGATTGTGCAAAGATGCTTCAGGTGTCTTGGTTACGTCACTGCTTCCGCAACTGGAAAGGGTGCGACCGAGGTACCATCTGCCTCCAGTGTGGAGCCCATAAAGAACATAAAGCACTACACCTCGAGTCTCTCCTCCTTCCTTTGTAAAGAGTCAGGCTCCAGTAAGGTCACTACCTAGTTCTGGTCAGATAGAGGTTATTAAGCCACATTTGAGATTAGAGTAGATTTAAAAATGGCAACCTTCCATAATAATACCTTAAAATACCATGCACGTATTTTAAGGCAAGGATGAATGAGAGAAATGAGTCTAAGATGATTGTAACGTGATCGTGTAGCCCTTTTAGTGACTAAGGGGCTGACGTGTTCCTTAGACAGGACTGTTAATCAATAGTCCAACAGCCAATGATATCTAGATGATAAGGGACCTTCAGTTTAACATGGACGCTGAACCAATTTTGCCTCTGAATGACGAAATGGTTTAATTATGACGATAGTCTTTGCAGATTAATGTAGCATTCAATAGTGCGGACGTTAATCCACACCATAGAATATCACATCCACAGACCATCGCTTACAACAATCCACAATTTGGGACTTCCAGGTAGCTGGATTACAGAACACGCTACTGTTCCTGTCATAAAGAATACAGGAATTAATTTAACTAATGAACAACAAAATTAGCCAAACTAACCAATGGATGACATACCTTTTTGTTTTTTCAATGTTAATTTTGTTTCTGAAGGATCAGGACATCTCTTTTTTGATTTTTTAATCTTACTCAACTCGTACAGGCCATCAACACTTCCTGATGAAATACTACTTCTTGAACTACACTGACTAATAGATGTGGACAGGTACAAATCATCTGGAATCAGAGAAATCTTAGTTTTTCTTTGAGCTGTGTGAATGTGGGCGTTGCCATGAAAACATACAACACCACTCCGGTCTTAATCATGCACGTTCGTTCACCCGTTTTAAAAAAAAGAACCCATAGACGGACTACATATTTTCTCATAATGTTTGGGCCATACACCACTCAATTCACCTACCACAAAAATCTTATAACACCAAGAACTTCATGTTTTTACGTCATTAATTAACCCTTGAAGCGCTACTGAAAATCATGGTCCCTGCATTTAGGGTAAAAAAATCAAAATTTTATCTTCCCAATTTTTTTGGATTTAGGTAGCTTGAATAAAGTGGAAAACAGAAATTTGCTTAATTTTAGTTATTGAACATTTTAAGACTATTTTTAAGTATTGAAAAAAGTATTTTTTGTCTGGATGAGCCATTTCAGATAATAATAATTAGTTAATAAATGCTATACAGTAAAAACATTCACACAGTATACACTATTTATCTACTGCTAATACATAATGAAAATAATAAACACATACCGACAAAAATGTCAACAAACAAGGATAGCAAAAGTGAAAATAGCTGGCCATAGTGACTCGCAAGTCAAAAGCAGTATGGGAGCGTATGAATGAATACTGGCCAAAGTTGCATAAAAACTAATTTTAGTCATTAATTATTTCAACAAAGCCGCTATATTGGTTTTGTGAGTGCATGGAGGCTAAAGCAACATCATTATGCACTCTATCGGTAGTAGTTTTGTGAACTACAGCGCAGTAAATGTGGCATAATTATTGATCACTTGTCAACATTTTATAGTCTAATACATCATTATGTCAATATATCCATCAAATACAAATACATAAATTTACATACATACACACACACTCTGTCAAGCAAGAGGTATCTAATCTGGTTCTTGAATGTGTTAAAAGGACGAAGTCTGGCAGATGGAGGAATTTTACCATGAATTTTGACACCCATATATAAGGGGGTCCTTCTTTACATTTAGATAACCCATGTGCTGGATATTGATAAAGACTTTTATTTCGTGTACTGTAGTTATGAGTAAAATTGTAATTTTGAAAACAAATGAGATTGCTGGTGAACTAAAACTGCAATTTCTAAAATGTAGAGGTAGTGGAAGAATATGGAGCATTTTGAAAGAACATTTGCAACTGATTGTTTTTTTGTGTTATATATGTTCCTTATGACATAACCCCATCAATCATGCCACACTTTAAAACTAGGTATGGCAAACAACACTTGTGTTTGTAGTTACTTTCAGTCACAATAAACCAAGTTGCAGTTACTCCAATCCATAATTACAAATATTTTAAGGGTTTACTAAATATGAAAGAGCAGTATCAACAGTTTTACATATGGTTCTCGATAATGGTGATGTCATCAAGAACCAGTAATACCAGAAAGTAATTTTAAAAACCAACCAGTCAAGAGACAAAATATTATGCAAGACTCTACAATCATACCTTCAACTTCAACAGTAGTTTTTAGAGGTGATAGATTTTCAGTGGTTGAATAGAGTTGATTACACTCATCTGCAAAAGAATCTTTCTCTATCAACACATTAATAATAACACTAATGTTAAATGCATAAAACAAAACCACCTTATTGATAAGTCATTGTCAAGTCAAACGGATGTTGCCATCGAATTATGGAGAGGATACTTCAGTACCAGGACACTCAAAAGTATCAAGCAATAAAACACAAACATTATGCATCCCTTAATTGGAAATTAAGTTCATAAAAACACAAAAATGAATTTTAAATTTGTCCATTAAAATTAAAATCACAAAGTAAATGATTAACATTCTTACCCTGGTTTCATTTATTTAGTTATTGACGTAGATACATGCAAACTCTGGGGGTATGTTAGCAATTTTGCGAGACACAATTATGTAACTGAAGTGATGTCATATGGTTATTAGGTTAGGACAGCTGTTCAGAGCGACTGAAAACAACCCCTTAAGCAGGATCCAGGATCCTATTTTCATATTATCCTATTTTCCAATTGGAAATAAACATTTTTCTCCTTAGCCATATTTTTCCTTTGAAAGCCCAATAAAAGAAGTCTAATCACATGCATCTGCCCATATAGACCTTTCCTCATTGAAGTATGGCAACATTATTGAGATTTTTACTTGTTTTTAATTTTTAATGTCACTTTATTTTTATATGTTTGACAATAAGAATAAACTTATTATTTAATTTAACGAGTTTTACTTAAAAAGCCAGAGTTAAAAGAGTTAAAAGCCATTGTTGCTTCACCAAAAAACTTTAACACAAAACCTATCCTAACAAATAATTCAGGGAAATTATTTGTGGGAGTTTAGATAAACAATTCAAGATAAGCCAACTTTTACATCTACAATAACATGCTCTTGAGGTATTAAGTTTCTCCTGAAGTTTTTCCTTAACTAATCAGATAGAAAAAAGGAGAGTAATAAAACAAAAACTATACTTTTGAAAAAGCCCCAAAAAATCAACCAATTAGAGGAGAATGATATCATGTGGCATATAACCTTACGCCCAATCACAGCATAAAGGTTCAAGGAACAAATGCAGGAACCAAAAAGAAAGTGCAGGAACTACTAATCAATATGATACCCTCAACCTTCAGTCCATCTATCATTGTAAATGCAGGGGTGCATTAGGCAGAACACTAACACGTGTTGTGCAGGATAGATAAGTACAGTATAGTGTTATTGACAACATGATATAATTAATATCTGTAACTTGAAAATTAAATTTTTATTGTAAATTATTAGGTAATCACTTGAAAACTGGAGTTTCTCCACCTCCAGAAACATTGTGTAATTAAAAACACAGGCGCGTTGAAAAAGTTCAATAAAAGATATTGAATAAATAACCAACGCCATTACGAATTTTAAAGATTCTGTAGAATACTGATGCCAGATATGTCTCCATATAGTGTTCCAAAACTTTGGCAAAGGAGTAAGATTAGATATAGCAATATTTTTATTTAGTTAGACCTACCTTTAAATTCCTCTAATTGACTAGTCTTGTCTTGACTAGCCATGTCTAATGGTCTTTGTTCAGCTTCACCGTCATCTAGGCTTGCTGATGCTTCAGATAGTTCTTTAGAAACCGATATAACCTCAGTGAATTTCTGTTCAGAACCTGTTTCAACAAAATATGTCTTCATAAAACATTGTTCAAAACAACTTTCATTAGAAGTTTCAGGTGGACTTTGTTACAACTTATATGACCAACATTCACTGGTGGAGCTTTCTAAAGAGCTCAAGAAAATTAAAGACATGAACCAAGAAATTGTTCACAATAACTTTCATATCGGAATTCATGTGAATTTTATTAAAACTTGTATGACGGACCGTTATCAACAAAGAGAGGAACAAAATCAAAATAATTAAACTACTAATCATAGTAGATAACTAACCCTTCAACGCATTACTTTTTGGTGCGGTGGGTAACTCCTATCTGTGTTACTTTTTTGACTATTTTTGCAGACTTTTGCTTACATTAACGGTTTTAAAGTTAAGTTATGTAAAATAACCAATTTAATTTACAAATTTATTTTACATTACACTAGGGATGTGCAAATTTGTGAGATTTTTGGTTTCAAATCAAACCAAATCGAATATCTATTTCGAATATTGAATATTTTTTAATCGAATACTAGCATAAGGGTTTATTTCCATTTAGATGATCTTCAAAACTTGGGCGTGTAAACAGCCTAACTAAAAAATGTAATAATTGCATGGCTAAATTTTAGGGGTCTGCGGTACAAGAAATTATGAGGTCGGTACGGTACAGTATACATTGTTGTATTTCTCAAAAATCGGTACGACGGTACTGAATAATGACTAGACATTTACTGATCTCATCCTTTTATTCATAATTTTTCCAGAACTTGTGAAAACATTGAGAAAGAGTTTAAAAAAAGATATACTGTCAAAAGAAATATTATGAAAAATCATAATCAGTAACCATAATAACCTTAATACAAAATTATTATATATAATAAACTTACATACATGTTTTTATATTTATCCTTCATGTTATCTTTAAGTCATATTAATTTTCATGATAACTTAATGTAATTTATTTTAAATGAGAAAAAAAAAATACTATAAAATTTAATTGAAATTTTATTAAAAAACAATGAAAAATATGAATTACTGTACTATTTTTACTTAAACTATGTTTATTTATTTTTTAATAATCCAATTTTTTTTGTTTCTTTGCCTCAGCTTTTCAGTTTTCTAATTTTTTAGAAAAGTAGTAATATTTTTTTATTACATTAACAAATAATTTCTCAGATAAAAAAATAAAAAATTAAAAAAAAAAAAAATATTTATTGCTTAAGACAATAATTCATTCATGACCAGAATCAAAAAATAAAGTCATGAATGAAAAAAAAAAAATCACTATAAATTATTACATTCAATGTGCAGTTACATTATTTAATAAAATAAACACCCTCTACCAAACTTTATTTTTGGTAGTGGGTTAATAGAATATTAAAATTTAATATTTACTGTTATAATTTCAAACTGTATATATTTTTTTAATTTTTAAATATTCTTTAAAAAACATATCACATAATATTTATATTAAAATAAATTATTAAAAATTTTGTTATTTTTATAATTTTCATAAAACCAGCTCACTAAAAAACATAAATGTTTATAACCACTAAATAAAAGAAAATATACGAATCTGTTTTTTAATAGATTCTTTTAAAAATTCTTATATTCACTGTACTTTTTTTCAAACTGTAATATGATTTTTAAATCATTCTTATAAAACACATCACATTAAACATATTTTTAAATATTTATTCATTATATGTTAGTTACTAAGTTAGTTATGTTGTAAACTAATTAAAGAGGAAATAATCTCTCAAGTCTATATGAAACTATAAACAAATAATAAAAAACATAATGTATTTTATTGCAGAAAAAAATACAGAAAATATACTGAGCCAATCAAGCCAAGACCTATGTTTTATTTGCTGGTTTATTATTTTAATTCAACCAATCACAATAATTGTTCAAATTAAATCAAACATTTTCATAAATGTCAAAGGCTCTATAGACTAAAAGTTATTTTAGTATAAAAGTGGTTAATATTTTAAAATTACAGTGGAACTTTACCTGAACTTGTTTGTTGTATAAAGAAATACCCGGAAATTAAAAAAAAATTTAATCACATAAGCTTATTTTTCAAGGTTTTCGCTTAAAGTCTGTTATCTTTAACCATTGAATTTACATACTTCGTAATTATAAAAACAATGCTTTAACTGTTGAAATGAAGAAAATCTTCACACGACCGTAATTCCAAACCACGTCGGTTGTTATAGATACGCAATTATCAGCAGGTAAACGCTCACTAAACTAGACACAGACAGTAGACAGGCACGATACGCATCCCTGTTAGTAAGGGTAGGGGAGAATGGTTTATTTTTAGCACAGGCTCGACCCGCCAAGGTCACTGCCCTTATGAACGCACAGCCTGTATAACCCGTCGGTTATTGCGCGAATACAGTGACGAAATAAGTGCGTAGTATTTATTTCCCTGGAAGAACAGGCTTCAGTCCTAATTAGTTTGGATTTGAGGGGTTCCACTAAAGAGGAAATACAGAACATATTGTTAAAAAAATAAAAGCTATTTATTTCCTTTATTCAATTCATGATTTCTTATTTTATTTGAGTGAAAATCCGATAGAGCGAGATCAATACGGCAAATCACAGTTCTGTATTGGTCATTTAACATCCTCAACAGGCTGTCAGAGGAAAAAGAACGAATCAATTGAAAGAATCATGAATCACAGTTTATATTAGGATAGTTTTTTATTATGCTCAAACTATAAATGTAATAAATTGATGAAGTAATAAAAATTGAAATATAAATACTGAAGTAAAAATAATTATAAAAATTTTAATTCTGTATCATATCATAGATAAAATTAATTTAATAATAATTTAATGCATTTACAATTTACAACAGTTGCATAGCATACTTTTTTTAATTTATGAAGATCAATTATGAATAGTTTAAGAATGCTTATGCGCAGTTCTTCAAGTTCATATTTATAATTTTAACCTTTTAATGAGTGTGCTAAAAGTACCTATTTTAGTTAGGACATCTTATAACTTACGTAATAAATTTTTTTACAGATAGTAATAGGCAGAGAAGTGAAGATATTTGACTGTGAAATTAACTGGAAACCAGGTTTTGGCATGTATATATATAATCACCGTATCTCCAGGCGTTTTTTTCATTTTTTTGAATTTTTGATTTTTAAGGGTAGTTCACCCCTAAAAACCCTTAAAAAACGTGAAAAATCCAATTTTCTCAAAAACGGCTCTAACGATTTTGATTAAAATTTGATAGTTTATAGTGCACAGAGTACTAAATAATTTGACACCACCCGCATGTCTGTAAAAATGACGGTTCAAAAGTTATGGGCTTTTAAATGTCAAAAAAATCATATTTTTAAATTTTGAGCGAAAACAATAAAAGTAAAGTATCACTTGACTGGTACCATTGAAACCAGCTTAAAAAACTAAACAAATTAGTAATTTGAATTATTTGTCTATGACTAACGGTTCCAGAGAAAAGTTAAATTTACTGTCCACGATAAACGCAGTACATTGTCTGAAAGCGCCCAATGTTATTCTTATGGAAAATATAAAAAAATCAATTTCTTCCTTACTTTCCACCCGTTTTCCATGAAACTTGGTATGAAGTGTAAGGTCAAATCACCGAACAAAACCAGCTCAAAAAAGCTTGGTATTACCGGGGGGGGGGGGGGGGTTCCCCCTATACAATTTGAACAATAAATTATTAAATGATATTTAGAATTACTTTGTAGAACATGATAGTTTTATTACAGATTGTCTTTTTTAAATTTACTTAAGGGAGAAAGTATGTGTCAGTCCACTGGTACCGTTTATTTTTAATTTATGAAGATCAATTATGAATAGTTTAAGAATGCTTATGCGCAGTTCTTCAAGTTCATATTTATAATTTTAACCTTTTAATGAGTGTGCTAAAAGTACCTATTTTAGTTAGGACATCTTATAACTTACGTAATAAATAACTTTTTTAACCAGATAGTAATAGGCAGAGAAGTGAAGATATTTGACTGTGAAATTAACTGGAAGAACCAGGTTAAAATATAAACAAACCCCCACCCCCTTCCACCTATCCACATTTCAAGGTCATAGTTTTTGTAACACTGTCCCAGCTACCTGGCTGCTTCTATTGTCTGGTGCCAAAATACATTGGGTTGAGCTGTTAATCACAAATTTACTGTTTGTAAAAAATGGTTTTCTCTAAGCTTTTAATACACATTGAAACAATGTTTTATGCAAAAATAATAACTTCATGTTTCACTCTCCCAGTGCAACCTAGATCACTGTGGCCATTGTAATAACAAGCCTAACAAAACATATTATCTTGAATAGCCATACCGATGAAACATTTGACATAAGCCCTCCATTATTTAATTTTATCCTTTGGAATGTTGCATATATATATATAATTGTTGAAAATATGGAACTACTTTTACGCTACCCAAGGAAGGAAACGAAAGTAGTCAATTAATAACAAAAATAAAACTACTAACAATGATTTTTTAAACTATTTTTTTCCAATTTGATTGCATTTTTCCTTGAATGTACATACAAATAATATTATTAAAATTAGTTTCAACCTAGCATAAATTTTAATTGTAGGAAATAAAGAAAAAATGGGTCTACTTTTTCTAGCGGAATACGAGTGTAGAGATTTCAGTAAACCTGTAGCTGTTTCGTCTGCAAAGGCAAAGACAAAGCTATGATGTTAGTGGGGTTTCAGGTATTCTTTATAATTTTGATTTATTCTTAAAACTAAAAATAAATATACCAAGAAATAATGTTTTTGTTTGTCCCGTGACTAGTATGGGAATCGACTTTGTTCAATCGACCCTTGATACCAATACCAACATCCAGCAATCGGTGGTATTGACAATCTATCGGCATCAATCGAGAATCGGTTACGTTCATATCTTTATCCGTCTGTAGTCAGGTGATAAAGCATTGGTTACATATAGTTTTCAACTGAATTAGCTGCATAATGGTATGCTAATTCAAAACTTTTAAATGGAAGCTCTATAGCTATGCTTTGACGGACGTCACTTTTATATTATTTATCGTCTTCGAATCTTCGACCCGACATCGAACTTTGTCAGCCATCTCGAGTCGGACAGAATATCCGCGATATTCGAGATTCTATTATGAATCACACACCCTTACATTACACTATTATGTATCACAGAACAGAACACTATGCTTATTACGTGTATTAACTTTATTTATGGAAGATACAAAATAGACATTTACAAAACACTTTAGGCCTACCTCTACAAATATAAATAATAAATACAAAACGATAAATACAAAATAAAATAATCGTTAAAATTACCTGATCTAAACTTTACTGAAACGCTTGACGTAAATAAACACAAATTATTATGATAAACGAAATTGAAAAACCTCTCAGATCTGATACTTCAGAAAACAGTGATAATTTTGCTAATCATATTTACTAATCTTTACAAATGAAACTGCAATAAACACAATTAATTACTACCGGTGCCAAACGGTTTGTAAACAAAGAAAACAAGGGCAGAAGCAAAAGTAAGACTTGCTTAGTCTGGTATCAGCGTGGATGGTGAACGGCTGATTACAAGACAGACGTTCAGCAATGATATTTTTATTCTCCAGAACTCGTAAAAATCGATAATAACTGAATCAGATTAATTGTTTAACACACTTCACATTGATATATAACTTCGACAGTATCGAACTGCAAATAACTGGCAACCTTCTAATATTCGATCGTAAGTCTCAGAGCGTACCGCGGACCGTTGAAGGGTTAAACATAATTATCTACTCAGAATTCAGACAACAAACCATTGAAAATTCAGGGGTCTATCCGGTAGAATTTTGATTCCAGAGATGTATCCATATAGTTTTGAACACTATGGCAAGGAAGTCAGAATGGATAAAGCTATTTTACTTTTTTAGGCCCACCTTTGATTTCCTCTAATGGACTATTCTTGTCTTGACTAGCCGTGTCCAATGGTCTCTTTTCAGTTTCATCGTCATCTAGGCTGGCTGACAATTCAGATAACTCATTATCACTGAATATCTGATCGGAACCTGTTTCGACAAAATATGTCTTCATAAAACATTGTTCAAAACTATGGTAGAGAAGTGAGAATGGATATACAAAAGTAGTTTTTTAAGTAGCAATTGTTTTGTTGTAGACATAAGTACTTCATGTGCATATCGCAACGAGCTCTTGTGTCATGTAACCACATGCTCTTGTTGTCATGTAAGACTTGCGCTCAGTTTCAGCTCTGCAGCTATCTTGAAGGTTCTCTGCTGTGCTTTCAAAGTTTTAAGATTATCAATTCGCTCGCCACATGTGAGTTTAGCCCAGTGATTAGGTTATTGTTGGCAAGGAACTTGTCTGCTGCAGAATTCATTGGTCAGATATATACTCAAGTTCTGTCTTGCTTATCATCTTTCTTTTTTCTTTGCCAATGCGGTTGTTTGGGAAGAGTACGGTGATAATGTTACTTAATGTGAAATTAACATTTTCACGGAGCAAAGTGCTTAAGATAATTCACAGATTCCTGTAACAACACCCACGATATCAAACGCTCTGGTGGCCCTTTTTTGATTAAAGGTGATTTGGTAGCTTCGGTTAAAGTGAGGCTTTGTAAAAAAGATACTTCATGAGATCAGCGTTTGACTAAATTGTTTCTGAATAAGTTATGAAAACTGTACTTCTGTGTGGTCCTGAAACTCACAAAAACATTAGATTTGAGTGTACAGTTGAATTGATAATCTTAAAAATTGAAAAGCAACTGTACAGGTTAGCTTCAGAGCTGAAATTGAGCATAGGTATTACCCAAGTTTACCGGTACTTGACCCTGAGTTCATTGAAAAATGTGCAGAAATGACGTGTACAAGAAGCAGCTCTTACTTATAGAATACCTCTCGTAGCAATATTTTTAATTTATTAGGCATACCTTTAAATTCCTCCGACTGACTAGTCATGTCTTGACTAGCCTTGTCTAATGGTCGGTATTCAGTTTCACCATTATCCAGGTTTCCTGATACTTCAGATAGTTCTTTAGAACCTGATAAATCATTACTTAATGTCTGTTCACCTATTTCAACAAAATACATTTCAATAAAACAGTGTTCAAAATAAATTTCAAATCATGTATGTTGTGGATTTTGTTATAATTTATACGGCTATAAATTTATTATGCATTAACGAATTAGAAATGAGCTGATTCTGATTCTAATTTTCATATTTCATCATGCATGTCTGGATTTGATATTAATTCTAGTGACAACTTATATTAGTGTTAAGGGTATTCACAGAACAAAACAAAAAATAGCCAGTTAATCTTCATTAAATCTCTTTCACACAATAATTGCTCAAACACTAAAAAGTTGCAGATTCTACAATCAATAAATACAAGCTTTAACATATTGCACACATTAGATGATCAAAATAAGTTAGTTAAATCCGTAAAAATTAAAGGGCCTTTATTAAAAATATTATTGTATCACTGGTTTGAATAATTTAGCCATGATTTTCCTCCTGATCTTTCAATTAGATAAGGCGCATAAATTCTTATAAAATAAGAAACATTTCAATCAAATCCAAAGAACAATTTTTAATTTTCACAAAGGCCATCAAAACCAAAATTGCAAGTTTTATGATGTAATCATTACAAGAATAAATATAATGGGAAAGTTTTAAATCCAAACCAATATATGAAACTAATTTTATAATGAGAGATGACTTGGCGACTTAACAATATTAATTATTATATTTATTTAATAAGTAAATTAGTTCTTAGTAGAGGTGTGCGGATAGTGAATTATTTTTTCGGATCGGATTCGGATCGGATAGCTCAGATTCGGATCGGATAGTTTGGGTTCGGATCGGATAGTTTTCGGATTCGGATACTCGCAATAAAAAAGTGAAATTAGACTTATCTAAGAATAAATTAGGAAAAAATCAATAAAATGTTATCAAAATTATTAAATGGTACTTAAAAAATCATAAATTCTTCATAGGATGAACAACAAAACTAAAAATTTTACTTCACTGCATTTAAAATTAATAATAATAATAATAATAATAATAAGTTTATTCCATCAATAAATACAAATTTACAAAATAACAATTACCAGTAACAAATTTTTAATTTGGCTTAATTCACAAATTAAATCAACAGAAACCTTATAATTCGCCATTAAATGACATCAACTTTCTACTAATTCATCAATTCATTCTACTAATAATCAACTAATTCTCAATTTTATTTCACGATTCAATTATTTTATTTATTACAATGATAAAAACAAATCACCATTAACAAAGAATTAAGATTTGACAGACGCCGTTGGCTCGATGCCATCGGCTATCTACGTATCGGCAAGGGCAGTGACAAGTGACAGTCGACAGCGCAGAGTTGGAATATTTGGCAGATAAAATACCCCGATCGGCTGTGTAACAATATTGAAACTCGTGAAATTATGGTACCTCGTCGTAATCAAGTTTGTTATTCATCTTAAAATTATCTAAAAATGTAAAACTAATAACGCTTAAATTCATTTATCAAAGATAAAATGTAGATTGAAAACAAGTGGAAAATTTGTTGGTTATGTGAACACTGAATGACGAAATAGGCCAAATGTAAATTTGGCAACACTTTATCGTATTGCTCAAACCTGGAGTAGTTGAGAATGCGATAACTAAACAATTGATCGTCTACGTAGACGATCAGAATGAAGTAGTATTATTTTTGCCGGAAACCCCGTTGCAAAACGAGCTATTATTATGGTTTGTTACCAGTAACATTAAATCAACAATTCAAGATTTTTCGTAGCCGAAATGAAATTTTATATGGAACAATATTAAACCGCAATCTGATACTCGGTGCAACTATCGATGACGCTATGCTTTGTATTTCAAAATGCAATATCGTGTTGAACTTACGGTTACTTAAATGCGTAGTTGAAGAATCGAATAATCATACCGCATCCTCGGACCGCCCAATGACGTTCTTACATTCCGATTGGATATGAATTGCGTAATTTCGTCATCTGCAGTCGTCATTCGTCATTCGAATCGCTATAAGTGTAAGGCGTCTGTCTACCAGTCAACGACATTGTTTTGATGAAAGACTACGTAATTTCGTCGTCTTATCAAGGTTTAAGCAAAAATTATTCCAGCTTCGCGGGTATTAACTCAACGAAAATCTCGTTGTTTTTGTTCAAAATTGCTGTATTATACAGTCTATCCGAAAATTCGGATATTTATCGGATCGGATCGGATATCTTAAATACATTCGGATCGGTTTCGGATATCCGATCCGATCCGAACTGAATTTTCGGATATCCGCACACCTCTAGTTATTAGTAATTAATAAACTAAAATAATTCAACAAAGCAGTTGACAGACGGGCACAAATTTCTGAACAGTCCAAATTCAATGACAAATAAATGTAAAATTCAATAATCGGATTGACACTACCCGTTCCACACTTTAGACCACTTGGATTTAACATCTGACGGGATACGAACCTAGCACTGCCGCTCTAAACGGAAATTGGGACAGCTGATTCATGCCTAACGGTTTCGTAAATTTCAGTCTCTGGCCCCTACTAAAAAAAATTAAAGTGTGTATTATGACTACTGTATATTTATCAACTGTATATTATTATTAGGTATAATAAATATATTATTATAGGTGGCCAGATATGAGGGGTCCTACTGTATTTTGACTTGGTGGCGCCCCAATATCAATTCTTAAGCAGACAGCACCTGAGTTGAGAGGACGGCAGTCAAACAAAATAATCCAGGCACATAAGCAATGGTGACTGGTCACCACTGCTGGACATCCCAGCACAAAGGGATAAACTTACCTTTAAATTCTTCTAACTGATAAGTCTCGTTGAACATTATATTTTCAATTTCATTATCTTGGCTTGCTGATACTTCAGATAAATCTTGAGAACCTGATAAAACAAAAACATTGCTCATCTGTTTCAATAAAACATAAACCATTGTTCATAATGACTTTCAAATCAGGTTTCATGTGGACTTGATTACTTATGAACAACATTCATTTGTGGAGCTATCTAAAGTGAAACATGTAATCTGTCAGTCATTTCTTGAGCTGGTGGAACAAAATCAAAGAGATCAAACTACTAATCAATCCTCTCGGACTACAGTCGTCACTGCAAATGCAGAGTTTCATTCGGCAGAACCTTGATGCAAGAGATATCTCCATATAGTGTTCCAAAACTATGGCAGAGAAGTAAGAAAGGATATAGCAATATTTGTACATTGTTAGACCTACTTTTAAATTCCTTTATCTGACTATCATTGTCTAATAGTCTCATTTCAGTTTCATTGTCATCCAGGCTTGCTGGTACTTCAGATAGTTCTTCAGAGCCTGATAAAACATCACTAGATTTCTGTTCATCTGTTTTAACAAAATAAGTCTAATTAAAACATTGTTTATCATTACTTTCAGATCAGGATTCATGTGGACTTTGTTAACCTTATTGTGTTAACTTAAAAAAAGTCTAATCACATGCATCTGCCCATATAGACCTTTCCTCATTGAAGTATGGCAACATTATTGAGATTTTTACTTGTTTTTAATTTTTAATGTCACTTTATTTTTATATGTTTGACATTAAGAATAAACTTATTATTTAATTTAACGAGTTTTACTCAAAAAGCCAGAGTTAAGAGTTAAAAGCCATTGTTGCTTCACCGAAAAACTTTAACACAAAACCTATCCTAACAAATAATTCAGGGAAATTATTTGTGGGAGTTTAGATAAACAATTCAAGATAAGCCAACTTTTACATCTACAATAACATGCTCTTGAGGTATTAAGTTTCTCCTGAAGTTTTTCCTAAACTAATCAGATAGAATCAAGGAGAGTAATAAAACAAAAACTATACTTTTGAGAAAGCCCCAAAAAATCAACCAATTAGAGGAGAATGATATCATGTGGCATATGACCTTACGCCCAATCACAGCATAAAGGTTCAAGGAACAAATGCAGGAACCAAAAAGAAAGTGCAGGAACTACTAATCAATATGATACCCTCAACCTTCAGTCCATCTATCATTGTAAATGCAGGGGTGCATTAGGCAGAACACTAACACGTGTTGTGCAGGATAGATAAGTACAGTATAGTGTTATTGACAACATGATATAATTAATATCTGTAACTTGAAAATTCAATTTTTATTGTAAATTATTAGGTAATCACTTGAAAACAGGAGTTTCTCCACCTCCAGAAACATTGTGTAGTTAAAAACACAGACGCATTGGAAAAGTCCAATCAAAGATATTGAATAAATAACCAACGCCATTATGAATTTTAAGGTTCTGTAGAATACTGATGCCAGAGATATCTTCATATAGTGTTCCAAAACTATGGCAGAGAAGTAAGAAAGGATATAGCAATATTTGTACATTGTTAGACCTACCTTTAAATTCCTTTATCTGACTATCCTTGTCTAATAGTCTCATTTCAGTTTCATTGTCATCCAGGCTTGCTGGTACTTCAGATAGTTCTTCAGAGCCTGATAAAACATCACTAGATTTCTGTTCATCTGTTTCAACAAAATATGTCTAACTAAAACATTGTTCATCATTACTTTCAGATCAGGATTCAAGTGGACTTTGTTAACCCTTTCAGTGCCAGGAGTTACTCACATAGCGTATGCAAGAAATGCCAGGTTTAAATGAGCAGTTTTTAGCTGTTTGAGAAAAACTGTCATTGTTTTATTATTTATTGATGAAAATGGATACTTTTGGTTTTGTTTTGTTCATAAATAAGTTAGGTAAATGGAACAGATAAAATAAATATACTTAATATTTCTATTCATGGAATAAATTATGAAAAACTATTACTTAATTAATATTTTATAGTGAATTTTTCAGTTTGAAGTAAAAGAATTGCCAGTAGAAAATTCCTTATGCTTAAAATTGAGTATTTTTGTTGAACTATACTTATTTTTGTACATAAATGCAAAAGGTTTGAACATTTATCTTCAAAAATAAAGTTTTTGTGATTATTTTAGAAAATATCGTAAGTTTTGGTTTTTCCATAAGTTACTGAAACTATTAATCACCCTTGAAAATATTTTACATTAGACATGGAATTTGAACTTGTTCTATAGCTGAGTAAATGAATAAAATGTTTCAAACTATTCTGCTTATTACTTTCAAGAGTTTCTGATTATCAGGATCAAAATCTGGATCACTGTCCATTTTGTGAAAGCCTAAACTTGACAACTCATCACTCCCACTCAAATTACTCAGGGAAAAATTACTATCACCTTTTAAACACTCTATGAATTGTTTTATCATTGACAGGTGAATCAATACACTTAATTTACAAAAGAAACTAAACAAACAATAATAATAACCTCAAACTTCCTAAGTCTCACCGCTACCTAAACAAGTAAACAAACAACAGAAGTTGATGTGGACTGCAGTCAAAAATACTTAGAATAACATTTTAACTTTAATAACTATATTTAATGTGCTCTTTTATATCATAAACACAAATATAAAAAAATTTTTGAAAAAAAAAGTTAATTTTTTTTGGACGTCCGTATATACAGACGCTGGCTCTTCTTGCACGTTTTGCCGACGTTTGTATATACAGACGTTGGCACTGAAAGGGTTAACCTTATTGTGTTAACTTTATTGTGATGTTGTGAGTTACCTTATGTCACCATAATTGTTTTATATCTGAGCAAATTATAAATGAACTGATACTGATTGTTATTCTCAAATTTCAACATTCAAGTCTCTGTTTACCGATTTCAATGTAAACTTAAGTTAGTGTGAAGGAGAATAAAAAAAAACAGTTAGTACTTTGGATTGTTACTTCCTATTGAAAACATTTTAATTCAATGCAACCTAAAACTCAAATAATTTCCTGCATATTACAAATACTAGGGTCAAAGATAATACGAATACCAAAAAGATAAATATCATAAAAGTTATTACGTCCGATAATCCTTCCTGAATCTCGAGTACAATTAAAATTTAAATGTCATGCAAGAATTTTAGTATAGACAATTTTATTTGATGAATTTATGACTCAAGAGATGAACGTGATGTTTGCGTTCTCGGTTTTGATAAGTACTCTATTTTATGCCTTGTTTTTACCTTGTACTACCCTGGCCACTTGTTTTCATTTTCATTAATAAGTTTAAAAACAAGAGTATTGGATTACAATCATTCAATTTTTTTTTAAATAGTCTAAATTTAAATTTTACCTGGTTGTTCAATTACTATTTCTTGCCACTGAGAAATCAAGGAATTAAAATCCATAGTGAAGTTGGAAGCTGATAAAGTAGAGCAACTGTCTACTGAATCATTAGAATCTGTAACAAACTTACAAACTTAATGAACGAAGATACATACAAAAAACTACAGCCTTCTGAGTCCATGCTAGTTAAACTAAAATCCATATTGAAACCAAATCAACTAAAATATGTCTTATAATGACATTTCACATTATACTATGATACAGTACTAGTTTAAAATACTTCATGTTTACCTTTTTAGCTGATTTTAATGGTAACAGTAAATATATTTTATAGCTTTCTCTATTTTTTTATGTAAAATCCAAAACTAAATTTTATTGACTACAGTACTACTTTACATCTACAGTGGAACCTCTCCATAATGGAAATGTTTATTAGCCGGTATAACATATTATTTTTCAATCCCCTTGAAAACGTCATGTAATTCAATAGAAAATTCACCCCTATATAGCGAACAAAAAATGTAAAAAACGCTCTATATAACGAATATTTAGTGTCTTTTAAAGTAGTTTTCTTACCCCTGATAACAAATATCCAAAGTAAAAATACATAACAAAGAACATAACCTCAATATAACACATTCCCGTGGTCTAGACTACTGTAGCACGTATTTTATTTCTTATCTAGGATAGTCTAGACTTGAAATTTTTAAATTCCGTTTCTTTTGTGCGCCACCAGTAATATTCGTAGAAAGTGCATCTATCTCTATCGCAGTGTTAAGACCGTGTAACATATTGTAGCAGTTTTTCTTATGTGATTGACAAGTTGGTGTGTTTTTTGTGTTATTTTGTATTGAGGATGTATTCTGAAACAAAAAGTTTGAGTGTTAATACTCATTTTTTAAATGGTCTATCAGTAATTTCTGAAATTTGTTGAATTCTACTGGGTAATTGTTACTTTCGTTTTGGAGCCGGATATTCGATTGCTTTAACATGAAATACTGGTTTTTAATTACGCGGCTACGGCAATAAACAGAAAGTCATCAATAATTTGGAGTCGGCAGAGTGGCCATTGGTTTCCTGATTCGAGTTTCATCAAAACAATGATGACTGTATTTTATTACGTCACGGTGACGAGGAAAACGAACACAATTCTTACTTTCGCTGTTTGTCGGCGGCGGAACAACGAAGGCTTGGAGTCGAAGAATCGGAATCAACTTTAGACAATCATTTTCGATCCTGATTCAAACCCTGAGTATCAGTGGAATCGATGTTTGGAATCAACTCAACCCTACTATTGTTTAAACACGTGATGTCAATCCTATCAAAGAATACTGAGTGTTGAAGTATCATTAGTTGTACTATCAAAGGTTTACTGAAATAAATGCACAACTTACCTGGTTCTTCTACCAATCCACTTAGAGACTGAGATGATAACGAGTCATGATCTTCTTCTCTACCATACACTATAAAACCAATTTATATTCGATTAATACAAAAAATTTGTTCACCAATAAAATTTATTTAGCCAATACTCCAAATGTGTTTTTAAATATAGCCAAATATGAAGAGCTAATATTGGCAAATTCCCTATGGGAAATGGAGCTGTTACTAGTCGTCACACCAAACCTACACCAGGAGCCAATTTAATCCAAGCCAGTCAAGTTAATATTTTTTGTTTTAAGAACCCAGATGACAAAACACCATTTGTTCGATACTGTATAGATATGTGTTTGTAAACACATTAAATCGCACTAGAAACTCCAGTATGAATTAAATTTGGTATAAATATGTATATATGAAATTATTCTGTCAGGTAAAATTAGTCCATCTACTAATTTTTACTATGTGAGGGTTGTGACAGCTTGTGATGCGGTTTATTTTTTGGGTGTACTCTGTAACTTTTTTATTTGTAAACAGTGTGGTAACATTTGGTATATGGCCTAAATTAAAACCAAGCGATGAAGAACAGGCTAAGTAAATTGTTATGACTTCCTTATTTTTAACAAAATTAGCTTTGGATACAGAGCTGCTGCAAAAGGATTTTAATTTTTTTAATACCAAGGACATTATCTCCAAACACCTCTCCACCTTCCCGCCAAAACCTTCTGGGTACCCTGAAAACTCCTTGCTATTACTTTATCGACCGCTTGGAACAGTTTTTGATCGAAAGCAACCTTATTTTTGCGGCAATAATGCTGGCCAATGATAACTGTACCCGTGTTTGACCCTTGGTGTAAACTAACATAGGCGGATATAAACGTCAATGACCCATGAAGGGTTAAAACTGAGCTGTCATTCATTGCCTTATTTTTAGAATAAATTTTAGTGTTTTGTTTTTTGGGATTTTACAGTGTGCAAAAATAGCAGAACCGGTTATAATTTATAAATCTACAATCACCTATAAAGCTATGAACAATGTGTTTCTGTAATATTGTATATCAATTGTGCTTTTCAATTATATAAGCACATAAATACTGTCTATTGACCCACGTTGCAGACAGACTCTCTGTATATGGATGATTTTTTTTAACAAAGAGTAGTAGTGTGAGTAGTTCAAATACCAATCTAAAAATCATTCTGCAAAAATTATAAATCTTTCCGTAATATCACAGCTGTATTGTACGTAGAGTTCTCAATCCCAGGATACCGAATCCCGGTCGCTTTTGGATACCTATGAATCCCAGGATTAGAGGATTTCAATCCCGGGATTGACGGGATTGAAAAACATCATTATTTTGCAGTTTTTTGTGATTTGAATGTATAAACTATTGCAAAAGTCGTCACTCAGATTTTTTTAAACATTTTAAATTCCGTAATTTATGATTGAATATGATAATAATATAAATAATATTTTTTATTTGTTTTTTTATGTCCCTTTAAACTAACATTTACCAATTTACTTTTCTCAAAGTTTAATTTTTCCTAAAAACCAAAGCGCAATTCAACAATGACAACTTATTTTTGGATACTGATACAGCACTGAGTCGGTTTTCTTATCGCTCCGAACATACTTCCGTTGCAGATAATTCCCACGAATGAGGTGTCCCACGGCTGCACAGGTGGCTTTATTTTGATATGTTTGACATGGATATGTCTTAGCTCTGGGGGGTGGGGGGTGTTGGTAATTTGTAAGATGAAAAATATTTGTGTAGTGAGAGTCAGTAGTATGTGTCGTTAATTTCTTTTGATTTTAATAATGACCATTCTTGATCTGTTTAAAATTCCGAAAGCTACCAGATTTTATGATTTTATAAGCTGAAACTCTTGAAAATATACAGCATTAATAAAACATTCTTTTAGGGGTGTCTTCACCAAACAAAACATTCTATATTTATCAAAACGGGATTCCTGGGATTGGAATTTAGGTCCAGGATTGAGATCCCTAATTGTACGGCTTCCTTCTTTCTCTAAACACTATTTTGCATTTACTGGTTTGGCACAGATCAGATCGTGGGATAATTTCGTTATCATCTAGGTTCCTGATCATGTAAGATTAGAATTAAAAACCCAACATATAATGCTGTAAATAATACTAATAAATAATAAATTTATATAACTTATAAATTAATAACTGAAGGAAAATATCTAGAATATTCTCTTTTACAACTTAAAACTCATCATCATCGACAATGGCTTTGAAATTAACAAAAATTTAGTCTTATAAACAATCTCTGAAACTTTGAGATAACCTCACCTGTTGCTTCTGCCAGATCTTCTGGAGGGTAACTTCTAACAAGACTATCTGGTTCAGAGACATTTTCAGTTACTGAAATTCAAAAGTAAAACAAATAATTATAGTATTTCACATGGCATACACATAACAGGAAAAATGTAAAAAAATAGTAATAAATATATTATTATTTTTCTCTTGTCAAACAATACAGAAATAAATATAGAATAACATGAAACTTGAATTAATTATGTTAATTATTATGTTATGATTATTATGTTGATTATGTTATTAGTAATGTTAGTTTAAGAAGAACTTCAACTATCCCGATTGATTCATCATGGGTAGCGTGAATAGTGGAAAGTGCAAGAATAAGTTTGACACAACACAACAATGTGGCGCAAAGTAGAGGCAATGAGATAATGATACAGCACGGTGTTGTCTTTGCTATTATTTTTGGAATAAAAAGTATGAATTTTTTTTTACTTTTTACTAATTTTTTACTTCTAATATTAAACTCCTTGAACGTCAAAATTTTATTGCAAGATTCTCCTTAGTGCCAAGTTATGCAAAAAAAATTAAACTATTTTTTAAGCCAATTTTTTATAACTATTAAAAAAAGGCCGCCTGAACTAGAATTGGGCGCCGGCCAATGAGACAAACAAGCTAGCCCGACTCCAAAGTGTTAAATAGACATTAAAATTGGAGCGTTTCACAAAACCGAGTTTTCACTACGCCGAGTAAGGCTAAAAATCCTATAATATTGAAATATCACTGCGCCGAGGTTTCACAAAACCGAGTACGTTATAAAATTCCAACAGTTTCACTACGCAGAGGTTTCACAAAACCGAGTAAGGGGCTGAGTATCGTCCGCTCTAGAAGTAACTATAAAAGCATGTGTAGCGTAAAGTATTACGTGCTTTGCAGGCGCTTGCTGTCCAGTCGTTTGATGAACATAACGCATGACACATAATTTATATTGAAGATATTATAATAAATAGTTTATAGCTTGCAATTTATATTTTAGTTAATAAAAATGGCAACCGTAGTTTTATGTGCGAGATGTCATATTTACGATCTTATAACTATTGTTTTGGGCTTGGTTTAATAAATAAAAAAATTTAATATTACAAATACAAATATATATTTTAACTGTAACTTGACACCGTGACGCATTAAACTTAAATTATTTTTATAATCTTGTTATTGAACAAATTTCATATCCAAGGAACACAATGAAACAATTCAGAAAAAGTACCCAATAACGTTGGTCCTGTGACCTTTTACCATAAATATAAAATTTAATCGTGTTATAATTAATTACGTCACTGCAGACATTTCGCCATCTAACGGATTTCATTTTCAGCCCAAACATATCAATCACATATCAAACATATCAATACATATGTCAAACCATATGTTTTCGTACACGAGGAGACGAAATTTTTAACTTTCGACCCATGAAAAACTCATAGTTTAGGCCGTACACAGATAAACAAGGAAAAACTTAAGTAATTTTTAAAACCCTTGTTATTAAACAAGTATCATATCCAACGACATGAAATGATTGAGGAAAAACACCCAATAATTCACGAGTCAGACTCTGAGAAGAGCAGACGTGTGTGCCGGGCCCTCCCAAACTAATCTATATAATGAATCATAGATTGCGTAACCTCAGTTAAACTGCTCATGTGCCTTTATTATCTACATCAAAATCCTCATTCGTTTTAATTATACTATTTATTGTTATTTTAACACTTATAACGTAACATAATTTTTAAAACGCTAAGAGAAACATACGGTCAATTTGACCGTCACTGTGCTTTATTGGTGTTTAGTGTGTTTATTATTGTTTTTATGTATCATTTGGCAATCACATGAGTAACAAATGATGTTTTACAACATTTTATGACAAATAATATCTACTACGCAAAGATCATGTGACAGAAAAAAATGAAACTCCAAACTCCACGCTTCAAGACGACCAGCTCTGGCCTCGGGAAATAATCCGTATAGGATTGTTGCCCAAGGCCATATTTGTGGTCTTGTACAGAGTGGGCCAGATAAAACCGGTACCGAGAGGCGTAGGCTTCATACGAGACGCGCCGATGTACAGCATGACGGGACATTGACCTTTCCCCTTCCACTACTGTCTGCCATCCGTTCCTGTCCTGTCTGTCTGTCTATCTGTCCACGTCAGTGTAGCTTGGGTGTTTGGCCGAGCAGTGTGGATCATGTCGTATTCAATAGAACAGCGTGTTTTCATAGTGGAGGAATATGTTCGTACAACTTCAATAATGTCGGTCCGTGAAAAGTTTCTTGAGAAGTATCCTGAAGGTCGAGTTCCTGCTAAATCAACCATTCAGGATTTAATTAAAAAGTGGCGTACAACAGGCAATGTGTCCAATATGAAGAGAGACAAACAACCAACTGTACGAACACCAGAAGCTGTGGCCAATGTACAGACCATTATTGGAAGGAGTCCTTCAAAGTCAACACGATGATTATCGCAACAAGTCGGAATTTCTCGAACATCTTGTCGGCGTATACTGCATGGATTAAAAATGCACGCCTATCGTGTGAGTGTTGTTCACAAATTGAAAGAGGTTGATTTGGCTAGACGTGTACGTTACTGTCAATGGGTTCTTCAAGAAATTGCAGAAGGTAACGTGGATCCATTTTTATTCATTTCTACAGACGAAGCATGGTTCCACATATCAGGGTATGTAAATTCTCAAAATACGCGGTATTGGGCAAACACACAATCCTCATGTAACCCATTAGAAACCACTGCATGACTTAAAAATTGGTGTTTGGTGCGCAATGTCTGGTCGCCGGATCATTGGACCAATATTCTTCGAGGAGACAGTTAATACAGACGTTTATCTACGGATCTATGAAGAATTTGTTACACAACTGAATCCAGAAGAAGTGTCATATGCGTACTTCCAACAAGATGGGGCAACCTGTCACACTTCTGATCGATCTCTCGCTCGAATCCACAGTGATTTTACTAAAGAGAGAACCATCAGTAAAGCTTTGTGGCCAGCCAGATCGCCCGACCTATCGCCTTGCGATTTTTATCTCTGGGGCCGTCTCAAAGGTAATGTCTATCACAACAACCCACGGACTTTAGAAGAATTGAAGCAAAACATACGACAAGAAATTGCCAACATTCCAGTAGAAGAATTGCTGACTGTTTTCCTGAACATGATTCGCCGTGCTGAAATTTGCATACAAGTTGGTGGCTCCCATTTTGAACAGAGACTGTAAATCCTTAAATGTACATGTTGTAAAATAGACAAAATAAAATTTCATTTTACTTAATATTATGTTTTTTTTTTATTTCGCCTAGTCACTTTTTCAGTTTCCTGTACGCATTGTATGAGTATTACGTAAACTCACTCGGGACCGGTTTTATCTGGCCCACCCTGTAGTGGGTAATATAGATGTTATTTTACTTCTAGCAGGTGTTCTTTTGGTTGTTGCATTTTACTACAGCTTTTTACTGATTATACAAGGTATATGTACAGGTATATTGACCGACGATTGCCAGCCGGTAAGCGAAACACGCAGTAAGTCTGACCGACCGTAATCACACAATTTGTCCAATATGTACGACAATGTCGCGCCAACTAGTTGGAAATGACCAAAAATTACGGAGAGGGGTTTGGGGGGAAGGTACTGGGGGTGACAGCTGTCAAGGTCAAGCAGTTTAGCCACTATTACGTAGTAAAATTACCGATCGGTCAATTTTACCGATGTTTCGTTTTAAGTGTTAAGACATATAAAACAAAAATCAAGATGGCTGACTGCACTGTTTGTAAGAAATCGTCTGGTCAGGTTAGGCACAAAATAGTGTCCACTGACTGTAAAAGCCCGTGCCATATGAATTGTGTCAATCTATCCAAGGATGTTGTCGACTACTTAGTGGCCGAAAAACAAGTGTGGAGATGTCCATCGTGCGCCCAAGCTAGATGAAGGAGCATGACTTATCAAAGCGGTGAGTCATGGACTAGCCTACTGTCTGAGGTGCTGAGATGAGGCGTTTAAGGATCAAAAACATATTGAGACCGAAATTAACTAACAAGAGTTTATCCACGAACAAGTCACCGAACAGAAAAACGCTTTAAAGGAACAAAGTGCAAAACTTGCTGAATACTTGTTTGCTAATTGAAAGCCTGAGAAACGAAAACGTTAATTTAAAGAAAAAGGTTTCAGATCTGGAGTTCAGGCTTGTGTCCTACATTGTACATTAAATGTACATATGTTATATTAATAATTACTGTATCCAGTTTATATGTTTTTAGTTTGTTTTTAATCTAAGTAATTAATGTTAAGCTTGTAATAAAATTAATATTAATAATTTTATTCAAAATATTTTTATTAATTTTAAATGCAGTACCAGTTTTTATTAGTTTATTTGTTATTGGTATATACGTATATAAAAATTATATTATTGATCCATAGCTATAATGAGTCAAATAGAATATTGAGGCCTAGTTCAAAGTCTATGTGCAAATTTGCTGTATTTCATCAGAATATTTCAAGTTTAAGAGAGAACTTTGATGACTTGTTAGTTGAGTTGAATACAGCTACTCATATGCCTGATATGATTATTTTAATCATGATATGATGATCATGAAATGATAATTTTTATGATTATTTGAGATATGGATACATAGCTGTGAGCTTGACATGTATAATATTGTAGGATATAACCAATACGCTAATTGTAATGACAGCTACATGTCTGGTGGTGTAATGGTTTCTAATGGTCTTGATCAGATGGTTAATTCGCCAACAAGAGGTAGTTGTTTGGACCATGTGTTCTTCCGAACCAGAGATGGTTTAACTTTAAATGCTAATGTTTGCGACTCTTGCAGAAGTGATAGTTTGCGAGATATTTTTGCCTCAGTTGTCGTCGTTTGATAGTTGTGTTTCAGAAAAAAAATAATTGCCTAAAATTGATTTAAAAAAAGTTATTTGGTACTTTAAACAATTTAGCCTGGGCATCAGTGTTTAATGAGCCTGATATTAACATTGAGTATAATTCTTTTATCAAAATTTTAAAACAATCCTTGGAGCTTTCATATTTTCCAACCGTAAAACGTCCTGTAATAAAAATATTAAAACCGTGGATGACAGTAGAGCTGTGTGTAAGACAGACTTTCAGGAATAATTCACTATATAAGGATTCTATATATTCACTAAAAGGAGGCCTAATGATCTAAAGCTGAAAGGTTTTTTCTTTTCTTAACTACCCCAGAAAATTAAAAGGAGATATGATGGAACGAAAAGTTTCTTACTATAACAATTTATTTGAACAAAATAAAGGCGATATAAAAAAGTAATGGAAAACTATCAATGGTATTTTGGGTCCAAATTGTAAAATGGATATAATAAATGGAATCCATTCAAAGTCTGATGGAAGAGTATTAAAAGGAGATAACAAAATGGCTGAAGAATAAATATTGTTAATGATCTTATGCAAGGGTCTGAGTCATTCGACAGAGCTGATCTACATAAGTATGAAGTTTTTTCCTTCACTTATGGTGAATAAAACGTTCTTTTGCTATCCTACTTCTGCTGAGGAGGTCCAAGAAATTATTAGTATTGGAAATAAAGAATTTATTTTTTATTATAATTTTGGTCCTGTGACGTTTTACCATAAATATAAAATTTAATCGTGTTATAAATAATTACGTCACCGCAGACGTTTCGCCAACATATTTCATTTTTAGCCCAAAAATATCAATACATATGTCAACCCATATGTTTTTATACCCGAGGAGTCCAAAAATGTCGACCCACGAAAAACTTTTAGTCTGTGGCAAAGTCAGTGCCAGACGTTCTTCTGATTTACAGATTTATCTCCCTCCCAACGATTTAACTTGACATTTAACTTAATTTTGTATTTATTATGTAGACTAATCTCAATAAGTTTGATTTTGCCAATTTAAAATAACGCTTATCTTTCATCTTGAGTTTTTTAATATTAATTCACTCCTACACTTACTACAAATTCTTAATCCCCAGACTACTCCAACAATGAGCAGTGATGGTAAATTCACCGCCATACGTAACGTGTAAATTAACTATTACCTTTCATTTGAAAATCAGTTTTTTTGCAGGTTCGGACGAGCCGTACGGTTCGTATAGAACGAATGTACTGGCACTTATGCCCAACATATATATGGAAGTTGGAGGCATTGAAGCCCAGAAACGGAAACTTCACGTTCATTTGGGCGGGCACAACGAGGGAACTAGGCCAGCTGAGGGAAATCCCAACTTGGTGAGCCTGTCCAACGAGTCAACCAGGATTTGTAGACCTTGCGGCCACCCTGCGTTATGCAGAGTGTGTACCATTCATTCGAACGGTACACAAGTTCAAATGGTGTGTACTGTTTATTCGAACGGTACACACTCTGTGAACGGTACACACGTTCGAATGGTGTGTACTGTTTATTCGAACGGTACACACTCTGTGAACAGTACACACGAAATGACACTACATATGTCAATGTCAATACATTTCGTTAAATGTCACTACAGCGGACGGATCCTCAAGAGGACACGGGAATCCGCCTCCCGCTGTGTTATCCGATGTGCAAGGCTATAATAGGCCAGTTAATTAGGCAACTGTAGGTATATCATGCATAACTTCTTCCTCTTATATTAAACATTTTTTATATAACATTAAACCTTTTAAGTGTTTTCTTTTCACCTTTCACATTAACATTTTTTACAGCTATGGGTATTTCCGAGATGAATTATTTGAAATGTCTCTTTACCATTAGAATCAGCTAGAGAATACCCAATTTAGTTTATTACACAGCATAAAATCAAGGCTGAGAGATTAAAAAAATGTGTGTTTGCAATCTTCAGAAAATTTTCTTTAATCAATAACTTTATATTTTTTACAGGCAAGAAAAACTGAATTGTTATAAATAAGAAAAACGTTCTAATAAACAATCAAATTCTATCTGCTTTGGAGCATACAATTATTTTCGTTTACTATTTCCTATAATTTTCTTTTTTAACATTCATCCATGGGCAGTTTGATCTCTGTGTAATATATTAAAACAGTATAAAGTAGCTTAAGTTATTAGATCAATCATGCCATTTATGCAGATTTCAGGCAGTGAATGCCTTCAAAGCGCATGATACTGCGCTACATTGGCTGGGCGGCCGACAAGCTCTTGGTGGGAACTCACTTCTAGAGCGGACGGTACTCAGCCCTCACTTACTCGGTTTCGTGAAACCTCAGCATAGTGAAACAGTTGATTTTTATAACATACTCGGTTTTGTGAAACCTCGGCGTAGTGAATTTCTGATATGCATAGGATTTTTAGCCGTACTCGGCATAGTGAAAACTCGGTTTTGTGAAACCCACCCATTAAAATTGCAGAGAATAAATTATATTCTCTGTAAAGCAGCCAAATTATTATCACATTTATTATTTTGTTCACTATAAATATTGACTATACATGGCTTAAGTCTAAGTTATGACCTTTTAAATATGTTTTTTTTGTGTTAGTTAAGTCTATATATTTTATAAAGTAGTACAATTTATCCTTAACCTTTTTTCTGTTTGATCTGTAACCTGGTTTCTGCAGATTCATGTATGACATTGGTCTGAGTTTGAGAATCTTGATCTACAAAAAAATATTCAAGATTTATATTAATTATTAAAAAAATACCCCCGTCGCAGCAGACCTGCGTACTCAGCGAATTTCCAAATCAGTAATATAATAATAATATATGACAAGTTTGGTCAAAATCTGTCGATAAACATGAGAATCATTTTCCTATTCTCCATAACATTAACATGGGAAAAGAGTATGCAGGTTTGCTGCCATCATAAACACATAATCTATGATTTTTTAGCATAAACTTATGGATCCCAACCACATAAAGCTAAATATCAAGTTTTATCCAAAAATATTGGTTAATAAGTGAAATATTAATTTTTCCTTATCCTCAATAAGATTAACATTGGAGCCTTAAAATACAACGTACTGTGTTAAGATTTTTTTATATCTCGGTAACCATTGGAGATAGAGAAAAACTTTAAGGAACTAAATTGTGTAGTTTTTAAGCTGATTCTAATGGTAAAATATAAAATTAGAAATATTTAAAAAATTCCGTTTTAGGGTACAAAACCCCCCCAAACTACCCGTTCCCATTGACCGATATGTCTGGTTTACGAACTCGTCCGAACATTTGTAGGAATACACGTCTCTACCAAATTTGGTCTCGATCGGACCATTTTTACTAGAGTTATCGTGTTCACAGACTCATATATATATTGTATATATATAATATATTATTATTTAATATAATAATAATTAATATAATATATATAATATAATATATTATAATATAATGCACTAACAGTACAGAAGAAAGATTGGACAAGATTATAACTTTTGCTATGAATTATGTTGAAAAGTATGCAAACATAGTACTGATTGGAAAACCTATTTTTATGCAATTCTCTCATTTGTCATTGAATGATCCCAGTATTTTTAGTATGTACAGTTGATTACAATGTAATCCCATTAATTCCACAGTTTAAATAAATAAGTAAATAACCTTTTCATTCCTTCAACCTTACAAAAAAATATTACTGTAACAATGAAAATAAAGATTAAAACTCAGGGTATAAATATGCAAAAATTCAATATTAAAATATAAAAAAATTTATATATATATACAGTCGACTCCCTCTAGTTCGGACTCCAGATAGTCCTGACTACTTCTTGGAAATGAGTCATCAGCATGTGGTAGAGTTTCTCATGGCATAGATCAACAGGATTGGACTATAAAGTGAGAGTTATGTTTTTTCATACTGTAAAATAAATTTGTGAAGGTTCAATTTGCAGTGCTTTAAAACTTCATTCATGTTCATTCCTATTTACGGTGACACATTTAATAATCAAAGTCACAAAAAACTACGATCCATTGAAACAAAAACCCGTAATGTTTGAGAAAGTATGCTTTAAAATCGTCTTAAGATGTAATTTATGTAGTAGATACTAGGGGTCTGCGGTACAGGAAATTATGAGGTCGGTACGGTACGGTACGGTACAAATTGTTGTACCTCGGTTTTCGGTACAAATTCGGTACGGTACGGTACAAGAGAATAATGCCGCTAGTAACATTGACTGATCTCATCCTTTTATTCATAAGTATTTTCCAGAACTTAATTAGTGAAAACATAGAGAAAGGAGTTTAAAAAAAGATATACAATGTCAGAAGAAATATTTTACTGTACTAATTTTCAAACTGTAATATGATTTTTAAATCCATTCTTTAAAAATCATATCACATTAAACATATTAATAATTATTTAAACATTATAATTTATGTTGTAACTAATTAATAAGAGGAAATAATCTTCTCAAGTCTATATGAAACTAAGGATGAACAAAAAAAAACTATAATGTATTTTAATGCAGAACAAAAAATACAGAAAACTGAGTCAATACCCCCTAGCCAAGACCTATATTTTATATTGTCCTGGTTTATTATTTTTAATTCAACTAATCACAATAATTATTAAAATTAAATCAAACACTTTCATAAAATGTCAAAGGGCTCTTTAGACTAAAATAGTTATTTTAGTATAAAGTGGTTAATATTTTAATATTACAGTGGAACCCCTCAAACCGAACATGTTCTTGGGAAATCAAAAAAAGAAATACCTGGAAATTAAAAAAAATTAATCACAAACTTATTTTTCAAGGTTTAACAAAGTCATGGTTTTTCGCTTAAAGTCTGTTATCTTTAACCATTGAATTTACATACTTCGTAATTATAAAATCAATGCTTTAACTGTTGAAATGAAGAAAATCTTCACACGACCGTAATTCCAAGCCACTTCGGTTGTTATAGATACGCACGTTTATCAGCAGGTAAACAAACGCTCACTAAACTAGACACAGGCAGTAGACAGACGCGATACGCATCCCTGTTAGTAAGTAGGGTAGGGGGAGAATGGTTTATTTTTAGAACAGGCTCGACCCGCCAAGGTCACTGCCCTTATGAACTTATTGAGTCACGCACAGCCTGTATACCGCGCGAATACAGTGAAGAAATAAGTACGTAGTATTTATTTCCGTGGAAGAACGGGCTTCAGTCCCAATTAGTTCGGATTTCCACTAATGAGGAAATACAGAACATATTGTAAAAAAATAAAAGTTATTTATTTCCTTTATTCAATTATATCCTTAACATTATAATTTTTTATTTTATTTGAGTGAAAATCCCGAAAGAGCCGGATCGATACGGCAAATCACAGTTCTGTATTGGTCATAATGTGACCAATACTGAACGATGTTATATTACGATGTGTTGACGATACTATATTATAACATCGTCAACAGGCTGTCAGAGGAAAAAGAACGAATCAATTGAAAGAATCATGAATCGCAGTTTAAAAGGTTTTAATTGTGATTGAAAAATCACAAGTATTCCCATCACTATTTGAAACACGACTAATCCGAGCCTCATACTGGTACGACTATTTTGTTGCGTCAGAAGGAGGAACGGTTCCCTGATCGCGTAAGCTGCTATACGTGGATACGATAATAAGCCGGTAATGCACAATAATTTAGAGCCGGCAGGGAGATGGCTGGTTGCCCGATTTTCCTGAAGTCCTGGTGAAATTATTTTATTTTAAATAATCATTCACCAACACGCTACGAGTCAGTCTTACGTTCAGTATTTGCCGTACATCTGGGCAGTGTTGCAATTTTATTTTACTTGTAGAGTATAAAGCCTTTAACGGTCAGGTTTTATTTAATGTTTTCGGAGATGTTCCATAGTTATATTTGATGGCCACCTAGACTGGATGGTGACTTAATTTTTCTTTATTTGTACCGTACCGAACTTGTACCGAAAAAATTCTTGTACCGTACCGAGGTTCGGTACAAGGCTGGAACCGTACCGTACCGATTTTTTCGGTGCACCGCAGACCCCTAGTAGATACTGTACTGTAGGTTGTAAGTTATATATTTATAAAACCGCTGGATGGTCCGGAATTTTTTTAATCTGGACAGGGGTCCAGTTCCGAGGTGTCCGGATTAGAGGGAGTCGACTGTAAGCCTATATTAGATGCTAACTACACACCTTTCTATATTTATAGAACTTTTACCTTTCTTTGATTTTGAAGCCTTGTCTAGCGGATTTGAGCGAATTTTATCATCAGCTACCTTTGTTATGTCAGGTGGTGCTTCAGACAAAGATTTCTTTGTTTTTGGCCTTCCTGTACAAAATGAAAATAAAATGGAGGATACGATGAACTGTAGGTACATATGTAGGACAAGCCTCAGAAATAGGTCACATTGAATTTATGAGTTTTGTTAAATTATCTTATAAGAAATTGTGATTATTTTCAGTAAAAAATATGAGGAGTCAAGAAATATATGTTATTTTTATCGAATTCCCGCGAGTGAATTTTTTAAATTACTGAAGAATTTGAAATTCTTAAATTTGACTTTATTACAAGTTATAAATCACAACAAATTATGGGTTCTCTTAAACGGTTTCAAAAAGTTGAATAATTTTTTTTAGATTACAGAAAAGTAGCATTGACAATAACATCGCAACCGGGTGAAATAATGACGATATTACTTGAATTACAACACTATTGTTGTAATGTGAGGAATTATAATTATCAATGAATGCATATACATTTAAACCATTCTGTAGAACTGCATTAATCTATTTATTGTACCTCTAGCCTTTTTTTCTTTTCCAGCTGGGCCTGAAGATCCTTCAGCCTTTTTCTTCTTGCCTTTAATATCATTTTTATGAGGTTTCTGAACTGCCTTTTTTGTCATTTTTTCAGCAGTTTTTTTTACTGAAGAAGATGCCTTAACAGGGGCATTTAAAGAAGTAGCCTTCACAGGTACATTCTTGACAGGTTTACCTATAATAAAATAACAAAAATGAAATAACATGATTTAAAAATATCTTGTTAGTTCACTTACTTGCTGAGTCAGATTATAATTTTTTTGTTATTTTGGTATTAATGCATGCCCCTTAAGTATCATAAAACCTTTTAAATGTTTCCATTGTTGACTTTATTTATGATGGCCATTAGAACATTTTAAGTTAATGGATGTGCTGGATGAACCAGCACATAAAAACCAAAGAAAATGTGAAATGAGTGAAAAATGAAATGGTTATGAACAATCTCCAAATAACAATTAGAGATCGCTGATGATGTTGGCTAATCAATTGGTTCATGTCATGACATTTTTTCAAATATTTTGAGTATGAAACGTGTGGCAGCAAAATTTATTGAATTTTGAACAAAGACTGTAGCAAATGAAAGTTGCTCAAAATATTAAAATTATCGGATGTTATCTTCCGTTCGCGCCGCGCATGAGCTCTAAAGTTTGATTAAATTTTGAAAAAATTAAATTTTTTGGAATTTTTTAATAATTTTTTTTATTACGATATTTAATATGTAATAGGGAAAAATGTCATCTACGACACACAAATGAATTAATATAAAAATACTGGTATTGAGTTTTAACATCTTCCGTTCGCGCGCATGGGCTGTAAAAATAGCAAAAAAGTGTTGAAAACCTCAAAAATGTGGACTTAGGAAAAATAAATATATACAAGCTTCAACATATTATTGATGTATTATCCAATAAATACAAAGTACATATTTCACTTACGAATAGATTACATGTCTGGTAGTTTGAACTGTCTTTTGTTATCAAAGGCTGGCATCGTGGACCTTGACTTAAGTGTCGTTCTTATGTACCCGTCTCGAGCTGCAGATCCGCAAACCTTAGCAGAAGCCTCGCTCACCAACTTGACGCTTCTCTCCACTGCTTGAGTATGGACTGGCATCTTCTGTGATAGGATTTCCCACTTCGGTACTTCTTCTGTTTTGATGTAGGTTTTCAGTTCATCATCAGTGACATCTTTCAATAGAGGCGGCGAAGAAAATTCACAGTTTGTCCAATAATTTAATTCCGTGTAGTCTGTTGCGGAAAAGTTTAGCTTAGGTGCCACGTACGTTCGAATTGTTTTCCTCTTTTGGTCTCTTTCTCTTGCCTTAATGATGCGGCGGAGGCCCAGTTCTCTTATATGTTTTCTGGGATCTTGAGTCATAGTAATCATAACATGTTCTGGATGCGCAAAGAACCCATTTCTCTCTATAACTGGGTCAATTACAGCTTTGAGTTCATCTTTAAGATATCTTGAGGTTTCAATACATTGGTGCACGAGCTTAGGGCCATCAGTAAAAAGTTTGGTCTTCTTAATACAAAACCACATCGGCATATATGACTTCAGAATGAATATTACTATTTCCTGGAACTCAGCAGTTGGATTTTCTTGACTAATGTAGAGTCTTAAAGCACGGTTAGCTGTTGTTAGCCACCTGGAGTGAGACAAAGGTCCTGGATCCCTGATTGATAAATCTTTTGGGCATTCACCTGATTTAATCGCTTCTGATATTTCCAGCAAATACTTCTGATCCTTACTAAGAGTTTTTTTTGTCTATCTCAGGGATTTGGCAATCAATACTTTCAAACTGCACTACTGGAAGTGTTTCACATTTGATCAATTTCCCACCAATCGGTCCTTTCAAAGAATTTGGCCCGGTCGACTTACCATCTAAATACTGAAATAAATGGCGGAAGGGTAGTTCATTAAAATGAAGAAGACAAACTGCCCATTGCAGAGGCTTACCTAAGTGTGTTTCAATACGGCGTATTATACCGTTTTTCAATCCGGTGTTAACATTGGTGCCATCACAGCCAATAACGACTAATTCGTCCAAAGAAATGTCATTGCTTGTCAAATAGGATATAATAGAGGTCGCAATATCCTCTGAACTTCCTGAATTCGGGGTCACGTGACCCAGAAATATATTACCAGACTCAAGATAGAAAAATATCAAACTTGGTTATGTACAGTAATCCCTCCATATACGCGGGTTTCAGTTATCCGCAAATTTTGCTGGAGCATACTAAGAATATGCTTAGGAGTGTAGGTACAATACTACGTAGAAATCACTCAAAAAGTGATGGGCAAGGGTTTCTTTCAAATCAACCTCCAGGATATTGAATAAATTATCCAAGGGGACAACAAAGAACTGACAGTGTAATGTGAGAGTACGAGTTAGAGGAATTGATGATGCCCAAAAATGAAGAAACCGAATAGGTTGTCGAAGATGATGATCCTGGAAAGATACCCATATTTTCTTCTAAATCCGTCAGTGAAATTCTCCACAATGCAACCAGCTCGCGGATCACGTGTTGGAGACAGATCCTCTAATGGAAAGAGCGCTTCATCTCAAAAGAGAATTCCAAAAGCTGATGGGACCACATGAAGAAGTCCATAAGAAGCTCAAAATACCCCCGTCGCAGCAGACCTGCGTACTCAGCGAATTTCCAAATCAACAATATAATAATAATAATATTTGACAAGTTTTATAAAAATCTGTCCATAACATGAGAATTATGGATTATGATAATTATATATATATATTATTATGATGGATTATGATAATTATGGAATTATTTGCCTATTCCCTATAATATGGGAAATGAATATGCAGGTTTGCTGCAATGATAAACACATAAACTATGATTTTTAAGCATATATGGATAGATCTCAACCACATGAAGCTAAATATCAAGTTTTATCCAAAAATATTGATATAGTCTTTTGGACAATGTTTACATGATAGTTGGTAAATCACATTGTGGGTTTTACACGTTGACTTTCCAACTATTGGATAAACTTTGTCAGTCACACTGCTTTTGAATTCAGTGGAATTACATATAATTTTGCAAATGCCACAACGGGGCTTGTGGCATGGTTCACAGCCATGACAATTATCTAATTCTTTAGGCCGGGAATTTTGAATTTTGGGTCTTTTTTTCTTATATATATATATATATATATATATATATTTACATATATATATAAATTTTAACGACTATTGTTTTTGGACTCTGGGCACCTAAAGAAGAAAAAATAACATGGGTCCATGCTTAAGTCTCGCCATGAGACCTACGGTAATAGCTTCTTCCCTATGGGAAATTCGCTAGAAGAGTAGAAACAAGCACCGATAACAAAGTTTATTAAGCTAAATTTAGTACACATTTACACGTTTACAGAGACTTACTGTGTAATGTTTTTTTTTGTTTTAGGCTATTAAAGATTTATAAAAATTAGTTCTATAGTGTATTGTTATAATCTTTTTCAAATTACAGTTCCTTACACTTTAAATATATATTTGCCTTAGTAATTTTCTCTCAGAATCTAAACCCTTTTTTCCATTTGCATAAGGTCCTGTTATTCGCGATTTTGCATCTGCAGTAAATCTGCCGGAAAGGAACTGTCGCGGATTCGGAGGGATTACTGGAAAGCAAGCCCTTGTCCATTATGAAACCAGATCTGAATAGAATAATTTAGGCCATAACAGTATAGGCATAGTTCAACTGAACAGATAGTTAAAAATCTAAAACATAATATTTTAACATTGCACTGAATTGTTATCGAAGTTTAGCGGATAGCAATAAACAATCCGCTTTTTCAAGACTGGCCGTTGGTTGGTCCTCGAGTACGTAATTCTCGAACTGTCTTAACATGACTGAGTTGACTGGTGCATTATCGGTGTTATCAGATATGAGGGGTGGGGGAGGGTACATGTTTTTCCATTGTCTACTTTTCTTCTGACCTACTTATCTATTAACAGTATAAACACAGGGTGAGGTGATGCACTAGGCTGGGACAACCTTTATCTTTCTTTATCTCATATCTGATAACAAATATAACACACTGGTCAAAACAACTAGATCACTGAAAAAATAACGGTTAGTGTTGCTTCAAAAAGAAATATGATAGGGCAAACACACCCACTCTTTTGATTGAAAATTACTTTTAATTTCAATCAAATTATTTTTAATTTAATTTTTTTAATATCAACAAAAATATACAACAAACAAATTATCAAACAGAAATCATGCACAAAATTCAGTCCGTGCAAAGATCATGCAAAAGAAACCAAAAATATAATAATGATGCAGGTTAAGCAAAATTGTAACAAATTTTGTACAGTATTTCCTGACCTTCTGTAGCTTGAATGACACAAAGCTCCACATTCACAGCACACTTGATCCACTCATCACTATAATCACATTCATACCACACATGATCCACTCATCACAATCACATTCACAGCACATTTGATCCACTCATTACTTTAATCACATTCACAGCACACTTGATCCACTCATCACTATAATCACATTCATAGCACACATGATCCACTCATCATCACAATCACATTCACAGCACACTTGATCCACTCATCACTTTAATCACATTGACAGCACACTTGATCCACTCATCACCACAATCATACTCACTGCACACTTGATCCACTCATCACTTTAATCACATTGACAGCACACTTGATCCACTCATCACCACAATCATACTCACTGCACACTTGATCCACTCATCACTTTAATCATACTCACTGCACACTTGATCCACTCATCGCCTCACTTTCATTGTGTAAAGATAAAATTAAGTTTTTTACCAGTCCTCCCACATGAGATAACATGAGAATTATGGATTATGATAATTTTATATATATATATATATATATATATATATATATAAACATATATTATTATGATGGATTATGATAATTATGGAATTATTTGCCTATTCCCTATAATATGGGAAATGAATATGCAGGTTTGCTGCAATGATAAACACATAAACTATGATTTTTAAGCATATATGGATAGATCTCAACCACATGAAGCTAAATATCAAGTTTTATCCAAAAATATTGATATAGTCTTTTGGACAATGTTTACATGATAGTTGGTAAATCACATTGTGGGTTTTACACGTTGACTTTCCAACTATTGGATAAACTTTGTCAGTCACACTGCTTTTGAATTCAGTGGAATTACATATAATTTTGCAAATGCCACAACGGGGCTTGTGGCATGGTTCACAGCCATGACAATTATCTAATTCTTTAGGCCGGGAATTTTGAATTTTGGGTCTTTTTTTCTTATATATATATTATATTTAAATATATATAAATTTTAACGACTATTGTTTTTGGACTCTGGGCACCTAAAGAAGAAAAAATAACATGGGTCCATGCTTAAGTCTCGCCATGAGACCTACGGTAATAGCTTCTTCCCTATGGGAAATTCGCTAGAAGAGTAGAAACAAGCACCGATAACAAAGTTTATTAAGCTAAATTTAGTACACATTTACACGTTTACAGAGACTTACTGTGTAATGTTTTTTTTTGTTTTAGGCTATTAAAGATTTATAAAAATTAGTTCTATAGTGTATTGTTATAATCTTTTTCAAATTACAGTTCCTTACACTTTAAATATATATTTGCCTTAGTAATTTTCTCTCAGAATCTAAACCCTTTTTTCCATTTGCATAAGGTCCTGTTATTCGCGATTTTGCATCTGCAGTAAATCTGCCGGAAAGGAACTGTCGCGGATTCGGAGGGATTACTGGAAAGCAAGCCCTTGTCCATTATGAAACCAGATCTGAATAGAATAATTTAGGCCATAACAGTATAGGCATAGTTCAACTGAACAGATAGTTAAAAATCTAAAACATAATATTTTAACATTGCACTGAATTGTTATCGAAGTTTAGCGGATAGCAATAAACAATCCGCTTTTTCAAGACTGGCCGTTGGTTGGTCCTCGAGTACGTAATTCTCGAACTGTCTTAACATGACTGAGTTGACTGGTGCATTATCGGTGTTATCAGATATGAGGGGTGGGGGAGGGTACATGTTTTTCCATTGTCTACTTTTCTTCTGACCTACTTATCTATTAACAGTATAAACACAGGGTGAGGTGATGCACTAGGCTGGGACAACCTTTATCTTTCTTTATCTCATATCTGATAACAAATATAACACACTGGTCAAAACAACTAGATCACTGAAAAAATAACGGTTAGTGTTGCTTCAAAAAGAAATATGATAGAGCAAACACACCCACTCTTTTGATTGAAAATTACTTTTAATTTCAATCAAATTATTTTTAATTTAATTTTTTTAATATCAACAAAAATATACAACAAACAAATTATCAAACAGAAATCATGCACAAAATTCAGTCCGTGCAAAGATCATGCAAAAGAAACCAAAAATATAATAATGATGCAGGTTAAGCAAAATTGTAACAAATTTTGTACAGTATTTCCTGACCTTCTGTAGCTTGAATGACACAAAGCTCCACATTCACAGCACACTTGATCCACTCATCACTATTCATATGATCCACTCATCATCACATTCACAGCACATTTGATCCACTCACAATCACATGCATTGATCCACTCATCACAATCACATTCACAGCACATTTGATCCACTCATTACTTTAATCACATTCACAGCACACTTGATCCACTCATCACTATAATCACATTCATAGCACACATGATCCACTCATCATCACAATCACATTCACAGCACACTTGATCCACTCATCACTTTAATCACATTGACAGCACACTTGATCCACTCATCACCACAATCATACTCACTGCACACTTGATCCACTCATCGCCTCACTTTCATTGTGTAAAGATAAAATTAAGTTTTTTACCAGTCCTCCCTCTTACAGGTGATTTTTAAACCACTTCATAAGTGATTTTAAATGTTGCCTATCTAATAAGGGAGCAAATGAAAATATTTCTTTCAATTAATATATATTTTGGTTTACTGTTCCACATAGTTAAAAAATATTTTAATAATATGTATAATTCTACAATTAAAAACTATTATTTATTTATTTCCCTGTTAACACTACACAACTTAAAGGATTAAAAAAATTCAGGTAAAAGTAATTGAAGAACAAAAACACAAAACTAAAGCCCTACGATATCAAACAAAATTCAAACCAAAATGAGTATGTAAGGTAATAAAAGTACCTTTTTCAGCTACGTCTTTTTTTGATTTCTTAGTACATTTATTGGGACTTTTCTTCTTTTTTTCTTTCTGAACCTTCTTTTGATTTTTAACATCTTCCGGGAGTTCTTCTATTGTGTCATTTGGTATTTTTGACTCACTATTTTTCTTTTTGATTCTATTATTGAATGGCCTTGGATTCTTTTTCTTGGGTTTTATGATAGATTTTAAATCCTTTTTAAATAGTATTTTAGGAGTTACACCTTTAGAAGGAGTAAGCCTACTTGAAGTGCTATCAGTTTTTTTGCCCATATCTTACATTTTTACTTTCGATTATTAGGGAGAAGTGTGACGTTCTCCTGCAAAATGTAAAACTTATGAAAGCTGACACTTTGTGCTAAAAATAATAAGTAAGGATGTTTCATTGATTTCTAACTAAATACATTGAATTATCAATGACCACCTTTATCAAATTTAGCTTATTTTTACTTTTTCTCAATTGTAACTTAGTATATAAATGAGTTTTAAAACCAAGAAAAAATATTTTTAACAATCAAGATATGATCAAACTTAAATAAATTTAACTTCACGTTGAAGTCCTGAAAATGTCTATCTACTCCTAGAATCTTATCTAGTTCTAAGGATAAGTTCACGATGCACCTGCAAACGCCAGCTGTAACTTTATCATGTTACTAAAGTAGGCCTATTGTCATTTTTTGGACATAACAATGAAGAAATTATTTATCTCTATTTTTAATTTAAAAGTGTCAGTGCAGTCACTAGTCTGCGCAGATTAATAACGTCTCTCTATTTATATTTTATGGCTAACATTTGTAGAATTTGGTTTTTGAGTTCTATTTAAAAAAAATATAAGAAAATAAATTAAGTCTAATAATAATCTAATTTACCATTATTTATTTAATTAATCTATGTTTAATTTATTAAATCTAATTAAATAAATTAGATAAATTCTTTATTGTGACGAAAAGTCAAAAGATTATAAGGGAAAATAGATTAACACTGAGCTGAGTAGTACTGTTGCTCTGTAAAAGAATCTGTAATGCTCAATGCAAAGGAAGGTAAATAAGGAAGAAATTTATTTATGTTTTACATTCTCATAACAATGGGTATTTTTTAGAATCACATTTTTAGACACTGCTTTATAGAAGAATCGGATGGTAAATTTCAATTTGTATAATAAACATTCCTTGTGTCTATAAATAATGAAGTAATATAAAATTACAGTAATTTATTTTTTGAGCTATTTGTAATAGGTCGAATTTGATTTTATTGAGATGAATTAATTGTTCCGCAGAAAAATGAACAATTTTTACATATTTAATAGTCAAGAAATGTTTACTGTAGTATGGGTGGTCTAATTAGCAGTCGGTGGGTGAGGTAATTTTGGAACCTTAAGCTCTATGACTCATAACATATACATAACATACCAAATATCAATATAATAACATAAAATATTTATTAACACGTAAGAAAACTTTCCTTGAAATGTTTGATTTTTTAGTTGTTTCAGGGTGTGAACAACCCTTTTGCAAAACTACAAATCCATAAAAATGAGTCCAAAGGCCATTTTTTATTCAGGAAGTCTCATATTGGCTATTTTCACTCTGAACTCAAATTACATAAAGTTCACAAAACCATACATTAGTTCTTAATACAATGTACACAAGGGGGAAATAATGTACAAAGGGTGCTGGGCGTTGTAGCAGGATATAAAATTAAAATAAATTTAACGTTTTTGATGTTGTTCAACCATTTCAGGCTAAAGTAGACTATTAAAACAAGGAGTGGTCAAGGAAAATCAGCCATACTAAATGAGGTTGATCAACCAGTGTTGGAAATTGTTGGAAAAGAATTCCCTAGTCTGGTTGGGTTGAAACAAACAGATTTAATGGCAGCTGACCATAAGTTGGCTTCAGGATCGATCAGTGAGTATGAAAGTGCAGACGACCGAGGAACATCCCAAAGACTGAACAAATGTGAAGGATAATATACAAGGTTTGTCCTATAAGTTCACAAACTGATCCGATACGACAGCTTCTTTGAGGAATGAAGCCCCGCCCACTAGCCTCTCATGCTTCATGAGGCCCAATGAGTCGCCAGTACTCGTCGAAACATTGCACTGTGTGTATCGTGCTTGTAGTGTTTGATCTAGTTTTGGGTGTTGTGTTGTACTGTTCGTCGAAAATGGAAATAGATGAAATCAATGAATAAGCGACATCAAGTTTTTGGTGAAGCTCAATAAAATTTCTCAAGAAATTACTGAAGTATTGACGGCTATTTATGGTGATAATACACTGAAGAAAACATCCGTTGTAGTCATACAAATATTATTTTATAAAATGTCATGCTACATAGATTTTGTCTCTTCAAAATACTTCCAACCCACTGAAATGCACTTTTTACATCTTATTTTCCACTCCTTGAAGCACTCTTGATCACCATTTGAAGTTAGGCTTTTAGGTTTCCTCATAGTTTAAATATACACACACACACACACACACACACAAGTCCATACATACACCCAGGCTCTATTTGTCACTAGTTCAGTTGTTGTAATCTAGATCCTAAATGTTACATATCAGTGCACTGACAGCAAAACAGTTTAAAACTGATACAGTAACTGTGAGTTATAAATTGAGACAGTTTTAGATATTGAAGACAGAATAAATTAGGGTTACAGTCAACTCCCTCTAGTCCGGACTCGGATGGTTCGGACGTTGAATGGTCCGGACTACTTCTTGCAAATGAGTCTTCAGCGTGCGGTCACATTTTTCATGGCATAAATCGACAGGATTGGACGTTTGTTTATTTTCAATCTAAATATAAATAAATAACATCACAAACATTGGTTCAGTTTACAATTGTGTTCTATACACGGATCTTCAGTGAAGCGGGTAATGGCAACTTCGGTGTGGGAATTTTGATTCATTTGGATGGTAGGGCTGCACTGGAACTGGTAACAAGGTCGCCAGTTGCTCTACGCAGTTGCAGTTGCTTTAGTCGAGCAACAGGTCAGCTGTGGTTGTAATGTTTATGATAATATGATGTGATTATGGGTTCAACAGTTTAAGCGAAAAAGCAGAAAAAAACATATGTTCATCAAGATTTTTATTCATCTTAGGTTACAGTAAATACGTTTGAGATAATCTTTTTAATATAAAGTAAGAGTTATGTTTTTTTTATACTATAAAATAAATTTTAAAGGTTCAATTTGCGGTGCTTTATAATTTCATGTTCATTCCTATATGGTGACACATTTAATTTAACAATGCCACATAAACTACAATCCATTGAGTTGGAAACAAACACCTGAAATGTTTGAGAAAGTATGCTTTAAAATCGTCTTAAATTGGATTAATATAGATACTGTACGCTAATACAGGTTGTAATTTCTTTATATACAATATATATCCGCCGGATGGTCCAGAAAACTTTAAACTGGACAGGGGTCTAGTCCTGTGGTGTCCTGATTAGAGGGAGTTGACTGTAGCTGTAAGAAGTTACATTAGTAAATACCCCCGTCGCAGCAGACCTGCGTACTCAGCGAATTTCCAAATCAATTATATAATAATAATATTTGACAAGTTTTATAAAAATCTGTCAATAAACGTGAGAATTATTTGCCTATTCTCCATAAGCTTAACATGGGAAAGAGTGTGCAGGTTCGCTGCTGTGAGGAACACTGAAAGTAGGCATTTCTAGCATAAAAATTGTTATTTTTAACATTTATACCAACTTTCATCAACATCTGTCCATAAATAAAGGACTTTGCCTATTCCCTATATGATTAACATGGGAAAAGAGTATGCAGGTTTGCTGCCATGATAAACACATAAACTATGATTTTTAAGGATAAATAGATGAACCTCAACCACATGAAGATAAATATGAAGTTTCATAAAAAAATATACATTGATAAGTGAAATATTAATTTTCCCTATCCTCCATAAGATTAACATTAGAGCCCCACAATACAACGTACTGTGTTTAGATTTTTTAATATCTCAGTAACCGTTGGAGATAGAGAAAAACTTTAAGAAACTTAATTGTGTAGTTTTTTAAGCTGATTCCAATAGTGAAATAAAAAATTAGAAATTTTTAAAAATTACATGTGAAAAACGCAAAAAAACCCCATTTTGGGGTACAAAACCCCCCCAAACTACCCGTTCCCATGGACCAATATGTCTGGTTTACGAACTCGTCCGAGCATTTGTAGGAATACACGTCTCTACCAAATTTGGTCTCGATCGGACCATTTTTACGAGAGTTATCGTGTTCACAGACACATATATATATATATATATATACATATATATATATATAAAAATTTTAACGACTGTTGTTTTTGGACTCTGGGCACCTAAAGAAGAAAAAATAACATGGTCTCGGGCTTAACTCTTGCCATGAGACCTACGGTAATAGCTTCTTCCCTATGGGAAATTCGCTAATTAGGTAAATTTAGGAATTGAATAGGTTTTACCAGGCTCAGGCAAATAGTTGGTTATTTTTGTAACTATATCAATTACCGTGTTAATAAATAGTAATTGTGGAATCTCTGGTGCTTTTTATTTATACAGGCTGTAGGCCGGAGACAATACTTTACCTGTCCAAATAAACTGCAGATCTGTTGTACATGCACCCTCATATTTGTACATAATCTTAGGTAGTGTAGTAGGCTAATGTAGGAGTATATAGCTTTAGTTTGTTAATAAATAATTAACTCATAAATCAATAGAGGTTACACACCTTTTCAGTGCTATCTTGTGTAGAAAACAACTCACTGTGGATAAATTATAAATTCAAAGGGCGCTTCATTGTCTCGGAACTAGGCTCAGTATTGTGAGGTGGCTTATCAAACTAGCGCCTTTCGCTTGATGGAAACCTTTTGGCATAGAGCAGTAAACCTCAAATTGTTTACTGAATTAGTAAAGTAGCCAAACAAAATCGCGGAGGTTGTGCAGACATTTTTTAACATACAGTGTAACTTTTGTTAACCGCCACCCTGTGGCCTGTTTTTGACTGTAAAAGCGAATAGACGAATAACAGAAATATTAATTATAAATTTCTACAAAACAGCTTCCCTAGAATATATGTGCCTCTGAGTGCCCATTCTGTCCTGAAACAACTCTTTGAGTCGCACGGATATTTTCTTTGACTTATAAGTACTGTAGATTAATGTAATGTTCAATTACAACTTGCTCAATGTTCAATTAGTTTTTCACACACTACTAATAGGTAGATTGACTCCTGCTGAAACCGCAGTGAAATAAAACTAAATATCTGAATGACGTGATTTTAATACATCAGTATGTGTTCGTAAAATAATTATTGGGCATCACCCTCATATAAAGCAATGGTTGTTATATAGTTAATAATTTCCTCTAAGTGTAGGGTAATAGGCCTATATATTTCATGAAAATAGAACAACAACTACAGTTTACTACCTAATTAGAGTGTAAAATAATTTTTAAATAGCCAATAATTGGATTTGCTTTTGCCCGCCATAAATACATACCTTTTTGGGTTACCTTGGCCCTAAATTACCATTACTAAAAATAAACTATGAAAAGACAACAGATAACACACACTCCATTGCTTTATATGAGGGTGAAGCACATCAATAATTAAAAAAAACATACTGATATATTAAAATCACGTCGATTCAGATATTCAAATTTACTGTATTTCATTGGAGTTTCAACACACACATTAGACTTAAACATTTTGAGTAGGGCCTACACTTCAAATTTTAAATTTTCTGATATGTATATTTTTTAACATAATGTGTCGTTACAGTTTAAAAAGGCGCATTACAAAAAATTAGATTAGATTACATTAGATTATTGAAATGGCGACAATGGTACAAGGTAGGTATTTTAAGCTAAGTATAAATGAGGATTATCTGTAAAATGATTGTGGCGCGATCTTGTAGTCTTGTTACTGACAAAGGCTGACATGTTCCTTAGACAGGACTGTTAATTAATAGCCCAATAGCCGAAGGCAAAGACTAAGGGACCTACAGTTTAACGTGGAATCCAAACCAAGGCCTCTGAATTAAGAATTGGTCTAATTATGAGGATGGTTTTTTGCGTATTACCGTAGAAGTTAATAGTGTGGACGTTAATTTACAAAAGAGAATATACACCCACTGACCATCACTTACAACTATCCACAATTCGTGACCTCCAAGTAGCTGGATTACAGAACAACGCCACCGTTCCAGTCAAAGTCCAGTTATTAGTTCTCAGTTTGGGGAATACTAACAATGATTTAAGTTGAAAAGATGTACGGTAATTAATCTAGAATTAGAGATGAAAAACTTAGAGCTGATTAGGCCCTAACTATAAAATAAAGATGAGGAATTGAAAAAAGAAATAGAGTAAAGAATAGACACGTCCAAATTCATGACTCCTTTGAAATTGCAAAATAACTTACATGAATAACTTTTTGAACTCAAAAAAGGTTAAACTTTTAAAAATAATTTTAACAACAAATCTTTGCTGTAATTATAAGTACGGTAGGCTATAATAACAATTTCAGAAAAAATATTTAGATATAGAATGCTGATTTAACAAATCAGATACAGAAAAACTTAAAAGGATTTTACTGACAAAATGCTTTATAAAGCTCTGGAGCCTTTGCAGTCTCCGAACACCATGAGCCTTAAATGAGATCTGGCTTAAATTCGTCATCTGAGTTGTTTTTAGTTTGATTGATGATGAGGTTATCTTCTTTAGCCGTATTACATATTTATAATGAAATTTGACTCTGCAATTAAATATTTGACACATACACTGCAAGTTGATTGGCACTTAACCCTCCGACAGCCGCATATATTACCCAGAACTGCCAGTCACTTCTTGGCAACTTTGCAACGTTTTATATATATATAATATTTAATTAAATTTATATTAAATTTATTAATTGATTTATGATGAGTTATGATTTATTAATTGATTTATTTTTATAAAACTTGTCATATATTAAATTATTGATTTGGAAATTCGCTGAGTACGTAGGACTGCTGCGACGGGGGTATTTATTTTTATAACAACTGTGATAACCTCTAAACTAACACAAACTGTAACATGTTGTATGTTATTTTATTTGGCATAAAATCTTCTAAAGGAAAATGATATTGATATTCTACTCACTATATGGTGTTTTGTTTGTGATGGCTTGAATAGCCATTTTCAAGATAATTTTATAAGGAAAAAGAATATATATACTGTTATGCACTAAAATTTAAATGAAAAATATTTACAGCGATTCAATAACAACTTATTTGCATCGTCTGCCAGCCAGTGATAATGTTTACACATATTATGTCTCAGAGCTGTCAAAACTTTGAAATACCTAGTTACAGATATCGAAAGAAAGATCAGAATCTATAATTTACACTGGTACCAATTGGCATTCGGAGGGATAATTTACACAAGGGAATTTCTCCCTGAAAACCGCAATAGTATTTTCTAGTAGGCTAATCTTATGGGTTCAAAGAAATTGTTGCCTCTTTCTTAAAGTCAATGGCTGTTGTCAACCAGAAGAACACACCATAGTTAATTGGCCTCCAGCCTCCTTCCATTCAACTTATTAAGACACAATTTCTCAAAACTCAGATGTCATTAGTACCGCCAGGCTAATTAGAATACTTAGAAATAATTAAAGCTTTAAGTCTGGCCCACACACAACCAAACAATTGATGATAGAGTGGTTTCCCTGACCATCAACATGGAAGGTCTCAACGTCTAATGTTGCTTCTATTTTTTGCCATCAACAAACCCACATACCATAGAGAATCGACCTATGTCAAACATTGTCTGGCCACTTTGCTATTTCAGCAGATGAATCAAGGTTTAGCCCATCGCTGTGCCATAGGTTTTGATCAATCAGGTGCTAGTTTTGATAAGCCACTGATATCAGCCACCACATCAGACCAAGATTTAGCTCCTAGCCAATAAAGTGTTGCAAATAAAATAAAATATAGTTACAATACAATTAAAATTACAATAAAATTGAAATAAGTAGGCGCCTGATTCCTTAGTTTCTCTTTGTAAATTGGGTCCGAAACCATTAATCCCCATCACCACATCACACAAATGAAGCACGCTGGGCTTTTTTCCAATGCTCCATAAAATTGTAACACTGGATCAAAAAAGAACATTCTATTTTGGTATGGGGAGATAAAATTGCATGATTTATTTTGACACAAAAATGTTTTCTTTTTCAAAAGTAAATTTTAGATAGGCCTAATAAAAATATTTAACAAAACAAGTTATATAAATATTATCATAAGAAGTTGAAACCAGAAAATGGCACTTCATTGTAGTCTGCATTTAGAACTTATTGTGTGTGGAAATTGGTAGCCTACCTAAACATTTTGTAAACTTCCTAGCCTAAACTTACTAGGACCCAATTAAAAAATTAATTTTCAGCTTAGTTAGAAAAAGAAATAGAAAATGACATAAATGGGCTTCATGGATGGAATTGAATTTACGTTTTGCTGAAATGTAATGGAACAGCTCATGAAAAATAATTGAATTTAGCCTACAATACACCTGTTGCCCCTTTCTCCTTGGGTTTAAGTGTTTTGTCGACACTCAATAGCTGATATCGTAAAAGATTTCAATCACTTACCAATTTATTTGAATAATTAAATGATACTGATAAAACGTTAAAATATATTATTATAAATTAACGTTAATATGAAAAATAAACTTACTTCACAATTCTCTACTAACCTAACTCTCGTTCAAACTCAAAATAAATTGTGGATCCAATATTCCCAAGTCAAGCCCGAACAGTGTCCCTAGGTAAAAAAACTAAATTTCCCCACTTGACACCAATAAAAGTCCCCACCATTCATAAACCCGAAATTCCCCACCAGCAGCGTTAGATTTCCCAACAATTATTCCAAATGTGCGCACACCCACACACTTGTAATATAGTGTATAATGACCGGGCTGAAGCTACCTAACGAATCTAATGGAATCCCAGCCCGTTGGCAGAATGCTAGCTCGCCCTAAGTTGGCAGTCTATCAGCTCACCAGTAGTCAAATTCAGCGTCTCTCCAAAATTCACATAGGTTTAACCCCCCATAACCACCCCTTAGGATAATTTCTCGCGGTTCGAATTATGAACACATAATAGGTGTTATGTGTACTTTTACGATATCGAAGTTTTAAAGTGCTAAATCCGTCATGGGGGGTGTATATGAGTTTTAAGATAGCTTCAGGGAGGTCATCATTCATCATTCGAAGGGGCGGATTTCCCAAGGCGCTTCAGCCGTTGCAGCTTTTTGCGCACCCCTAAAATTCTCTTTCCTGGAGAATCAGGAATCTTCTACCTTCAGGGAGGTTGTATAATGTAATTTATTTAGTCACACAAAAACTAATAATCATATATTTATATTTTCCGCTTGACCAAATATTTTTAACCACAGATAATCTGCCTTTATTGTCATCATCGCATATTTACTATAAAAAATCTCCTTTTTACTGAGTCCTAACCAGATTTAAAATATGTCGTTTTCCTCCCATTTATTTCTGCACTTAAGCACAAACTACGATACTTTGGGTTCCTGGTGTTTTAAAGTTAAGATATTCTTCCGACTTCTCTGTCAGACTCACTTTCACTCATCCCTAAAAACTCACAAAAAACCCATTATACCTTTTAGAAATAATTATACATATACAAACTTTGTTTTGTATAGTGTATACTGTACTATCCGTTCATCTCCGCTTTCATCCATTCCCTCTTTCCAATTATAATATTTTTTAGTTTTGTAATAATAGTTTACTGTTTTCACTTTTCAGTCCTGCCACCTTATTTTTCATTCCTCGATAGCCAGTTTTTACTGTTTGTTCACCGTTCTGTCACTTTACTTTGTAGTTAATTATTCACTGACAACGTAAGTATGTGTTTGTATTGATTCGTTCTGGTTATCTGATCATTTTATCAACATTTAATAAATACTCTCTTATAGTATATCCAGTAATTTTCCGTTGGATATCAGTTAGCTGTTATTAATTTTATCAGGATTTGAGTTGTGTTTATAAATTACTCTCAACACGCACATAGTCCTCTGCAAACAAAGTCTAAACTTGGTAGGAAATTATCTACTATTTGTTTATAACCACCTTTTAATTGGGATGCACACTTTATGCCGGCGCTTTAAGTTTAAGAGTTTTAGAATAATTTTTAGTGTAGGCTAGAAAAGTTGGAGCCTATTACTATCAAGACAGTAAGTAAGCCTAAAAAATTGTTGTAACCAGAATACTAGACTCACTGTGAAAAAATCAATGTAACAATAAGTGAAGGGTGATTTTTATAGTTAGCAGTGGATTAACTTCCATTAAATCACAAGGAGTTAGGAAAAAATGTAGGCCTACTACAATGAATTGATCCCCAATCTTTTGACGGGGTTTAATACAACATTTTTTTTTGAAACTAGGTTCTCTTTAGAAGGTGATGCTTTTGTTTTTTCCAAGACTTTCAGTATTTTTATTTTAATTTTGATGGGAATTGGTCCAAACCCCGGTATTGTTACAGTAGGCTACTAAATTCCACCAACTTGTTTGGTAATAGGTAACTAGGCTATTAATCATTAGTAAATCAATCTTAAATGACATTTTATCATTTTCTAATAAATTACCCTAACCTAATGAGGTAGATCCGTGGTCTTGATTCTATGATTAAAAATTAAAAAAATCAAGTCAGAACCCAAACAGGTCCTTAGCGGCGTTCCGCAGGGATCGATTCTTGGTCCAATCCTTTTCCTCATCTATATAACATTGAAAATTCAATTCCAACAGAGAACTTGTTCATCTATGCAGATGACACAACCCTGTTCACAAAAAACAAGGAAATTGAACAGCTAGAAATTGACACTTGCATGAAGGTCAATGGACTGGCTCAATTCTTTTCAAATAACAACCTCGCAATTAACACATCAAAAACAAATTTCATGTGCATCCAAACAAATCAGAAAAAACAAAAAATGAAATCAAAGCCACAAGTCCTTATAGATGAGGACCAGCTTGAAGAGGTTGACAATTTCAGCTTCTTGGGAGTGAAATTGGACGGTGGGCTAAATTGGGGTAGTCAAATTGACGTTTTGGAAAACAGGATGGCTCGCGGTGTTTTTATGCGTAAAAGACTAAGCGGTCTAAAAAACATCCCTCTTCTCAAAACAGTTTATCATAGCCATATCCAGTCGCATATAGCCTACTCTATTTTGCTGTGGGGAGCAGGGAGGAGCAATCTCTAGAAAATCTTTGTTTGGCAAAAAAAAGCAATCCGTGCCATGCTCCAAATGCCACCCGATGCCAGCTGTAGAGAGGCTTTTGCGTGGCTCCAAATTCTTACAGTTCCAAGCCTTTACATACTTGAAGCAGTCACTTACATTAAACAACATAATTTAACCACAATCCCATCTTGCCATAGTTACAACACCAGATTCAACAATAGATTTTCACAGCAACACAGATTAGCACTTTTTGAAACCAAACCAAGTTACAGTGGCATAAAATTATTCGAAAATTTACCAGAAAACTTCAGAAATATTGCACAAATTGAAAAATTCAAAAGAGCCGTAAAATCATTTCTTATAAGTGCCTGCTTCTACAACCTGGAAGACTTCCGCTAAACCTAAAACCTAAATCCATAGCATACCTTACCTAATCTAACCGCATCAAAAGCCTTGCCTGTCGAACCCTGTTCCTAGCGCGTGGCTCGCTATTTTTAATGTGTGGGCCTGTTACAAGACAGGACACTTGACGCCTCCAGCACCTTCAGAAGAAAGACGTGGAGAAGAGGATATGTATGTATGTATGTATGTATGATGAGAGCAAATCAAGCAAGTCATTCAGCACACCCAATTGTGCTGCTGGTCACATTTGGTGTGAAAAATGCATTCAACTCAGCTGACAGTGACAACTCAGTGGTGTGACATCTTAGTTGCATTTAAGAGGATATTTAGGGTACCTTCTTGCCATGGTAAGAGATTACCTAAGAGATCGGCAACTGTTGTATGAGATGGACCGGGGAGTTGTGACCGAGACCATCATTCCTGGGGCAGCTCAGGTTCGGTATTGGGTCCGTACCCAATACTACAGATCCGGATCTCTAGAATAGAAGTGAATCAGGACTGCAGTAATCTGATATTTTGTAACAGATACTCGCCAGTCCCATGTGTTTCTGATACTCAAAACCAAAAGTACCTGATACTGGAGTACTCGAGTACTTAACTCTTACTGTTTTAGTACATGTACTGCCGAACCTCTAAATCCCGGGACTCGTCTTGAGTATCTGTACTCGTGTAAACTGAACTGAGTACTTTAACCAACACAATATATGTGATTCCACTGGTTGTTTGGGCTTTGTTTACTTTACTGGCTGTCCTGTGAAAACATTGATGATATATTTTTGTTTTAGAGTTTCATAATGCCTGCTATAGTAATAGATAGACCACCTCAGAGGAGTGAATCTATGTGGCAAGCTCTAAAAACACACATAATTAAGCAAAGACAAAAGAAAAAACAAGGTAAGAGTTTTCAGACTAGGTCTGTTACATTTTACTAAGCGTGCTAGATATATTGAGAGTTTTGTGGTTCTTTGAAAAGTGACCACTTAGAATAGTATCAAAAGATCACTGTGATGAAATCTAAAATTTTAAGTAGGATCAACCAATTAGTTCTAGTAGTACCACTTATCAAAAAGGACTTATGCCAGGCAATATTTGGTATTTATCTATATAAGGCATTTTTTACAACATTTTAGTGTTTAATTGAATTGACCTTTATAAATTACAGTTAGGCCCTAAGCCCCGATTATCCGGACATTGATTAGTCTAGCCAATATCATAGAGCAAATAAGCTTATAAACACAATGCCAATACAAGGATGTTTAGTTTCAATTATTTATGTAGGAATAATATAATTAATTGATAAAGAAATATAGGCTAGTTGAAAAAAGTTTAAATTTGACGATCTCAAGGTTGTTATTATTTATTTATTTATTTATTGAATTATATACATAATGGCTACAGGCTAATGCCCAAAACAGCCATTATGAAAACATAATAAACTAAAACTAATTAATGAAAAATAAGAGCTCCCAAATAGGCCCAGTCAATTTATTTTAAAATATCAATTAGCAATCAATTACTTTTGTTACAGACTGCTATTATCACACTCCACATATCTTCTTTCAAAAGTATAAATGTCTGAAATTTTTTGTTTATAGAACAAGAAGCAGATGCAGAGGTAGAAAGACAGCGAAAAGAGAGAGAACGTCAACAGAAGCAGGATAAAATGACTTTAGGTGAGACAAGAGAACAAATATCTCAGCTTGAGCAGCGACTTCAACAGTTGAAGGATGAGAAACACCAACTGTTCTTGCAACTCAAGAAGGTTTTGAATGAAGATGACAATCGTAGAAGGCAACTGGTCAAAGAATCTTCTAAGTACGTATCTTTAAAAATGTAGCTACAGTAGACTCTCGATTATCCGCAAACGGATTAACCACAAATGACCATCCTCGCCTACAAATTATAGCTTCCATCCGTGACACACTTGGCCTTGAGGCAGCAATCGTACATAACTGCCTGCCATTCCACCATTACGCAAAGGGACCATTGGACTTCTTAGAAGGGGAAGGTGACACTAGGCTGTGCGATTTCATAGTTCTTCGAAAAATCCAGTCAACCATTGTTATAAAGGAAGCAAATGCCTTGAAACAAAAATCAATAATATACTTGTCCCACGTCTTGGACTGTTATTTTACCGATGTGAAATAATGTCTATGAAATTGTGCGTTTATTAATAGGTAGGTAATCTTGTATTTGAAGTCAGCACTATTAAATACATATTTTGCTTTCACAGTCGTTTTTAACTATTTTCAGCGTATTTTAGGCTAGGATTGCTCTATACACGATCACTCAGCCACTCATTCCTGCGGATAATCGAGTCTACCATATATTATTTTTCTTGTGTGAAGCTCAGCCCATGTGTGAATGATCATATTCCCGCCTGTAATTATAGTATTTTTATGGTAACTCCTCTCAGTTAATTGTTTTTAACATTGTCCTCCAAGTATCAGCAAAGCCATTAACACCTGGTTTGGCATTTTTGCTTACTAAGAGGAGGTAAGTGTCTACCATGAACATGGCCTAACGGTTGAAACATGTTGGTCTTTAACCCTTAACATCCTGGGTGACAACACCCGCCTCTGTGGTCAGTGTCACCTTTGTTTTGCTTCAGTGACCTAGTCTTTCTTGTAACGGGTTGTTTTAGTTTCGGGTAGAAATAAGCTATTATGGCCGGAAAAACAAAAATGGTTGTCATTATGATGGAGGAAAAATTGTATTACTCTAGTACTGTACCGCTTTGTACTGTATTACGTAATTTTTTGAGTTTTGATATTATTAAAGTGTTAGTATTACAACCAAAATTATGTTTTTTATTTAATATCCGAATGTTTTATTCCCCTCTTATATCCGGATTTTTTGCTATCCGGATTGGCCGTCGCCACATTAGTCCGGATATGAGAGGGTTTACTGTAATAATGCGGAGGCTAACATATATAAAATGAATATAGAATACTGTGTTTAAATGGTTTTTATATTAATAATAAATAGTTTTAGCAGCAGCAGCAGCCCTCTTGACATGTTTATGTGTGTGTATACAAACTCGATAGCTCTATTATAAAAAACTATGAAATTTGGTTCTGACATGTAAATTTTCAACTTTTCAATCATGTTTCAAATCCAAGAAAATAACAATCCTTAAAGGGGTTTAAGGGGATTTTGTATTCCAGAATGGATCAAATTTTGGTGTTATAAATCTTCACTCTATTAGGTAGTTAAAGACATATAGAATCTTAAGGAGATAATAAGGTTCTATGGATTTTTCATGAGAGCTGCTAGGTTTAGCTGCAATTAACCACATTTAAGTACATATTTTTATTGTTTTCTATGTTTTCTAGTGACATGATGGAACTGTACGGGTATCCCGGAGTATCTCTAGGAAATCCTCAGTTGTTCCTACAACAGAATATGCCACTTACTAATCGGAATCCTTTATATAAGGTTCCCCCATCTCATACTCTTCTACCTGCCGTGAGTATTTAATATTAATTGGTTAATGTGTTTTTGCCGGGTGTGACCTAATGCAAACACATGTATTAAACACTATGATTATCCGCAAAGACCATCTTTATAATTAGACCAGAATGAAATTCAGGGGAAAATTTGAGGTTCCGATCCCACATTTTCTCTTAGATGCCACGTATTGCCAAATAATATCCTAAGCTTTTTCATATGTTGAAACAACAGGTATCAAAGTGGTGACCTTAAGACGGCCTTATTTTTCTGTTTACCTTCTGTTAGTAGTATGTCCTGACATTTTTATCATCCTATATAAGATCATCCATTTTATGATAAAATTACCAATTTTCTTTTGTTTTTGTCTGGTTTATTGGATTAACACATTTCTAGTGAATTTCCCATAAGGTGATAGCTTATCTAGTTATTTTAACGCCTTACAAATTCCACTATTATAGCACAAGGTTCACTAGATTTATTTGCATTACTTTTTAGTCTAAAAGTAACACAAACAAGAGCCTTATTCCAGTTTTTGAAACGAAGGTGCTTAGCCAAAATTTGCAATGTCCTATAAACATCCTTATTATGGGACTCAGTCAAGCCGTGAATAACTAGGTTATTACAGTGAAAATACTGACGCAGATCCTGCATCAATAGTTTTACACTAGCACAGTTTTTATTTAGGAGTTCATGATTGGATTTTAAATGATCAACATCATTTTGGCACTTTTTCTAACTTATTTCAAGGCTCCCAAACTTACCAGTCAAGTCTGCTATTGTATTATGACACAATTCCAACTTTTGTTCAGCACTTATCTCACCTAATTCAGCAGAATTCTTAGTAGATTGATTCTATGTCTATATCTATTTGTATAAAACTTTTAATGACTTTTTTGGTTTCTTTGCACTTCAAAACAAAAAAGTAATGTTGTCCTTAGCTTAGTTCTTACCATGAGACATACGGTAACAGGTTCTTCCCTATAGGAAATTTGCTATTGCTATAGCAAATTTCTATTGTAGCTATTGTACAAAAACTATTATTAATTTTATCATAACTGAACAAATGTATCTTACCTAATAAAACAATTATTAAATCACTTGTTCTATTTATAGTGAGATAATAGAACTTTTTTTACAGGGCACACTGAAAAGACGAAGAAGTCCCTCTCCAGCAAATTATCCCCAATATGGAACTTACAAACCTGCCACCAGCCAAGCTACATACCAAAGTAAGCTCATACAACCTCACTTTACACACAAAATTGCAGTTCTATCATATCTATTTTTTTCAACCTCCGATTGGCTGTAAATAAAAGAAAAATGCTCAGGAAATAATAATTTTATTACCAAAAGTAAAGTTTTAGCTTATTTTTCTACATAATATCCAAAATGATGGAGGCACTTGTCATACCGCAACACAAGCTTTTCGATGCCTTCCTCTAAGAATGTTGCCACCAGTGAAGACAGGTAAGTCTTGATGGCGTCCTGAAGTTCTTCGTTAGTAGTGAAGTGCTGCAAACCTAACCATAACTTCAGTTCTCGGAACAGGTGTAAATCACTTGGTGCTAGGTTCGGTCTGTACGGTGGATGTTCAAAAACTTCCCACTTAAACTTTTTGTCATGTTGGCTCTATGTGGTCGGGCGTTGTCATAAATCAAAAACAACGCCTGACAAAAGCATTCTTCTATGTAGTCATTTGTATTAACAATGTAACAATTTACAATTTATGTAACAATGGTAGCACACAGGTCTCTGCAGGTCTTGAGTCACATTTTTGTACAAATCAGACCTTGAAATGTCTGGAAATTAATCAGACAGTTTGCTAATGGCAGAGGTTGTAGTGGGAGTGCTGTGCAATCGCATGACTCGCAGATCCGGCCTCTCTCTAGCTCTTACTTGCTTAGAGGAACAATCGGAGGTTGAAAAAAAACAGCCCTTGTGTATTTCACGTTATTTTTTTAGGTATGTAAAACAAGTCTTAACTTTTTGGAACATTTTTGCTATAAAATAGATATCTTTATAAAAATAGCCTCAATATTTTTCAACTTAATCCTGTGGCTTTTAAGTCCCTATGAAGGGATTTTGCCTGCTAGCCACAGCTTTAGTTTTACGTTCTAGTACAAAGAATTTCATGTAGTCAGCATAACACGTTCTTCACGGTGTTAGTGCCAGCTTTCTAGACCAGGATGTGTCATTCGAGTTGTAGCTTCCCAATGCAATCCTCAACCCTTGAGTACTAGTGTGGCCTTTTGAGACGAATTCACTTGTGTGGGGTGTTTAAACACCCCAAATATTTTTGTACTTATAACCTCATATGACTTTTTTCTACATGATAACTAATTGAGTTCAATGCAAGCTTTAGTAACACAACTAGAACAAACCAAGTTATATATGTGTTATATGTAAACCTATTTTCCTTGTAATTTTTATTCAAACTATTCTGATTTCCCCTGTTAGTAACAAAACCCAAAACACATATTTTTTACACACTTGAAAGCTCTTATTTCCATCAGTATATAAACATAGTAATTAGTATAACAATGATAGAGACTGCATTCAAACTTAGTCTAAATCTTTGATTTCATACACAACTATTCTGAACACAAGTGCTTGTGCGCGGTGACAAGGTCACCATAAAAAATTTCCAAAACTTGCAGAGAACAACAAAACAACTCACTATTTACTGACAGAAACCGGTTTGAGATTGAGTTTGAGGCAGACTTAGTGGTTTGAAGGTACTGGGATCACTTGCAGGGAAGCCTACCCCCACGGTGGAGGAACACAAAATTTATCTTCCTCGGGTGTTTAAAACACCCCGGGCGAGGACTTAAGGGTTAGATAAATGGTATCAGTGTACTGACACATACTTTCTCTCTTAAGTAGTCCTAAATGTACAAAACATTTACATCTACATCTAAAAAAATATAAAATTCCTTCAACCAGTTATCTTACTTCTAGTTAAAATAGTTTGAAATTTTGTGGGATGCAACCTCCTCAGGACGTAATACCAAAATTTTTGAGTGGGTTTTACTGGGTGATGTGACCTTACGCTGCATACCAAAGTCATGCAAAATGATTGAGGATTGAGAAAGAAATTAAATTTTTAGTATTCTCCATGAGAATCTGCCTTTACTAAGGAAATTAAATAAAGATTTTCTCTGGAAAATTTAGTTCAAAACTAGTGATTCAAAATACATTTTTTTTTATTTTGAGCTGGTTTTATTTGTGTGGTAGTGAACTCAAATTATTTTATAAATTTGTTGTAAAATTTGGCAGTTTAGGCAAATTTAAACAAAATGAGAGTTACTAATAGAAATTTTTTATTGTTTCAGAAGTGGATGAAAATCGTCGTGGTCATCCTGAGTATCGTGCAGTTTTGTGGAACAGTAAGTAATTAATTAATTAATTTCCCTAAAATTTGAAACTTACAGTAATTTTCTAAGCTAAATAGTAATGTGCGATCTTACCTCAAGTTTGCAAAACTTTGTCTTCTGAAATAGTAGATAGAGGGCTAAAATGGAACACCCACGTTGAAAAAGTATGCATAAAGTTATCCAGAGTTCTCTACCTACTAAGGAAGCTCAGGGAGATCATAAGTAAGCCTTACCTGTTAACAGTATATCATGCCTTGTTCCATAGCCATCTGTTATATGGTATTGTGTTGTGGGGACACTCGCCGGCGGCTCACGACATACTGTTGCTCCAGAAGAGGGCTGTTAGGACTTCATCCGGTCCAAAGGAACACTGCCGCCCCCTGTTTTCAGACCTGGGAATCCTTACAGTCTTCAGCCAGTATGTGCTGAATAGCCTGGTGCTGTTGAAAGAGACTCTGAGCAGATTTGAAAGCAGAAGCGCTCAGCACAGCTACGCCACACGCAAAGCAAAAGACCTGGACATGCCTCGTGGCCGTCACAGTCTCACAATGAAAAGCTACCCGCGCTCGGCTATCAGAATCTTCAACACCTTGCCAGATAGAATAAGAAATCTTGAGCCAGCAGCCTTCAAAGAGGAAATCCGCAGCTCCCTTCTACTGAGGCCCCTTTACAGCCTCCAGGAGTTGGTAGAGTCTCCTCTTGTGCCAAAATAATGTAGGACGCCCGCCACAGCCAGGTGTTAGTTTTCTAGTTTTAAGTATATGTTTGATTATATGTTGTTGAATGTTATATAATGACGCTATCTATCCGGGAATCACCGGTCAAAGATACAGGATTCAAGTAAGTAAGTTGTTGACACGTTCACAACCCGCCATCCATCCATGTTTACCCAATCGGATAAACACTCTGTTTATTTCTTCTTCACTCTGTGTGTTTTCTAAAGCGGTTTAAGACCAATAGGGAGGTATATAATATGGTTTAAATGTTTGTCTGCACCTAGCAGAAGGTCTTTAATTATCATGTACCCGATAGGGTACACGATTTCATCCATATGAGGTATGAGTTACCCTATCCAGTAAACTTATTGAAATATTTAGAATAAGAATGATTTATTTTTCTCTTTTTTAAATACATAAGATAACATTTTGCATTACAGGCATAACAAACCAATAAAAAATAAATAGAAAATTAGCATGCACGGTTTACATGATCAAAAGAGAAAAATATAGGGCCTCCAAGGCATAGCCCGTTTGGAGGTTCCTTCTCTACACTTAAATATAATCTAAAATAATAACAGCGAACAGATAAAGATATACAACTAAAAAAACATAATATGTCTCCTCAAAATAAACTTGCCATTAAAAGAGTAAATTAACAAAAAGCGAGAGCTTCTTATGTATATATAGGCCTACATATAAAAAAGGTTAGCCATTATAATTAATATCTTATCTCATTACATTAAACAAAAAATCAAAAATAAAGAAATCATCAATAAAAAATATATATTTTTAATATAACAAAATTACATTATTTTTATTAATTTTTTGCATAAAATAATAGTTTATGTTATATACGTGATACCAACATGTTTTTTCAATCAATAAAAAACAGAAGTTTAAATAAAATGGTTTTTACAAGTTTTATGTAAGTTGACCCACAGCAAATATGAAAATCAGCATTTTTTCTGCTGAACTTATTAAGGGATTTCAGTAAGTCCTATGCTGGCCATGTTATCGTAAAACATTTTTTTAACAACTTAACAAAATTTACCAACTTTGATGTACCTTTTCTGGAAACTTAAATTGTGTGCAGATGTGTGATAAAACACAATATAATTTGGTAGGCCTATGTCACGTAGTTCCTGAGAAATGGTAAATTTTATAAAAGAAAAACAGTATTCGGGAAACACCCTTAACACATATAACGAAACATAATTTTTAAAACGCTAAGAGAAACATAAGGTCAATTTGACCGTTACTGTGTTTTATTGGTGTTTAGTGTGTTTATTATTGTTTTTATGTGTCACTTGGCAATCACATGAGTAACAAATGATGTTTTACAAAATTTTATGACAAATCATATTTATTAAGCAAAAATCATGTGACAGAAAAAAAATCAAACTCCAAACTTCACGCTCCAAGACGACCAGCTCTGGCTTTGGGAAAAAATCTGTATAGGATTGTTGCCCAAGGCCAGAGCTGGTGGTCTCGGGTAATCTAGTTATTTTTTTTCTAGCAGGTGTTCTTTTGTTTGTTGCGCTTCACCACAACCTTTTACTGATTATACAAGGTATATACAGGTATATTACAAGGTATATTTGACCGACGATTGTCCGCCGGTACGCTAACCACGCGGTAAATCTGACCGACCTCATTCATACAATTCGTCAATACCTACGAAAACGTCGCGCCAACTAGTTGGAAATGACCAAATACTACGGAGAAGGGTTTGGGGGGTAGGTACTGGGGGTGACAGCCGTCAAGGTCAAGCAGTTTAGCCATCGTTTCAAGTGTTAAAGTTTTAGGTAAACCTTCTTGTAAGTGCCTGCTGCATACGACTGGCATGATATATAACCTTCTCCTTTAAACTCTTCCCTACAATTTTTATACCAAAATGTTCACTGTTCAGAAATAAACAGAAAATAGTCAAAAATAAAAAACAAAAATCCTATTTTTGAATTTTTTTGTACTGAGTGCCCTTATTTTTTAAAATAAAAAAATAAGATTTCTGCTGAGAAAATTGACCAATAAATATAAATATAGCCTTTTTTTATGAATAATGTTTGACAAATACATGCAATTTCTTTGATTACAGAGCCATACGGGTTAACAGAGAACAGTCAGTACGGACCATTCTACACCACGTCAACCACGATGAGCTATTCGGCTGTGCCCACTCAAGCTCAGACTGTGTACACGTATGGAGGTCCTGGGTTTCAGCCCTCAGCCAACCCAGCTCCATCCCAGCCAGGCGAGCCCCCTACTCAACCGCCCAAACACCACTACATGACTCAGCAACGCCCTCATAACCCCTGTGAGTAATCTTCATCACATATGTAACATAATATTTATATGACTGCTTCAAGGAGATGTGGTGTAGTGCCAGGTGGGTATGTGTCAGCAGTATACAGGATGATCCAGATCTCTCTGGAACTTTTCCTTCCAGATGTCAACTTCCTTTATATCAACACAAACATAATTTACAATATAAACATGGGTCTCCGGTGCCTAGTTTTATGTCTTGTCAGTTTGTATGTGTTGTTATAAATTATTTTACAACTCAAGATTTATTTAAGATAGAAACTTAAAATTTCGTATACATCTGCATTTTAATAGGTGGGTTAAATGTTTAAAATTTTATTTCTGTAACTAAATTTGTTTCAAGGTGGCGGTCATTTAAAATATATAATGCTAAATTTCACGTAAACCGTCATAGCTAACAAAACAAAACTAGGAAAGATAAAAAAAATGCAGGCTTAAAAGGCGTATTAACCCTAGAAGTGGCAAGCTTTTTACTCTTAACTGTAGCATAAAAATAATTACTAATATCTACCTAAAATATCAAAGTTTAAACAAAAAAAGCATAAAACATGCTCCCCTAATAACCACTAACCATAAAAGCAAAACAGGTGTCCTCTGCAATCATAATTAAGCCTACAAATGCCATCAACTTCCACCCAAGCCGGCCACCGTTTATATAAGGTGGGCCCCCCTCTCCGCTTTACCACACATTTGCAAACCAAATTGGGATTGCTCATGGTCGGGATTCAAACCCTAGCACTTCCGAATGGCTTGAACGTTACGCTCGTCAGCGTAGCTTGTTAGCTGGTTCAGCCAGCCACTCAGTGCCTAGGAGTAGAAAGCGCTTACTTGGTTATAGACATGCCCGGTGGCAGTCTAGTGCACGACGAGAGCAGGTTCGGTTGCTAGCTCCCAGAGGGCAACAAGGTCACGTAGGCGCTAGTGTCTAACAAGTTCACTAAACCGACGACAGATGCCTCCACCTGCCACTTCTTATTGAATATGTAAATGTGTCGTGAATTACGACTTTGCCAGTTCTAGGGTTAAAATGACACCTTATTTGCTAAAATCAAATAAAAATTAACCAAGTTGTGACAAGTTTTCAAAATCGATGTAATTTTCCTGTGACGACAACACTGCACATCTTGAAATGGATTTAGTTTCAGAAACAACATTTTAAAAATTTATTTCACTTATTAACGCGTTGACTGCAGGCAAACGATTGTTGCTGTGCCCACCAGCGCCTGGACCCTGCAGTCGATTTCGGCCTCCAGTCGCATACTAACCAAAACCATCAATTGTTATCTCAGCTCTTGCTGTATGAGGACTATTGCCGGTTAGCATGGGGGGAAGTATCTATATCATAACATGGACCCTGGGGTGGCCTGACGACCACGCTAAACCATCCTCAGGCATTGAGAGGCCGATGTCAACCACTCAACAATAAATTTGGATGCTTAGTTCCTATCTGTCTGGAAGGCAACAGCTGGTGTTGGTGCATGGCGCAGTATCTAAGGTGGCCCAAACTCAGCACGGCGTGCCTCAAGGCTCAACTCTTGGGCCTTTACTTTTTTTAGTCACAATAAATGACTTTAATGTTAATAGAGCAAACTCATCTTGCCTTCTTTATGCTGATGACACTTCAATAATAACAAGGTGCAGTAACATTGAGGACCTGATGATGAGGGCGGCAGAAGACCTGGAAGAGACCACGAGCTGGTTCCAATGTAATAAGCTCCAACTTAACGCTGACAAAACTCAAACGCTCGTCTGCAGTTTGAAAAAAGAAATATGCGGAGATAACCAGCTCCCCGTCAAGCTTTTAGGCCTAAATATAGATAGTAGGCTGTCTTGGTCTGCCCACATCGATTATGTGTGTAAAAAGTTGGCGAGAGTCAATTTCCTCTTGAGGAAACTAAAGAATCTGGTGACGTCAACTTACCTGTTGTCTGCATACTATGCTATTTTCCACAGTCACCTTTTATATGGCCTCATTCTGTGGGGTCACTCGCCAAACACCCAGAGAGTTCTCCTACATCAGAAAGCGGCGATGAGGATCCTAACCTCCAGTGGTTTTAGGGATCACTGTAGGCCCCTGTTTGCTGAGCTCGGTGTGCTGACTGTATATGGACAATTTGTACTCGACTCTCTCCTGCTCGTCAGGAAGAATATTGACACGCTTACTAAACGTGACCAGCTTCACCACCACAATATTAGAAGCAGTGCGGATGTCCATGTACCTCGTTGTCGCCTGAGCATGACGGCGAACAGTAATCCGGTTCTCGCACTCAAAATGTACAACCGGTTGCCTGTGGTGGTTAGGTGCCTCCCGGTCAGCCTTTTTAAGTTACGTGTAGGGACTTGGCTTAAACAAAATAGTCTGTACTCAGTTGAGGAGTACTTTGCCAAGATATCTGTGAATATTTGAGAGCCCCTTGTGACCAAAGATTTAGTTGCCAAAGTATATTTTATTATGTGTATGTGTTAGTTTTCATTTCTATGTATTTTTGACGCGATCAACCAGTTAACTGGGCCACGATCAAGGATTTGGTAATGGTAATGGTAATTTATTTTTGGTGAATCGGATGTATTTCTATCAACAGGAACAATGTTTTCATCCTTCCTACTGGATGTAATTTCACTAATAAAATTTTTCAGCTCCACTAGAACTATTATAATTTTTTTTAAGCAGTGAAAGTGATAAATGCCCATATGTATACAAAATTTGAACTTGCTATCTTAAATAAATCTTGAGACCCATGTTTATATTGTAAAATATGTTTGTCTCAACCAATGGAAGAATTTTCAATTAAAAGTTCCAAACAGTTGCAGGACACCCAATATTTGTATATTTTGCAAAGGATAATACAGTGGAACTTGGTTATAACGTCATTGAAGGGACCACAATAGACAGCAATAAGACAGCAATAAAATGCCGTTTCTAAAAATAGAATGTAGCTAAACAATAGCCGCAGCCCTAACGTTGCACCACCGACCGAACTTTCTCTATTTAGCTATATGTTGCCTTCATCTCGGCCCGATTTTCTTGACGTTATATACGAGGTTTGAGAATTTACTGACGATATATCCGAGGTTTTTTCCTATATAAATACATATAGTTTGGCGGGATCTAAAAATAAATGACGTTATATCCGAGTTGACGTTATGGCCGAGGCCGCATTAACCGAGTTGTACTGTACTTGGAATCTTCCAAATAACCCCACATAAAGTATTTATTCACCCGTAGATTCATTTATCATTCAAGCATCTGCATAAAAATATGTAACTTTTGATTTTTTTCACTAATTTGACCACATCTACCTCTTAATTTACCTTAATAAAAAAATTATGATAGAAAATCATTTTAAAAAAGTAGATAAAAATACTCTATTCTCCATATTTATGGGGTTTTGATTGTTTTCTAGAAAAAGGGTTGATTTCTGTAGAAATATTTTATTTTTTCATGCCTATAAAAATATAAAATGATCTTTGTAATACACTTAGTATATATATATCATTGAACCAGAAACTTGTCTAAATATTACTAATACATTTTTTGGTAATTTTATTACCTCTTTGATTTCTGACAATATTTATACAAGTACCAGAAATTGAAAATATCTGTAGTTTTTACATTTTTATGAAAAATAATCCTTGGAAGATTATTCAATGCCACATATTTCTAATAGAATGAATTCAAATTGTCTACAGCTAAAATTCTGAAATTAGGTACACATATTGAGCATTCCATATATAAAGTAACACGTGGTGAGATTTTCATTTAAAATAGGGTAAATGGTTTATGCATTTCAACACTTTAAATCTTCGAATATCAGGGCACACAATGTATTTATTATGGCAGCGGTCGGCCAAGTAACACTTCCGAGTGTGACGTCACGGAACTGGCACTCCAGCCTATAGTAGAGTCGGTTTTGGTCAAATCATCCTATACACTGACTGTCTTACTACTGTGGTAAGCTTACCTCACTTTGGTGCCTTGCTATTTCTGATTTACTGCATATGCCATTGCAGTAAAAAATGGAAACATTTGCCAAAAATCACAATAATAGAGGTGTGCAGTAATAATGAAATTTTTTTTCAGATTAGATTTGGATTGGATAGCTCAAGTTCAGATTGTATAGTTAGAGATCGAATCGGATAATTTTTGGATTTGGATACTCGCAATAACACAGTGAAATCACACTTATCTTAGAATAAATTTGAAAAAATCAATAAAAGTCAGTTCAAAACAAAATAAGTTAAAAACAATGAAATGAATATTATACCTTCCTATTCTTTATATTTATCCTGTTTTACTGTTTTTAGTAAGAATAAATTAAACAAAGGTATAAAATCGTAACAGTAAATCGTTCTTTGTTTTGTGATAACATTAATGAAATTTTGTTTTTGTGTTTCAGCATACCTGCATGTAACAATTGATGCCAAGTCATCTTTCCCAGAAGACAACTTCTACTCCAACACTCAGATTCGCCCAGCTACCCATGTCTCTCTGCATGGTGGAGCGATCCCTATACAGCAGCCACCACAAGTTAGTCTCAGACTTAATTGTATGGTTAAAGTACCTAAAGTGTATTGGACGAGATTGCATTATTCACTTTTTTTTCATGAAAGCCTGAAACATACCGCATAACGGTTTTTCAACCTTTTCACTTATCTTTTTTTTGAAATTCGTCTGGCCAAGAATGACTAGTTTTTTGGGGGATTCAAAAAACATAAATTTATTGAATTAACTGCCCATGTTTAGGAATTTATAGGAATATATTGTTATTTTCTTATTTAGAATGACTTTACGGCAGGATTAATCTTCATGCCAATGTTAATTACATTCACTGCTTTAAAATGTTTAATCAAACTATCATCACTTTCACTATCTCATTCACCAGTTACTCTTTCAATTTTATGATCATTTAACGCTTTCCCCAAAACTCATCAACAAAAATAAAGTTATTTGCATTTATTTTACAAAGATGAAATTATATTATACAATAATTTACGATAAAAATGAACAAAATACCATGTATGAACATATCATTAACTCTTTGAGAAATATTGTCTACAACAGTAACGTAACGGAACATTGTTTTCAATCGGCTGTTTTTAGGGATAGAGCTGGCCGTCAAGCATGAAATTAAAATCAAAATAAAGCTTAAAGCTTACAGAAAAAGAAGCATATGAGATCTAGCCCTATTGATTTTCTGAGGAACTAACTCACCGCGATGTCAGTCAGGAATGCAATTGGTTAAATGGGGTGAATGTGAATGGGTTAAACAGTGTAGGAAAGTTGTAAAAAATGTTGGACCCAGCAACCTTTTTTCACTTAACTGACTTTTTCATTGATAGCCAAAGTACGTGAAAAGTTCTCCCACCAATCGCCAATCAATGGCGTTTGGTCAACGCTGCCATACAGGTATCGGATAGTCGAGCAGTTGGTCATCTGCGTCTTCGAGTGTGTAAACTGTTTGTATGTCGCCAGCCAATTATTTAAATTTATCTTTTGAGTGTTTATTGTAAAAATGCATTATTTATTTACACAAGAATTACGAAGACATGTTCTGAAGTGACTTAAGTACTAGGGGTCTGCGGTGCACCGAAAAAATCGGTACGGTACGGTTCCAGCCTTGTACCGAACCTCGGTACGGTACAAGAATTTTTTCGGTACAAGTTCGGTACGGTACAAATAAGGAAAAATTAAGTCACTATCCAGTCTAGGTTGCCATCAAATATAACTATGGAACATCTCCTGCGAAAACATTAAATAAAACCCGACCGTTAAAGGCTTTATACTTAGTAATATAGAATTACAACACTGCCCAGATGTACGGCAAATACTGAACGTAAGACTGACTCATAGCAAGTTTGGGAATGATTATTTAAAATAAAACAATTTCACCAGGACCTCAGGAAAATCGGGCAACCAGCCATCTCCCTGCCGGCTCTAAATTATTGTGCATTCCCGGCTTATTATCGTATCCACGTGTAGCAGCTTACGCGATCAGGGAAACGTTCCTCCTTTTGGCGCAACAAAATAGTCGTACCAGTATGAAGCTCGTATTAGTCGTGTTTCAAATAGCGATGGGAATACTTGTGATTTTTCAATCACGATGAAAATCTTTTAAACTGTGATTCATGATTCTTTAAATTGATTCGTTCTTTTTCCTCTGACAGCCTGTTGACGATGTTAAATGACCAATACAGAACTGTGATTTGCCGTATTGATCCCACTCTTTCGGGATTTTCACTCAAATAAAATTAAAAATCATGTTAAGGATACAATTGAATAAAGGAAATAAATAACTTTTATTTTTTAACAATACAGTATGTTCTGTATTTCCTCATTAGTGGAACCCCTCAAATCCGAACTAATTGGGATTGAAGCCTGTTCTTCCAGGGAAATAAATACTATGCACTTATTTCGTCACTGTATTCGCGCGGTAAGCGACGCGGTGGGCTTTGCGTGACACAATAAACTCATAAGCGCAGTGACCTTGGCGGGTCGAGCCTGTGCTAAAAATAAACCATTCTCCCCCTACCCTTACTAACAGGGATGCGTATCGCGTCTGTCTACTGTCTGTGTCTAGTTTAGTGCGCGTTTACCTGCTCATAAGTGCGTATCTATAACAACCTACTTGGCTTGGAATTACGGTTGTGTGAAGATTTTCTTCATTTAAACAGTTAAAGCATTGATTTTATAATTACGAAGTATGTAAATGCAATGGTTAAAGATAACAACTTTAAGCGAAAAACCCTGACTTTGTTAAACCTTGAAAAATAAGTTTATGTGATTAAATTTTTTTTAATTTCCAGGTATTTCTTTTTTTGATTTCCCAAGAAAATGTTCAGATTTAAGGGGTTCCACTGTAATATTAAAATATTAACCACTTTATACTAAAATAACTATTTTAGTCTAAAGAGCCCTTTGACATTTAATGAAAACATAGGTCTTGGCTAGGGGGTATTGACTCAGTTTTCTGTATTTTTTGCTCTGCAATAAAATGCATTATAGTTTTTTATTTTGTTTGTTCATCCTTAGTTTCATATAGACTTGAGAAGATTATTTCCTCTTATTAATTAGTTACAACATAAATTATAATAATTTTAAAAATTAATATAATTTTAAAAATAAATTTAAATAATTATTAATATGTTTAATGTGATATGTTTTTTAAAGAATGGATTTAAAAATCATGTTACAGTTTGAAAATTGGTACAGTAAAATATTTCTTCTGACATTGTATATCTTTTTTTAAACTCCTCTTTATGTTTTCACTAATTAAGTTCTGGAAAATACTTATGAATAAAAGGATGAGATCAGTCAATGTTACTAGCGGCATTGTTATTCTCGTGTACCGTACCGTACCGAATTTGTACCGAGAACCGAGGTACAACAATTTGTACCGTACCGTACCGACCTCATAATTTCCTTGACCCCTATTAAGTACGAATGTATGCTTGATAATGGAAATACTTTGTTCCCGAAACTAGCCTCATCCAAAGGACAGCTGGATTGAAGAAGGCAGGTACTGTAACCTTTTAATTTAGTCAATTCTCAATTCTTGAGGCAAATATGTTTAAATGTTATTTTATGTTTTATGTTAATAGGGGGCAAAAACTGGAGGTATAACATCGGGATATCCGATTCGGCCACCCTCCTCGGCCCCGACTGCGACCACACCTCATGTAAGTACCAGGCAATGATTGTGAACATTAAAAACATCATCATTATTTTCTTTAACCCTAGAACAGCCAAACGTCTGGTATAAATTTTTGGTTTTGGTAAGATGATGGCCAAAAATCGTTTTTAAACGTTTGCTACAATCAAAAACCCATACTTGAGATTGTTCTACGAAATAAACGTTTTTATAATATATCCTAATAATTATGGACAGCTAAGAAAAGGTTAATGGGAATAAATTTTAAATCTTTTTCAGTGTTATAAACTTAGTGGTAGTGGAGATGGAGGCCCATTTTTCGGGAAATCATTTAGTATAAATAAACAAAGACGTACAACAAACAGTATTTTATATTTCTCATTCTCACAAATGGATACTTTGTCATCGTAGTTTGCCAGAGTTATTGTGTTATAGCAACATATTTTTTATATTCTGAGATTCAATTTACTCATAGGCCAAACTCTACAAATATATTGGAATTAAATATTACAAAAAAAAAGAATTATAAAAAAAGATCCAAACAATGAAATAAAATAACCATGACAACAAAACATTTATTATCTCAAATTATTGTTTGCAGATTGGAGAGAAAAATTCATTAGTTATAAAATCATTACTCTAAAATCCAGTATAATGTTCAAAGAGTCCTACGTATCCTGCCGACACTTTATTTACAACAGTGACCCCGGCGCAGTGCTCACCCTGCCGCCACATTATCTACAACAGTGACCCCGGCGCAGTGCTCACCCTGCCGACACTTTATCTACAACAGTGACCCCGGCGCAGTGCTCACCCTGCCGACACATTATCTACAACAGTGACCCCGGCGCAGTGCTCACCCTGCCGACACTTTATCTACAATAGTAACCTCACCGCAGTGCTCACCCTGCCGACACTTTATCTACAATAGTGACCTCGATACAGTGCTCACCCTGCCGACACTTTATCTACAACAGTGGACACAGCGCAATGCTCACCCTGCCAACACTTTTATCTACAATAGTGCCCTCGGCACAGTGCTCACGCTGCCGACACTATCTACAACAGTGACCACAGCGAAGTGCTCACGCTGCCGACACTTCATCTACAAAAGTGACCACAGTGCAGTGCTCACCCTGCCGACACTTCATCTACAACAGTGACCTCGGTGCAGTGCTCACCCTGCCGACACTTTATCTACAACAGTGACCACAGCGCAGTGCTCACCCTGCCGACACTTTATCTACAACAGTGACCACAGCGCAGTGCTCACCCTGCCGACACTTTATCTGCAACAGTGACCACAGCGCAGTGCTCACCCTGCCGACACTTTATCTACAACAGTGACCACAGCGCAGTGCTCACCCTGCCGACACTTTATCTACAACAGTGACCACAGCGCAGTGCTCACCTTGTTAAAATTGCAAATAAAAAACAAAATAAAAAGTATTTTTTTAAATAATATCGTACTACTGAAATATACATCACAAAGTTTGACGCTGACGCAACAAATAAAGAAGTTATGTTTAATTATTTGGCTGTTATCCATTATCTTAATGAAGCAATGACAAGTCTTTGTTGAGGATAAGGGAGGGCTTCTCATAAACACTGGGTTTGGCTACAGTTGCATAACCTAGTTTTAAGATTTAATGATGATATACTTAGATTTTATTGATTTTTTTACTGAATACTTTAGTCTTTATACCTTTTTAACTAATTAAAATTATATTTTACCTTTTGGGTGGTCTAAGGTGTCAGTTATTAAAGCAATGATTGACACATTAGGCTACCTAAAAGGTAAATAATAATTTTAATTAATTGATTTTTTGTCCTAAATTACTTTGAAATGGTGCAATGAAAGAGTTAAGAATCTATTGTATAAAGCGGACAACCTAATAAAAATAACTTGAAATTATTATATAACAATATAGTTTGTCCTATTCCATTATGCATAAACTCGATTTCATAATAATCTAATGGGATTTAAATGCTGAACAATTTTGATACCCTCGAATTGAGCCTACCCTGTTGTTCCGATTTAAATGAAATTTGGTATGCAAGTCATATTCACCGTATCTCCAGGTGTTTTTTTTTTCAATTCTCAAAAATGTTTCTTACAATATTGATGAAAATCTAGTAGTTTATATTACTTAAGAGTACTAAAAAATATGATACCACCCGCAAGTCTTTAAAAATAACTGTTCAAAAGCTATGGGCTTTTAAATGTAAAAAAATCAATTTTCTAAGTTTTTCGCGAAAACAATAAAGGTAAGTATAATTTGTCTACCACCATTAAAACCTGCTTAAACCTAAACAAATTAGTATTTTGAATTATTAGTTTACGACTAATGGTTCCAGAGAAAAGTTAAATTTAGTGTCCATGGTAAAACGCAGAACGTTGTCTGAGAGCACCCAATGTTTATTCTAAAGGTAAATATTAAAAAATAAACTTCTTCCTTATTTCCCAACCGTTTTCCATGAAACTTGGTATGCAGCGTAAGGTCACATCACTGAGTAAAACCCACTCAATAAAGCTTTGTATTACCCGTGGGGGGAGGGGGGGTTCCTCCATGGTCTGTTTATATGAGTAGGCCAAATAAAAATATGAGTATACAAATTGTAAAAAATTACAGTATTTTATATTTGACATGATATTTCGAAAAAACTTTACAACAGTTACAATATATTTCACGTATTCATATAGGTCTAGGAAAATAAATTTGAAACATTTTTTATATCTTGGAATATTTGATAAAATTTTATTCTAATTTGTTATAAGGCCATACTTTTGAAATCTAGTTTTGACAAATATTTTAATAATTTTTTATCCAAAATTATATTTTGATGGAGAAAAAATTAGGTTTAATTTATCTTATACATTTACATTCTGAAGTAAAAACCTATAATGATACTATAGATATGAATAAAATAGGTATTTCACAACAGTTAGCTTAAAATTCTACACAGGAGGCAAAAACTGTCTGGCCCTACAGATGCACTGCTTATGGCCGTTCTAGGGTTAAAATTTCTTGATTCTTTATTTACTGCTGAAAAAAATTATATATTATTCTTAATGTTATCAATATTTTTATAGTTAATAAAGATTTACTGTAAAAGGCTTGCAAACCCCTAAAATCATGAGAACACTGAAGAAAATATAGTTGAGTCTTTTAGGGTTAAATTGTCAATTGTACAAAAAAGTGTAATAGTTTTGAACATCTTCACTAAAGCACAAACGTTAACATACATGGAACACATAAAGTGTTCCAATATTTTAATTCACTATCATAATTACTGTTATTTTATGTACTCAAAATGTAAAATTACAGCACGATAATTAGACTAGTACTTTACAAATGTTGCTATTTGAGTTTTGGCCTTAGCAACACTGATTGTTGCCAGGTGCCAGTTAGTATTTACATGAATGTTTTTCACCGTACCTTTAAAACTACTATATGCAACTTAAAACAGTCAATTCTGAATGACATAATACTATTTCTTTGCCAAAGGTATTTGGAAAAATTCATAAAGAATTAAGGAATCTAGTAGTGTGAGGTCATCCTGCATCATGAAAATGCCAGCTCTCAGACACCTCTACTGAAAAAAGGGGGTTTGACAGACCAAAACATAGAATTGATGGGTCACCTCCTATAGCCCTGAGTTGGCTTCCAATAATTTCCATTTGTCCTTAAATGTTAAAAACTAACTACATGGTTAATGCTTTTTGATGCCCCAAGAAGCAGTATATGCACTTAAATCCCATGTTTTGGTAATCTACTTAAGGAGAAAAAAAAAAATTTCAAAATTTTATTTTTAATTTTATTTTTTATTTTGTTACTTATTACTTTGAAAATTTGATATATGATAATTTTACTCCAATAAATAAAATGGTTTAACGTCTAATATTGAGAAATTTGATACTTGTTAAAAAAAATGTTTGTATAATTTACTAAAAACAGATTAAAGAAGAAATACATGAGACTTTACAAAAGTGTTCTGTATTTTGTAAAATTCAAAATTTTGTTTATGTGCACCCAAAACTTAGCACAAAGCTTTTGATTACATTTTTTAGTTTTTTGAATGTTTTTTTTACTAAAAATTTTCTAAAACTACTGTAAAAAAATTTTTACACAAGTTTAAATTAGTATTAATGACTACTTGTATGCAGCTTAAAAATGCCAGTTCAGTCATAAAAAAAAAAATTTTTAATTGAAAAAAAAAATATGGTGATGAAATTATTGTAAAAACTGATAACAGTGTACACTTACATTAAAACTGGTTAATTTCGATAAAATACTTTTAATTTTTTACTGTTCAAAAATCATGTTTTGGTAATCTACTTAATCAGAGTGGAAGAAGTGTTTTCAACATTGGTTCTTTCACTTTGAAAAATTTATTAACCTCCATGGAGAATACTTTGAATAACAATAACTCTCTATTGGTCCATTGATATTGGTTTTTAATTTTTAGGCCAGAAATATAAATAGCAACCCCAGTAGTAGCAGAGTGAGTCAAAATAATGTATATTGCAGAGTGTTTACGTGAGCCAGTCATCCAGTGGCAGCCGACTAGTGTACAGCCAGCCGGTGACATCACAGTCAGCTGGGATCTCCAGCATACGTTATTCAGTGCCGCCAATGCAACGTGAAGCCTAGCCGAGAGCTTCACAGCATTGTGCCAATAGGCGTACTGAATGAATAAGTCTTAATTGACCTATGAATGTGATTGCAATCCAAGCGAGAAAGATTTTTGTGGTGGTGATGAAAATGTTTGTCTGGGTTTTGGGTTGTATGCTTGACAAAGGAGATGAATATCTAATTCTGTATTTGAGGCAGTGAGTGAAAAAATGTATTTGCTTCCCTTCAGGAAATAGCTTACACCATGAACATGTCCAAAGGCAAAGGTTTTCCAAGAAGACTATACACTAAAACCTTGTTTATTCGGTTTTTATGGGACCATAAACATTTCGGCCAAACGCCACACAATACCGGACGAAAACTCTGCGCAGTGCTGTCACAAAAATACTGTGCAGTACCGGCTGAATTCGCCGCGCAGTACCGGCCAAGTACAGTCCGCGCTGTTTAGGTTGTCGCAAATCGCACTATACTTTTCCAGCAACATTCTTTATTTTCTATTGGAACCATTTCGGATAAGTGAGCACCGGATCAACGAGGTTTTATTGTATTAGGCATACTTTCAGCCAGTGTGTCCAATAAACTAAAAGAGATAAAATAAATAATTACATAATTTTGCTCTCTGTAATGTTGGTTAGTAAAAATATTAAATAAATATGCTTAAGGGAAGGTGGACTGTCAATAATGTATTTTTTACAAAAATTTATATTTTGTATTTATTAAATGTTAAGATTTTCTGAACACAGTAATATATAGTACTTGCATGTTTGAACTAAGTCCATGTAAGCTTTTTTTCAAAAATTGTTTGCTAAAAATCATTGCTAAGCCCTAAAAAGGGCTTAGCCCACCATATAAATGTGTTTTTCTGAACTAATTTTTTGTACTAATTTTTCAAGTCTATGTTCCTTTTTCTCAGAAACTACTTGGCCGATCCTGTAGAAATTTTTTGACAGTGTTTACTAGGTGTTGTACACACCTAGGTGTTGTAAAAAAGCCTAAACAAATCTCAGTGTATGTCCGAACACATGTTTAAACTTGATGTATAGTTTAAGATGATTGGTGCAGTAGTTTCTGACAAAAAGGAACCTGTTAACATGGCTGTTTATGGAGGGCCGCCTCCCCTTAATAAGTTCAAATAAGGAAGAACTAACAAAAATATGTACCCGGAGCCAAATGTTAGGTGACACTATTGGCAGCTGTATACGATCTTCCTGGCGTGACAAAACTTGATAATTCTGTTGACACGTTAATAATTATTGTCATGGCAGATTTACCTTTTTACACTGACAGCTTCAATATTTATGTTAAATTAGTAATCTATGTTAATTACTTTTTGGTGTTGGCTTAATGTGTTTTTAATTTAAACAGAAGTCGTTCATTTAATGTGCAAATTTTACTTAATGAGGCTGTTACAAAATTGCTTAGTTTCTTACTTGTAAAATCTTAATGGTAAAAATAACAATAAATCTAAATGTATAAAACAATGTTGTGTTAGTTTTAACACTTATGAGTAACTCAAGAACGGCTGGACCGATTTTAATGATCTTTGACTTCAGAACATGGCCAATCTTAAAGTTAATACGTATTTACTGTTAGGTGTTACGAAGTCGCCGGATCAGCTAGTTTTGTAATAAAGTAGTACTAAAAGAAATATATCTTTAATTTTAGTCAGTATAAATTTGTTGGTTAATAAAGCTATCTAGATACAGTAGTCCAATTTAACTGACTTGGTTAACTGAGACTGCCCTTAGTAGGCTCACCCAGACATCAAATATTCACCAAGAATTGGAAGTAGCATCACATTTGAATTTTTTTATAATTACTTACGACAAATTTAATAATTATTATGTTACCTTAATTCAGTTATATTCATTGGCCATAACAGTATCAAGTATACAACATTAAAAAAAACATTCTCGTACAGTTTTTATTTGATATCTTTTATTCTTATTGGTAGTTCCTTGTTAACCAAGTTTTTGACTAACTAACGTTGTTACGGTCCACATACTGTACCTTCTTTAATGTAAACTAATCATTTGCTCTGGCTATGTAAGTAAAACAATGGAAGAATTATAAATTTAGAGTGACTGATATTCTTATGTAGCTCAAACCTGAATGTTGTTAGCTGAGTGAATTAATGAGCTCTAGCAAAGTGGTAAAATTTTACTTTATTTTGATAACAAAGGAATAACCTAATCAGATACAACTAAAGAAATTTGAATACAAACGAGATCACACGCAGAGCACGCTGGCGTGAGTAGAGCGAATTTCATAGAACTTATACTATTCCAATCATAGTAATCAAATAGTACTGAGTATGCAAGTTAGCTGCAATAAGGGTTTAATGGTGATATGCTTAGGACTATATTAAGGCAGTTAACTAAATAAAAACACATACCAAATTGTGTCAATAACTAAGTGAGTTATTCCAATATATTATCCATAAAAATAAAAATTATATGGGCAATGAGTATGTAGGTTTGCTGCCATAAGAAATATTGAGTAAAATAAAAATACTAAATATTTGTATTTTTTAGCTGAAACCATTGGTAAAACTGGTTGTATTTGGGAAATAGGTGTGGGAAATAGGTTAGATCAGAGATATGTCTAAAGGAAATGTTTTCAGTTCATCTAAACAGCTGTTCTTATAATCAAACTATGACGTCTCTAACTAATTACATTTTTTTAAAGAAACTAGAAAACTAGAAAAATTGAAAAACCCATTTCGGGGGTACAAACCCCCCCCCAAGTGTAGTTAATGTAGTCCAATTGTATTGCCAATGTCCAAGGTATTACAGAAAGGAACAACACCACCGAATTTTATATGATAATACAGTAGAACTCCAATTATCCGAACTCCGACTATCCGAATCGCCGATTTTCCGAATCACTTTCAGAAAAAAATTTGTCCAAAAAAAGTCTAAGTGCGCTATTATTCTTCCCCCCGCGAAGCCCGAGTGTGACCACTTGCAACTGCTCACCATCAAGCGAATGCGTGACCTGGCTGTCCGAAAATGGATGAAGACCGCAAAACAGCTTACATTGACGGAGATGTTGAAAAAAATGATTTTGATTTCTAAACTTGTACGTACATTTTATTTATATCTAAAACATGTGAAAATATCATGTTTCTTACATTTAATTTAATAAAAAAATAGGGCAATATCAAAACTTAGCTTTTTTTATCTCTAATGGCAATTAAAAAAAAAACTCTGATTATCCGAATATTTGATTATCCGAATGGGCCCCGGTCCCCATTAATTCGGATGATTGGAGTTCTACTGTATATATATTTATGTAAAATATTTAATGACCCCCAAAACTTGTATATGGAGTTGAATTATGAACTTCTATCATGGTCTCGGGTTCAACAGTGACTACTATACAGGTCATGTGAATAGCTCACTTTTCATAGGAAATTGAAAATTATGTGTATTGATAGTTGGTGTATGAATATTGGCCATTTTAATAATTAAATATAAAAGAAGATGGGAAAACGTGAAATTGAAGATATGATGTATTGAAAAAACTTTATTAAAAATCAGCTTTAACAAAAATTCCTTGAAAAATAAATTGGTTGTTCTTTTTTAACAGTTCAATTTATATACTATGCTAAAACTATACTAAGTTCATTAAATAGCTATAATCACATGTATAAGGAATGACATGTTGTTAGTTTTAATGTGATAAAATTTATGAGCATAATTCATAAATAAATCTAACTAAAATTGTATGACTTTGATTCCAGCATAAAGAGTTTCTGATCCAGTTATAGCACTTTTTGTGTGATACCAAGTTTTTGGATTAGCTATTCATTGGGTGGGTTAGCTGAGGTCCTTTTATCTTGCCAAAGTTGGTTGAAGGCAGGAAAGCTATAAAGAATTTACACAAGACCAAGTTTATTCATTTGGAAGAACAATAATTTTATAAAAGCCAATAGTTAAATAAAAAAGAAGAAATATTGTTTCCTATATATACCGGGGTTTTTTAATATATTCTTTTAAAACTTGATTCAATAAGAAAGAGGAACTGAGAGTACCTCTGGGTAGCAGAGTTTTTGACATTTTCTATAAATTTCAATTTTATTCTAAGGCATTTGTTTAAGACTAATAATAATTAAAAATAATTATTTAGTCTTCCTAGTAACTTTTACAAGCGATAAGGACAATTATGATGAAATCAAATGTTGTTGGAACAAAACAAAAATTTCCAATACAATGTGTATGCCATAGTTTTCACTTACATGTGGGTGGTACAATGACATGTTAGTAGCACAAAATAAACAATTTTAGGGGTAAAAAGCTGTTCAAAAATCATTTAGCGTTTTTAGGAGTGAACTGCCATTAAAAATTAAAAAATGAAAAAATTCTTGAAGATTCTCTCATTTATGAATTATTGTAGATAATATTACTATAAATATACCTTAAGCTATATTTCATAGAAATCACAATAGTCTCAGAGTCATTGCACAGATAGATACAGACATCAGTCTTAAAATCACTATTTTTAATTCAGAGAGCCTCAAATAATTATTCTAACATTTTGCTAGAACTATACAAATTTTATTCTATGTACTACGCCCCACACATAGAAAAAGAACACACTTTCTCCTTCACTGTTTGTGTAAAGAATAACCTCATAAACTTACAATCCTTTGACTCTTAATTAAACAATGAATAAAGTGTAAATAACTTTCATCATTATGTTTTTTAGTAATTATGTTATATATATATAGTAATAAAAACTTACTCATATACAGTATAATACACCACTATATTTAGTAAAACAGTACCGATGGTGTCATTAGTCAGTGCTCGTGTCTTCAATAACGTTTAACTGTATAACTTTTAAGGAATAGTACCTGGTGACCGAGCTTTGCTCGGATAGAATAAGACATGTATTTTACAAGTTAATTAGCAAAATTAAAACAAATTTATTGCTCAATGAAAACATTTATGTGGTTTAAATCAAACTCGAACAAATAAAACACTGAACAAAAATGTGGTTTCCCGGACGGGAATCGACCTCACGACCTCCAGATCGGGAGACCTGAACACTAGCCACTGTACTATAACGTCGAACAATTTCTAGCCGTCAGTTAAGAGGATTTTGCCGACCTCAATTGTTTTAGCTGATCTTATACTGAATTTAATTGTCCGTACACGCGTACAGTTGTTATTATTTATCCTGTGATCAACTGATTTTGTTAGAAAAGGAATGAGGTGTGAAAAGCAAAAGAGAAATTCAATTTACACCAGTTAATTGGTTTGTTACATTGGCTTCAAGCAATAAAATGAATACGTTTTCTTTCAAAACACGAAAGATTTTGGAAATACTTTTCTCTGCTTTTATTTCGCACAGTTATTTTACCCTTTAGTTTTTACAAATTGTTTAGTAATTTGATAATTTTTCATTTATTACATACATAAAATAAATATTCATGCAAAACCTCTATTCACATATTGTTCACCACCATCTTCAATCAACAACTGTCAAACGGTTACAAACAGATGTTTTGATTTGTATTGTTTACATTTTGATTCTCCATAAGCGTAATGTTAATTTTTTATATTTTTAATTTAATATTACAAGAAAACCAGAATTTTCCTGGACGTTAGACTTATCTAGAACTTATTTACTACTCAGAAATTTAGTTATTTCTAACAATCCTTAGTGCCGTTTTCGAGATCCGTGTGCAAATATATATATAATTTTAAGTATTTACTTTTTCAGTGAGGTAACTTAAATTGTTTATTTCAAATGAAAATCTTGTACATGAGCATAATGGAGGGAGCAAGTCCAATCTTTATAGAACAGCTAGTAGCATCAGAGCCGCGCGCACAGACTAATGACACTGTCTGTACTTAGTAATGATTCAATGATTTTATTCATGGTTTTGAGCTTTAAAAATTGTAAATACCCCTAGAAATCCCCCAGCATAACTACTACTAATAAAATATGAAACCTCTACCAGTGAAATCTGTACTAATCATCCGCAGTCAGCCTGACATATGATGTACCCATGGATTATCAATGTTGTTTGGAATGTATCCATGAATTGAGGGCACCATAAATTCCCTTATCAAAGGGAGTGTTTTTTCCATAACCAAGGTTTTCGAGCCGAGAACAGTCTAGCTCAGTGTCAAATGGTCGTTTAGTGTTTGATCCTGGTGTAACTTCTGGGATGACGTGTGCTGAAGGAATTTCAAATATTTTTGAAATCTTTAAAATCATTTCATATTTTGTCATTTTCTCTTTACCACACCACTGAAATATTCCACTTACAGATTTGTCCTGAAAAATTACAAAAGGTGTAAAAATGACACAAGCAAAATCAAGACAGTCCAGGACATTTTACAGCGAACTTGTTCATGTGCTCCTGGGTGATAAAAATCACCTGTCACCTTTCCTCTTAGAAACTTTACCAAAGATATTTTAATTGATCATTGCGGCCAATCGAGGTTTTATAAAAGAAATTTGTTTTAAAGTATTTACAGTGGATTTCCTCAAATACGAAACCTGGAAATCCGAAATCCCGACAAATCCGAACGCGTTCTCGGGAAAACATAAATATGAATAGCTGTAAATGTAAAAAAATTTGATTTAATCTTCCAAATTATTTTCCAAGTTATAACACAAAAAAATACAATACAAGATTGAACAAACACAGGTTTTCACTTCTTAAAGTCTGATATCTTTAACCGTCGTAAGTGAAGAAAGTCTTCATGCAGACGCGATTCCAAGATAGTGTCATATAACTGATACTGATAAAAAATCTAGGGGAAAGATTGCACTGCGACCTATAAGATCTATTGTGCCCCCCAGACTAGTCTCTAGTTCTTGCCTAGAGAACCCCCTCTAGTCCTAATGCCTTAATAAAGTTTAGTATAATGAGGGGTTCTAACTTTGGAAAATCCTCCACCGCCACCTGGTGTGTTCCCAAGCTTCTGGCTCTCTTCTGACCTATTGCGTCACACTTGGCCAATAGGTGTCTAGGTGTTTCCTCCCCAGATTGGCAGAAGCGACATTCTCCCTCTTGAACAATGCCCATCTTGCTCAGATGACCCCTGAGCCTACAATGCCCGGTTAAAAATCCCGTCAGTATCCTTAGATTGTTTTTCTTAAGCCCGATCATGATCTCAGACCTTCTTATATTATGCCCTCCAAGCATTTCCTTAGCCTGTCGGCATCCCGGATGAGCGGTCCAGGCTTTCCCTCTGGCTTCCTTCTCTTCCTCCTTTAATTTATTTTTAAAATAGGAGTCCTCCAGTGCACAACCTGGCTCCGGTCCTACAAAGGGGGTGGCTGCCCCTACCCTAGCCAGTTTGTCTGCTACTTCATTCCCCTGAACACCTTGGTGCCCAGGTACCCAGAGTAGTGACAACTTGTTGTTCGTCCCCAATTGGTCCAGACTTCTCCCGTTAGTGTCATATAAACATCACGTCTTTTGGCTGTCAGGGATACGCAGTAATCAGCACGTAAACGCTCACTAGATAGTAGACAGGTGCGAGACGCATCCCAGTAAGGGTGGGTGTAGGGGGAGTGTGGTTTATTTTTAGCATACACTTGCCTAGCAATAATGACATGTCAAAGTACATCCTCCCAACAATGTCACAGCCCTTTCGAAAACTGAATCAGGCAGCCTGTATAAAACCAATCGTCACGTCTCCTGTTGCTTACCGCGAATAGTGACAAAATAAGTGCGTAATATTATTTCCTGGGAATTCCGAACACTCCTGAATCCCAACAGGCTTCAGCTCTATTTAGTTCGGATTTCAGGGGTTCCACTACATTTCACATACACAACTTGCACACATATACATCTATAAGATGATAAACTTGAACCATAAATTCTTACAAAATAGCATTTACAAAATTTTCTTATGGTTTTGTTTGGCAATAAAGATTTTTTCTAACCACTCACATAAAACTTAATTCAAAATGTGTTGGTGTACTCGAGCAGCATTAACCTTATCTCATATGAACGTTTCCAAAGAAATTCTAAAAATAACCATTAAAAGTATTTTTAAAGCAATATGAGAGGTTAAGGAATGTAGTTATTCCTCTATGGATTATATAGGTCAGCAGGAAAAAGTTAAGTTTATACTTTTACATAAATATGACAGCTTTGTAAAGAAGTACCTTCAAGGCAGCTGTCGCTAGCTGCAAACAGATAAGAGCAATATCATCAACATGTGAAGGACAGCGGCGCTCGACATTTGACACTTTAACACTGGTAGTGTTGTTAAGCAATGGCTCAAGGAGGCAAGTCACTGCTGATTCTTTCAAATACTCCACTGGTCCATATAATACTGGTACTCTTAGCACTATGTTCTCTGAAAGTATAAAAATATTTTTTTGTACAGTACGCAAGGTATGAACTAAAGAGCAAGCAAATCTATCAGAGGTTGGGAAAGACTATGTTATAGTTTCTTATTATTGAAGAAGCTTCCGAAACCGTTACTGAAATAAAACACAGATGATACTTGGATGTAACGACTATCCACTCCAATGAAGGCTTTAAGAAGTTAGAAGTATTTCTTTCAGTCATTTATGAGGGCTATCCAAAAGGTAAGCTCCGTTTTGTTACACTAAAGGTGTAGAGACAATTTATTATATAGATACTAACACTTTGGGTGCTATGAATTTTTTTATGTTATTCATGTATTAAAATAATTTCTCAACACCAAATAAACACAAAAATGTACCTCCCCCCCCCTTAACCACAACCATTTATTTAAGGTGGACATTTCCTCCTGTGTACCACACATTAGCAAGGCAAATTGGGATTACACATGGTCGGGATTTGAATCTTAAAACTTCCGACATTTACTCGTCAGCTATCGCCGTAAACCTCTTGGCCACTCTTGTATAGCCCCTTAACAGGCGATAGACTTAGTGCTTAATAGGCTATAAAGCATATTCTAACAGTAGAATAGAGAACTACATGAGTTACTTCCAGGTTTGTCTTATAGGTGGCAGTTTGACAGCCCCTCACAAGAGAACATTTTCACTAAATTATGAATTATCTAGAACTTGCCACTTTATTTTTGGGATAGAAACTAATAACAATTTAATTTTCCTTAGCACTCAGAGGATTAAAGAGCTTTAAACTATATTTTCTCTTTGAGATTGTTGTCGTGCCTGAAGTGCTGTGACTCAAGCTGTTTTTTTCATTTGGGCAATAAATAAAAATTACTTGAGGATTGATCAAAAATATCCCAACCAAATTGGTCCAAAACCTGTTGAGTCCATGCAGTGTGAGGATGTGCAATGTCATGAATGAAAACAATGCCAGCAGTCAAAACGTTACACCTTCTAGATCGCTCATCTTAGCTTTTTTAATAATTGTTGGTTGAGAAGTTTGGCAGCATTTTGGACTGTAGAGAGTAAGAATAAAGGTTGAAATAAGGTTGGAAGCAACAGCGGAAGTTGCACAGGACCAGATAGCGTGGCGAAGATTTGTTAGTGCGGCTAAATATAACCTTCAATATAAATAGCCATGTTAGTAAGAGTAAGTAAGTAATTAAGGTTAGTTATATAATCGATTTAAATTTACCTGGATGCTTCAGTGTTACCAACTCTCCCTCCAGCTTTGTTTTTCCATATAGATTGAGTGGATTTGGTTTATCATTGATTGTATAAGGTTTACCCGCATTCCCGTCAAAAACATAGTCTGTACTTATGTAAATAATGGGAATTTGTATTTTAGCTGAAAAATAATCACCGACTTTAAAGGCAAATAGTAACTGTATCTTGAACAAAAAAAGTGAGTACACTATTGACAAAATAACAAACAGAAGCAATTCAAGAATTTTAAATTATTGCTTATACAAGTGTTGTACAAAAAATTTCATTAAATTGTGTGGTGTACAGCTTTTTTATGGCTACGATGATGGTATCTAGAGGTCAACTCCCAAGCTGCACTCCGTTAGAATATGATCTATTTTTAAGCCAGGATCTGAGCTAGAAATTTGAAACTTTGCAAGTCACTGCTAAATAGCATATTGTATTTCGTGACCACGTAGGGTTTTACTGCTGCTACAATGGAAAGAAAGCGTTTTCAGTAACTACAAGGCAGTGTCAATTTTTACTTTCAGGATGGCGGTGAGGTTCACGGAAAACGCCGCCACCGCGATGGTGAAGTTAGGGCTAACAAATCCTATCTACCACTTAATAGATAAAAACTAATTTTAAATTAACTCTCAGAGGATCTAAAGAGCTTTAAACTATATTTTCTCTTTGAGATTGTTGTCGTGCTGAAGTGCTGTGACTCAAGCGTTTTATTTCATTTGGGCAATAAATAAAAATTACTTTTGATCAAAAATATCCCAACCAAATTGGTCCAAACTGTTGAGTCCATGCAGTGTGAGGATGTGCAATGTCATGAATGAAAACAATGCCAGCAGTCAAAACGTTACACCTTCTAGATCGCTCATCTTAGCCCAATAATTATTGTTGGTTGAGAAGTTTGGCAGCATTTTGGACTGTAGAGAGTAAGAATAAAGGTTGAAATAAGGTTGGAAGCAACAGCGGAAGTTGCACAGGACCAGATAGCGTGGCGAAGATTTGTTAGTGCGGCTAAATATAACCTTCAATATAAATAGCCATGTTAGTAAGAGTAAGTAAGTAATTAAGGTTAGTTATATAATCGATTTAAATTTACCTGGATGCTTCAGTGTTACCAACTCTCCCTCCAGCTTTGTTTTTCCATATAGATTGAGTGGATTTGGTTTATCATTGATTGTATAAGGTTTACCCGCATTCCCGTCAAAAACATAGTCTGTACTTATGTAAATAATGGGAATTTGTATTTTAGCTGAAAAATAATCACCGATTTTAAAGGCAAATAGTAACTGTATCTTGAAAAAAGAAGTGAGTACACTATTGACAAAATAACAAACAGAAGCAATTCAAGAATTTTAAATTATTGCTTATACAAGTGCTGTACAAAAAATTTCATTAAATTGTGTGCTGTACAGCTTTTTTATGGCTACGATGATGGTATCTAGAGGTCAACTCCCAAGCTGCACTCCGTTAGAATATGATTTATTTTTAAGCCAGGATCTGAGCTAGAAATTTGAAACTTTGCAAGTCACTGCTAAATAGCATATTGTATTTCGTGACCACGTAGGGTTTTACTGCTGCTACAATGGAAAGAAAGCGTTTTCAGTAACTACAAGGCAGTGTCAATTTTTACTTTCAGGATGGCGGTGAGGTTCGCGGAAAACGCCGCCACCGCGATGGTGAAGTTAGGGCTAACAAATCCTATCTACCACTCAATAGATAAAAACTAATTTTAAATTAACTTAAATATTAAATACATTAAGTAATAACCAATTAGCATGAAAAAATTATATAGTATGAATGCACTTCATTCCCTCAAACACTTAATCACTGTTAGAGCATTTCCTGAACATCTAATCGCTGATGGTGGAAAAGCTCTTGGCAGGATGTAGTAACATTACTTTAAAAATGAAGTGTGAGGCTGTAATTTTAAAAAGAGAACATAATCTCCAGTAATGGTTTAAGAATTGTGATACAACATTTTCCAGGTCAATGTTTAAAAGGCTTAACTCACCTTAGTCCCGTTGGTCTTGTCTCACAAGGAAAAAACCAGACTCCATAGCTATATGGCTACACATCTCTGAAATTTCTCCCTCTCTATTAAAAAACAACTGAAACCCCATCCAAGACCTCACTTTAGACCGTTGCTTTACGTGTAATACCTCACATAGGTATTTCATATCTGTATAACAGCAGTAACCTTATCTAAAGATAAATCTAATACGGGAATTTTATTTTATGAAACTGAATAAAATAGATGGAAGCTTTCAGTGTTTTAGGGGACATACTCTAAAAGACTTGAATCCTAACCATAACACCCAATGTCTGCCCAAACTTGGTAAAGGAAGTAGAGAACGATAAGTCACAGGCCTACTACACTTTAATTGATGTAATTAGTGATGAGATTTATTTCAAATATTGTTTAAAGATCCACAAAAATCAAAATTGTTTATTGATTCTTGGTCTGTCTAGAGTGGTCATACATGGATGGTCAGGGTTTCCTTCATATTTTAAATAACCATACATACTAGAATCTCTGCTGAATATAAATTTATTAGAAATTTATATTCAGCTTGCAGCTATTAAATTAGCTTGGGGACTAATATTTCAAACTGATCTTGGGGAATCAACTGCAATTACATTGGTGTATCAAGTAGGCTATGAAATTGAATGAAATGCCTAACATTTAAAAACTTACCTGCTGCTCTCACTATGTGACCAGTGGCTTCTACATTTATCACCTTGGCAGCCTCAGGATCTGCGTCTACTTTATCTGGGAACCGCTGAGCTGCAGCATGAATCAACACGTCTGGTGCATAATCTGCAATGGCCTTGACTACATGTGCCTCATTGGTTAGGTCCAACTTATGGATTTTATCACTCACCCTTTAAAACATAGGTACTGTAGTTATTTATAATTTAACTGAAACATTGTTAGGCCAACGTATTTTGATATAAAAAAGTGGCCATGGATGACTGTCATAATTTACAGTACTCTAGCCCTATTTAACATATAGGCATATCTAATTGTTGGAATATCCATTTTATATCACTAAATGAAAGCAGAAAATAAACAAAATTAAAATTGATGTCAACCACACAGTTCTAGTCAGAGTAAATAATCAGTTTTACTATAAGGAAAATTCATGCTTTCCCTGAAATATCTGTTTACCAGATCCATTGATATACATTTAGTATATTATTTTTTTAACATTTTTTACCTTGCTAGAGCAACTCCATAAACATCCCAACCTTCGGATTCAAACTGTGATAGTGTTGCCCTTCCAAGTAAACCTGAAGCTCCAGTAATAAATAATTTAGGTTTTTTGTTTGAAATCATCATAAAAAGTTAGAAGAGGTGCTTTGATACTGGACGATTACTGAAAAAATAAAACAATTAGTATCTCTTTGAGGAGACCCTTACCTATGCCAATACTTAAGGATCAGTGATTCTAATAAAGTTTGAACGATTGGTGTAAATTTAGGCATTTACATCTTGATTTAAGAACAAAAGAAGTTTGTATACTGATCATAACAGTTATTTTGTAGCCCTTAAGTACCTAAGTTGTGCCTTCAGGTATATTTTTAATGCCAGTGGCACTTTTACACTTAAAAGGAAACAGTAAAAATTATGATTTTGGTACCTAAAATCTGGCTGTTGTTACATGGTATTTAACTAATAATTATTATGGCTTGAAAAGCAAAAATTATGAAGTGAACTGTTAAAATTTGTCAAAACAGTCTCCGTTGTCCAATAACCTATAGTATATTATTCCTTAGTTTTAAGGGGTGTTGATTATTTTAAAGCTTCTTATTTAACACGTTAAAAATTGATTTGAAGTTTTAATACATATTGCGAAATAACAGAAGAACTTCGGACATGCTTTTAACTTGAACCCATTTAGGGTGATTCACTACCTCTGTAAAAGATTAATTCATATTTTGTATTCCGGTTTCACAGTCAAGTTGACTGTACAGAATTATAAATTATAGAATAGCCTACAACTACGAAGCCTAGGAATCAAGTTTTATTATTTGGAAGTAAAATAATAAATCTCTCCTAACACTACCACCGCACATTCATACTTAGCTACTAGTTTACATACTGTTCTCATCATGAAATTACATGTGAAAAGCCTTATTTAAATCCATTAAAAAATTGTACTGAATAATGTAGGGTGGATAAACAGACAAATTAAGTTGGCAATTTTACCAGGATGTGGTCAATACAGTTGTAAATTTAATGATTTTCATGAGAACAGGAAAAACTATAAGCACCAAGGGACAAAATGACTTGCTACTTGTAATTTAAAGCTTCAGCCCAAGTGTCTAGGTCTATGAATTCACTAGGTTAAGTTCATAACTGATGTGAAACTAGCTAATGCAATTGACACATTACAAATGCAATGAAAATTTTATAATATCCCTTTTTTATTTATGAATATAAATCATGTTTACAATCAAATCACATAAACATTACATGTTGCTTACAAGCACTATTATTAGCAATTATACCAATAGAGCATCCCACATCACTTCATCCTAAAATGATACATTAGGGATCAAGGTTCAAGGTTTATAAAAAATTAAATCACATAATATTCTGTTACATTATTATTGTTGTTCAACTGTATATCTATATAAAATATCTCGTAAAGGTTAGTCCAACTATTTGACGTTACAACATGACTAGGTTAGTTATCAACTTATCAATGAACAGCTGAGGTGGCTGGCAAAAGATTGAAATGAAAAACATGAAGTAACTAATATTATCATTATATACCCAATATATACATCATACTCTATAACATTCAATGACGGCCTATCACGCAGCATTTCAACTAGCTTCATGCCAAAGGTTTAGCCGCTGGTTGCCGATCATAGTGATATAATGATCAAGGTGAACATCGCACTTATTCAGGTGAGTACATCCTTCATTTTGGTATAGTAAATATTGTTTTCCTGCAATAGGATGGTAATGATCCGTTCCTCTCTCGTAATAATTATATTATTGATGGTGCTAATCATAGAGGAATAGCAAACCAAACAATGCGAATTGATCAAGTCATCAGCTAAACTGTGGTAATGTACCAATATACATTACCTGGTTACAGTTATTCAGTAAGAAATGTAACCAGGCAGAACTCTACCGTCAACGTGTCGATCTGAAACATCGCCGATACGGCCTTTTTAGCATGGGCGTCAACCCGCCGATGTTTAAAAAACATCGTTGATCTGTCAGGCGTGTTCCCGTCAAAGCATCGATTCTTTTATTTGCCGGATCGGTGGTTTGACGGGAGCGCGCTCGACAAACTGCCGATGCGTGCGACCCCGTTAGATCGCCCAAACGAAACCAAGGCACCGATGATTCATAAGATTTAGATGGTTTGACGGTAGCGCGCCCGACAAACCGCCGATGCAACAATAACTTTGTATTGTGTACGGGAGCGCAGGCCACACATATAGTGCTAATATCTGTGAGGTAATTTCAAAGATAGCACAAACAATTTTAGTCCACTAATGTCTTAATATACATGTCTTAATCTTATGTCTTAATACACAGATGTGTGTGGTGATAGTAAAATTATTTTTCAATGAAAAATGTCAAAGTAAAGTATTTAATATTTCCCGAAAAATTAAAAAAATGTTTACATTAAAAAAAGTTAATTTTATATGGTAAACAGCTTAGATCATGGCTTTGTCTAAAAGGAATGTTCTTAGTTCCTTTAAACATTTGTGATCTATGCCAGGACGTTACTTTACTTACGTCACTGTTGAAATTTTTGTCTTAAAAATTGCTAACACCCCCAGAGAGCTGACATTTTTTTATTCTGTTTTGCCAATGGCAGGCTCAGCTTAAGTTATGCAATCTCGCAGCACACTATATTTTGTTTGGAAATCCCATCTAATTTCCAAGCTAAGACATACGGTATTAATGTCAAAATTTAGACAGGTGATTAGACTAATTGCGATTGTGGTAGTAGATAAAGTGTGTTGACAGTTATGCTCCAAAACTAGACATGAAATAATGAGAAATGGTCACCACCAGAATAGTGTCATTTTAAAGATACAGCTTTGTAAGTGATTTGTGTCTTCGAAATGTTACAATTTTTGTGTTTATCCTTCACTTGTCTGTTTTTTTAATTATAAAATGTAATATAAATCTTCTCAAATACTTGAGTTCTAATGATTTAAAATTCGTCAGATTTTTCTGGTGTACCATGTACCAAAACTAATACGATAATAATAATTGCTTCAGCTTTAACTAAAAACTGTAACAACTTAACTAAAAACTTTAAAAAACATAATTTATGCTCAAAATCCAAAACCGACTGACTGGAGTCATCAATGTTTCTGAAAAACTATAGTAAATTAGACCCCATGCAACTTGGCACAAATATTCTTCATAGGCTCTAGATGTGGAATAAAAGAAGGGTTTTAATTTACTTTATAAACGCTAAAACTTCAGTAAGCATCACTTAACAGTCACTAAAAATTCGTTTAAAGCCGATGTTTCAAAGTTTTAACACATCGACGATTTGTCGGGACCGCGAGTGCATCGGCGATCTGTCGGATCGGTACTTTTACGCGCCTGCTTCATATTTACATATTTGCCTTACATACATGCCTTACATATTTTCAATCTTAAAATCACTAAACCCCCCCTCCCAGAGCTAAGACATATCCATGTCAATATATCATTATACTTAATGCTAGATCTGGCATACATGATCTGACTGGATTGACGTATGGCAGATATGAACAGCTGATTCTGTAGTACGTAAATTAAATAGTAAATAACATTTTAATTTGAACGTTCCAAAAAATGATATACTTCCCAGGGTGATATTGGTAATATGATGCATGTATCCAAAGGGAATATTTTCAGCTCCCCTAAACAGCTATCCTTATAATTAAATGACGTTACTGTTTCAAATTTTAGGTCTCGCAAATTACCAACTCCCCTTAGCTAAGACATGTCAATACGTTTTCTGAGCCAGGGAATTACACTGGTAATACATATGAAGGTATAAATAATATTTTTAAAGTAACTGTCACTTTTAAAGAAGGAAATAAGTATAACAGTTCTAAAAACTAACTTTTTAAATTATCGCTGAAAACTATTAAAAACATTTTAAATGCATTTTACCATACAAAAATTATATATTTCCACAAAAATATATAGTGTTATGATTCCTTACGAACTCATAAGTAAGCTGGAAAATAACTTTATGACAGGTATTTTATTTTTAAAGATTGACTATAATTTTATTGGAGATGGGAAAATAATAATACTTTTCAAATGTGTATAACAACCATATACTTATATTCTATATCAGTTCTCTTTCATAAAAGTACTAATTCATCTATTATTATAAAAAATGTCAAAATTAAAAATGAATTTCCAGTTATCATCTATTGTTAAAATATCATTTAAATTTATCTTATGTTTACGTAGAAATACAGTAAACATAAAAATCAGTTTTAATGGGTTTTCCAAAAGAGTCCTGAAATTGTTGAGCTTGCTTGGAATTATTTTGATGAATAAGGTAGCTAATATTTTAAGAGGATAACATTACCAGCCTAGGTAAAAAATAGATGAAATAACTTTAAAAAAGATATTTATAATTTTGAAAATAATCATTTGATTATATTTAATTTACAGCCACAGACTAGTTTACACAGAAAAAAGACAACACATACGCACAAAAAAACTTCGACGCCAATTTCGTAAAAGATAAAAATTGTTTTGACTATTGAAAATACTGTAGTCAAATAGGAGTATACAAATTATTTTTTAAAATGAAATAGATTTCATTATATATTAGGAATAATCTTACCATTTATAGGCTACAGCTTTATTTGCGCCCATAAAGACGAATTTTTATCCGTAAAACGAGGGTTTTACAATAGTTTATAGCTCAGAAATTACTCCACGTAGCGAAAATCTGTTCAAAGACGAAATACAGTCCTTGAAACCAGCTCTTCAGTGGTACCAATTTGAACTTTCTATGACGAAAATTACCCCGAAAAGGAATACAGAAAGGTATTTGAATGACAGACGATTTTCTGACTTTAGAATGTTTTGACACGCGGGCGCCATCAACCGTACATTTTCACACGGATATGTTTTAGCTCTGGGAGGAATTGGCAATCCGTGAGACCAAAGTTTGTAATGGAATTGGCGTCATATGGTTATAAGAACAGATGTTTAGAGGAACTGGAAACATTCTCTTTTAACATATCCTTGATCTAAGCTATTTTCCATAGGGACATAAATACAATAATTTTGACATGGATATATCTTAGCTCTGGGGGGGGGGGTGTTGGCGATTTGTAAGATGGAAAATATGTAACAGGTTTTCATAGAAACCACCAGAGCTATTGTATTGAATTTTTAATATAAAAGAATAAGAACAGCTGTTTAGATGAAGTGAAAATCCATGATCTAACCTATTTCCCACAGGGAAGTAAATATAAACATTTTTCGTCAAAGTTTGGTAAATTTTTTACTAGGCAAAAATCTTGTTCAGTAATGGTTTATGTATGAAAGTCAAAGATTAGAATCTCATATTTTATTTAGTGTATAAGTTGTTGCATTTTATCGACATCTAAATGTTAATATAGTGAGTTTTGACATGTAAAATTCGAAAATTGTCGACATTCCAAAGATGAGTCTCAAAATTCTTGCCAGATCTAGGGTTGAATTGACCTTAATCTGGAAATAATTTTTATTTTATTTTATGTATATCAACGCCACTGGAATATTTTAATGTTTTGATAGGGAACGGTCCAAAAATGACCCCAAACCAAACAAACAAACGTTGGAATACCCTGGTCTTGTTTCTACTTAACGTCGACTTGATGTTTGATCAGTAATTAGTTTAAATAACAAACCAACTACTCATGGAGTTTTGGTCAAGAACTAAACCGGTGAACTTCGGCATTCGGTATACAACGTTAACCTCTGAGCTTGAACTGTTAAAAATCGTGTCTAAAAGTTTTTATTATGTGGTACTCATCCTTTGCATAAATAAAATTTTAAAATTTAGCTTTAAAAATAGTTACATTCTTAGTCAGCTGTACACGGTATGTGAAAGATAAATTTGGTACAACTGGCTCAATACACAGCAGTGTTGGTAATATCCGATGCCATATGGTGATCCCACCCGGCGACAGTCGTAGGTGTAGCTGCAGTTGTTACGGGATTGCTACGTGTTAAATCAGAGCAATCTTTTGATCCCTTCAGGAATGGAGCTTACACTAACGGCAAACCACGTTTTGAATAATCCTTTAATGCAACTTCACTCATATTCAACCGAAGAGCCGCCTGGCTTCATGTTGGAACAAGAATATCAATACTGCACCAGTGTACAGTCAAACCTTGGTTTATCGAGCCTCAATTTAACGAGCTCCTCTATTTAATGAGTATTCTTATATTCCCTTGAACTATGTATAGCTCTGAATGTAAATTTCATCGTTATATTACGAACTAGCAGTAAGCCCGTCCTTTGTACAGGTTGTAGGATTCAGTTTAAAGAAAAAAGATTATTATACCAAAATGTAAACCTGAAATCATAAAAAAACCATTAAAATGAAAATAAATCAATACCCCGCTTTATTATTTTGCATTACTTTAAAATCAAATAGATTATAAAATTCATACAATTATTATAATTAGTTATACGTTAAAATAACTTTTTAATATAGTATGATTTCGAAATGGGTTAAACATCAATGACCGATATAAACTTGATTTGACAGCTGTTTGTTTTTCTTTCTATTACATCTTTTAACTACGAAGACAGCTGATTATTATCAGTAAGTTATTAATTGAAAACTGAAGAAAAATGCGACTAATGTCGCATAAAAAGTGGGGTTTTAAAGGCTCGTTATTAAGTAAGTAACGAGTATTTAAAACCCCACTTTTACGCGATATTAGTCGCATTTTTCTGTTTTGCCAATTGGCAGGCTCAACTTAAGCTATGCAGCCTCGAAGTACACTATTTTTTACAGAATTCCCAAAAAATTTAGGTGGGAATTCCATCTCGTTTATAAGAGTGAGGTATTCATGAGAATGAGTTGTAAATACCAGTGTGCTAACTAGCATAATTAAAACATTAAGAAAAATATAACCTATAATATCTATAATTAATTATAATGGACGAGCTTTAATGGACGTTTAGACTGGGACGGTGGCGAAGTCCTGTAATCTAGCTACTTGGAGGTCACGAATTGTGGATAGTTGTGAGAGATGGTCGGTGGATGTGGTGTTCTCTTGTGTGGATTAACGTCCGCACTATTGAATACCACGTTAATCCGCAAATACAATCCTTATAATTAGACCAATTTGTAATTCAGAGGCCGTGGTTCGGATTCCACGTTAAACTGTAGGTCCATTAGTTGCCATCGGCTGTTGGGCTATTAATTAACAGTCCTGTCTAAAGAACTTGTCAGCCTTAGTCAATAACAAGACTACAAGATCACGCCACAATCATCCTACATTCAATCATCATTCATACTTGGCTTAAAATACCTACATTGTAGTATGGTTGCTATTTCAATGATCTAATCTAATCTAATCTAATCTTAACTCAGAAAATGCAAGAATTTATATAGGATAGTTTTCCCTCAGGATGTATACATCATTTTCGCCGAGTAATATAGGTTTCTCCATTACCGATATAAAGTAACTAGATTACTTGAAAAGCTAGTAAAGGGACAGAAATCACATAAAACAAGAGTAAATAAATATTTTATTTGTTTATAAGCTATTAAATCATGTCTGTATTAAAAACTTTCATTCACGTTTTTCTAATGATATAGTCATGTAAACAAATAAAAAACGAAAAGAAAATATAATTTCTTATTTATTTGTGATATTTATTAAATTTACCTAGAACTATTTAAATCCAATAATTTAACCCAAGTAAAGGAGTTATTTTATAAAAAAAAACACGTCAAGGTTTTATTACAATTCAGAAAAGCTTACTTAAACATAGGATACAAAAATATTGTTTAACATTTAAACAAAATGCAAATATATTGCCAAAGTAATTAACTTTGACTTTCATAAAAAATTAAGGTAATTATTATTATTTATTTTAGATTTCGCACCAATTTTAGTACACAAGCTATTCGAAAATGTTTCTGTGAGGTAATTGGGCAATTTGTTGTACTTTTCATACACAAGCGTTAATAACTAGAATAAAAAAGAAATTCAGCTCGTCTATTGACTTGGGGGTTTTGTAACGAAACATATAACTTGAAACATGAAGCTGAAACATAAATATAAAATTATTTTTATGTACTCTAGGTTTCATAGCTTCTAGTTCTCCCGTTTCCACGGAGAGGTTGAACTGCCTTGTTTATCGTTACAGACGGAGATACAGACAGGCAGACAATAATAATTGAGATAAGACCCATTGCGTTTTTCGTGGCTATAAAACATAGAAATAACCAGAAATATTATAATTTCAAGAAATGTACAGACAAACCTCTAATTCTATTTATATAGATAGGGACATTTTCTACACTGAAACCAACAATAAACCGTTTTGTTCTGAACCAAAACATTGGTATATTAAAGAATGGAATGGTGGTGAAGGGTGACATTCATCCGACTGTTCATAAGGCTTACAAACGTTAAACTAAAGAGTGAAACATCAGCCTAAAAGCCCTCAACAAATGCGTCTCATTACTGTCCATGCCTCGAGTGTCAACAGCAACTCGACGCGAGTCTTCAAATAAGTCCTGCCTCGTTTTGCCAACTTGGAAAGACACTAATGATGGCTTGGGAGCCCATTTAGAGAACTACAGAACAAGACTGGTTGTTCTATTCTTGTTATCTGTCTGAATATTGGTTTATAAAGTTAAAGAGGACATAAAACCGAAATGTATATGGCAAACACAAAAGTAAATTATAACAATAATAACCAATATTTTTAAAACCTTTAAAAATCAAGTATTGAGATTTATTGAAGTGAATTATGTACCAAACCTGATTTAGTATCAATGTTATAGACCTTTTTTGTCACATTAGACTAACCAGCTGTTATGTTACTTATGTTGTAGCAGTTCTTTCTTGATTCCTGATTGGTTGTTTAGGTTATTTCAGTGTTGATTTTGCTTACCTTGAATCAAAAATATCATCAACAATGATCTTTTGCAGCCTAGGACTCAAAAACATCAGCTGTTGTGATTTTACCTACAAAGTTTGTTATTATTTTGAAGTGTATTTTCTTTATAATTTAAATAGTTATGTTATTTCCCCACAACCTTGTCGGTGTTATTTTACTTAGAAATATACGTACATCATCGACAAAGAGTGGTAAGCAATTGATTATATTATTAAATACATTCGATGCATTCTGTTTGAAACCTCCAACCCTAACCTTAGACCATATCTATGCAAACACATTAATAATAACCAGCTGGGCCAAGCCATGTAAATGGTAAACACGTAATTTTAGAAGATAATAATTCCTTCCTCTCACCAATGAAGCGTTTCCAAGTAGATTAAGTCTCTTCGAATGCTTGCAATTAAATGGAACTAAGCACTCCTGAGAATCAGAAAAATGACGAATTTCGAATTGTCAAAAATAGAAAATCCAAATCACCACCCTATCATGTACATCAAACCAATCAACGGCAAAAAACCGTTATGAAAAACAGATTCGATCCCATCGCTCCTACTAACGATACCAATGAAACGTTTACTTCTTCAAAGTCTCACCTCATCCCTCCCATTTTCCTCCACGATTCTAATAATAATCAAGCCCTCATTTCTGACTTTAACAATATTCTAAAAAAATGGTTAATTCACCGTTAACAAAGGAAGTAATATAAAAATCAATGTCTCTGTCTGTGATCATTACCGTGCATTAATTGCTCACTTTGATTCTACTATTGTGCAGTACCATTTCTTGGTCACCAGACGATAAACGTCTCTCAGTCATCATGTGGAACATTCCCATATCAATGTCTGACGATGAACTGTAATTGAACTTGAAATTCTGAAATTACTGGCGACTTGAACCCCGATGCGTCAAGTGTACGGGCAACCACCTTTTCTTAGAATGTCCCAAAAAAGGATGATCCAGCACAACGTGTGAACTGCAGTGAATCTCATACAGCCAACTCTCAGGGTTGTCCCTACTACCTAGCCCTGAAATCCAGGTCAAAACATAACAAAGTTAAAATTGCTGCTTCATCTAACACTAGTAGTACGTAGTACGCACTCGCAGTAGGCAATTGAAAATTATACAGTAGTAGGGTACTTTGTATACAGATCTAACAGACATGCTCCTCGTGCATCCGGCAACTATCCACGTTATAGATTTTCATAAGTTTATTTTGAAAGACTTTTTCCTTACAATGTTCCAACGGTTTTGTTGGGAGATCTAAATTGCAAACATGAAGCCTGCAATACTACCAATCCAAACGGTAGAAGACTTTTGAATGCCATTACGGATTGTAATTTGACAATAATGGCTCCAAACGAACCTACATACTTCTCGTATAACCCAAATGTGAGGCCAGATATTTTTATATTGGTGTTTTGAAAAATGTAACATGCCCTACACACATGACACCTACTGTTGACCCTTATTCTGATCATTTACCAGTGTTACTGTCCACTAATGAGCCACAGGTGTTCGAGTCCTTGCAAGAAACACTAATTAAATGTTTTGTTGATTAAGAACAATTTAACGTGAAGTTTCAGGAAAATTTTATTCCTATATTAAATCTTTCAAACGTAACTCAAATTGATGAAGCAATCAATAGATTCTTAAACTCAATTCGTCTTTCAATCAAACAATCAACCGTTCGTCAGTTTGAAACAACTAATAATCACCCTACCACTCATTAAACTAAAGAACAGACATAGGCTGTGGCAGCGTAGAACACCCGTTTTACGGAGAAGAGATAATAGGCTGACAAGAAGCGTAAAATGAGAACTCGTGAATTTTAAACAATATCTTTCAGGTTTGTCACCCAATGATAATTCCCTACGGTTGGTGACGAAAAGAATACTGAAAGAACGCATGGCAATTCCTAGTTTGATGCATAACAACAGCATCCACGCGAAACGAAAGAAGACAAGGAAAATGTGTTCAGTGACTACTTTGAGTCAATGTTCCAACCAAATGAAGATTTTCGAATTCCTGGATTCTCCAAACATATAAAAAATGTAATTTATTCTCTTAGTATTTCTGTTGAACGACCCGTAAAATATACGTCTCCATCTGAAATATTAAGTCTTATAAAAACATTACAAAATAAGAAATCTCCTGGCCATGACGGAATACCCAATGCGGTGCTAAAAACTACAAAAAATAGGTATCGCCTTTCTATCTTCGCTTTTAAATACATATTTTAATATCCTGTATTTTCCATCATCATGGAAACATGCAATCATAATTGTCATCCATAAGCTTGGCAAACCTCCATCACAAGTGAGTAGTTATCGTCCAATCAGCCTTCTTCTAACCTTGTCTAAATTATTTGAAAAGGTGATAAAAACCGGCTTGACAAATTTGTTAGAGACACGTCTCTTACACTCCTTTAACAATTTGGATTTCTCTCTCAGTACTCCACCAACTCCTGAGGGTCTCTGAAGACATTATAAAAGGTTTTGATAAGAAGTTGCACACAACTGCAGTATTCCTGAATATACGTCAAGCTTTTGATCGCGTCTGGCATGACGGCTTACTATTCAAACTAAGGACATTCGGTTTCCCCATTTAGTTAAAAAATATTCTAAAAAGTTTCCTTCAAAATAGAACTTTCTCAGTAAAATTTGGCGGTGTAACATCAACAACCAGATCATAAATGCTGGAGTACCACATGAGCTATATTGTCTCCTCTATTATTTAATATATTTATATCAGACATGCCTTCACCAACTTCATATAAAATTTCTGTATTTGCTAAAGACACCCTAATCTATTCACCACACAGTGATGTCAACATTTGTACAATGTACATACAAGAATCACTAGACAATCTTACAAAATATTGGTTCATGAGATGGAGGATTGCTGTAAACCCCCACAAAAGCAAAGGAAAATTTTCAATCTTCTTAAATCTTATGAACCTCAAAAGTTATGCAAAGAAATTCAGTAGAATCCTCCCGATCAAGCAATTAAGTACTTGGGTGTGTATTTAGACCGCAAATTAAATTGGAAATTTCATATAAACAAAAACTCAATTTTGCACATGGAAGATTATCAAAATTATTTGCATTATTCAATAAAAAGTCAAGCGTATCCATTAAAAATGGTCTTCTAATAATTTATAAATCTATTCTTCGTCCATTGATATTGTACGCTTCCACGGTTTGGGGCACTGAATCATCTGGTACAGTTAAAAAACTTGAAACATTTCGAAACAAAATTCTGCGTATGATTATAAAATATCCTTGGCACTTCCGGAATATCCAAATTCAAAAGGAAGTGGGAATTTCACCAATCCAAGACATCATTAAAAAATCAGTATTAAAAATGTTCAAGAAACTCCAGTTTCAAACATACAATAATTCAACATTGGCCAACCCTCCAACCAACACCATCTACGCCTCAAAGCTAGACTCCCTCAAGATATCTTCCTACCATAAAAAGTGAAGTTATAAATGCTTTGCATAATACCGACAAGAATACAAAAATAATATTTAGACTATTTCTTTTAAAAAATATGTATAATTGCATTTTTCAATGTATGTAAGAGAAACACCACTGCTGACCTGGATCTTGTTATTTTTTCCTTGTTACCTTTTCCTGTTTTATATGTTGTATTGTAATTGCTGATCGATTATTTAAAAAGTTCTTGAAAAAGGACTCAAAAAATCATTATAGTAAAATGTTTAGTCCTAGGTAGAAAAAGGACAACTTTTGCTCTTCAACAACATCTATGAAAGCTGATTTTGAAGCGGTATGGCGAAAACATAATACCTTCTTAGTCATCCAAGCCATACCCTTTTCAAATACTCATTAATATGTTTGTGTACTTCAAAATTAGTTTGATATAAAATTAATTTTAGGTTTATGACCTATTATGGTTCTATAAGGTGACGGTAAAGGCCTAGATTTAGATGATTGAAATGGCAACCTGCCCAGGTAGTTATTTTAAGCCAAGTATGAAATAACTGGCTGGGTGGTGTAGTGGTTATAATACCCGCCTTCAAAACTGAAGGTCGCCGGATTGAATCCCGCAAGGGTCGAATCTGGACCCAGTCGCCATTTGTCATTGGGCTACTAATTAATGATGCTTCCTAACAACAGGTCGACGTTAGGTAGTAACAAGACCGGGGTTTGGACCGTTCCCCATCAAAACGCTAAAAATGCCACTGGCGTAGAAATACACAAAATAAAAAAAAATAAGTGTAGGATGATTGTGGCGCGATCTTGTAGTCTTGTTACTGACTAAGGCTGACATGTTCCTTAGACAGGACTGTTAATTAATAGCCCAACAGCCGATGGCAACTAAGGGACCTACAGTTTAACGTGGAATCCGAACCACGGCCTCTGAATTACGAACTGGTCTAGTTATGAGGATGGCCTTTAGGGATTAACGTAGTATTCAATAGTGCGGACGTTAATCCACACGAGAGAACACTACACCTACCGACCATCGCTCATAACTATCCACAATTCGTGACCTCCAAGTAGCTGGATTACAGGATGACGCCACCGTCCCAGTCAATATAAGTTTATAAGTTTATTGATAAGTTTATTTGATCATGAACACTTTCTATTTGGCCAATCAAATTTTAGGTTTCGCAACAGAATCATAGTGTATTAAACATTGTGAATTACCTCGGTCTGATCTAAAGGTCGTCTAAGCCTTGTCGTGGGTTTGATTGATGTATTATTCAAAATAAGGAAGAGTAAAAGGGACAAGGAAGTCAGGAAGGCCCTTTGAGGGCGGCTCACGCTTCACAGGGCTTGCAAATCCTACAGAGAGGATTATTTACCTAAGAATAAGCCATGTGACGTCATATTTTACATCCTCTTAGGGGGGATGTAAACCAATTTTTTATTTTAGAATATTTGGTAAATATATATCATACATGTTAAACATATATATATTCTAAAATCATATATATGTGGTGAAGTTGAAAATTTTTAATCAGGTCTCCCACCCCCAACACGTCCTGACAAACCTGATAAATTTTTGTGATAACGTACATAATTTTTTTGTAGTTATGCCCTTGGCCTAATTTTATTTGGCCTTTTTTGATCCATAAATAAGAAACCATAAACTGGGTTTTCATTTCTGAATTTTATGAAAAATATTTTACTGTATGAAATCTATACAATTTAGATTGTTCGGAATACTAAGAATGGTAGCCATACGTGCTGTGTACACATGTGTGTAAGATTTGAACTCTGTATGTTTAAATACAAAGAAGATGTGTACGTTTTACTGAATTATGAAACATGGAAAAATCAATAAACGAAAAAACAAGAAAAAAGAAAATAATTCCTTTCATTTTAAAATTTACAAAACATCGAGTTATTACATCACAATTTTTGCTTGCGAAGTCTTACTAGAACTAAAATAGTCTTCCCCCATAAGTAACTGCTTTCTCTTTTTATCGTCTTTTTAATTTTTTTCAGCTTGAGTAGGTGGTGATATTTCTTGTATGATATCTATTTTATATTAATATTTGTTTTTTTACTAACTGAGAAATCCACCTCCTGTCTCTTGCCTTATATGTTTAAATGATTATGATGAGATATGTGTCAATATAAAAATATGTGAAAAAATCCATTGTTTGAATAAGAGTTTTCATGATCATTCTTACTTTAAATATTTATATAAATAATATGAATTATAAAAATTTATAAATATTTATGTATTTATTTATGAATATTTAGTATTTATGAATACATTATGAATATTTAAAGTAGGAATATTGTGAGTAGTTGCGAGAGCTCATTGGTGGATATAATTTTCTCTGGTGTGGATTAACGTCCGCATTATTAACTACTACGTTTATCCGCAAGACTATCCTCATAGTTATACCAGTTCATAATTCAGAGGGAAAAGTGGTTTGGAACCTACGTTGAACCGCAGATCCCTTGGATTTAATTGGCTGCTGAGCTATTAATTAACAGTTCTGTCTAAGGAACATGTCAGCCTTAGTCAGTAACAAGACTACAAGATCACGCGACAATCATCCTACACTCGTTTCTCATTCATACTTGGCTTACAATATCTACCTTGTGGTACGGTAGCCATTTCGATAATCTAACCAAATCTTTATACTATAGTAATCTTCACAAAATAAAGATAATTTGGTTTCATGTTTGTGTTTATATTATTTGTGTTTATTATTATTTGTTTATTATCGTGTGGGTATTATTATTTTATAATTAATTATATATTATTGTGTGTGTGCTATTATAAACAAATAATAAATTATATGTCTATTATTTGTGTTAAGTGTTTATATTGTTTGTGTTAACTATTCGTGTTTACTGTTTGCGTTTTAATCAAGATTACAATTATAAGGACAACGCTATTGGTTTCGTATCCCAAAGTTAAAACACATTAGTTAATAAATTTGTTTCACAATTACAGCAGTCAATCATAGGCGAGTAAACGAAAGAGTTTGAGATTTTATATACCTTGATTAAACTGATGCAACACGAGTTTGGCATTCATATGTCAACTCAAATTATAAATAATAATTTGTGAGACCAAAATTTGAAACAGTGATGTCATTTGGTTAGTGACGTTATATTGTTTTACGAACAGCTGTTTAGAGGAATTGAAAACATTCCCTTTGGACATATCCATGATCTAACCTATTTCCCACAGGAAAGTAAATACAAACTTTTTTATTGTTCAATTGGTTACGTTTGTCGAAATCATTTTGTCATTGTTAGCTTTGTTTGTTTGTTGTTAGCTTGTTAATAGCTTTGATGTAGGCTTACTGACGGATACTAGTAGACATAAACAAAAAGCAAAGTACATAAACAAAAACAAATGACGTTAGTGAATCGAATCTAAGTGGTCCATCCCACAACATAAGAATCTATCTTCATTAACTGTCAAATTCTGTATCAACAAAATGACGTTGTCCAAAGTATATTTATAAATCTACATGGTAAACGATGATTGTATTTACTTCCCTGTGGGAAAGAGGTTAGAACATGAATATGTCTAAAAGAAATGTTTTTAGTTCCCCTAAACAGCTGTCCTTATAACCATAATGACGTCACTAATCATATGACGCCACCGTTTCAAATTTTGGTCTGAGGAGTTGCCAATACCCCTCCCCTCAGAGCTTAGACATATCCATGTCAATATTTGATCGCGTGTTTCCTTAGATTTTCTTTAACCTTCATGCCCGGTGTCAGACTGACCGGTAGTCTGGACTACTCTTCCGCTCAGTACGCGCCGCGTCGTCAGTTCCTCAGTTTCAACAGTTTTTAATATTTTGTTTTTCATAATAATTACGAAAAACATGTGTTTCATAATGTTCGTGTGTTTGTGTATTAAAAACAACGACAATCTTTACATCAAGACATAATACTACCAATATATCCTTAACTGGAGCCTGAAGATGATCCCATAACTAGAGGATTAAAACTAGTCGCCTTTAGCAACAAAAAAGATTAAATATTGCAGGTATATAAACCAATATCGTAGATACCATAGTTGCCAAAAGTATTAAGTTTGAGGATGGCTTTTGCAAAATTTCACTAATTGTTAATTTAATCCTTTACTAGCTGGAACTTTACCAAGAAATTTTCTGAGATCTCTAATGCTCCAGTATTAAAGATTTATTCAATCCAATCATTCAAATAATTTCTTAAGAAGCAGTGGATTTCACCATATTTACTTTAAACTTTTTAGCTAAACTTAGTTTAATTTAATGAACAGGGATATTAACTCAATGTTAAACCATTAACATGCGTTTCTTAAGGAAGAAACAAGTTTTTTTGGTAATTCGAAAACAAAAATAGATATGGATAAGATTTAAATTTGAAAGCTGCTTGGATTTTCAATACCTTTAAAATAATATGCTATTTGACATGTAATATTTGAAATTTTTAAGTTTTGGCTATATACATATTTTTAAAAACTAATTTTTGAAAATTTTTGTTTTTGAGATAGTATTGTAGTGTTGCATATCAGAACACTGCTTAGCTCATAAGTAATGTAATTGTTTAATCAGAGCAGAGTAATATGTGTTTTTAAGAAAAATACAGGGTTTTCAAAACATTTTGATTCTTTACTAAAAGGGCCTCTACTTTGAAAGGAATCGAGATATTCAAAATATGATTGCGCCAAAATGTTTGTATTAGATAGAACTTTAATATGATGCATAGCATATATATTTATATGCTATGCATATAATATTTAATAATGCATATTTATATTTATGCATAGTATATATATTTGTATTTGATATTTCCGAGATTCGAAATCGTGACCCTCATTGTTTGGAACACCATGTATTTAAAAAAATTAAAAATATTGTTGTGTTATTCCTTGGAGTTGGTTTAGAGGGAAATAATTCTATTTCATCATTCTAGGACCAACGGTTTGTCTGGGATCAATATTGGACACCTTACGTGAATCACTCTGTATATTTGTTTGTTTACACTGGTCATTGATTTTAAACCAATTTCAAAATAATTTCATCAGTACGTACAAATAAATCTTAAAAGTAACGAAAATTGAGTCACTTTTAAACATCGTTGAACTAATTGTTTTCTCATTTTAAATTGAGAAACTTTCAATGTTCGAGGTGTGAGAGCTCTAATATAACTATTCTACTACAATGTTTCTAAGTTTCAAGAAAATCTGATAAAAAACGGCATCTAAAGTTAGGGACAAAAATAGCATGTTTCGTCTCAAAAGCCGACCGGCTGGCATATACCGTTAGTGTTATTTTTGGACTCTACTCTCCAAAATAAAACATTTTTTAATTGGGTGTTCTTGAATATCTCTAATAGTTTAGGAGTTACAAGGACACGAATAACTAAAGTGACCTGACGAATTACGATTTAAAAATATTGACAAAATTTGAAACCGTATTCCTGAGTGGAACTTAAAACTGAGCAAGTTCCAAATTTAAAAGGTGGTGCTAAGTCCTGTAATTAAAAGATTTTAGCTATTGGGCCACTTAAAAAACTCACCCTGTATAGTATAGTATAGTTTTACACACACGGCCCTCCTGACTATTCCAGTTGTTTTGAAGAGATATTATTATATAACAAACTAGACTGACCCGGCGAACTTCGTAACGCCTCACAGTAAACACATGTTAACCTTAAGATTGGCCATGTTCTGAAGTCGAATAGCAATACGGCTTCATTGTGAAAGGTTATATATTCTGGGTCGCTGCATAGTGAATAACAATACTGAAATGATAAAACATATTAATAACATTCCCATAAAACAAATAAATCTGAGTGGATTAATTCACAATTTTCAAATCCAATCCAAACCCAAACGAAACCTAACTGTAATACGGCTTTTTTAGGAAAGATATACAACAGCTGATTATTATAATAAACGCAATATTATAAACATTGTAATTATCATATAAACACGTGACTTTAATCAGACAGAAAATAAAAATATAAATACATAATCCCCCAAAACCGTAAACTATTAACGTGGTGAATAAAGCTGTTCATTTTTTACAGTACACATTTACTTCATAGTTAAACATTAATGAATGATTCAGATGGCATTGGATAGAAAAGCTAATGGAAATACAAAGTAGGCAAAATCTTTCAAGAATCGGATGAAATTAGATTACAGTGCTTAATTAAATCAATGCATTTCAAGTTTTAAGATTGAATCAATAGATCTGATAATACCTTGTATCGAATAAGGCATTAACAGTTGTAGAATCGAATTAATTATCGTGTAATACTACTGTTTTTAATCTGTCAATAAGTTATTTTAAAAGGGATATCTATCCATAGGCGATCGCACGGTCGTTGTTCTCAGAGATTTTAAAACTTTCGTTTTGGTTGCACGGTACAAATATAAATATACATGAGATTACACCCACCGGTAAAGAGTTTCCAAGCACAATGTCGGAGAAAATGGCGAATTCACTATCTCTTTTCTGGCTGAAAATATTGGACTCTATTGAATACTTTAATATTCATGAGGATGTTCCTTTTTCCAGAGGCGTGGCTCTGTATTATATGAATTACAAAGTAGGCAAAATCTTTCAAGGGATGAAATTAGATTACAGTGCTTAATTTAAATCAATGCTTTCAGTTTAAATTGAATCAATAGATCTGATAATACCTTGTAGAATAAGGCATTAACAGTTGTAGAATCGAATTAATTCGTGTAATACTACTGTTTAATCTGTCAATAAGTTATTTAAAAGGGATATCTATCCATAGGACCAAGTTTTTTAAAGGATTATTCTATTCTTTTGTTGTGATTGAACTTTCGTATGATTTGTTTATTTAAGATGTTGGAGATGACTAAACCTAAATATAGTCTTATGGCAAAACGTTCCATTCCCTCTCTAATATTATATTCAGTTATCCTTAAATTATTAGACTGACTCTAACTACGTTATAACAACAGAAAATATATAATGATGAAATTTGAGTATTTTAAATACCAAGTTTATGTTGAGAAAAAAAATTAAGACATTTTTAGTACTTCATTAGGCGTTAGATATTTGTCGTAATAATATATGTATATATATTGTACACTATACAAACTTGGGTAAATTACAGTCAAATGATGCTTAGTGTAGTCTATTATCGATTGGCTTTACTCGCTGGAGGTCCCCCTCAAGCACCAGTTTTTGGTGTCTTAGAAACCCTGGGTCGTTTAAATTTTAGCCTTGGATTTCCATGTGTCATAGTGGAAAACATAAAAAAGTCATATCGTGGTGTCTTACTTCATAGTGAGTATCTTTCACATACAACCCCCGAGATGGCCCTTAACAGTTGTTATCAAACCAACAACTTTTCCCCCATCATTCCCAACACCCCTCTACTAATACCCTCTCCTTCCCTTTATTTATCCTCTTTTCATCCTCCCATGACGTCACGCTACGAATCTGTGACAAATATTGACGTTTCATAAAAAAATGGTACCAGATATCCTATTTCTACCTTTAGAGTATTGGAACACCACTGGACGATTTTGAGATACTTTGAGAAAAGTATAACTTAGTTGCTATAAATGTGCATTTATACTGTATGAGCCACAGTGCTATGACATTAATGTTCAAACTTGATATCTGGTATGCTAGCTCCACGGTGTTACCCTACCAAGTTCAATCTGGGAGTCCAATTTTCAATCACCCTTTCCAGGAGCTGGGCTCATAATCTGTAAATAACCCGACGAATGTTCACCTCAAAGACATTACCCAGTTGTCATTTATCATTGAGCTATTAATTAATGATGCTCCCTAACAGCATGTCGACGTTATGTAGTAACAAGATCGGGGTTTGGACCGTTCCCCATCAAAACGTCAAAAAATGCCTCTGGGGTAGAAATACACAAAATAAAATAGATGTACAGTCTTCAGTTTGTCAGCATAGACTTTTAACTTGACATATACCCAGAGAAAGTAATCAACGAAAAAGTCCCTTGGCATTTTCCGATAACGTTGGCCATTTACCGGCTCAGTCAAACCAGAATCGTTCAAGAAATAGGCAAATTACACTTCCTGCCCTAATGACACAACAAACGGTAAGCTTTTGTGGATAAAGGGGCACCGCAACAAATTCCGTTGGATTTTCATTGCTACAATTTCGTGGGTAGCGTGAAACTAATTCACCAAATCTGACCCAGATGGACGATTATGTAGTCCTTATTTTGTACGGAGCGCACGGTAAGTTCCCCGAACTGAACTATTTGCAAAATAAATTTCCACAGTTAGCAAAAGCTCCTCTTTCTCTCTTATTCATGGTTACAACGTAAACAGAAGGAGCACCAGACAATGCAAATAATATTTAAATGTCATAAGACAGTAAAAAGGTCAGCTGTTCAATTTCAATTTAATTTATGTGAGTAGCATCGTTACCAACTTAAAAAACGAGCCACCAAAAAAACACTCTGTGGAACATTAAAACTTATTAGACTGTTAGATTTTTGGAATTTCAAATGGTATTAATAGAGACAACAGATTTTGAAGACAAAACTTCAAAACTCTTTAGTTAAACGCAAAAAGAATACATTGACATGGATAAGCTTGTTATAATACAAGAGCCAGGTATGAAAGACATTTATAAAGTGAATTTCTTCGTACTCTTTGTTCTAATTGCGAACACGACACAGACAACGAATGCATTTGCGGTTGTGGCGTCGATATTTCACTGCAGCGGAAGCAGCCTTGGATTATACATTCACCAGGGAGGTCATTTCCTAGGCGGGAATATCATTTTCATGTTAATATTTCGTGAGAAACACAAAATTTAATTTACCATCTTCTACTTTAATAATATAATTAAAGTATAGTTGTATGAACAATTATACATTTATTATTTAATGAAATTTATTAGTATATATTGAATAAAATTAGATAAATATAAAATATAATCATATTCGTACACAAAAGGCGTATTTTTGCGTACATTTATTACGGTCTTGATTTAGATTATGAATATTTTTAGATCAATTTATTATATGAATATTTCAGTTGGTGCAATTGAATGGGAAAGCTCATGCAATTTTATTTACAATGCTTAGCAAGTTATGTTTTCTGTCCACGGTTGTCAGTGTTGTCTAATTGCTATATTTGAAGACAAGAATGCATTTTGTGTGTTGGATTATCACATTAACCAATCTGTTACTTTAAGGGAGATATATGGAGCGTGATGGTCCAAATGATGGCGCTCTCTTGAAATATCCAAGATTCACTCCCTGTGATTTCTTCTTGTGGGTATACATTAAAGACAAAGTATACATGCCACCATTAACGGTAAAGATCCTGAGATCCAGCAATGGATTACTGATGCCATCGAAACAATCGATTATAAACTCTCATCAAAGTATGACACCTTGAATACGTGATTGACACCTGTCGTGTCACAAGGGGGTTTTCATTTATAATTTTTTGAGTAGCTGTGATGAAACGTTGTGAGATTTGCCTAGAATGTATCCATTAAACATCTTTGTAAGATAAATAAACAAGATGTAAGTACACTTTGTAATAAGTAACGCCGTTTGTAATAACCCTGTATTATAATTATTATTAAGGGGATATGGACGTCATACAAATTTTTCATGAAACATTTTTTATTCACTAATATGTTCTCTGTTTAGTCCTGATTATTTTGATATCAAACACCTATTTGTTATGTACTCCTGCAAATAAATAGCTAAGATAATGGATGTGTCAAAAATAATGTTTTCAGTTCCTATAAACATTTTAATCTTATATATTAACAATTTAATACAATACCTCTGGTAGTTTCTATGTAAATCTGCTTAAACTTGTCATCTTACAAATAGCCAACACCCCACCTCCTAAGAGCTAAGACATATCCATGTCAAAAATAATTTTTACTATGATAAAAGGCTGCACTTTTGTGTTGTAAGCAGTTTTTAAGTGTATCTTGGTTCCTGAAAAATTTTGTTTTTTACCCTTTAGGTACACTTTACTCAGCCAATTAGTCAATGGATTGCTCTGAAATTTGTACAGGCCGTTCATGACATCTACTGTAATAAAATATGAACCAGAAATCTCTTATCTGTCATGGTTTTCATTTCATTACAAAAAAAGAAAGTACAAAAAATATAGATTTTAAAAACATTTTTTAGAAAATGAGAAACTATAAATTTAAAATTGTGTTCATTAAAGTTCTTTCAGAAGTATGATTAACAATCCCTAAAATGTTCATATGGATAGTGTTATTGTACCTAATATTTGGTTATTTAACAAGGAGACTGTAGGGACGTCCGTGTCCCCTTAATGTAGTGGTTTATTATACATATATGTAGTCTTCTACAGATCATAAACACGTGCAGAAAATACAAAAAATAATTAAAAATATAAAATGAATTACATAAGATAACACTAAACCATCATGGTCCTATTTTAGGCAGCACAGTTCCTTACAGAATTCGTAGCGTGACTACATTGCTTTGCTTTTAAAATAACTTTGATATCATCAGACCGTTTCTAATTGGGTAAATAATGTGAAAACAAGGCTTTGATTGGCCATTTGGGCCGAATTTAGGTATTGATTATTCTCAATAAGTAATATTTGATATTTATATATATATTATTTATATTACGTTATTGTCAATACTTTCACGAAAGTAATGTCATTATTGATTTTATAATGAAATGAAAAATCAGCTGATTTATCCATAAAGATAGTGTGTTTAGTGGCTAACCCCAAATGTGAGTTTTGAACCAATAAGAACAACGTAACTCACACATCAGTTGATTACTCCAAGAATGAAATATACACAAATTATTTTTTGATACCCGGTATATTGCAATGGTCGCGAAAATGAAATATTAAGCTCTTGTTTTTAAAAGTCTGAATATTGTTGGTCGTAGATAAAATAGTGTATGCAACGATTGTATTATACCTTAAATCCACGAGGGATGTTCTAATTATCGCACGAGTGTGCTTTGCATTTTTTAAACATTCATAATACAATCGTTACATAGCCTACTAAAATATAGTTATATTTAATGGTAGTATACACTTATCTATTTTAGTATAAGTTTCTATCTTATGGTATTTTAAATTTCTAATGTTAACTTTATGGAAAGTAAGTCTGTTTACAAATTTTCTACAATGAAAACATTTGATCTCTTAGCTACAGCTTTGAGCAGCTCTTAGAACAGCTTTATTCACCACGTTAATAGTTTACGGTTTTGGGGAATTATGTATTTATATTTTTATTTTCTGTCTGATTAAAAGTCACGTGTTTATATGTTGGCCAAATAAAAAAAGAATTACAATGTTTATATATAATAAATACGTTTATTATAATAATCAGCTGTTGTATATCTTTCCTATAAAAGCCGTATTACAGTTAGGTTTGGTTTGGGTTTGGATTGGATTTGAAAATTGTGAATTAATCCACTCAGATTTATTTGTTTTATGGGAATGTTATTAATGTTTCTTATCGTTTCAGTATTGTTATTCATTATGACGCGACCCAGAATATATAACCTTTCACAATGAAGCCGTAATGGTATTCGACTCTAGAACATGGCCAATCTTAAAGTTAACATGTATTTACTGTTAGGCATTACGGAGTTCACCGGGACAGCTAGTATTTAAAATAAAATAGATTTCAGTTCTCTATGTAGTCTGTTTCCAGAGATATGTAGAATAAAGATAACATAACCGTTAAATGATATTCGGAGTGTGCTTAATGTTGTAGGGTAAACTTGCTTGAAAGGTGAGTTTGACGTTCCTGGAACTCCTACTGGAGAGCGCCACTCGGGTTCTATACGATGGTAATGGGTCATTATTAAATAATAAAATACGTGATTTTTCATTCAAAAATATTCGCTACCCTCTAACCCACACAATTCACCCACTTTCTCCGGGAACACTTGTGGAAAATCTTACCTTATGCTTTTACAACAATATGTCGGCAAAACGAATTGCAACGAGACGTACTTTGTATTTGTTTGACAAATCTAATCCAGGATTAAAATTGTAAGTATAAATCTGAAGACCACGACATGGTTGGGTTTAATAATATATTATTCAGGAGGGAGGACGTCGGGCTGGTCTGTACGTGGAACGGCGTAGACGTGTTCTTGTTACTTATGACGAAACCGTTCTGATATTTTAGAAATGTACAGATCTTGATATTGTACTGTCATATACCGTTTTTTTAAAGTAATCCAATAGCTAAATTTTTAATTAGCACCACACTTTTAATTTGGAACCTGAATAGTTAATTTGAAGTTTCGCTCAGGATTACAATTTCAGATTTTTTCAATATGGCCGCCATTTTCCAAAATGGTGGCTAACTTTAAAATGTCTTATGGAACCCCCTGTACATTTTTTGTTTTTGGGTTTTTCTTTTTTAAAATAGAAAAAAAATTTTAAGAGGTATTTTTCAATATCTCTTATGGTAAAAAGCTACGAGGACGTGATTCAGTAGCTAACACGATTCCTGGAATTATACCGATTAAAGAAATGAAAACTTCAAGTTCTCGTAGCGTCTAAATTATTAGAGATATTTAAAAACACCGAATGACATAATTTTTTTTAGAGAGTAGAAAACAAAAAACAACATTAAATACCAGGGAATTTTAGTTAGCCGTAATTTTTGAAAATGGCGGTCATAAAAAACTGGAATTGTGTTCATCAGTAATATTTAAAAATAAGCAAGCTTCAAAATTAAAGTGTGGTGCTATGTCGTGTAGTTAAAAATTTAGCCATTGGATCACTATTGGGAAACTCAGCCGATGTATTAAATTCATAAAAAACTACTATATATATATGTGTGTTTATTTACAAACCCACTGGGATAGTTAAACACACTTAGTAGTCCTGGTTTATTGAAGAGCTGTGTACAACATTCACATTAAATGGAACAAAACATAATTACGTTAGTCGGATTGAGTAGAATATTCGGTTTATTTGCAAAACTAATACTGTACATTTTTCTATTTTATATATGTAAAATATCTGTGGAACATACTTTTCTAATGAATTTTTTGTATAAAAAATATAATAAATATCCTAAACAGTGGATATGAAACTATTCAAATATTTGTCACTTGATTTGGCGGGATATTTCATTAGTTTTAATTTAAAGTAAATAATGTTAATTAATAAAAGTATAGGTTTTTTATAATATTGTACCGTATTTTACGTTTTACAACCACAAGCACATCTATTACAGCCAAACAGGTATTTAGTATACGAGCAAACGGTACAACTGGAAATTTGATAACTTAACTGGCTCTGTTAAATTGTGATATACCGAAAATCATCTAAATTTTTAACAAATTCACTCATTAGAAAATTGAATAAAGAAGCAGTTCTCACAGATATAAGATGGAAACTAATGATTTAACGATGTAAATGTTAGTTGTAAATGTTTACAATGATTGATAAGTTAATAAAAATATTTATTTATTTTACTTTCTAACATTTTTCACGTTACGTGAATTTTGTACGGTCAAAACACTTAATATTGTAATGTATTATGCCATAGTAACTCTAAAAATGTGATAAGTATTGTAGTTTGAACAACAAATTTAGAAAAGTGTATTAAAAGGCTTTGATTCTAAACCCTTATTTCACTTTTATTCGTATTCTTATAAATTAAACCTTTTTATACGAATTGACAAGGCAGAGGTAAAGTGGTTGAAAATCGAGAAATAAATCAGTCAGCTTTATCTGAAGCCTCCCTTATCTGAATCCACCTCAGGGAACTAATTTCAAGCTATTCCCAATATGTTTATATACATATACATAATATATAAATATGTTTATTTATTTATAATTTAGGTTATGTATTCAAAAAGTATCACAAAATTTAAAAAATGAATATTCTATAATTTTCATTCGTATTCCAATAAATTAAACCTTTCTAAACAAATGAATAACACTGGAGCTAATGGATTTGACAATAAGTAAAGGTTTAGTGGAAAAATAAGAAGTAGGGTACCCCTGTCGGTAGTTTATGCACTGAATAATTCATTTCCACATCGTTTTAATAAGTCTCATGTCTTATGAAACTTATGGCTTATATATTTTTTACGAGTGTAAAATTAACACTAGTCAAATCAAATATAACAATGTTAAAGCTTTGTCCGTACATTACTTGGAATTATCATGTTTTTGAATTATTTTTACGTTTAAACCTAGAAGAGCCATAATGGATTTTATCTCAGTTTCTGTCTGTCTATATTCGAGGATTTTTGTAACACTTCTCCATGAAAAGAGAGCATCCACAGTTATACATATCAAGAGTAAAAAATTCTTAAACTTACCTATTCTATCCAAAAACACCATAAATAAAGGATGTGCGGTAAGAAATTTTTAGGTTGTCGGTCATATTGGAAAATGGAGGCCATATTATTTGGATTCGAAATTAAATTTAAGATCTATAAAAAAATAAAAGGGAGTCTGCAGTAAGAATTTTTCTGTGCACAGTATAAGAGCTAGCTATGAGTCCATAGCAGAAGGGTTTTGTTACCTTTAAACTGATCGTCCTTTTTTAACACAAACTTTTTCAATCAGTTTTGCGAGGAAAAACAAGTAAACCTGACAAAGAAAATCTGTAAATCTGTGTTTATGTGAAGTACATTGCTTAAACATGAGTTAGAAATGGTTTAATAACTAATTTAATACAACAAAGGGACATGATAACTATTGTTGAGAACGAGGAGTAAAACCCAGGAAGCTGTGACGTTTCAAACTTAAGGTGTTATAACTGATCAAAAGGTTGAGTGCTAGATGATTTGGGTGTTGATGTAATTTTGATAGGTATTTTACACTAAAACGTCCGTTTTCATTGAGGCCAAGGGGGATGGAGGTGTCTGTTTTGAGAGATAGGCGTTACTGACAAACTAGCTGAAAATTTAGATTTTTTGAAAATAAAATAATCCGTTCTCAAAAACCCATTTTGATCTATATTAGATTATATTTTTTGCTATATTTTAAACAATATGTGATCTATAAAATGATACCATAGAATGAAATAATAATTTATTTTAAGCCTTTTTAAAAAGTACTATATAAAAATGTTTCTTTAACTTAAAATAAATTTTAATAGTGATAAAAATTTTTAATTTAGTCTGATTCACAAATGCCAAATAATCAAGCTGAGCATATACTTTTTCTTTGAATTTGGTTGTTTAGGATATCAGATTTATTTTTTATCATAGTAATAACTTATACTTCTTAACTGAATCACTGTACAATCTGTATACAGGACAGGCTTACTGCGAGTAAAAAATAATAGATTTTTGTATTTAATTCCCTGTAGGAAATAGGTTGGATCATAGATGACTAAAGGGAATGTTTTCAGTTATTCTAAACAGCTGTTTTATTCTTATATATTAAATTTCAATACAATAGCACTGGTAGTTTATATAGTAACCTGTTAAAAATTTTCATCTTATACATTGCCAACACCCTCCCGTAGAGCTAAGACATTATCCATGTCAATAAGAAAGCACGTATCAAAGGTAATATTTAAACGACTGAATTTTCAGCGATGTAAAGAAAAAAAAGTTAAAAATCACAAATTTACATAAATTCATGCACATATACTCGCAAAATTCCTAATTTTATTTTAGTAACCAATTGTTAAACAAATTTAAGCATATTACTATTATAACTTCTTTTCAGCGTTTAAAATAGTTGGTTTACATCCTTTTAGCAACAAAGGTATAAACAAAGTTGAACGCTAAAAGCAGATTCAGCTGTCCGACAGGGTGATGTAATCCCCATATGACATATTACACCTCGCCATGCCACGCCACCACCGAACGATATACCACAGCTATTGTCGTATCTCTGGTCATCTCTGATCCTCTATGTAAACCTCGCCGTATTGCAAACCTCAATATTTACATATTGGGTGGGATTTTCCCCAATTCCCTCCTACCTACATTTATATTTAAAATATGGGATACATTAAATATGTACATACTCTAACTTTTCTGGACCATACGTGTAGAACGTAGGAATCAACATAAAAGTTTTCATTAGAAGATTGTAATGCAATACATCAAATAACAAAGTTTTACTTCCTCAAAGCAGTAATCAAATTAAAATTTAAAAAGTTTAAACAGTTAAAAAAACATAGGTATGGAGGAGTTAATATAAAAGTTTTCATTGGACGCCTGGCATGTAACACAAGAAATAGTACTCTTTCCACTTGATACAGTGAAAAAATCTAATTAAGGAATTTCCTATGGGAAAATGAGCTCAGTAATTTTTCCCGAAAATTAAAAAATCGATTTTTGACATTTAAAAGCGCATAAGCTTTGAACTATTAGTTTTACAGAGGTATATGTAGTGTCATATATTATTTGGAACCTTAATAACTATAAACCATGCATTTATAGTCAACATCATTAGAGCGGATTTTGAGAGATTTGTATTTGTATTTATTAAGAGTTTTAGAGATAAAACAACCTTACAAATCAAAAATTAAAAAAAGCTTCCGATAGCCACTTTTTGGATTCATGTAATCTGAAAATGGATTCAAATCATCCGGTCAAACGGATATTTCAAATGTTATAAACTCAACTTAAAATTCGTCTTATACTTTTTTTAGGTTATACAGTTTTTAAAATAAAAGAAAGATAACGATAAATGTAAGGTTTGAAAAGAACCAGTTTACTAAGAAATTAAAGAAGAAAATTACATAAAAATGTTTGAATAACTTCACCAATTCTAAATGGAAATCTGTCTAAAAGCTACTAGCTAGATTATGTCCCAAAGCCTTTTTTTAAAGCAATTTCCTTTTAGATGAGCTCAATCAAAACCTTCTTGCAATTCGAAGTCTTCTTGGGGTATTAGTAAAGCTATATGAAGTACATATCACACAAGTTCACAAGTGAAGTACACATGCCCTCGGCTTGGGTTGATATTGAACTAAATTGCGTTAAAAATATATTTTCGATATTTAACATTCCAATGTAACGTATCCAGATTGGAATTAGAACTGATAGGACCTAGTTTTTTGAACGGATATTTGTGATTACAATACTTTGTGTGACGAACGAAGAGCAATTTAATTTCATTAAGAGCACTCAGGATTCACTCGACCCTAACCTATTTTTAACAATGAAAATAAATACCAAGTAATTAATCCGTCCCACCTCTGCGTCCAAAATAAATAAAAAAATCCACGATAAAGGAGTTTAAGTAAATATTTATATTGTTTGGTGATAAATTATTAGTGGTTCTTCCCCATTTAAAATAATTATAGATTCTGGAAGGGGTGAAAAGGGGTTGTGATACAATATAAATATTTACAGTTAAAAGTGTACCTTTCAATTATTTCGATGAAATCAATTCTACTCATTGTTGTTTGTTTAATTTGAGTTGTCTACGTAATTTACAAATTACGTAATATTATTTTAGGGTTTCAATAATTTAAGATAGAAGTTTATTCCTCGACACCATTAAAACTATTACTGTGGGTCTGAACAGTAAAAAACATGGTAATTTTTATATTTATGTAAGGGCTATACGTTGTTAAGCAATAGGTTAAGTTATTGAACTATTTAAGTTAAGTTAACACGTTTTTAGCGTTTTATCAGAATCTACATAGTTATCAAAAACATAATAAACACCTTAGTCAGTCTGCAGTTTGATGGTTTAATAATTTAGTACATTCATTCCATTAACATTTTTTTGTTTTGGGGAAGTGTCGTAAAATCAAATTAAGTTAATCCGAGAGTTAATAGACATACATTACTGTTAGGCAGTAGGAAGTTCGCCGGGTCAGCTAGTATTAAAATAAAGTAATTTAAAGACTGACTCATTAAACATCGAGTCAGGTGCTAAAAACGGGGAACTCAGATAAAGTTGATCAGTTAGGTACCTTAAAAGTTTTTAGAATTCTTTTTATAAGAGACCTTTGCGCTACAGCCTGTGGCTCCAGAATGAAGGAGACCCCGCCCACGCCAAGACACTATACTACAGCATTGACTGGATGTGACCGAAATTCACAGTACTAAAGTGCTCCGCAATCAGAACCCTGTCCATTCGTAAAAACCCATAAATGAGACAGCTGGGCCTTTGTTCAATGTGTTGTATATGGGGGATCCACGAAAGCCGTTTATCTAAAATAACACCTTATACTTTGGAATAACTTGCAATACCCAGAACCATCCAGCTTTGATGTTGCGTATCTCGATTAATTCCTGTAACCTTTAACACATAATAGGTATTTATACCTTGCGCCTAAACGCCTTGCCAAGGTATAGATTCTAAATATTATTTTAGTTCACTACAAGTTTACTACTGTTCAATCTATGTATCCTGATGGAAAGGTAACCCTACTCCTAATCCAGCCCTAGTCATTTCCCTAAAACAATTCAGCACTTATCTCCTCATTCTGCGCCTTATCCTTAACCGTATAATATTGAAGGCCTCATGAAACGGGGCTCGCATGGAGTGGCCGAGTTCTTCGTTTTACTCTTTCAAAATTTCAAAGGTTCATGTGTCCGTGTCCGATGTCGTGAGATTCGATGGCGCTATTCAAATATGTATAAATTTAATGAGCCGTTAGAGCATCCTTGTGGTAAGTCGTACGTGTCTTTATTTTGGGCTCAAAAAGCCCCTGAAGAATAAAAACAACGTTGGGAGGTGACATAACAAGTGTAGGGGAACTAAACCAGAGAACCCTAGAGTGTATATAATAGGACCCTTCGAATAGGAAATCCTCCTCCACTGTGTGGTTCATAGTACAAGCACTCGGCCGTGTGCAAGGCCATTAGTTGTTGTCATCGGCCTCAACTCAGCTGACACTCCACCAGAGTGCACTTATGGTAATGCAATTGATGCGGGGCAACACTTCATACTGGCACGTCACTTTTCATCAACCGCCCAGGCTTCACGCTGTGCTCAGGCAATATTGGCACGTCACTTATTATCAATCTCACATTCAATCCATCGAGAATCAATGCTTGGAGTTTTTATCATTGTTTCGTTTTAAGAAATATAAGAAACTAGTAGTTAGTCCGTCGTTTGTACGTGTTCTAAGATTCATTGTAAATATCAAAGACTATTATGAATTATTATTTAGCATAAAGTTACGATTAGATGAATTACATAATTTGTATTGACATTAAAATTAAAAAAATGTTAAGATTACATTTTAATAAAGTATAATTAGTTCTGAAATAGGTTTGAAATCAATCATTAATGTCTGAGTAAATCATGTATACAGAACACATGTGCTGTAAAACTTGGACAAATTTGTTATATACGTGTTATTACAACGCCATACAAATACAAAGTGTTATTATTATTAAGGATTTAAATCGTTATTTTTTGAGTATATTAGAAGTGTGTACTGGAAAAAAACATTCCTATACTACTAGCGCCACTTTCATTAAACTATTAGAAAAAAATGTTAAAAAATAGTCACTTAATAACTATAACCTTTGAAATACTAATATTTGTTTATTAATTTCCAATGTAATTGTGTTGCTGCATTTTTTTAACACAAGAATAAAAAGTTATTACCACCATATTTTTATATTTTCTCTGGAGAACATTTAGCAAGTTTCAATGCACGCCAAATTATATAATGGCCTGCTTTAAACGTAACGAGATGTAAAACATCTTCAATAGTGGAGATGAACAGAAAAACCGTCGTTTTTGTTTTAATTTATTAACTGTATTTTAGCTTAATTCGAATTCATTATCCACCCACTCATAACGATGAAAAGCTGGGGGTATTTTTTGGAACACAAAAGTTCCATGGACATCTGTAAGGATATTTGATGTAATATTTTGGTAAACGATGTATATTCGGTTGTTGCGAATCATATAATTTTTTAAGTGTAATTTACGAATACCTATTTCTTATCACGTTTCAGGAATGGTTTCCTACCAAGATAAGTGTGAATAATTAGAAATGAGTGTAAGATAATTGTGGCACGAGCTTGTAGTCTTCTTACTGACCAAGGCTGGCATGTTCCTAAGACAGAACTGTTAATTCATAACCCAACGACTCATAAGGGACCTACAGTTTAACGTGATATCCAAACCAAATTTTTCCTCTGAATTACGAACTGTTCTAATTATGAGGTCGGTCTTTTCGGATTCAATGGTGCGAACTTTAATTGACACAAGAGAATATCAACTGACCATCGCTCACAACTATCTGCATTCCGTGACCTCCAATTTATGGATTGCTGGATACCTACGTCACCCTCATATACTTAACCTTAGACTTAATTTTAAAACAAATTACACTTTATACACTACAATTAATATATCTGTATTCTCCGTATATCGAAGAAAATGTATAGGGTAAAACAAATGATTTATTATGGCTTCCAAAATAGGAAGTTTCCAAGAATGATAATTTTTGCTCCAAATGAAAATAAAATTCTTTAACTGTTTAGGATACAATTGGTTAAAATCATAAGAAAAATACGGCTTAAGGAATTCACACACTCATATTGTTAAATTAAGCTACATGGGTTTTAGTGATATTACACAACCTTAAGAGAGGTTAAATAATTTCACATGTGTAGTTTGTTAGTTTATAACTATGCAAACTGTACAATGAACTAGAAACTAACTATGTGGTTATTCAGGTGTTTGATTTTGCAGACAGTGGGAGTGTTGATTAGTTTTTTCAATGAATTTACGCTGAAATAAGTAATTAATATATATGACTTGTGGTTATCTTTTCGAAGCAGGAGAGTAAAAATGTCCTTTTTTCAGGGAAAACCATTGATATTTTAGAAAAACTTGGATGGCTTAAACTTTCACACGTTACTTGCTTACATAATTTTCAACATAAAATTCCATTTCCCTTTTGCCAGCAAGGAACTGTACAGGTAATCTATGTAGTGTTCCTTTAATAGCTTGGTTGCAATGACTAATGACGTAATACCTGAGCTTAGTGGTCTGAGGTTAGACCATTATTGTCTACAAGTAATGTTGTATTTTTTGTTTTTTGCTTGCTACATTTAGTGCTAGTTACATTTATAAGAAGTTAATTTTTAACTGTGTTCTACTTTAAGTGTACAAAACTCATGAAACCTCTTAAAGTTTTAGAATATCTTTTGTAAAATACTATAATTTATCAAATTTAAATCTATTGATTTTTTAAACTTTTGAAACGATACTAGCGAAATAGAAATACACTTTAGTAATTCACAGTGTTTTTATATTCATACATGTTTTCATAATAAACTCATACCCTTTTCTTTTTTTAGTAGGTTGCTTATAGTTCACTTTGATAATTGACTGAATACCCATCAAAAGAGGCCTAATTTAGAGTAAAGCATTTAGCAGTAGGTTAATGTTTTACTTAAGGCTTTTTTAAATATTTCTAGGGGCAATAGTTTATCTAATGTAGGTAATTATGTGTTATGAGTAAATATATAGTAAATACATAGGTACTGAAATACATACATAAAATATGGCTCAATTAATTAGTAATGTAGGCTAACATAATGGACATATCCCACCAATAATAGTACTGTCCTATAGGTATTAACTCTGAAATTCGAATAGTTCCACAAGGAATACAACAAATTACCTAATCATAAACCGGAATTTAAAATACCTTTAACAAACCAAATTAATCTTAAGATACACCACCGGTTAGCTCGGTAAAAGTACGTATTTCTAATAGACAACACAGGGAGAAAATATAAACGAAAATAGGTGCGACATATATTGAACGATGCTCTCAATTTGACGAAACATTTATTGACAATTAAATCAATATCACCACCGGTGTCACGCTTCTAGGAATAAAGGGGGCAGTTTTTATCTGTTTACGTAAAAAAATAAAATAGGTACTTAAGTATAAATACTATTTTTTACATTGGAGAACTTTAAAAACGTTTGAACCATCAGTTACTTTTTTAAATCACTGTATTGGTTTTGCAGGACGTGAACCTGACCATTTAGTGATAAACTGGAGCAAACCCTTCAGATATTTGGGTTTTTACAATATAAGCTCCAGTATCAGCGAGCTTTGGCTGTTTCAGAGACGGTAGTATCAAGTAATACTGGCACTAAGTCGCTGATCCTGGTCCTCCAGGCCGGATTACGAGCTGGCATTGGTTCAGTTGGCTCACTTGGTTTAAACTTAACAATATCAATTCAAATTTTCATGTGATAATTACGATATAGTTATGAGAAAGAAAACCATTTTACTTACAATAAAAAAAACATTCAGATTATATGTAACTTATCATTCAAATAACCTTCATTAAAATAATCTTCATATAGTTTTAAAACCAAACCTTTGCATGAGGAATAAATCCGTGCTTATAATCATCTATAAATAATCTTAACAAGACTATAAAAAAATGGCAGCGCAAAGAAAAACAACAATATTAATTTGTAAAATTAAAATAATAGAGGAGGTATTTTTATCACACACGAGTAGCTGAGAAATAAGCATTCACCTAAGCACAAAATTGTTAAAATGAATTATATTAATTTGTTTATTCTCTAAAAGAATGTAATGGCAATGCCAACGAAGGCCACTGCTATGAGGAACAAAAATATATAGCTTTTTCAACATAATCTATGATAGAAAATACTGTATATAAATTAGAGTTTTATCAAATGATATTACAATATTTCAAAGTGAGGTATTAATTTAACCTTTTTCTCAAAAGGTTAACATTGGAGATCCAAGAGACAACGTTGTGACACAATATATAGTACAACATAGAACGAAGATTCGAAATACTAAATCGTTTGTTTTTTAGCTTGTTTCAGTACTGATAGTGAAAACTTACATGTAAAATTCCAAAAACTATTTTTACGTACAAACACTCTAGACAGCCCTTTGGACGGATTAACATGCCTAGTTTTTGAACTTGATTGAATTTGTTATAGTTACTATTTTTATGCAAAAATGTACTTAATTTCTCTTTGGAAAATAGTTTAGACTATGGCTATATCTAAATAGAATATTTTAATTATTATGAACAGCTGTCTTTATCGCTTTTAGAAGTCACTTCCGTTTAAATTTTCACGTACATACCCCAGAGCTTATGTCCATGTCAAAAATGGATCTACTTTTCTTTGGGAAACAGCTTATATAATGGATATGGCTAAAGGGGATATTTTCAGTTCCTCCTAACAGCTGTTTTTAACCATATGACGTCACTGTATCAAATATTGGTATGACAGATTGCCAATAACCCCTTTCTCAGAGCTAAGACATATCCATGTCACAAGTTCACATCAGAGTAAGTCATGGTGAGTACTCAGTGTCTGTAAAAAATCATCGGTTTGGAATCACCACTATATTAGTACTGAACTATTAAAAGCGCGCCAACAGCTGTTCTTAAGAGTCTGCATCAGTGGTAGCCATCTTGGATTTTAGTCCCATAAATAAATTCTGGCGGAACATACCTTCACTTTGGCGTCTGTAGTGGCGTTAATTATCAAAGTATCGATGTAAAACTTTGGAAGTACATTGGTGAGATTTAGCTCAAGGGCATGGCCTTTTCAATATGTTCAATAGCTCAAAAATGTAACTTTATATAAATACAAATATCCATGAATATTTTGTTTTTGAAAATTTTGTTTGTTTGTTTTGTTTTTATATCAAGTTATTTTTTTGAACATATTGAAAAGGTCATGCCCTTGAGCCACATCTCATCAATGCACTTCCAAAGTTTTACATTTATACTTTGATAATTAACGCCACTACACACGCCAAAGTGAAGATATGTTCCGCCAGAATATAATATTGCCCTTACGGGACTAAATTTCAAGATGCCTACCACTGATGCAGACTCTTAACCATATGACGTCACTGTATCAAATATTGGTCTGACAGATTGCCAAAACCCCCTTTCTCAAAGCTAAGACATATCTATGTCAAAAATTCACATCAGAGTAAGTGATGATGAGTACTCAGTGACTGTAAAAAATTCATCGGTCTGGAATCACCACTATATAACTGAACAATTAAAGGCGTGCCAATGTTTTTGGGACAAACGGTATTCGAATAGGTATGCCATATGATAAAACAAAAGAAATCGATATTTAAATTTAAATTTATAAAGTCATTCCGTATTATTTAAAAGTTAGTCTGATTATTAAATCACGTTTTTCGGTTATATCCTTATCCCTCAACATTTTGTACAACAGTTGGCTCTTTTCATCTTCCTTTTCAATAGGGAACGGCCCAGTTAGTTATTTTCGTCCATTTATCCGTCCTGTGAAAGAGACGGACTTAACAAAAGAGAAACCTGTCTAAAGATGGCACTGATGAGGCAGTCCTTCATCCAATTCCGCTGAATAACGTGAAGAGAATCGGCTGCTTTATATAATATGCAGTATTTTCCAAATCCTCCATAATTTTGTCCTGGAATTCTGTAGAGTTTTCATTAACTATAAAAGAGTGATTAAAGATAAGATATGAGTGATATTACTTTTATTTGGATTGTTAAAGAGCCTTATCATTAAGGAACATGAATAATTATTTTATTTATAAATCTATTTTAATTCATAGAACAATACTGTATAACTAGTGATGACGTCTGAGTATTTATTTTCTAGTTTTATGTTTTGAAACAATTGACTTCACCTGTGTGCGTAGTTATATAGACCATTCTATAGGCACCCGTATACCTTACTAAAGCTTGTCAACATTCACCTAATAAAAAAATTTTAGCTCCCAACATTTTTAAGTTAGAATCATTTTTGACAGTTATTTGAGTTTATAACTCAAGTAGGGTGTTAAGAGTTCTTAAAAATAAACAGATTTTTTCATGTACGCGGAATGCTTTATTTAAGAACCCTGAAGAGGGAGACCAGTGATGGAACTCTCCTGTAGGTCTCACTGTAGGTAGTCACCCAATACCCCCATTCGAATCCCCATTCTCTCAAATGGGACGGCTTATAAAAGAATTCATTCATTTAGAGTAGGCTATTTCGATTATTCAATCATATATTTTTTTCAATTCAGTATCATATAAGAGACTTTATACCTGTAATTTGTACTCCTCAGTACAACCATTTACAAATATATTTTATTAATTTTTATATATAATAGTAACTGCGTATACTAAAATATTTTTTACGATTTTAACCTTAATATTTAAGCCTTAAACTATGAACTATTAATCAAGTATATTGTTACATATAAACTATTTCACATTTCGTTTAAATGAGATAAAAACAATGTAAATACTCACTGCATAAGCAACTATATTTTCGTTTAAGTTAAGTACTGTTATAAAGCTAACTCTATTTGAAACCTTTGGATATAAAAAATTAAAATAGTGCGTGAGATAAAATCTAGTAACTTGAAAACGATGACATAAATCATTTGTGATGCGTTACAATTCAGGACGCATTTGACCTAAAGCCATCGTTAGTGTTTTTAAAACCTTAAGTCAGAAAATGTACATTCAGAGGTCTTTGACGCCGCCTTTGATGGGGGAGATTCTCGAGAGGCACAATGACTTGTATTGTTTCGATGTTCATATGGAATAGGCTGAGGAGAAATTGTCTCCTTAGTCATAAGAAAATAATGTCTCTAACAAGAGTAATGTTATTTGATTTTTCGTTACTCTTTCAGTTAAACTGGAACCCTGAAAATTGTTACCAAATGAATGAATTTACTTCATGGCAACTTATGAAACAAATGATTGTATTAACAATTGCTCGCTTCACTAGCTAGGCTTTCTGCCCTACCACTGGTTGTCGTAATCAGCGACCACAAAAAGTTTGTGCGCTCTAATTTCATTTTGTTATCAAAATTTGTTTTTGTTTTTGTTTTGTTGTTCATTTTGTTATGTAATCTTAAGTCCTGACGTCGTAATAACCAACTATAACGGAAACGCTAAAACTGTATTAGTGAACTGGCCCATACTTTCTCCCTAAAGTAAATTTAAAAACTACAATCGTAATAATTTATTTTTTCAAATATAATCCAATTTATGAAAATAACATCATGAGGAAGAAAGTTTAATTTATTGTTCGAATTTTGTTATGGGTAGGACAACCCCCCTCGGTTATACCAAGCTTTTTGAGTGGCTTTTGTTGTGTGATTTTACCTTACGCTGCATACCAAGTTTTATAGGAAACGGTTGGGATATAAAGAAGAAAATGATTTTTATATTGTTCTTTAGAATAACATTTGGCGCCCCCAGACAAAAAACTCCGTATACCATGGACGGTAAATATAATTTTTCTCTGGAACCGTTAGTAGACAAATAATACTAAATATTGTTTTAGTTTTAACATTGTTTTAATGGTGGTTTTAATATTATATAGTTATATTATAATTTATTTTTATTGTTTTGTGGGAAACTTAAAAAGTGATTTTTTTACATCGAAATGCCATTAAATTTTAACCGCATGCGGGTGGTATCATATTATTTAATACTCCATGTACTAAAAACTACTAAATTTTATAAAAATAGTTAGAGCCATTTTTGAGAAATTTGGATTTGTCACGTATATTTATTAGTATTTAGGGGTAAACTACCTTAAAAATAAAAAATTAATAAACCACCTGGGTATAAGGTAAACATACATACCAAATGTTTATCTAAATCGGACTAACGGGGTAGAAGAGTCACAGTCTACCCCGTACACATTTAGACACACACACGGACAGACATGCACCCATTTTTTGGTTCCGGAGACCTCAAATCGTATATTTCTACTCTCAACTCAAATTAAAAAATTTCGACGAACACAATACTTTTTCCATATTCTATCGTGTAAGTGCGAGAACGTAGAAATGGAGGAAAAAGATAGGTTACCTGTGATCGCTTCACACGCCAAGCGTCAATAAATTTAATAATATGTCAAAACAGCAACAAAGGCGGTTTCACAAAAAAGTGTTTGAATTAAAACATAAAATAAATATCAAAAACTCAAAACAATAGATAGGTAAAGAATACTCAGTACGTTAGAATCTAGTGAAAAACATCCAAGTAAATACACAATACATCTTGTAGCCCCATTTAATATGCTCCCGTCCAGATATCTCGGGACATATATCCAAGTTTGTTACTACAGTATTGAAAAACAAACCATTAATCTTCAGATTCGTCCAAAAACAACGGAACAACGGTGCTGGCGCTTTTCAGATTTTGAATTAATTAGAAGCATGATTCTCTATTACTTAAACTGTGACAGGTTAAAGGGGGTTGGAAGCAATGAGTAGAGGAGAATGTATTTAAGTTCGGAGAAAATGTAAATAAAAATATTAAGTTCATGTACCTTTTTATTTTAAGTGGTTCACGGTGAACTTTTGATCAATAGATAGAAAAGTTGTGCAAATGGAAATATTTTGAAAATGAGATATTAAGGAGGGATACTAGTAATTTGTTCGTCAATATCTTCGCTGCACTTTTTTATATTTTAGTCTGTAATGATGAAAAAAACGATATCTAGAATATTAAAGTAGTAATAAGATTCCTTCTATCAAAGACACATGGTAACACCTTAGTTTTCCTGTACACTTGAATAAACAAGGTTTACATCTTTGCTGTTAAAAGGCTGAAATGTGTACTGTGTACATAATTTTGTATTATAATTTTTGAAACCAAGAAGGTATCACTTTAAACAATGGGAATAAGAAATCAACTAATTAATAACAAATAAATATCTGGTAACAGAATACTTTATTTAGTTTTTTTTAGTACATTTGAATAAAAAACATTTACAACATTGTTTTTATTTGGAGAATAAATAAATATACTGAAAACGACAAATTGATACTCAAGAGCCAGGTCACATAAAGCTGGTCATGACTAAAACAATATTTTTCGAGGTTTATTCAAACAAACAGCATTGTTTGTCCTCGGGCCTTCCGTTGTTGATAGTTATTCCAAAAGCTATTCTAAACATGATATAAAAAGTTTATAAACATGATGTTTACAAAATGACAAAACCCGATTGCTTACAACATGACAAAATAACACGTGTTATGTAATATTGTGAAAGGATAATGAATAACATAATAGGGACATGCTCTACCATTTTTGGCAATACTTTTCAATCCATCAGTTTATCTGTAAACATGCTCTGTTTTTCATCTTCATCCCGAACTATCAAATACTAGTACCAATAGCTGTTGACATTCAAGTAATTTTATGTTGATATCCTTTGAAAACGTGAACATTCTAACCTAGGACGTTCATGGGACGTAGCCCGAGAAGATTTTTAAGAAATGAATATGCCTATGTGTTGCATGAGTAAAATCTACCTTTGTGTTAAATTTCAAACCGGTCTGTTCAGTATTTTTGGCGTTTAGTTTCCACAACAGCTATATAAACTAGCAAACAAACATACAGAAACCACCTCTTTGGATAGATTGCATTTATAAAATGCAAGATTTAAAAAATATTTTAAACATTTGCAAACGAAATAAAAAAAGGTAAAAAAGGAAGGAATACTAATTATAAATTAGATTATTTTGAAACTGTTGAAGAAAAATCTCAACTGCCCATCACTGTAGACCTGAGTGTTGAATTAAAGACGAAGAGGTTAAATAATAAGGTTAAATATCTGACGAAAATAATTCCTTTTAAAGTCATAGGTCATTATAGTTTAAAAAATATCTATGTACGTTTCCAAACCTGTTATAACTCTGGTTTTTATAAATCTCATTCAATTATATCCAAGCCTATTCCTTTCCTAGTATCATTGCTGTGGTAGCTATGTACTAATATCATTGCTATGGTAGCTATGTACTAGTATCATTGCTGTGGCAACTAATGTGGCAGGTTGCTAGATTGCTATGGTAGCAATGTTCTAATATCATTACTGTGGTAGCTATGTACTAGTATCATTACTATGATAGCATTGTTCTAGTATCATTGCTATTCTAGCAATGTTCTAATATCATTGCTATGGTAACTAGTTCCTTCTCCTTTTTTACCTGAAGAGTTTTTAAAACCCTTTTTGGACGTATGCTGCATCTAAAGAAACATGACTGAATCTCAAAGAACGGCCCTTCATATGAATATGTTTATGGACTTTTCTAATAATTTAAAATGTCAATAGTAATTTCTGTAGTCACGTTTCAATTTGAAAGTTTAAATATGTTGTGGTTGGTGATAACCATCCAGTTAGAACGCGGAGATCCGATGGCATCAATACGGGGTCGTCGAGAAAGACAGACTAGGTTGATTACGTTCCCAAGTTTTAAGTGCTACTGGAACACGGTGCTTGCATTAATTAATCCACAGCATTCCAGAGTTTGGCCTAAATCTGAATTTACTGCTAATTATTTCTCTTCGGCAATCTCAGTTTACTCACTATTGAAATGTAATATTTATAAGTAAAATACAAATTAATTAATTTTATACAGTTAATGAGTAGTGTAAATATAAAATTGTGGAAGTATACAAAGTGAGCAGCTTAAAGTAATCAATCAATGGTTAGTAAACTTATTATAGGGGACAATATTTATTTCTTTAAGTTCCTTCAACTTAGTATTTAAATTTTGGAGATTTCCGACTATTTCCCATAAATGGCGAAAAAATTGTTTTTTATAGTACACTCTGTTTTTTATTATTTTGTTTTTTTGGAGAGAAAATGCAATAAAACGTATTTATTCTTGGTATTTTTCATAAACCTAAGCAATGAGGTTCTATAGTGGCTGTAATACAGAAAAACGTTTACTTGTCAGACAGGCTATTTTTGATCATATCATTTTTGAAGATACAGGGAATTTAAATTTTAAAAAGCTCGGGAGCCTGATTGGTTTATATAAGAAAGAATACCAAGAATAAAACCGTTTTAAATCATATTTTATATCTAAAATCATAATAGAATATAGGTTCTTCCATAAGTTCCATAAGTTTCCGTCTTACTGGAGAAACGACGGAAATTTTTGGAAGTTGAAAAAAATGCAGCATAACAAATAAGACGTTTACTGTCAGACATACAATAAAAAGATAACTATTGAAATCTTTTAGGGTGGGCAACTGGTATAAAACTTTAACGTTGCTGGGGAAAGAATTTCATATAATTTTAAACTGGTTTTGCATTTTAAAACACCCGTTTCTTCTACATCAATTATTGAGTGGTTTAAGATAGCGACACTGCCTGCTGTGTGTACTATGCGGGGCATCATATGACTTGAGAATGTTAGGCGCTTGAGGCCACTAGGGACTTTTTGGAACCACTGATATTTTGGGGCTCTGGAACAGGACAATAAGCCACCAGGCTGATATGCAATAGCATCACAAAAAATGTACAACCTTTTTGATTTGTACGTACTAATTAACAAATAAAACGTAATGTTTTTGTAAAAACTTTTATACAATTGTATACTATTAAAAAAACTATAAATTAATATTAAAAAAATGCAATAAACTCTAATTTTTTATGTGCCCACATTTAAATAAAATTAGAGTTTGGTCTGAACATTGCATGTAATTATAATATTTTGGGTTCTTTATATGATTTATAGCCCTGAAAGCCGAAATGGGCCCTACCTCATTTATTGTCTGTCGTCTGTATGGCTGTCCTTAACGCTAAACAATACTTCTGTGTTCGTCTTCTCCGTGTAAACGAGAGCACCCATGGTAATAACAATTATTTTCCTTATTCTATACCTTTTGAAGAAAGGTTTTGTTTACTTTAAACTGATCCACGCACTATGAACAAATTAAAGTCTCTAAAAAACCAGGCTTAAAGCAATATTAGACATTTTTTAGTTATACAAAACACATGTTCTATACACTGGTAAAGCATATTTCAAAATTATACTATGCTAAAAGAAATTTTCAAATTTTCTTCTGATGATACCACAAAGGTGGTGAAATATACATCAATACTTCCAACAAATCAAGAACATAGGCAACAAACAAATGTAATATGTAATTACTGTTCTTGAAACTGGGCAAACATAAGTAATTAAGTATTAAAAGTGTTGTCTTAACGTATAACGTATTTTTAATAACGATACAAATGTATCTAGTGCTAAGTATAAGTTAGGCTTTTCACAATTTTAAAAGGAGAAGGCTCTAAGGGATATAAGGAAGTATTGTGTTTTATTTTCAAATAAAATATTAATTAGTAACTGTTTGTAGAGTGTAAATACATTTTAGTTGGACAGTGGGCAACCGTTCGAGTCTCTCTAGTGTACTGTATTGTTGACAACAGTGAACAGAAGCCGTAAAAAGTAAGGGAAACACAATGGAGGTCACGTACTCCAAGTTAAATGTATTTTTTACAAATACAATTATGTTTCCGAATCCTCCTATGACATGGGGGAGGGAATTGTCCTCCAAAATTAATCATAAAACGTTAATAAAAATATGGATATTTTACAGAAAAATCAAACAACGATATATATATATATATATATATATATATATATATATATCCACACATCATATGTCACATATAATTTGTTTATAGTTTCTCTAACTGATTACACTTTAGAAGTTATAAGTTTGCTATTCTTGTACTCTTATTATTCATTATTATTTTTAGTTTTGTTTAAAAATTTTTATTAGTTAGCCACCATTATTTTTCTTCTTTAATAATAAATAAATATGTTAAAATTTTTATATAATATATTTTACACGATAGGTAAAAATGTCGATTGAGAAATAGAGATGTATTTAAAGCTGACATGTTTTAAACAAATAGTAAGGGATAACTAGTTTATTTTGTACCCCAAAATGATTTTTTGCTTTTTCACAGTAATAAAAATTTTTAATTTATATATTTGAAGAGTTAAAAAATACACAATTAGTTCTTAAAGTTTTTTATCTTCAACGGTTACCGAGATATTTCTAAACACAGTAAGTTGTATTGTCTAATGTAATCATGAGGATAAGGAAAAAATTAATATTTTCCATATTAAGTATTTTTAAAAATTGTTTTTAGCTTTATTGGTTGAGATCTATCCATTTATCAAAAATCAGTTTATGTGTTTATCATGGCAGCAGATATCTTTTATATCATATAAAACAAATTTTATTTATGGACAGATGTTGATAAAGTTTTACATGTAAGATAAAAATTTATTCATGGAGAAATTAATTTATGTTTAACAAAATGCAATTTTATGTTTATCTTTAAATAGGCAAATTGATCTCACTTTATGGACAGATTTTTTTAACTTGTACATATTATTTTTATTCATTATTATTTTTTTAGTTTTTAGTTTTTATCATGTTTCAAAATGGCTGTTTTGGGTATTAGCCTGTAGCCATTATGTATGTAATTCAATAAATAAATAAATAAAAGGTTTTAGATTAGATTAGATTAGATCATTGAAATGGCAACCATACTACAATGTAGGTAGCCAAGTATGAATGACGATTGAGTGAAGGATGATTGTGACGCGATCTTGTAGTCTTGTTACTGACTAAGGCTGACATGTTCCTTAGACAGGACTGTTAATTAATAGCCCAAGAGCCGATTGCAACTAATGGACCTACAGTTTAACGTGGAATCCAAACCACGGCCTCTGAACTACAAATTGGCCTAATTATGAGGATGGGTGAGGATGAGGACTTTTATGGATGATATTGGATGATGATGATGGGGATGATTGCATGTTAACTTATGCAATCATCCCCTAATGGTGTAGCCGATTCAGTGTACAACAACATATGCTTCGACGAGATGAAAATATGTGAAATAACTGAATTGAAAGAAGTTGGAAAACTCATGATGAAGTGTGTTTTTTGAAATAATGTTAATGCTCTTTGAAGTTCTGAAATAAAGGCAAACAATTTATTCAATAGATACAGAAAATATTGGTTTTTGTGGCAGCTGTCAACGTTGCCGTGGAAATCCCAGGAGCCGACACACAATAATTTGAATATTTCACTTGTTTGACGTTTCAGATTTCTATGTTTGCCTGCATCTAAAGTAAAATGTGAAGATATAAAATATTTAGGTTTAATAAAAGAGTTACAATATATTTAACATAGAAATATGAATAGAAATTTTTCTTACGATTTGATAATTTAATAAATTATCTTGTTCGTTATTATCGTATATTTGTAAAACTGCAGATAGCAGCATCATGAACTAAATAATTTAACTGGGACGGTGGTGTCGTCCTGATCCAGCTACTTGAAGGTCACGAATTGTGGATGGTTGTGAATGACCGTTGGTGGGTGTAGTGTTCTCTTGTGTGGATTAACGTCCGCACTATTGATTACTACGTTAATCCACAAAGACCATCCTCATAATTTAACCAATTGTTTTTTTAATTCTGAGTCCGTGATTCAGATTCCACGTTAAACTGTAGGTCCATTAGTTGTTGCCACGGCTGCTGGGCTATGAATTAACAGTCCTGTCTAAGGAACATGCCAGCCTTAGTCAGTAACAAGACTACAAGATCGTACCACAATTAGCTTACACTGAATCCTCATTCATACTTGGCTTAAAATACCTACCTTGTATTATGGTCACCACCATTTCAATAGTCTAATCTAATATATTTCACAGGATCCGATTTCTATTTTGCAAGGATGTTTTTTTACGAACTGCTCTTTGGTTTCTGTAATTAATTGCGATTGTAACGTTATTACACTCCTATGTATATATATTTAAAATAAAGTAGGGTTTACTTTTTGTGTCGGATCTAAATTTGAGTTTTTGCCATGTTATGTAGGAATAAAAAATAAAGAAAGAAATATCTACAGAGAAAATAAAGTAAAAAATATAATTTGTCAAATTTTTGGTTTATGGAAACACCACCCTAAATTTAAATTTGGGGTTTTATAATTTAAATTTACTTAACCATCCAGATTTAATGTTTACCACGCTCCAGTGTTTGGTTTTTTACGAAGTCACCCGAGTAATATAATTTGTTTGAAGATATTACAAGAAGCTGAGAAGCCTAATTTTTTCTGAAAAATATAACATTAACAATGTGCAGATATTAAAATATAGTATGAAGGGAAATAGATTTTAGTCATAAATTAAATAAATTCCAATATTTTCAGACCAGGAAAATGAAGAAATTCGATTAACGGGCTGAAAACAAGGATAATAAAGTGAGAAATCTCAAACTCTAAACAGCAGAGTTTAAACGTCAATCAAAGCTTGTGAACAAACAAAGTGGTTCTCGCGTCTCAGATAAGTGCAGTCTCTTGTAACTCAACAATTAATCCCAGCAAAATTTGATAAAACAAACATCTTCCTTCTAATAGCTTAATGAATCGAGGTAAACATAATGAGGTTTAACATAGATCCATAAGTAATTAAAAAAAATTCTAAATAATTAAACTTATTAATATTTTATTATAACATTATGTTTGTTTTATATTTTTAGCATGGATATGTTTTAACTATGGTATGGTGTTGTTAATTTGCGAGACCAAAATTTGAAACAGTGACGTCGTTTGATTAGTGACATAACATGGTTAGTAACGTTAACATTATCTTTACACATATACATGATCTAACCTATTTCCCACAGAGAAGTATATACAAACATTTTTGACATGGATATGTCTTAGCTCTGGGCACTGTTGGCGATTCGCGGGACCAAAATTAGTGACGTCATAGTTTGGCAAAATCTCAACTGCCCATCACCATGGGCCTAGAACATGTGCGGTGGATTAAAGATAGCATGGTTCTGTAGTGGTAAGGCACGATAGCTAGCTAGAGGTGACCGCTCATGATCTGACAGGAGTCGTCGACCACTTTCCCTACTGCTCTGTATTGATTTCTTCTGACGTTCATTAATTTTATTAATAAAAGACACACAGTATCATTAAAATCTATTTATTACTTCGGTAAAATAATTTTTGTCACTATCATAAGTAACGCAATTTATAATTATCTATGATAAAATGATAACGAAATCAATATATTTGTCTTTTTAAATATATGGATAAGAACATATTATTGTATAATGCAGTCATAGTGAGCGTTACTGTCTTACAACCATTACAATGTAATATTGACATGGATATGTCTTATCTCTTGGTGGGGTGTTGGCAATTCGTAAGACGAAAATTTGAAACAGGTGAATTGTATTGAATTTTTAATATATAAGAGTAAGAACAGCTGTTTAAATGAACTGAAAACATTCCCTTTAGACATATCCATGATCTAATTTATTTTACACGGGGAAGTAAAAACAAACACATTTCTTGAAATATCAGTGAAGTGTCAATAAATAAAAAAGTGCACTTTTGGTGATTTATCGATAATCGTCGATATACTACCTGAATTATTAAAAATATTCAGAGTGAGTATACAGTTCTATGATATAAAAAATGCAGATATTATACGAGTAGTTTGGGAACTATACGTTGTTACCAGTTCGTTTTTTTTCATACAAGTCATATTTTAGTGAATAATTAATTTTTATCCAAAAGTAATAGTGTTATGTCTGCACTTTTTAGATTATCGTTAAACATTTGGTACAATAAATACGGTAAAGTCTATAAGTTGAAGCCGTGTCTAATTAAAATATATAATTTGTATACAAAAATATACTTCTGAACAATTTTTTCTTAGACATTTTAACAACTTTTGAAAAATAAAATACATAATTTAATGACTTAATTATAGTTTTAAGATGTTATTGCTATTAGTCTTTTCCTCAACGCGGTAAACAGTTAGGAATGTGAAATATAATATATTTTTAAAATATATCCAATATAGTTTGAGAGGAATTCTTCAAATAAAAATAAAACAATGAAAATTTAAGCTATCCATTCTCACAATATAAGCTCGGGACATTTGTATTTTGTCAAGGTGGCAAGAGCATTCAGCTCGCCTAAAGGCAATATACGCTGAAATGGCCGTGAAGAAATGTGAATACACTAGGGTTTCTATAACAGACTGCATTGTAGTTTCGACATTTCTGCGGTTTCAATGTAAACATGTTTTATTTTACACGACATTTCTTTAAAACAAATTAAAGAAACGCAAAATAACGAGTTATTAGAATGGCGTCATTTTAAGCAATCATTTTGGTATCGAATTATGTTTTACAAAAGGGGTTTTATACATTTTTATTGTTCAATGTAAGTTCATAAAAATACTATCCAAATCCGGAGAAAGGGTGTATTCATCTTTATCGACACATTTACTTGTGTGATAAAAAAATAAAATAAGATAGTTAAAACATATATAACTAAAGTAATTTAATTGTATGGTTGAAACATTGAAAATCAAGGGTAACCCTAATCATAATTTAATTGTATTGAGATTATATATAGTTTGATTTTTTTGATACCAATTGGCCTTTACAATGACAGTAAAGTGCGTCTATCCATACAAATTTAACTCATGTGTTTGAGCAATATTTCACGAAACGACCAACTGATATAAAATAGGTATTGTCGATATAGGAAGCTTCATTATTTCGGTACTGAGCATGTTTTAGCAAGGCCGGTTTAACCATAGTTGTACTAAAATCACCAATCTACGTGATTATTTTTGTACGATCTCAAGGCTGTTTACTGAGTAAGGAACTACTTAGAACCGACTTTAGAAACGTGTTATGAACTATATTTTTCATGGGACCACATAAAATATTGATCTAACGACTAAAGTAACCATTGCTTTTAAAAACGTTAGAATTGCTTCAATTTAGTTCGTAAAATTGCACAGCTGGATCAACAATGAGGTGAATGTCTGTCAATTCTAATCGATAAAAATAACCGACTATCGGTTCGATACTATCGAAAGCTTGCCATTAACATGCATGCATTCTCATCTTTTCTACATTGTGATAAGGAATAGCAAATGATCAGTTGACTGTTTTTCTCCCTGGGTGGAAAAGGATTACTTTTGACGAACAAAGCATAAAAACGGTTGCTTACAAATCAGTATGACGAAAAACTAAATACGTACATGAAATGTTTTAATCGTAGTTCTTTATACTTTATAAATTATACTGACTAACGGATGAAAGAGAAAATAAATACGTTATTGTGAAGTTACTTCATCATTTTCAAACACAACCAGTGATGAAACAATAATACATTTTTAAGTTTTTAAATGTTGTGACGTAAAATTTACTTTGATAAAATATAGCTCAAAACGGTCTCATTAAAAGTTAAATCAAACGCTCGACAAAGCAGTTTATGAAAAAGGCAATAAAATGAAAACAATAGCCCACCCTTTCGCTAAATGAATAATTTATAACCCGCTCAGGCGTGTTTTATTTGCATTCAGACCATAAATGTGTCAATGGCAGTGTAATCTTATTTTTCATCTGATGGTTAGTGTTTTAAAATCATATAAAATGTTTAATATCAAATACACTCTGTCTTTGTAGCAGCTTAGTTTTATAGTTATAAAATTACTGTCTTGGGTAAACACAGTACGTTGCTTAAGTGTTCAATGTAGTTTTTATGAAGCAAAAAAGTCTTCCTTAATTTTAATGGTATTTAATGAAATTCGGAATACATCTTGAGGTCACGTAACCCAATAAAAGCCGTTCAATAAAGTTTTTATTATCTTCGAAGTAGGGACATCTCCCATAAATGTTCAATTATTCGTAGTGAGAGTGTACATGAAATAAATGTATTGACTATTTCTAAAGAATAATTTGTGAAAAGATTTTTAATAGTAATTTTAAAAAATCTATCTTTTTGAACTTGGACTTAGGTCATCAATTTTTTGCAGACAACCTTACTTTAGGGCCCATACAGTACAAATAATGGTAAGCAAGGAAGGACGTATACGATTTACGTGTGTTACTTCTTGTACAGAGCTAATCTTTTGACCAAAAGAAGTAAAGGAAAGACTTGGAAGTATAACAATACAAGTTAAACAAAATGAACCTGGAGAAGTGGAGATACTCAAGTATAGAGATGAAACAGAGAGTGATTACCAGTACCGTACTAGCTTTTAGTAATACGTATTTAATTTATTCTTATCTAATATATAAAATTAAACCAACGTTATGGTTTATTATACAAATAGGCCATAAGAAACTAAATTAGTTGTATAATAGTATTTAACTGTTCTCGAGCGGCAGCCACTATTCGAAAAATGTTTTGGTTAGGGTCAAAAAGTAGATTTAAAAACTTTGACGTATTCCCACTTCCATCTGAAAGTTGAAGTTGATATTACAAACATTTTTATAAAAATATTCTTTTTAAATTTTTTGTGACCATACTTGTTTTGGTGTATACGCAATAGTTCAATAACACGATGATGACTCGGCCGGCTGGTAAAACAGATGTTACGAGATCAGTGATGCCAACCTACCAAAACTTAAAGTAACCAAAGTAAGAAAACAATTATTATAGGTAACAATTATATTTTTATGGCCTAAGGTAACCATAGACAGCCAATGAACAATTTTAAAATAAGTTTTAATCTTTTGACGTATATGTACATCAAACGCTGGTGAACTCCAGGTGGGTTGTGTATATATACGACATGCGCTTGCAGTTGATTAGCATTGTTGGTGTCAATTAGAATATTCTTTAAGTATAAAATTGTAAAAATAAGTCAAAATAATGTGTTATGCTCTGTAAAGTTAACTTTGTACTGCAATTTTTTATATTTATGAGGGAGGATTTGTATTTTAATTAAAAATAATAATAATAAATAAATCTGTTAGACATAATTCACCTGGATTTCAGGTTTTTGCGGCGGCCATTTTATTTCCGGTTCCGGCGGGACACGCCCACTCCTTTCAGTTGCCACCGTGACGAGTGGACGTATTTGGTTTCTTATGTGTGTATTGTTTAGTGTATGGTTTGTTTGTAAGTTTTTTGACTGCTCTAAACTTTATGTTTTCAGCTTTATACCGGTTTGGTCCGTATTGTGTGTTAATTGTGCTATGTTTTAGATAGTAGTTCACCTGAGGATGGATCAGATTCCAGATCCCGGAACGTCGTGAAACTTTGTTTTACATAAAATCGTGATGGAAAGTGTCCGCAATAAAAATCTAAATAACAATTAGAATACGTCAAACGCTCGGAAAGTGATAATAATATGTGACACAAATTAAGGAGGTGAAAAATAGAATGATAGAAGGTAATTTTGTCAGGGTGTGCAGATAAATAACTACACCACATGAAACTACTTTCAGCAAGTTGTGATCACAAAACACGGTTCAGCTTCAGCGTAACAAACAAGCAGCCGTCACCGCTCGTCCATCACATTGTGATATCCGAGATGTACAGCTACACAATGTCCTTTGTACATAAATCGGAAAACTCCTTCTTACCGTGAAAATAACATTGGCGAGTGTATTTTTATTCACGACTAGCTGTTAGCTCCTTTGTATCGGATCCATTGCCGTCATTTGTACGAGCTCTATGAAACACTGTTAAGAAACAAGATGTTTATTAAGTAAAAAATAAGTTCTCCCCTCTATTATTACGTATTAATTTTAAATATGATAAATTAATTATAATAGTAAACTAGCTCGACCTTTGTACGGTTGTAAGATTAAGTAATTAGAAGAAAAATAAATTTTAAGCTTAATTATTCAGCATTAGCTGGTTATCCTAAATGAATGAGATTAAATTAAAGAAATTGGAGCATATTTAAATATATTACACATCTAGATTAAATATTGTTAAAAATCAATGATCTATGTAAAGAAATTTATATTGATTTTAATTAACAGCACTTTTGGTTATTTATTTCTATTGAATCACTTTTATAATTCATGTGTCCTGTAAAACATATGCTGGGGGTCAGTTAAAGTAAACAAAAATCTACTCTAAATTGTATAAAATTAGGAGAGAAATTTTTCCAACTGTGGCTGCTGTCGTTTTCACGGCAAAGCGTGACTAGAACACTTTTTTTAGCAAAAAAGAAAGAATACAGAAACTAAGATAATACCTATTTCTTATTCTGTAGAATAAAAAGTAAAAAAAGTCTATGCAATATTCAGACTCTAATTAGACAATACTCTAATTTTATCTATAAACGTTGTTATATTTATAAAGTAATATTTTGATCATAAAATTTGATTCCCAGTTTTATTCACATTTTGTATGTTTTGAAACTAGACTAAAAATTATAAAAGATCTCTTTTACGTCTGACGACTATTCTGGAATATAGTACAAGAAGTGAAGCTGTTTAACAGCGAAAAGACTTTTCCAATATTCGAATCCTCCACAAAGGGGTTTTATTTTTTTACCTGTTTCATCTATTTCCAAAAAAGATTTGGCTAAATATAGAAAAATCCATGCCAAACAACAACTAAGCAACCGGAAGCAGTTTCTAGAATTTTGAAAATTGTAATACAAATTCATTACGGAAATACTATGTGGAAATATTCAGGGTAATATAAAGTGTCCAGTACTTAAACTCAAATGCTTTTCATACTGCATGAAAAACTATAATATAAGTAAAGTATTTTGTATTGAATAAATATCATTAACATCATTTAAGCTAATTCACCTCACCCGCACTAGCGTAACACAAAGTTTTCAAATTAGTGATTGAAAAAATACCTCACGTATTTATATAAAGACTCTAAAAATGTATTTACTTTCTTCTGAGCTTAGGCCATGGATATGTCCAAAGAGAGTTTTCAGTTCCTCTAAACAGCTTTCTCATAACCACATGACGTCACTTCCGTTACAATTACTATTGTTACCAAAACACCCCTCCTGAGGCATATCATTATCAAAATTAATAAGAAATAGATGGTGTTATGGAATTCGTATGTACCAGTGATACCCTTTATGACTTGTGGATGGTAATTAAAAAGTGTTATAATAGCTTTAAACAATTTCACTGATACTTATTGTGCCGTAAAGATAGTAGACTGCCATAAATACATTAAGAACCTACAAGTATTAAAATGCTGCTAAAAAAAATCAAAACTTTTACAAGTATTAAAGACCCCTGTAGCAGCAGACCTGCGTACCGGTAAAGAATTACCGAATCAATAATAATATATACTGTAACTGGTTTGATCAATATCCGTAATAAATAAGAGAGTTTGCCTATTCTCCATAAGATTAACATGGGAAAGAGTATGCAGGTTTGCTGCTGCGAGGACCACTGAAAGTAGCCTTTGTTTACCATAAACCCCTTTTTTGGTTTAACCATATACCAAGTTTCATCAACATCTGGCCATGAATAAAAGGGTTCACCTATTCTCTTTATGATTAACACGGGAAAAGAGTATGCGGGCTAGCTGGCATGATAAACGTATAAACTATAATTTTAAGCTTAAATGTATGGATCCCAACCACATGAAACTAAATACAAAGTTTCATAAAAATATAGGTTAGTAAGTGAAATATAATTTTCCTCATCCTCTATAAGATTAACATTTGGAGGATTAAGCTTAACACTGGAGGATTAACACAACGTACTGTGTTTAGCTTTTTCTCGGTAACAATTGGAGATAGAGCAAAACTTTTAAAGACTAAGTTGTGTAATTTTTTTGGATAATTTAAATAGTAAAAGAAAAAATTTCAAAAATAAAATAATACATGAAAAACTCCAAAACCCCAATTTTGTGGTACAACCCCCCTCCCCCAAACCTGTCGCTATTCACCGATACATCTGAATTAAAAACATATCTGAGTAAATGTAGTAATGTACATCCCTACCAAATTTGGTCACGACCGGACCATTTTTACGAGAGTTATCGTCTTCACACACACACTTGAACTTGAACTTGATAATTTTTAACGACTATTACTTTGGTCTTTAGGCACAGTAACATGTAAGTAACGTGGTCCCGGGCTTAGGTCTTGCCATGAGATCTACGGTAATAGCTTCTTTGTTATGGGAAATTTGCTAATATTTTGTTTCTCATAGTTCTTAATACTAAGGCTAGATGTATTGAAAAGGTTGGTCATTATCAGAAAGATTAACTGGAAAAAAATTTACTTCCCAGTTTTATTTATTAAAAGCTGTTCTCTTATTTATTGTAGTGAGTGTTTTCTTTTCATTCAATTTTAAGTGGAGTATATTGATAAAGTAAAACCATTCCCAAGAACCATGAGTAAATATTATTGTTGATAAACTAATCCTAAACTAACACAATACGTTAGCTGCACAGTAAAAAATATTCTTTTAGGAATACGTAATAGTGTTTGCAAACGGAATATAAGTGTTTGAGATGGTTCAAAGCATGGAGCGAAAACATCAGCTGATACCACATACCTCCCTTACCCTTTGTATGTGTTCATTTCCTTTACCGCATGTTATACATTTCATTCATACAATGTTTTAGAAAAGGCTTGAAAACGATGTCTTTAAAATGATGTTTGTTTCTCTCACCCACAACATACAATTACAGAATCTAAAATAGCTTCAAAAACATACGTATCGTAAATAAAATGAAAATAAGTTCAAAACGAATAAAGTGTTGATAGTTATTATTTCTAGAAAGCTATAAAACTTAAGAGCATGCTTTGGTATACGCTTTCTCCTATATAACAAACCAAACGTTGCTTTGTCAATTATGCTGTTTGTTCTATGTATTGTATATTCTTCAATATATATCCTAACAGCTACCAACTCTTACGTGTTGGCAAAGTTGATTGGGTATTGACAATGACACAGCATCTTGAAATGTGAAAAATAGTTTAATATAATGACTGATGAGAATGTAATCACTTATTATATTTGTTGTTTTATTTTTATTTTTCAACTCACTTCTCTATTTATTCATATTCACGTTATAATACAACGGTGTCTACCGTTGAAAACAAATAAAGAAGAACCGAAACGGGCTTTGGGGTAGTAAAATACAGGGCGACTTGCATAATCCTATTTTGGTAAAAACCAAAGTTTTCGTAGAGGAGAAATCGTTTGGCCTTTGAGAGGGAACCAGTGGTATACTTTGTTCATCATTCAAAGAAAACCTTGTTATGGAGAAGCCTTTGGTGGAAGAGATTTGATAATGTTTATGTTATCACAGCCGAAAGATATATCTTTATTCCGAATTTTTATAAATAACCGCGAAAATGCCTGAATAATATGCAACGTATTGAAAATGTATTAAAGTACATTAAGGTTTGAAATTAAATTTTTAACGCATATATTATTAGGTTTATTCGTGGTGTAATGTGTCAAGGTAAGGCAAAATATAAGGAAACTTTATTATAAGTATATAACACAGGTTTATTTCAAATAAATGATTATAAAACTAATTTATGTTCTATTTATCTAAAAAAAACATCAAATTGTTATGACACTGTCAACAAAGTAACGTGTATTTTTGGTTTAATTCATGGTTTTCTTGTATTTATTTTAGCTCTGCACTTAAAATGGGTCCAGATTACAATTAAAATAGTTAACGAAGCATTCCACATAAAATTACTGTCGGAAAGTTGTTAACGGCTATATTGGAATGGAGTTCTATTGAACTATTTATTACTCAACTATTATAGGTAGCTCTGGTAGGCTTAAAATCACTCACTGAAATACAATATGAAGTAATGATCGTTTAAAATTGATTAATGACACTCTAATTCGAGATAGATCAAAATCAACAACAACATTAACACAATTTTAACCCAAATACATTTTAGTCATTTAAAATAAATCTCTCATTAGTGAAATGAAGGACAACACCTCACCTTCGTATTTCTTATCAAGTGATTTTTATATTCTTATCTTTAAGCAATGATAAGAAAGAAGTTCTACATGCAATTTCAACGAATAGTCAACAAGTAGTAAAATACAGTGTGCCTTTCTCTATTTCCTACATTGGTAGATAATAAGAGGCGGTAATAAAGTTTACTTCCAATGTAAATTTTTCTCGAACCACCAAAAGGATGGGGATTGTTGTGACAAATAACGTGGCTGTGACGAAAAGATACATTGAACATCCAAAGATTTATCATATAGTAAAAACTTATAATTTGTTAGTACATAGGTTAGGTTTACTTACTGGACACTGACGATGGCAGTCAGATTATGAGTGCTCCTAAACTGTCTTTGGCAACACAAAAATATTTGTTTAACACTCTGCCACCATACAGTACACAACGTTAATCCATTGTAAAATATGGTTTGGCATATGGTTAACATATACTGTGTTTACCATACACCATATAAACAGTACGTCACACAGTATAGTTAATTATCTCGCTTTACTCGTAGGTGTCGACAGTCCGTAGTAATATAAGTTCGTGGTTTCATAGAAATCTTAGTGTCGTATACAAACTTTCTGGTTATTAACCAAACACACGTCCGTTTCCATTATAAAAATAATAATGTTTGTATTTACTTCCCTGTAGGAAATAGGTTAGAACATGGATATGTCTAAGGGGAATGTTTTTAGTTCATCTAAACAGCTGTTCTTATAACCAAACTATGACGTCACTAATCATATGACGTTACTAACCAAATGACGTCTGTTTTAAATTTTAGTAACTTAAGTTTTTAAACATCCATCTCCATTGCCATAGTAACTTTAAACTATTTTTATGATTGCTACTTATTCCACATTGGTTAGTTGACATAGCAATATGTTACCTAAATGTAATATCGTGTAAAAGGTTTGTTGTACACTCTCCATTAATTTGGCAAACAATGTAACGTATTAAATTTTATAGCACCTAATCAACTCTAAATTCAATAACCCCTCATTCTTTTTAAAAGTAGTAACCAACCTTTTAATATTTCAGTTTGACGAATAAAAATTTAGTAAATGTGTCACCATTAAGCTTATTAAACATTTATTTGTTGTCATGGTAGCCAGTTGATTAAATTCATTCGTTTTACAGGTTAGAAGGTTTTTTTTAACGTGTAGCCATTAGAACTGGTTTATTGAAAATTCCTTAGTTGTCATAGAAATCAATCGCTTATATTTGTCCGTTGCTAAGGTACACAGTTGTACCTTAAAACCATTTGCAGTCTGCCAAACATCTTTGTTATCTTAGTAATAATAGTTTGATTGTCGTCCCTCGGTTTCTCCGAAAACCAGCTCTTTGAGGTCCACTCCGTTGTCTTTGTAGTCTTCATAATATTCACAATTATATATTCACAATTAATTGAACATTTACTCTTATGTATTGCTGTATTGTTGGCTTGTATGCATTATACCATTTTACAATATTGGTTTTTGATAAATATGTATAATGTTTTACATAGAAATTTGTTATATCAAACGAAAATGGTGAGACTAATTTTTCATGACCTTAAATTTGTCTGTACTATAATTTGAAGTTAGGCAGTAAGTTAGTTACTTAATGGCCACCGGTCCAGGCATTTTAGGTCAATTATTAACGAGAAATTAGTGTAAGATTATTGTGGCGCGATCTTGTAGTCTTGTTACTGACTAAGGCTGACACGTTCCTTAGACAGGACTGTTAATTAACAGCCCAGCAGTCAATGGAATATCGAAGGGACCTACGGTTAAACGTGGAGTCCGAACCAGTGCCTCGAACTGGTCTAATTATGAGGATAGTCTTTGCGGACTAACGTGGTATTCAATAGTGTGGACGTTATTCTACAGAAGAGAACACTACACCCACCGACCATCGCTCACAACTATCCACAATTCGTGACCTCCAAGTAGCTGGATTACTGGACAACGCCACCATTCCAGCATTAAAACAAGTCCGAAATATTGAATACTAATATTTCGGGCGTTAAACCTCACAAGAGAACTCAACCCCCACCGACCAGTGCTATGCAACACGGGCATATTAAATTTTAATATTTATAAGTCATACGAACTTTAATTACACATAAGATTTGAACAAAAGTTTTTGTTGCAAATATTTTGAAATACACGTAATATTTAAAAACCCTCTTTAATTAATTAAAATATGACGAAACTCTGATAAAACAAATAATTTTATATGAAATTAAAGTGTAAACATTTTATTTTATTTCGTAGAAGTTTGAATTTAAAAGTCACCCCAAGCCATCATTAGGACGTTCTTTACCAAGCTGTTTGACAACTGTCTTTGCTAACAACTCATTAAAAATGTTAATAATGCTGCTGTTACTTTTTCATCTGATTTCTAAACAAGTAAATTTTGAAAAGAAATATAAAACTACGTTTTAAATTCCCTTAATAATTAAACTAAAAAAATGTAGTGTAATTAATTGCACAAAATAATATATATACTAACACAATATTATCACCTAAATTAAAGTTAAATCGCTTTACCCATTTTTATTTAATACTAGACCATAAATGAGTCAAGTTAAATCAAACGAAATAATTATGTAAACGCTTCTTAATGTAAGTTAGTGTCAAGTAGGCCATTAAAGCTTTTGATACTCAGTCCCCTCCAACACTAAGTTGTCACATAACATATCTATCAGTGTGGCTGTTAAATTCATTCGGTACATTTAAACAAATTAGTTTCGTCTTTATCTTGTCAATAAGAAACCGTTCTCCCCTTCACTACGCTGATGATTATCATCAAGGGGTTATCTAAGGGCTAAATTATGATCATATTTATTACTAGAAAATTTTGTGCAAAATATATTAAATAGTGTTTTGCCATCACAGACCAAAGTTATAAACCTTGACGAGGACTTTTTGATGAGGAAAAATACTAAAGAGGGTGACAAAGTCCTAGGACGACTTCATAACTTTAAAAAGATAAAATATATCTCAAACATTTTGACCAATCATTACTAGTTATAATAGTAAGCTACTGTTTTGTGTACATGGTGATCGGTTGGCACCTATGAGAGAGTAAGTTAAAACCCGTAAAGGTAAACACAAAGCGCAGCTTGATATGGACATCAAATTAAATGTCATAGTAGAAAATAATTTTAAAAACTTTATCTAAAGATTTTCATACAAAACAAAGTGGGAGTGGTTTGAAAATTGGAGGTTGTGAATTTAAAACTGCTTCCATTTTGGTTTTGAGCAACATTTTGAGATACGGTTACAGACATTGTATTTCAACTCAAAATTTCTACAATTTAATATCATATTTTCCCAGTAATTACGTCTAGTTAATCATTTCCTCGAACCTTTTATTGGATCAACCCACAAAGAATTAAAAGAAAGATGAAACTAGATCTCAAAAGGTCGATAGGAAACAAAATGGCGGTGGTTTCAACTTAACAACTTTCCATTTTCAAACCACAGTCATTTTGTTTTGTATTAGCCTTTTTAAGGTTGAGTTTGTGGTATTGATTTTAGTTCAACAAGACCTTCAATGTCCAACCGTAGCTTACTTTTTAAATTTTCCACATGCACCATGACCAATACCATACCAAAAAAGTTCCCATACAATAAACACAAAATAGTAGCTCAGCAGTAATGATATGCAATATTTGGTTGTAATATTTATTTTTCTTATGAAGCTAAAAAATCGTCCCTAGACTTCATTTTTACTTTCTCCCCTTATACATAGTATATGGAGAAAGTATTGTTTTCGTCAAAAATTTTCGGTCTTTAAATGAGTGAGAAATTGGGTATTGGTTGACAGTTTTAATCTTACATCATTAGTAACTGGGTAGTCTGATATTTTATCCTAAAGGAGAGAAGTTAATTAACATGCAGAATTGGATATGTTATTTGAGTACTAATGGAACATCTTTGCATCTTAATGGGCGAGTAATTAAAATGTAGTAATAAGGAAATTATTACTGCTTTAAGCAGCTTGAAATAAAAGAGCTTTAAATTCATGCATAGCTAAAAACTGTTCTATGTTTGTAAAGGTTAAATTTTGAGTTATGCAATGGACAACTGAAAACGTGTTTCGTATCTACTTTCCCTACCTTTGAATATCGTTTAACTATGTTTAGCATCACCTCACGAGCATTATTATAAAAAAAAGAATTTTCAGGTGTCAAATATTTATGAAACCATTAACGAAATAACCAACAAACAATGAGTGGAACTGGACTGTGAATCCCAAATTTATGTGACACAAGCGTTACCCATCACGTGTTGCTGCAGTGCACAGGTTATCACCAATTAGGTTTAGGTTCGTCGGAAAATTTATGAACCACGTTATAAAAATTTATGTAAAGTGTTTTACATTAAAAAGGTAAAATATTTTAAAAAATCTAATACATGTCTTAGCTCTTCTTTAAGTTTTCTGAAAATAAACAGGTATAGAAACTAATAGAGGTATTGCATTGAATTTTTAATATATAAAATAAAATTTTAGAATAACTGTTTATTTTTCTTGAATATATTTCTCTCAGGAAGTGAATCAAACATTTTTTACCGAAAAAAATCCATCTAAAATAGACTCTATATGAACGATGTTACTCCATACATTCCATGTTAAATTTAAAACCAAGAAAAGTGTCAAATACTTGTCTTATTTAAAAACTTAAGGTAAAGTAATTACATAACATAAATGCAGGCTAACTCGATCGAATAAATTAACTGTTGAATTACGATAAATAAATATTCGAGTGGCGATGCGGCACGGCAGCACACTTCGTTAGCTTTGACGTATCGGGTATTTTAACTGCATGTGCTTTGAATGCAGCTTGCCTCATTTGGAAATTTTACGGCAGCTTTTTTCTTTGCGCCCTGCGGTCAAAATATAAATAACATCTATATATATGTAATTAGAATTTGGTCAGAAAATTGCTTGGAATTGTGATATTTTTTATATACTTTTAGTTATCTTTACATTTTATACCCCAGAAAAGCCAAAAATCATATCCGTACGTTTGTCTGTTTTTCTGTAACGCTAAATAAGGGCTTTTGTAACGCTTCCTAATGAAAGAAAAGTCATAAAACTTTTTTATTGTTATTTAGATTTGTATTACGGACATTTTTCATCACGTGAAAAAAGTGTTTGTATCTACTACTTGAATAAGTAATTAGATCTTGAAATGGCAACCATACACGATATATATATGAATTAAAAATAAGATGATTTCAGTGTCTTGTTTTTACTAAGGCTGACATTCCTTAACGGACTGTTATTAATAACAAACAAATGGAATAATGGACTCATTTGTGGATGAAACGGCAAATCTCAACTGAATTACGAATTGGTCTAATTATAATTTGTCTTTATTAACGTTATTCAATATGCACGTTTATAAAAAGAGAACACTACATATCAAAATAAACGTCCACGTTTCGTGACGTAGCTATTAATGTATATACCTCGTAAATAAAATGGCTGGGCATAAACAAAAATATAACAGATTTTTTTATTGTTTTCATAATATTGTCATAAAAATATGAGAGTTATTTTATTCTAAGATTAACATAAGAGTACACAATGGTGGATAGATATTGCATGTGGCATTAACATTTTATATTTTACCATACAAATTTTTTATAATTAGATCATCGAACTTAAGGAGTTTGGACTACGTTAAACTATAACTAAGTTGTTGTTACATTTGGAATTAATGAAATCAGAAATGTGTTTATTATTAATTTCAGCCGTTGGCTTAATATTACACGTTGATTTCAGTAAAAATAACAACAGTTATGAAATCAAAGCCTCTACAGTGTTACTACGATGATATTAATACGGTCGACGATGTAATAGCTAGTTGGAGGTCACATTTGTTGATAGTTTTTAGAATTCTATGTGGTGTTCTCTTTGTGGATTATTATTTAAATAATAAGAACCACACATAGCTGTACTATTAATAACAGTCCTGATCTAAGGAAATTTCTTATCAGGAAAGATACAAGATATTATCTTACACCCAATCCTCAAACATAATGGCTTAAAATAAAATTGGTTATTTCATATGATCTATAACACCATGAGATTTTTTTTCTTACTAATCAGGACTGATAATTTACATAAAAATAAAATAACGTAACCACCATCACAATAAATAAATTTTGAACTTAGATATTTTAGTAATACCTTTTGATAGGTTTTTTCTTTCAGTTGTTTCTTTATGAATAAAATAATGAGCTCTCAAACACCCAGTTTTTTTTTTTTAACAAATGAGACTTAAATACTTAACAGAGCATTGATATATAAAGTGATGTATAGAAAGAAAGCTTAATTATCATACATAGGCTTCCAGCTTTTATTAGTTTAGGAAATGCTTTTATACACCAATGGAAAGTATAAATATCTTATTTGAATTATTTGTTCCGTTAAAGCTTTTTTCTGCAGTTTTAACGACATTCCGAAAATGAACAGTATTATCAAAACTGTTCGATTTAAGATATTCAGACAGGCCAGAATACGTGACAAAAAAATTTAAGATGTCTGTCTGTATGTATGTAGAATATGTATGTATCCCTATGCGTTGCCAAAATACTCATGATATGAATTTTGGAAGTTGTCTAGATGTGTCAAGGTTTAGTAAAACATATTTTCGAAAACCCCATAAGTTTCCATTTTATGGCGTCTTAAATTTCTAATGTTAACCTTATGGAGAGTAAGTTTGTTTACAATTGTCTACAATGAAAACATTTGATTTCTTAGCTACAGCTGATTGGTTTACTTTCCATTAGCAATACCGTATGCTTTACTATCCAATGCCATCTGAATCATTCTTTAATGTTAAACTATGAAGTAAATGTGTACTGTAAAAAATGAACAGCTTTATTCACCACGAATTTAACGTCAGTTGTTTCAATAACTATGAAAATAAAATAATGAGCTCTCAAACACCCAGTTTTGAACAAAATGAGACTTAGGACTCTACGTTTAACAGAGCATCTGATCTATAAAGTGATGTAATAGAAAGAAAGCCTTACATTAGATGCAATTACATAGGCTTCCAGCTTTTATTAGTTTAGGAATATGATTCTTTTATACACCCAACTGGTATAAGTATGAAATATCTTATTTGAATTATCCTTGTTCCGTTAAAGCCCTTTTGCTCTGCAGTTTTAACGACATTCCGAAATTGATACAGTATTATCAAAACTAGTTCGACATTAAGATATTCACCCGACAGGCCAGAATACGTTATGATAAATAAAATAAAAAGTTAACTATATCGATTGTTTATTCCATATTTCGATATTCCAATGGAGTGGGGTCGATCGAGATGATCCTATACTTATCCGTATCGTACTTATTCCGAAAATCTTATTGCGCCATCGTCCTTTTTCCTGATCGGCTAAACATATTACCGTATAACCAGCTTAGAGAAACTTTTATTCTTTTGAAAAATTTGGTTACAATGATATAGGTATCCAGATTTTATAAAATTTTGAACATTATTCTTTCGTATCGCTCAAGTGGTAAAAGTATTTATCTTATATATCTACCGATAGCCCCCGTTTCCAAACCTTTTAGAACTTTGAGAAAACACTATACTGCTATGAATTATTAATTTAATAAATTTATACTCTAAAACCGGTTTCAATACTGCACCCAGCTGTAATTTGTGATTGGGCTTAAATTTCCTTTTTAATTAAAACGAAAACCTCACTGTGTTGGAAGTGAGCTTTCTACTTGCATGAACACTTTAAAAAGCACACAATATATACTTTATTTATGTGTTTTTAAGCTACGAACCATAGATTGTGAGCTTACTTGTAATATAAATCTTGAGCTGGATACTTGGGGATTTTGATGTTATGTACTGTAAATATACTAAACATAGCGTTTCATCGACTTAACATATTATACTATATTTTTTCCTATATTATACTACATACCATATTTGTCTTCCACTTTTATAGTTTTTCGTACTAGAGAGAAATATCGATATTCTTATAACCCAATATATTATATTATTGATGTATTTGTCAAATATTATGAATTTGTGGTCAACGAATTCGTCAGAGACTAAATTTTAGTTTATGTTAAGTTTAATTTTTAATCTTTTGGTATCTAGCGACATGTAAAACACAGTACCTTTCTAAAATGAGATAAACAATGGTTCAATGAATTTATCTTTTATGAATAAAAAACATAGGTACATAAGAATTATAATTCTGGTTCTTATAGCACAATGTACTGATCTCATATTCAGCCCTCTATGCTAATGTAATATACCGGGTGAGACTTAGGGCCATTTGTCATTTTTACTGAGACGTTTAAAAGCCAATTTTCACAAGCCGATTAAAAGTCAACATCCTAAACGATTTATTGTTTTCTACAACAAATGCACGTTATTTTTGTAAAAAAACTAAAATTATCACAATTCAACCTATATATTATTTTTCTCAAGTTAATCATAGTTTTTGAGGATATTGAATACAAATTTATTCAAATAATAGCTGGTTTATCTATTAACAATGATTATGTTATTCAACGAAGAGTAAAATTGCCAAGTGTGAGTGAAATTAGTTATTTTTAGACTAATATTTGGATAGAGACTGACTGAAATACGGAGATTCATCAGATTCACATTATTACGTAGTTCTTAGTTAGAAATTTATTACTTGTGATGGTAAATTTATGTCATTTAGGTTTTTTTATAACGACATATCCCATCACGACATTTCGGGATCTGGATTCTGATACCGCCCTCAGGCGAGAAAGTACCTAAAACATAACACGATTAGTTGATAGTCTGGACTAAGCCAATAACAAGCTAAAAACAAAAAAGTTTAAAGCAGTTTAAAACCTTACAAACAATACCATTCACTAACAATTACTCACGCAAGAAACAAAAAACGCCTAGTCGTCACAAAGATTCAAAGACATCTGAGTCGATTTAAACTAAGTTGTCTTTGAGTCTTTGAAACGAATGAACGTGTTTTGTTTCTTGTGTGCGCAATGGTAGTGAATGGTACTGTTTGTAGGTTTTATGACTGGTTTATTTTTTTGTTTTCGGTTTGTTACCAAATTAGTCCGGATTATGAACTAATCGTGTTATATTGTAGGTACTAGCTCGCCTGAGACGGGATCAGATTGCAGATGCGTGATGGAAATGCCCGTAATAAAAAATCAAAATTACGCAGTTGTTAAGTAGCTGAGTTTTGAATAGCGGAGTGAACAATGGTAGAACATTATGGTCTATTGCATAGTTGAAGCACACGAGACGCCATTTTTACATTTCTGGCCCCACAAGAAAGCACCTTACCAGTTTCGCCCTCCTAATTTGTTAATTACAAAACTCGGATGGTACATTTTTTCGTCCATTTAACTCGAATCCGTAATAGGATTTAATCATAGCGTACTTTTCCTAAACTTGTATCAATAGATAAAAAAACAAAGAAACATTTATGTAAATGATCTTTAATTTTATTTAATACCTAAACGTAAAACTGAATGCTAAACAGAACAACACAAACATTGTAAATACACAAAATGAACAAATCAAAAATTGTACTACGTAGTAAAGGTTGATTCTATATCAGTTCTCTATTTATTTTTCAAGAAAAAGTACGCAATATTTTACATTATCATAAGTATTATCTTATAACAAAATATTTTATATTTTTTATTAACAGTGGAAAATTATATCAGGCAAATGGCCCCCTCGGGATCTCCTACATCAGTTGATTGTTTTGGTAATTTTGATTGAATTTTTGACAGGTTTTGGAAGTTGGCTGAGCTATTTCTTGACGATTTGCTGCTTAGAGCTAATAAAATGTTTCTGGTTTGTTAGCTTATACAAGACTATTTAAAGGAACCCCACAGAACAAACCCATAGACGTCAAATCACACGATCTTAGCACCAGTTCGGAGAGGGAGGAGGATGCCACCTCAGTATTATCTATTAGACGGGCATCTTGATTAAAAGGTTAAAGATATATGATCAAGGAGGATGTATGATGAAGGATATATCTGTTGTACTCTATTAGATATATTAAAATTCTGTTCGACAAAAAGTATGACAGAGTTCAAGCAAAATGGAAAAGAGAGAACAGAAGATAACCAGGAGAATATTTGGGGCAAAAAGAGGAGGGTATGGGTAAAGAGGCCTGTCAGGACCATACGAACACACAGTTACAATATCAGATAAGATCAGGAAACAAAGACTACAGTTCTACAGATAACTAATAAGAATGGGACCACCCAGATTGCCAAGATCAACAAGTAGATCAAAGAAGTGAGAAACGATATGGAAGAACTGGGACTGTGGAATGTCCTGTAATCCAGCTACTTGGAAGTAACGAGTTGTGGATAGTTATGAGTGATGGTCAGTGGATGTGATATTCTCTTGTGTGGATTAACGTCCGCACTATTGAATACTAGTGAAGTCTATCCGTAAATTTCATCCTTATAATTAGAATAGTTCTTAATTCAGGGACAATGTTTCGGACTCCACGTTAAACTTTAGGTCCTTTGGATAAGTCATTGACTGTTGGGCTTAACAGCTCTGTCTAAGGAACATGTCAACCTTAGTCAGTACTAAATATAAATCTCGCCACAATCAAATTACACATCACATTTCTAATTCATACTTGGCTTAAAATACCTTACCTTGGACAGGTTGCCATTTCAGTAATTAACTAACTCATGAACACATAAAAGTAAACACAAAATAGAACACTCCTCAGGAATATGATCAAGAAGAACTAACTAAAATCGTTACAACAAAAAAAAGGTACACTATGGTCGAAACAAAGACGTCAAGAACACAGTCAGAGGATGAAAGCACACTGGGCGAGCAATGCAACAGTAACCGAAAGAAAGACAATCCCGAGAATGGATAGTAGAATTTACACGCATGAAGGAAGTTTGGACAGTATGTAGAGAGAAAACCACAGAGAATGAAAACGAAGTTTAGTTTACATGTGCTCGGTGAGGCATAACATAATAATAATAATACAGTTTATAAATTTAAACCCCAGAAGGGAAGTTTTTACTCTGACTTGAAATAATATAATGTAAATAAAAAAGTAAACTGACTCTGATGTAAGAAACTTAAAATGGCTTTTACAGTTATGTTTTGTATATCCATAATCTCTTTGCCCGCAAGAGGTGCTGGCTTTTGACACGTCAATTAATGCAGGCACATGTGTCGGAGGCACTTCAAACTTGGGAAATGTAATCAGCAACCCCCCCCCACTCAGACCGACCCCGACTCAGATCAGTTGATTAAAGCTCAGTCCCAGATACACTTAACAGTTGGGTCTAACTAACCAAAGCGGTTCAGAGGATCTGATGACTTATTATCACTTTGGTATACGAATACCAACGATAAATGAAGCAAGTACGATGAAAATTTAAACAGGTATGGTTTTGGTTGCAATTAACCAGCTTTATCTCCTTAATAAGTCTTTTATTCTAAATAAAATGGAAATCAGTTTATTTAGAAAGGAAATTTCATGAATTTGCATATGTTAAAAACCATTAAACCTACTCTTAAGCTTGTGTTCAATACAAAAGTAAATGGTGAAAAATGCAATATTATTTTATGTTTAAGTAGTAATAAAAAAGAACATTTAAGTCGCAATGCCTATTGGAACTATTACTGCAATATATCCGATATCACATGAAATATAGTGACGGTGTCAAAGTGAATAATCAAGAATAAAGAATCCCAAATTCATTAACTAGCTGTAATTATTTAAGTCTTTGTGTTTATTGAAACTGGTACTGATATTTGAACACGACAGATGATAATGCTTACAACCTTAACAATAAAACGTTCCCGGGTTAATTAACAAGCTTAAAAAGCTTAAGCCCCAGCAGCCAATGAAAATTGGTTCTGACTTTTATCCTAAATAACATATTAGATAGTTACTGTGACAAACTAAACAATAATAGGTTCCCCGGTCCATAAATTGCTGTATCCCTATTCTCTATTTTATTTAAGCATAAGTACCTTGTGTTTGAGCTTTTCTCAGATGGAATATGACATGTATTGTGTAAGTTACTCAACAAAATTAAAACACATTTATTGCTCAATGTGAACACAGTTTATATGGTTATATAATAATAAAACGTCCCCGGGTTAATTAACAAGCTTAAAAAGCTTAAGCCCCAGCAGCCAATGAAAATTGGTTCTGACTTTTATCCTAAATAACATATTAGATAGTTACTGTGACAAACTAAACAATAATAGGTTCCCCGGTCCGTTAACTAAAAACAATTAGGGTAACGTCAGTGTCTTTGGAACTGGTACAACCATTTACCCTACAAACCAAAGCAGATCGTAACTGGGACTTATCCTAAATAACATATTAGATAGTTACTGTGACAAACTAAACAATAATAGGTTCCCCGGTCCGTTAACTAAAAACAATTAGGGTAACGTCAGTGTCTTTGGAACTGGTACAACCATTTACCCTACAAACCAAAGCAGATCGTAACTGGGACAAAATAAACAGTAAAAACTTTTCGGGTTCATTAATTGGCAGCAATAATTTAATTCAAAGTGGTTCTAGGGAATGGTACTGGCATAAAACAGGTTTTTATCATAATAGTGGTGAAATAAACACTAAATCATTCAGATGTTATAAGTAAAGGGCTAATTAAAAAAAAACTTTGGTTCTTGTGAGATTGAATCTTCATCTAACACCCGCTGTTAATGGGTTTTGGGAATTACAATGAGTTATATGTGAGTAATGATTCATCATTGTTTTAAGCAGGAGGATGATTTATCTGTTTTTAATAAGACTGTAATCCTCATCTAATACAGTTACGAGCTTTTAGTGAGGTTTAGGAATTACCCTGAACTATATGTGATTAATAATTCATCAGTGTCTCAAGCAGGAGGACGATTAATGACTATGACATCAAGCGATCCCTTCAATTCCGATGTCCATAAATTGCTGTATCCCTATTCTCTATTGTATTTAAGCATAAGTACCTGGTGTTTGAGCTTTTCTCAGATGGAATATGACATGTATTGTGTAAGTTACTCAACAAAATTAAAACACATTTATTGCTCAATGTGAACACAGTTTATATGGTTTAAATAAATCTGATTTAATACCCCTTAATTAATATAGCATAAACACTTTTTTTACTTACTTGCACAAACTCTCAACAATAATGTAACTTACCCCGGACGGGGATCGATCTCTTTACATTCAGTCAGCTAAATATGGAGGTTTTAGCGAACCTCAATTTTTTGAGCTGATCAAATACTGTTTATTTATCCATACAATTATTATTTGCTCGTTTTTAAAACCATTTAGGGCTCTCTTTAGATCAAGAGGCGAAAGGCTTACTATGCCCATGTCATCCGCATAGAGCAGGGTGTGTATAGATTTATTATTGACATAGGAAGGGTACGACTCTGTTCTCTGTAAATAATTGGTCACTTAATTCATAAATAAATTGAACAGACTAAGAGATATCTGACAGCATTGCGTTACACCCGCGTTTGATTTTACATATTTCGTTACTTTTGATCCCTTGGGGCTTGAATACAAAAACTTGTCCCCTCATAGATGGCTCTAACGCTATGAATCATTCTGACGCTCATACCTTTTACGTTGTTTGTACCACATTGCTTATCTTGATGTTGAATCGAACGCTTTGGAAAGGTCCGCAAAACAACAATACAGTTTCTCTCTCCTTGGATAGTTTTCTGTTCACTAGGGTTCTCGATACAAAAACATTATCTATTGTCCAATATCCTTCTTTGAAACCATACTGAAAATCTGAATACTGAATATCATTTATTTATTCTATTATTTAGTATCTTATCATAGCACTTGCCTAAAACCAAAAGTAAGGTGATTTCTCTGTACGAATTTGGGCTTATTCCACTACCATTTCCTTCATACAAACTGTGTCCATACCCCAATTTTTCGGCAATTTCTTGCCATTGAATTCTTCTTAACTAAACTCGTTTATACATTTTCTAAAAATATAGGCTATTATTACTTAAATTACTTTTGCAAAAATCAGGATATTTTCCTTCCAAACCACTAGCTTTACCATAGTTAATTTTTTTGAAAATTTGTATCAATTCATCAATTGTTGTGTCATTATCAAATTCTAGTACTACTTCGACTAGTGTTGGTAACATTCTACCCTATGCAACACAGCTTCGTGAGCAATTCAATACAATGCCTCAACAATTTCTTATCTATTTCTCGTAAGATCACAACCTTCATTTATTACCCGCTGTTAGTGGAGTTTGTGGGTATCACCTTGAACCACGTATTAGTCATAGTTTATCTGTTGCGTAAACAACTCATTTAATTGCTATCTTGGTAGATATTAACATAGAAAATCTCTTAAGTTTGGGCTACAATGAGAGTTTTACTCCTCCTTAAGTTCAAAATATGTATTTTCAAATGTTACTTCAAACCTACTTAATTACTTACCGTAATGAAGTTTCAAAATTTTGCCAGATCTGATATATACCGATCTCTTAAGCTGTAATAATCTCCATGGTGAAAGTAGAAAATGATATTGTTATTTATCAGGAATTACAAATAACACTTGAAATTGCTTTAATAAATCGTATGACATTAAAGGGGGAAAATACGAATTATATTAATTCATTTAGAAATATAATCATAGTGACGTGGATAAAGTAATATATAAAACCAATTTTGATTTAAAATCAGTTGATTGATTGAAATTAGGAAATTTAAATTGAAAAAAAGTAAGAGAACATTTTAAAGCTACCAATAATAATGGTAAACATATTGGGCTGGACAATGCTGGGAATCCGATGATAGTGCATACAAGACCTACCCTCTTATATCTTGCTATGTGACACAGGAATTTGGCGTGGAATGCCAGTTATTGGACAGTTTATTGTGTACTTTTAAATGTTATTTGGCAGGGTTTCCCTGTGTCTATCTCATTGTTAAATTACGTCACAAGTGCTGTTTTCATTTATTTAAGGTATTGACCATTACTGTATTTTTTATTAGATACCGTGTCAAATGAAACACTAATAACTAATGACATTCTTAATGACTAATCGTTCAAAATACTAAGTAATTGCCCATTTGTTATGCTAATTTTTATGGTGATAGTAAAATTGTTTTATAAAACTATTATCAAACCCATTACTTACTAAGTCAACTATTACTTAACAAATTTTTTTGATATTTAAAAGCCTAAAACTTTTGAACTGCAATTTTTTGAGAAATGGTGTCATTGTATTATAAAATCGTTATACCCGTTTTTGAGAAGTTTTCAATTTACGTGTTTTTGGAGGTTTACAGGACTAATATACCCTTTACATAAAAACTTCAATAATTAAAAAACACTCCAAAAAACCGTGGATTGATGTTATATAATTCATGCCAAATTTCATAGAAATCAGACCAATAGTCTCGTCTCTAGGGCTTCTTCACATCCACATACACACAGACAGACATAATGCTAAATGCATAATTTTCGATTCAGGGGGAATTGAAATGGATACATCCACCAATAACTCAAATTCAAAAGTTTTATTTATAGGTTACTATATCGTACAGGTAGATAAACAAAACTAAATTGATTTCATTTTCCATTTCAACTTGAAATTGATTTCAAGTTTTAAACTCTTACCAGTTGTATGTTGGAAATGAATCAGTAGCATTGTTAACTCTTTTTGTTCCAAGGTGTTTCCAAAATATTGCGGAAGGATATTTGATCTGACTGTTATGTTAGGTAGCACAGTAAGACTCGTAACGCTCTAGATTAGTGGAGAGGGAACCAATGTAGTACAGCTACCACTTTCAAAACAAAGTGAAGTAATATAGGAATACATTTATGGACGAAGCAGCGGCTTCATACAACCAGACTTATTATATACGGTTATTTTACAGCGCGAACAGATGATGCGGTGAAGAGTCAGGAACAGTTATTTGGTTCGAATACAACAGACATCGGTATCGGTGTGATTGAACACTTAAACACGTCCTTACGGACTATAATTTTCTCTAGTCTCTTTAGAGTATATCTTTGAGTAGCATGGTTGTGGAATACGTTAAATAAATACTTTTATATTTTATGTCTTAAAGTGTAAATTCAAAATGTTAAATTATATGTTATATTTTTTAGTTCCACATTTTTTAGGATGAAAGAAACCATTATTAAGTTTCACTTGCAATGAATTTTTAAAGGCCTATAATTAAAATTGTTGTATTGTGAGTTTTTTTTTATTTATTTAGGCTCAAAACATATTTCTGACTTCATACTTTTTCCTTTAGATATATAAAACATGGTCTGAAGTAATGCGGCAAACGTTAATTTTTAAGCCTAAACATTTTTGGGCCTATTTATTTAAAAAAATGCACACCTATTTCTGTTACCTTTTGGAATTGAACCTAAATCGAACAATGAACCCAACAAGAAAACGTAGATATTCCTTCACTGATTAAAATTAAATGAGCTCAACGTCATAGGTAACTCAAAAATGAAAGATTTTCCGAAGCTAACTGTGCAGATTGAGATTTAAAACTGAAAAATCTATTTAATACAACGTTTAATTATATGAGTAAACCAATTTAGTACCACACAGAACTCTTGAGCTATTTTATTTCAATGAAAAGTTATATTTAGAATACAGTAAACTAGATTTAATAATTAGATATAATAATACAGTAATTTAGAAAACTAATGTAAATAAAAATTTTTACATGACACTTTTTTATGACAGTTCATTTTCATTTTACTCCAATCCTATCTTATTTTACTTAAAATGGTAAACTTTATTTTAATGTAGTTTCATAACAATGCGGCCAAGCATTTTTATCTTTAATTATACAAACGTTAGTTGAAAATTGTATCCTGTCAAAATTTAGCAAGTAAAAGTCAAATTTTCACATTGACATGTCTTAGATCTGGGGGAGGGGGCGTTGGCAATTTGAACAACCAAAATTGGAAACAGTGACGTCAATTGGTTAGTGGCGTCATAGTTTGGTTATAAGAGCAGCTGTTTAGATGAACTGAAAACATTCTCTTTAACCATATCCATTATCTAACCTATTTTCGACAGGGAAGTAAATACAAAAATTTGATTTTAAGTATTGTCCTCTTGTTAGGTACTTATCCACTGTGTAGAATAGATTTGCTTCAACTCTTATTTGAATTGCACGTGGTTAAGTAGCGTCACTACTAATTATAGTATTCTTATTTAACATTTTTTTAAATAGTTCGCTACTTAAAATAATCTTTAAAACTTGTTTAAGTTTTTGAAGATTATCCCAATAGTATAACCCCGATAGTAAAATATTCAATACGCATATTTTTTCGCTTCCAAAAGAGGTAAGAAGAGACACACTGTGGTGGCCAATCTTGTCGTGAACAAATAAATAATTACAACAGAATTTGGAAACACAATTAATTTTTTTATTAAAACTAAAATTATTGTAATATTATGTTATGTTGATTATGATATACAGGGTGTTCATTAAAGTCGGGCACAAACTTCGAGGGGTGATAGAGCTCATTAAAATAAACAAAAAATCACCTATAACCATTGGTCGAAAAATCCTTTGTTTAGCCGCTAGCCGCCATTTTGTATTTATTACAAAAAACTGTACATATCAAGAAAGATTTAAGATACAGAAACCAAACTTTGCACACATATTTATTGGTTGAAGAGAAAAATATTTACAAATTAACATTTAATTTTCTTTTATATTTTCAAAATGGCGGCGGTTAACCGAGAAAATGCAATTTTAAAGTTAAGGCCCACGTGCCACCGCGAAAGGCCGTGGCTAAGAAGCGGAGTTTAGCTAGCACAACGCGGTTTAAAAAATCTTTAAGTGAGTTTTAAAGGATAACGAATTTTGTTGGTAACGGTAAGCTGAATGCAAAGATTCAAGAAAATTGTTAAGAAACAATAAAGAAATAGCTGTATCACCCTATTAAAAGCACGTGGCGTACCTATACAATATGTACTTACCGCAGACGTTAATATTTTATACACTAACATTAGTTGTGGAATAACAATTAGAAAAACTAATTTGTTGAGTTTTTATCCATTAAAGGCGAAAATTAAATTATTTTAATTATTGTGTTGCAAGGCAAAAGTATTTACATATAAAAGTTCCATGAAATTTTAACCGTCATTTCACAGACCATCTGACAAATAGTGCCATATTAGGACTAAAATCACTATAAACTTTAAATTTTGTTGGAAACATTATAACATAAACAATTTAATAATCATTTTCGATATATTTTTATACATGCAAAAGTTTATAACCGTGGCTAATCAAGGTGCCACCCTATGGATACATTTGTATTGTAATCAATTTTATAGTGCAAATGATTTGTTTTCTTCTAATAAAATGTTTGTACTATAGTGTTTATTCTACATTAAAAAAACTCCACTTTAATTTTCTCAATACCCTGATATTTTACAGCTTTTTCCAAATTCAAGCTGGAAAAAGATTTTCACCGAAATAAAAAATAAAAGCAATGACCTAATTTCCCATGAAAAATATTCATTAACGTATTAAATCCAGTCGAATATGCTAGTGTTTTTACTACTTACTGCAACTCCTTAGTTAGTTTTACTGGAACAACACAATTATCATTAGAATTAGTCCAATTATAAATTATTATTACAAACAGTTAGTAGTATGTTTGTTAAAATCATCATAATTGAAGGTCTCTGATAGAATTTTAGATTTGAAAAACGTAATTGAAATTTATCTACCCAAACCAAGTAAAACGTACCTGATCCATCATAAATAAATTCTACCTATTATGATAAACTATCTGGGAATCTGGGGTTTTAGTAAAAGGCAAAAAACAACTAAAAATATTTGTTATAACTGATGTTAACAGTAACCACTAATTTGTACAGTGAAATTATGAAATAATTCGTGTAGTGTAACTGTTTAAATTCTGTACCATTATTAGCAATATTATTGTTTTAATGGAAGCTAATTAATATTGCTTATCATCGTGCCCCTTTGTTGTTGGCCAGCTGAGCAAAGGGACACTGCTTTGGTAATGAAATGCAAACATAGCAGACCCTACAGCAGCCGCTTCTACCAGGCCTTTGAGGAACACGGGTCGTTGCGGTATTGTTGAAGATGTTTATTTGATATCATGTCAAATGTGCAGGAATGTTTTGAAATTAGTCGGACGTAGTCTTTTCATGGAAGGCTAAGAATGTTTCTATACCACCACAATTTCCAAATGAGGTAAGCATAGTTTATCAACCTTAATAGTGATTTATCTAAGTTTTATCTTTATGTTCATTGCAACTAACATGAATATAGGACACAATAGGTGAAGGGTAACGCTCTTGCCCAGTAAATTATTCGGTTTCTGAATTGAAACCGGGGGCCGGGGACTCCTGTCAGATCAGTAGTCACCTCTGGTAAGCAAGCCTATGCAACTCACATAAGTGGCAAAAGGTGCCATATTAGGACTAAAATCACTATAAACTAAAAAGTTGTGGAAAATAAAATTTCCCTTTTTGATAAAGTAGGGTTTGCATATTTCTTATGTTTTTCATGTTTTAGGAGTGAAATGCCCGTAGAATACCTTTAGATTTATTACTATCTACAACCTTGTTAGCAATTTCGTCAAATAAACTGTACGAAATTTTTTGAACCCAGAGTCACTGCTTGTGAATATAAATAAACCCAAAAACATTGTTAGTTAACGGATATTTCTACTATCACCACCCATTTAACATTTTGACGAACAATAATCTCTTCTTATACAATAATAGACTACATATTGGGTGATAAAGTAAAAATATGCTCTTATACAACAGCCTCTACCTGAATAGACAGTGAATCTTTCGTTCTCGACGTGAACACGCAGCAAAAATGTATTAGAGCTGGTAAGTAAGAATAATGGTCAATATTGGAAAAGCAACGAATAAAGGTACAGAATACAAACCACTAGTTATTGAACTGTTTGCTGTTTCCAGAGAGATCTTGGGAACATGTTGCCATTTCCAAAACAGGAATAGCTACTTGAGCAGACGATTGAGATTATGAATAACTTGTGAACATGAGGTGGTAATATGGAAAGAGTATTGCTTAGGTAGTTCCAGTCTTAGCTATAACCTTATAAAAACTGTGCCAAGGTCGTTCACACACAGTTGTGAAAGTTTGAACTATTTACCATGAATAGTGTATTGATATATTTTTCATAACCCTAAGCAAAATGAGAATATTGAGTTATGATATTAATATTTCCACAGCTTAATATGAAATGTAAGTAAAAATATATAAAACGGCATGATCGTACGGCGGGAAAGATTTTCTCAATAACGTAATGACACACGGTCTATATTTCTAATTTAGTTATTCTTATAAATATTTACCCACTAATATTAAATGTAACTATATTTGTTCGATATTGAAAAACAGTTATGTGTTGAAAGTAATAAAACATTTCAACTGTATCTTAAAGTTATTTATAAGGATCGCTATAAAAATATATATCACCAAAGGTATTGGCAAATATTGAATGAGCGTAAAAATAATAAGTAAACTAACTCAAACTTGATCCAAAGGAGTCAAGTTTACTAATAGAAATAAGTAACGTAAAACATAAATTTGATAAAACAAAATAGTCCGATTTTTTGTACTCTGTAAAATAACACAGAACAAATTATTGAAAAAATAACATATCTTTTAACAAATGTACAAATTCTGACCACAATTAAGCAGATATTTAAGGGAGGCATTGTAACACAGGTAAAACTAAACTTACCAGTGAGTATTTTTGCATGAAGTAATCATGAGCTGTAGGACAAATCGTCGTACAATACGTTAGAGGAATAAGGAATAAATTTCAATTTTCCGTACGCTTGACGTCTAAGAATAGTTTTTAAGTTACACATATACACACACACACACATAAAAGACACAGTCAGAAACCAAACAGAAATAATAAAAAAACATTTATGATAGCCACTCATTAATAGAAGTATGTTGAGTAAAAATACGTGATCTATCTGCATATACAAAGATCAAATACGATTCTTGTAAAACTCAATAAAGTTTGATTAGCAGCCTGTCTCTACTATTCCAGTCTTATTACATTCCTAGCCAATTATCTCTTTAATTTCAGATTTTCTGGATTACAATGGATAAAGCTAATGACCTGAGAAAAACGTTGTATTGGTCTAATCGTTAAATTTCAATCTTTTAGTCATTAATTACAATCCTTTTATTGATAAATTGTTTTTGAAATATTTGCATATTTTGAAAACAAGTAACTGTTAAAAAAATGAAGAAACTGAAATCAAAGTAAATTAGTGCATTTATACGGGGTATAAAAAGAACTCAGTGACTGGTTATACATTACAAATTATCTAGTATGAATAATTTGAAAATGTCCAGTTTAATCTTTTTGATTTGGCTTCGTTGAACAGTTATTTGCCATTTTATTTTTATTTTATATCAAAATTTTAATTTTCACAGCAGACTACTTACTTATTTACTGTTACTTCAAATTGGGTAAAGTTAAAAATATAAACATTTTATTGAACATTTTGAATATATTTTTAATTGTTTTTGAATTTTTATTGCGCTAAATTCATAACGATTTTAAGTAAAACTAAGTTTCACCAGGTTTCGGTATCTGGAATCTGATCCCGTCCTCAGGCAAATTAGTATCTAAAACATAACACAATTAATAAATAATCCGGACTAAGCTAGTATAAGGCTGAAAACAAAAAGTTTTAAACACGTCCAAAAAACTCAAAAAACGTACAAAGAACTCATTCTGCAGAAACCAAACTTTGCACCCATATTTCCTTGCTAAAGAGAAAAATACACCCAAAGAATCATTAAATTTTCCTTCATATTTTAACAATTACGGTAGTTAAAAATCTTTTAATTTAAATAACAATAAAACTATTAACATTATTACATTTTTACCAGGCATAAAAAAATTTAAATTTTATTTTCAAATCTAACAATATTGTTTTGAACAAAATCTGTTCACGGATAAGCGAGATAATGCACTTTTAATGTTAGCCTACAGGACCCATGCGCCACCACCACGCGGCGGTGCACATAAAAAGTGTATTAAAAGTGCATTTTCTCGCTTATCCATGGACGGATTTCGTTCAACGTCGTTGAATTTTTTTCAGTCGTTGGATTTGAAAATAAAATTTCAATATTTTTAAAAAATATTTGAAATAAATATTTTAACTTAATAGGTTTTCAACCACCGTCATTATGAAAATATAAAAGAAAACTAAATGATAATTTGAGAATATTTTTATCTTTAGCCAATAAATATGTGTGAAAATTTCGTTTCTGTATCTTAAATGGTTCTTGAGATATAACGAGTTTTGTAACAATTACACAATGGTGGCTAATAGCTAAACTAATGATTTTTGACATATCTTTTTTTTATTACGACAATAATTACTATCATCCCTTCAAGTTTGTCCCCCAACTTTAATGAACACTTTAGTTTAATGAATTTCATACTAATTAATACTTACTATGGTTATTCAATATTCATACCATAGTGAAGTACAGTTGTCCACTTTAAAAATAAATTGTCTAAGGAATTATCCCAATTTGCTTCGAAAATATAATTTTTGTTCACTAACCTAGAATACCAGTTCACTCGTACAAATAAAAAGGGTTTTCACAGAATAAAGGTTAATGGTCATGCTTTACGCAAAAGGTAATGCATATGTTTAAATGTAAGATAATGTTACGTATGGCAATCGAAACTATACGTAACTGTAATAAAATACAGTTTAGATAAAAAAATACATATTTAATTTTTCCTGGAATGTAATTTAGGTTTTTATAAAACTATGATAAGTAGTATAATTGTTTAGTCACAACACGAGCTGGAGGACAACAGAGGATTGCCGCGATGACCGGGTTGTGGCTTGCGGTCGCTTGATTGTTTGTATTCGGTCCACCACAAAACAAACATTCCGCCCTGATAATATTAGTACAACCCAAATATTTATGACGTTTTGTTTGTGAATATAATTACAAACTGTGTAAAAGGTGTTAGGATAAACGTCGGTGTGATAAGTCAGATTTTCATTAAAGTTCGGAATTTTGGATAGAATGTACTTACGTAACCGGATTGACTTTCGGGTTGAACTATCATTTGTATTTTAACTTCTAATTTATAAAAAAAATCAATTTTAGGAAGTCATTTTCAGGGATGATGCTACCTCATGTCATACTTTAAAAATATCAACTGTGTAAAACTATGTGTGAATTACCATAGTTTGAAATTATTTTGATCTTGTCCACTACCAAACTCTTGCAATCCTTCTCAGACCAAGTTTACTCATGTTTTTAATGCCTAGAATTTTAATACACTTTTCGTATGTGAATATGAATTCTACTTTATGTGATTAGTTAAATAAATGGAATTTATGATTAACAGAATGAGAGAAGATCATAAGTATTAAAAAAGTCATAACCGGTCAAACGGTCATCTAGAATAATTTTTACTTAAGACTTAACTCACTTATCGTTATTGTATTACTTTCCTATCGCTACCAATACCACAAGAATCCTGCACTGTCTTGCCACGAACAAAATCATAGTGACTTCAATATTTTCTCTAAAAGGTGCTAAAATACCAAATAAATTGTTTTGACATGAATATGTCTTTGCTCTGGGGGTGGGGTTTGCAATCCTTTAGTCCAAAATTTGTAATAGAAGTACCGTCATAAGGTTTTAAGAACAGCTGTTTAGGGGAACTGAAAACATTCCCTTTAGACATTTTAGTCATTATCTAATTTATTTACCACAGAGAAATACATACAATCATTTTGTGTGTTATATGATAAGTAAACAAAGAAAAATCAAAATTCAAAATTCTTTTATTTGCAAATTGACAATTTTTTTACAATTGTATTGCAACGTCATAATAAAAGAGTCTTCCATAAAAATTAAAATTGATACAATACAGATGGAAAATATAATAAAAACTTATAAAAACAACAAATATTTTATTCCAAAAACTCATTGACAGAGTAAAAAACCCCCTCCACCAAGAAATGCCTTAAATGTTTTTCAAATACTGAGCGGGTTTCAATTTGTTTTAAATGTGTGGGGAGTTTATTGAATAATTTTGGACCTAAATTTTGAGGAAGGGAAGCTGTTATTTCTATTCTATGTGCGGTTTGCCTGTGTTGGAATTTATTGCGCGTATTATAATTGTGAATGTCTGCACCGGTTTGAATGGAATTTAATTTAAATTTATAAAACCGTATAGTATGGAAAATATAGTGCGATGCTAGGGTTAATATATTTAAAGAAGGGAAAATACTCCGACAGGACGTTCGCCTATTTACTCCCGTCATTATTCGGATAGCTCTTTTTTGAATTTTGAATAAGCGGGAAAACAGCCTGCCGGAAGCGGAGCCCCAGAGTACAATGCCATACGTCAGTCGCGACTCTATCAACGATGAGTAAATTAATTTCATTAAAAATAAATTTTGGAATTTTGCAAATCGACTTAACAAAAATAGCTGAGACGATAATTTGGAGCATAGCATATTGATGTGCTGCTCCCATGTTAAATTTTTATCAAAAATCAAACCGAGGTATTTAGTATCTGATGAATTTGGAAGCTCAAAATCATTCATTACAATTAACGGTTCATCTAGGTAATCGGTTCGGGTTGAAAAAAACAAATAGGATGATTTATTAGGGTTGACGTGTAAGTTATTACTATTGAGAAACTGATAAAGGCACGTTAATTTTAGGAATGCATCAACTTCCAGATTTGGCATTAGGTTATTTTTGAATGTTAAAGCTATATCATCCGCGTAAATCGTTAGTTTTAGGTTAGGTAATGTTTTATTGATATTATTTGTGTACAATATATATAAAATTGGGCCAAGAACCGAACCTTGGGGTATACCAAAATTTAACTTGGAAGCTTCTGACTGTAGACTATTAATTTCTACTCTTTGACTTCGATTTTGTAAGTATGTTTTTATCCAATCCAACGCTGGCCCACGCACACCAAGACCACCAAAACACGAAAGCTGAGCACAAAATATAAAGGATACGGGAATACATGACATAAGATGTCATACAACACCAAAGTCAACATCAAGTTATAAGATTTTCGTGGCTGAGGGAGTTTCATGGCAGATGAGAGATGAGAGGGAGAGCAGTGAAGGTATAGTGGGAATGTCTCATCCAGTTTAACGAATCTTCACAGGTAGCTGCACCCATGTCGAGGAAGATATGTAATCTATAATATTATAAAGAAGAGGTGGTTTCTGTATGTTTGTGGATTTGTTTGTGGGTTTGTTGTGGCAAGTAAACGCAAAAAAAGGTATATCTTAAACTCATGCAACACAAAGGCATTATCGTTTTCTTAAAATCCCCTCGGGCTACGCCCCATGAACGCCCTAAGTTTCAATTTTTACATTTTTAAAGAATGAAAACATAAATTACTTGAATGTCAACAGCTGTGAACACTAAAATTTGACAGTTCGGGAAGAAGAAGAAGAAGAAAGAGTTGCCATGACCGTCCTAGGTTTAAATTTTTTAATTTTTCTAATGACAACATCCGTTTACACTATATTTTGGCAGTTCGGGAAGAAGAAATAAAGTTGATTTTTCAGATAAACTGCTGGATCGAAATAAGTCGAAATAGTGGAATGGTAGATTTTCAGTTTTCTCCGATGACTGTCTCTATTACGTTAATCCTTATCCTCTCCCAATATTTGACAGATGTTACTTTGTCCTCTTAGTCTTTTTTACCCGTACGAAGAACGGGTGCTTTGACTAGTACTCTATAAATTGCGACGTGCACAATACAGTCAACGAATTAATACCATCGACGCACTAATTTTTTTTATTATTTGTCATTTCATAACGGTATTTCAGTATATTTTTGTTTTAAAATTATTAGTAAAGAAGGCCATAATGGAGTGGATATATCCCTCTCACCCCCCGTACCTACGCCACTGATTAGGTGAATGGTTTGGCATTGCATAAAGGACATTCAGGCATAAATTCATTAATAGAGATGCTATAGAGAACTCAAACAAGTTAACACTGGAAGGTTTCAATAATTCCTTTACGTGGAAGACCATCGCTGTAGGTCTTCAGAGGTACTCGTAGCTTTTGGCGAAGCCATCTCGTTGATCAAAGATATTTGATCTTGAAATTACTTAACCAAGAACTATAGGAGATGACCTGGTTGTACAATATTGAAGGAATTGAAGACAATTTATTGAAATAGAATTTTTACTAGTTCAAGTATTTAAACACTTAACCTACAACAATAGTATCGAACGAAGTGTCTACAGGTTTATAGCTTTAACTTAGCAGTGTTGAAAAATATACATCATTATAACAAAAATCGAACAAACTATGCTTACCGTAATAAGATTAGAATGTTAATAAAACAAACTATGCTGACCGTAATAAGACTAGAATGTTATTAAAAAAATGTAAAAGTATTCAAATATTAAATTTTATAGATTTTAAATTGTATTTTCAGCGTAGATATTACATTGAATGTGATTGAGGAAAACGCCATTTTGTTTTTATTATGAGTAGGATCTCTAAATAAAGTAATTTAAAGGGGTTTTATGCAAGTATCTAGCTTTTTATATTGATAAAAAACCAAAACGCTTTCATTATATATCACCCTTAATGCTGTAAGGATATAAATACAAACTAGATGATAACAAACGTAATAAGATTGAGTATTTACTCAATCTTATTACAATCTCATTGTTAGTAAATTAAAGATTTAAGTATTGAGGATATTGTTCAATCCAGCAGGATATTTTTAAACAACCGGTGGTTCTGCAATCATCACCTACCGCCATCGAGATCGGAGCCCAAAGTGTTTCGGTGTTTAGCATACAAATAGCTCCATAAGGGACACAGGTGGTGTTTCTTTCCAAAAAGCGTAAGCTATAAATAAAATTTATAACACCACATCAACAAACAGTCCATCCAAATAAAACCATTTCGCGGGGGTGTTTTAATAATTCAATATGTGTCCAAATATAAGATAGTTAATTATTACATGGTTAATTAATTGACTGGGACGGTGGCGACGTCCTGTAATCCAGCTACTTGGAGGTCACTAATTGTGAATAGTTTTGAGAGATGGCCGGGAGACGTAGTGTTCTCTTGTGTGGATTAACTTCCGCACTGTTGAATACTGCGTTAATCCGCAAAGACCTTCTTCATAATTAGACCAATTCGTAATTCAGAGGCCGTGGTTCGGATTCCACGTTAAAATGTAGGTCCATTAGTTGCCATCGGCCGTTGCGCTATTAATTTACAGTCCTATCTAAGGAACATGTCAGCCTTAGTCAGTAACAAGACTATAAGATACGCGCCACAGTCATCCTACATTCATTTCTCATTCATACTTGGCTTAAAATACCTACCTGGGTAGGTCGCCATTTCAGTTAAAGTATAAAGTAAAGTATAGAGTACATTTACAGTAAACACAAAATACAAGAGTAAAACGCTTAATTTTCGTAAGTAAATAAGATAACAATTAAACAATGAAAAATTAATAGTAATGCGTGTACGGTACAATGTATTATCATAAATAAACTGAACAAATGAGGGCAACAATTATTTGCATGATGAAGACAACAATACATAAAAAATCGTATCAACTAGTAGAGTTTAGGTGGCCTTTCAACAGTATTTCACGGGAAAGTCCCTCAGATCTCTTAGGCTTAGTAGCACAATTTAACTTTAGCATGAAATAGTGTGATGCCAAATGAAGGATCATACGAGATTAGAATAACGAAATATTTTAACTTTATTGCCCTGTAAATTTAAAACGTAGTTATTCGTGTGTGTTATGTATTCAACCAAACAGCCAGCTCGTTGAAGTTTGTTTGGACCATATTAGATACAATTACCGGATCTTCATGTGTAGCTTGTAGAGCTGTGTTATCTTTGAGGGGGCAATAATCACTTCAGGACTAATAGGTAGATGAAAAACAAGAAAAAGGTAAATGAAATTTCCTACCCGTCTCTATGAGTAATGTGCAGCTACGCTAATCTGAAGTGGTCAAGTACTTAACACTTCGACAGACGTCTAACTTGGCACGCACACATTTGGAACAAACATTTAAATTTGAAACTAAACAAGATGTATTGAATTTTTCACGTAGCTATTACCTTACAACAAACAATAAATGACTACTCTATAAAACTGTTCTTAAGCCAGTGTGAATTCATGACATCCAGCTGTGGGGATTATTTGCCAACTCAAACATCAAAATTTTGCAACGTTTTCAATGGAAGAATTTATGTAAAATACTCCATGCACCTTGGTAAATCACAAACGAACGATACACAACAATACAAATACAATCAAAGCTAGATAAGAAATTTCAAAATTTAGCATCAAGTACTATATCATGACAGACTCGAAAATCACAACAACATTCTCTGCCTGAATCTTTTAGACAATACCTAACACACGTACAGAATTTAAAGAACAAGCATTTTAGACTAGTCTTCCGCACATTAACAAAAGTTAAGTTTTTTTCTTACTAACTTTAACATTACCTCATCATTCTAGTTTGTGAGTGCAAGTGGGTATTGGAACTTATTTATTTCTCATCTATCATAATATTTACTTATTGTTCAATATAACTGGACAAATTGTAAACTAAATAAATATATAAAGGAAATGTGTGTTATGTTATGGGTATTTTAGTTTTAGCGAATTTCCCGTAGGGAAGAAGCTATTACCGTAGGTCTCATGGCGATACTTAAGCCTAAGACCATGTTATTTTTTCTTCTTTAGGTGCCCAGAGACCAAAAACAATAGTCGTTAAAATTTATATATATATGTCTGTGAACACGATAACTCTCATGAAAATGGTCCGATCGGGACCAATTTTGGTAGTAACATGTATTTCTACAATTGCTCGGACGAGTTCGTAATCCAGACATATCGGTTAATTGGAAGGGGTAGTTTGGGGGGGTTTTGTACCCCAAAAATGGGTTTTTTGCATTTTTCCACAGTACATTGTATTTTGAGGCTCCAATGTTAATCTTATGGAGGATAAAGAAAAATAAATTTTTCACTTATTAACCAATATCTTTGGAAAAACTTTATATTTAGCTTTATGTGGTTGGGACCCATACGTTTATGCCGAAAAATCACAGTTTATGTGTTTATCATGGCAGCAAACCTGCATACTCTTTTCCCATGTTATTCATATGGAGAATAGCCAAACTCCTTTATTTATGGACAGATGTTGATGAAAGTTGGTATAAATGTTAAAAATAAAATTTTTTGATGGTATAAATGCCTACTCTTAGTGTTCCTCATAGCAGCAAACCTGCTCACTCTTTCCCATGTTAATCTTATAGAGAATAGGCAAACGATTCTCATGTTTATCGACAGATTTTGACCAAACTAGTCATATATTATTATTATATTATTGATTTGGAAATTTGCTGAGTACGCAGGTCTGCTGCGACGGGGGTATTTATTAATTATACTGCGATTTTGGTCATGGTGTTCTGTGAGAGAGATACCTTTCTGGGCCTGGCCCTTGGCGTTTACCTAACCTAAGATACATATATTGCAGAGTACAGCAAATGTTGGTCGTTTTCTAGCTTACAGGACGTTTATGTGGATATTGTGAGCGATGGTTGGTGAGTGTGGTGTTCTCTTGTACGAATAAACATGCGCACTATTGAATACTACGTTAAGCTGCAAAGACCAGCCTCATAATTAGATCAGTTCGTATTTCAGAGGTAGTGGTTCGGACACCTCGTTAAACTGTAGGTCCCCTGGTTGCCATCGGTTGTTTGGCTATTCATTAACATTCCTGTCTAAGGAACATGTCAGCCTTAGTCAAACATCTCACTCTCAATTCTCAATAATACTAGGCTTAAAATACCTACCTTGTGGTAGTTTCGCCATTTCAATAATCTAATCTAATCATTGGATCTGCATTTTCTTCATTTAAAGAACCAATTTAAATATTTTTATTTTTGAGTGGTTTTTCCTACCACAGGCAAAAAATACTTTATTATGATGGCTTTAATATTTTTTAAACTGAAAGTCTAGAGCCTACCTTTCGGGATTATTTATTCGTCATAGAAGAACAATTATTTTCTGCCATACTGGCATAAGATCTTAAATATTAAACAGAAATAACTTCAGTAATTGAAAAAAGGATAGTAAAGATTCTGATTCATGCAAGTTCAAGGGCAATCTGAATGAAATCAGTATCTGAATCAGAATCTAAAAACCCGTTGATGAAACACAATTATAATGACGTATATAAAAGTATATTAATGTAGTATTGAAACTCTTGAAAGTAGTTAAAACATTTCGTAAATGTTAAAATGTTAAAATGTTAATCAATTTAAAAATTATTCTGGTGCAAACTTATTTAATTAAAAAAAAAGTATTGTGCCCAAAGGGTAGGCTGGGAAATCTCCAAAACGAGCAGTTCTGCGAAATTTAATTATTTGCGTTTGGCTACTTAAATACACATTTACCTTAATTATTATAATATTACTTAAGCTACTTATTTAAGTTAAATTTTTTTCCATGAAACTTCATGAATTTTAGCTATTTCATAGTATTGGGCAATAGCACGATATCTGATATTGGGACTCATCTTAACATTTTTAGAATATTTAGTGACTATAACAAATATTTACTTAGCTATTCAATATTCTACTGAGTTTTTTATTAAAAATACGATGGACCAACACCACTTTATTAACACAGTTTTCAGCATTTAGCAGCTTATTGAATAGATACACGACTGACTGCTGTTGTGTTTAGAATATTCATATAATCCTACGGTTGAATTCTATATACTATTTTTGGATGTTTACTCCAAACCTTATACGCTAAGTAAGAATTTAGAGTTTGCTAGATTTTACGAGAAATTAATTGGAGTTTTCATTCATTTCTTGTCCTGTTGTTTGATCATTTCCCTCATGTTGGTGAATCTGAAATGTGGTGTTGCAATCTGATGAATGAAACAAGAATAATTCAGGTAGAAAACAAGTTTTAGTCTACATTTTCAGACGAAATAACTAAGGTTTATAAACATAGAAGTCAGTGTTAAGACGACTATTTATTTGAATTAATTTTCTATTAAATAAAGCCATTAAATTTAGATGCAAAAGCATAGAAACCCCTAATTATTTAACAAAAGTATTCCGAAAAAAACCTGAAACTAACAATTAAAAGAATATAATCTCAAATTTTGGTGATCTTATCTAAGGTAAGGATTTATTGTTCAATAAGCCTGTACTATTTAGGTACTTTCCCCCCCTCATACATTGAATATCGAGAAATTATTGTTTTCATAACATTTTTAGAATTTCAGTTGAAAGTGGAATATTAATTTTGAAGGCTCCCAGTATCATAGAACGTGGTTTTATGTCAGACTTTAGTCTGTCTATCTTTCTATTGTGTACAAACCCCAAGACTACACTGACTGTCCGAGTCTTATGAAATTATATACACGCGTGCACTTTAGCTATATATCAAGACTACTTATTATTTTTTTGGATTTTTGAGTTTAAAGGTTAGTTTACCCAGGGAACCACCTTTAAAAAGGGGAGAATACGAATGTCTAACGATTTTGATTACAATTTCATGGTTTATAGTTATTGAGGTCCGAAATAATATGACTCGACCCCAATGTCTGAAAAACTAATGGTTCTAAAGCGATGTGCTAAAATGTTTAAAATCAGTTCATAAAACCAATCTAATCAGTATCTTGAGACATTTGTCTATCATTTGACTAATGGTTCCAGAGAAAGGTTAAATTTACTGTCCGTTGTAAACTCAGTACGTTAGGAGGAAGTCATTCTCAAGAAGAATATTAAAATATCAGTTTCAGCCAACAAAACCCACTCAAAAAGGTTTGTTATTACGTAAGGGAGATGTGTCATTTAACTGCTACCGTTTATTTGTAGGTATATCTGTATGTTGAAATAAAAAATATAGCTTTACGGCCTCGGGTTGTGTATCGAGGGAGGGAGTTTGCAACTTGGAGTTGGACGGAGTTGACAGAGCAAGGCTTCGGGCGAGCCGGCACAGAAATGTTCTCCAATATTGTTTCTTCAATACTTAAAATACATTTGTAACAACGTAACGAAAAGTACAGTAGACTATATTGTCAAACAAAAGCATTCATTGTTTAGTATGTCTTTACCAAAAACATAACACTCAATAGTAACTCTAGGTTTTTGGCAGCCTAAGTCACATTAATTAGCTGTGACTGTTTTTAAGTCAGTGTAACTAATTTAAAATTTAATAATTTCAACATTGTATAAGATCATTTTATATTATATATTCATACAATTTTTAAGCATTACTTAATTTATTACCGTTAAACTACAATATATTGCAGCTTGCAAACAACTGTATATGTAACGACAGTCAGTTATAGTGTAGCAATGTATTTCATTCTTTGCTTGTAATTTATTACTGGCTATGGTGTATTTTTGTCATTTAGATTTTTATTTCAGACATTTTAAATCATGATTTTAAGTAAAACAAAGACTCACGACGTTTCGGGATCTGGAATGTGATCACATCTTAAGGCGAGCAAGAACCTAACCTAGTTTTCCGGTTTTAGCTCACCTGAGGACCGGATCAGATTTCAGATCCCGAAACATCGTGAATCTTTGTTTTACTTAAAATCGTGACGGAAAATGTCCGTATTAAAAATCTTAATAACAATGTGAGTAAGTCTATTAGTTTCAATCTTTTCTAAGATATTTTAATAATTAGTATAAGAAAACAGAAGCATTCTTTTCCCCTTAAATAGTAACTTTGATCAATAAAGCTTCTTACATAACATGCGTTATTAATTTTTTATTTAAAATTTAAAATCTTTATATTCATTTTCACATCTATTTTCCAGTTTATTCCACATGCCCTATTTATTTTAATCATGGTGGCGGTCACCCCTCGATGTAAAAACCAAACTTCTTAAGTATGTAATGAGTGATGTATGTAGCCATAAGCTGTAAACCAAGTTTGAAAAAATAAAAAAAGGAAGTAAAAAAACAATAACTTCTCATGTTTATTTATGTGTTAGGGAAAAGTTGAAATTATAAATTACCTCATGTGTGGTAATTTTAAACTATCAAGCAATATCCGACCAAACATCCAATTAGCTCTTCTTATTCCTATATATTAATAAAATATGCAAATTATACTTCAGTTTTATATCAAAACTTTTTTGTGTCATCTAACTTTGTTGAAATGATTACAAAAAAAACATGGAATGATTTCATGTCAATAATTATTTGTATGACATTGAGGAGAACGTATTGACTGAAAACTTAAGATTTTATACGAATTTGAAGTTGAAGCATGCTGTATTGAAGCAATAAAAATAATTTTGTTTGTAGAGTTTTATTTCTAGTGGTTAGAATGTCGTGTGTTAAGAGTTTTAGTCCGCACTTTTTGACTTGTTTTTGACATGAAAAAAACTTTGTGTTTTCTGTAGTGTATAAAAGTCATGAGCTTAAGGAGATTATTTAGAATTATTTTGGATTGAATAGGGTTTCTAGAAAAAAAACAGACTAGTAATGATAAAACTACTTATAAAAATTACGCAACATATAATATCTTATGTACAGTATTCCTAAATTGCCGGAAAGAAATCGTAAAGGGTATTGGAATTATCGAGTATAATTTCTATATTAGCCAGATTTTTAGACCTCTGTATACTCGTATGATAAAATTTATTTGCCTAAATCTTGCTTGTATACCTCAGAAATGCACCCATGGGTGAAATTTGTAAGCTGATGATTAACTGCATGTTCATAGAACCCATGGGCTTACGTCTGTTAACACAGTATGGGAGGTCATTGAGTCATTGATGAAAACTAGAAATAGCAATGGTCCAAGGACCGAGCCTTGGGGAACCACCCAAATAATTACTGATAACAGAGGACCACTCACTCCATGCACTCACCGTCTGTCTTCGGTTTGTTAGATAAGCTTAAGAAAAATAAGTGCTGTATTTTTATTCCATAAAACTCCAACTTGTGGAACAGTATACCACGGTCGACACAATCAAATGCCTTACTTAAATTTATAGAGGTGGCCCAGGTAAAACTTTTTGTTTCAAAGGCATTGAGTATGTCATTGACCAGGGATCAATTGCATCCACAGTGGACTGCTCTTTTCTAAATCCAAATTGATTCTTGTTGTAAAGCTAGTGAAGCTCAAAGAAGTGGTTAATCTGTTTGTGCTCTAGTACCTTGGTCAGTACAGATACTAGACAAAGAGGCCGATAGTTTCCTGGGTCAAGTTTATTCCCTTTTTGAATGTTATAAATGTTTAAGCAATCAGGGAAAATCCCTTCCTGCATTGATGCGGAACGTGAGAGGCATTACAATTGCTTCAGCAATGCCTTAGTAAACCTGTTAGACAGTTCATAGTAATCTTTTGACTTCGAGGTTTTCATTTTATTAATGACTGAGTGGAAGCAAATATCACAGAGGTGAACTCAAAGCACTGATGTATATAACTTGGGACATGGTTAAGAAATTGCTCAAATGAAATATACCGTTTCACAATATCATTTCTAATAGTATTTAAAGTTTCTCTAACAGACTAGTTGATAATGTTATGGTCTATAGGAAAATTATTACATTTTGAGGTGTCAGATAGGGTATTCTGTTTTATAATTTTACAAGCAGTCTTTATCTTATTATTGGAATTGGCAATAACCATAGCATTTTCGTTAATTTTTGCTTCATTTACTGCCTTTTTGTACTTATTTTTTGCTATCTTCTAGGTTAGTTCATTGTCAATGTTTTATACAACTTAAAGAAATCATAGGCATCTTTTACCTAACCCTTGAGCCCGGAATGATCAGATGAGTACCAGACGTTATTGTTTTTACCTTGTTTTTCCAAGTGTTTTGAGACTTACTGTAAAGGAAGGATTCAGCAAACTCATGCATTAGAAATTAAAGAAATAAAAAAACCTGATATTTGCTTGGGAAACCAATTGTTAGTGCCGAATTCCTTAAAGCCAATCAATTTTGCTAATTTTGAATATACAAGTGCCGAAATGTTGATGCGAAAAAATTTAGCTCATACACGAATGTGTGGCTCCTATTCAATCATATTAGAAAACCAAGCATATAGGACTGATTAAAATGGAATTTTTGGAGAATTTTACCAATAAATTTTGTTATTTGGGATTTTATACTTATAATTTTTGACAAAATAATTTGTATTAGCTTTACTGTATTCAGGTAAGACCCCAATGGCATTATGTTCATTATGTGAATAGGTTTCTGAGATTTAAATAATCTTAAACAAAGCACATAATAAATACTTCGATGGTTACGGATATCTATTAGATGTTAATTTCATCATGATTACCTTGATAGTATAGCTCTTTTGGAAATTATTTTAAAAATTATACGAAAAATATAAAAAAAAACATTTATTATATTTATGTAACTGTACAAAATAAACAAACCACGAAAGAGAAATGTGTTTCATAATGTTCTTAATATGTATAGTATTATATTTACATTTCTAATCTGTCATTACCAGAATATACATTTTAGGTTTGAATTATGCAAAGATGACAGTTTTCGCACAACGTTTTGCATGAATTAATTAAATTATAACCAAAATAGCATTTTAGATTTTAGAACAAAGTTCATACTTTTCATCTGAACTTTGTATATATTTTATCAAAGAATCTTTTTCCATGCATTCTGTTGAAATTTTTTTTGAGTTTGAATGTTAATTAATTTTTAAATATTCTCCTGTGTATTGTGTTAACCACAGACCTAAAAGTGAACTTTTCCTTGAAACCGTTAGTCATCGACTAAGGATTCTAGTTACTAATTTGCTTCGTTTTTTAAAACTGATTTTAATGGTGATATTTATATTAGTTTACAAAATTATTGTTTTGCTCATACTTTCTTAACCATTATTTTACAGACATACGGGAAGTCTCATACTATTTTGGACCTCAACACCTACCACCTTAATACACCATGAAATGTGAATAAAAATCTTTCGGGTAGATTAAAAAAATTAGTTTGTCTCACAATTTTGGGGATAAAAAACCATTGAAAAAAACAAAATTCATTTATAGCCAAACTGCACCTTCGTACCAAATTTATAGAAATCGGACAATTAGTGTGGTCCCAGGGTTTATACAGAGACAAACAGACATCAGTCCAAAACCCCTTTTTTGGATTCATAAAGCCTCAAAACGGATATATCCATTATCAACTCAAATTCAGAAATTTTTACGAAAACAATACTTCCTCCATATACTATGTATAAGGGAAGAAATTGAAATTTAAGTTAGTTCTATACCACCCATTGGTGTTCTGATGTGCAACTATAAAATCATTCAGTACAGGGTGAACACAAAATAAATGATCACCTTTATTCAAAGATTACAGGAAAGTTATACTACTTTCCCAAGTAGTATAACAGCCTCCTGGTTGTGAAATACACCATTAGAAAGCTAGGACTCTCAAGTTTTTTTTCTCAATATAGGGTATTAAAAATGCTTAATATTGCTCCTAAGGTTCAATGGCAAAGGAGGAACAATACTCTGTCCCCCATAAAAAAGTCGCAAGGAGTTAAGTCTAGGCTTCGTGGAGGCCAACGTAAAAGATTCAAATTGTCATCAGCAGCACGACCAATCTGACGCTGCGGTAACCTCTCGTCAAGGTCTTCGCCTTACAACGTGCAGCCAGTGTGGTGGTGCACCATCTTGCGCCCAAGATGCATAAACTGAGTTCCAATTAGGAGGGTCTTTACGGTAATGTGTCCGAAATCACGGACACTTGAGGATGACTGAGTTCCCTCGAGTTCCAACACACAAACGAGTTTTTCTGTGAGCGTATTGACCATTTTAAACTGATAAATAAATAACATCTTTGGTCACATGTTTGGCATTATTGACATATTTTCCGACTGATTAGTACCAACCTTAGCTTTCGAGAAATTGATGTTCAGAGTTGTTCATTTCTTTTGTGTTCACCCGGTATACTCATGGAACGGACATGAAAAATATGCTTATCTGTACAATGAGAAACAATAATTGATAGCACGGCAAAAATAACTCTTCAAGGGGCTGCAATCATTTTCTTCATTTCTACCTGCATCCAAGGAAGGTGCTTTTTAATATTTGTGAATAGTGAAAGCCTAATTGTATTGAGCCTGAGGCTGACTATGCCAAACAGGTAGTGTCGCCCGTCGTCTACGAAAGTCAGTCCACCTCCACTGTCCCCGTTGTTCACATTACTGCCTGAAAAATACACGGTATTAGTCACTTCATTTCTGTCTTAGTTAAATTTTAAAACTACAAACTCTGACAAAGCTATCATATTCTTTAAAGATTATCTGAACATCATTTAAAATTAGCAATTTCAAAAATAATCAACTAACTTCCTAAAATAACAGCAGGAGAAAATTAAATTAATTGTTAGAACATTTTTGGGTAATACGCTTAGGTAATACCAAATATTATTGAGTGGGTTTTGTTGGGTGATGTGACTTCCTCTGAATATCAAGTTTCATGGAAAACGGGCTAGAAATAAGGAAGAAATTTACTATTTTAATATTCTCCATAATAATACGCAGAATAATACGCGTTAATACCGAGAATAGTACGTAGTCTATAATTAATCTCATAGAGAGTATCTAAAAATCAACGAGATCGCACGCAGCACGCTGGCGTGACTAGAGCGAGTGTCGTAAAAGTTATATTACTCCCATTATAGTAATCGAATATACAGTGTATGCAGGTTTGCTGCAATAAGGGATGTTTTTAGATTTTTAATATGGACATTTTTCCATCACGATTTCAAGTCAAACCAAGTTCCACGATGTTTTCGGATCTGGAATCTGATCTTATCCTCAAGCGAGCTAAAACCTGAAAACTAGGTTAGGTTCTCGTGTTAAGATGTGATCATCGTCGTGAGACTTTGTTTTACTTAAAATCATGTTGTATAACGACTGAAATAAAATCTAAATAACAAAAATCCACCATAACCAGTTAATACATTGCCACATCGTTATATATTCAGTGAAGTTTTTATGTTTTTATATTCGTTTGTTTGGATCTAACCTTTTTTTCAAGCTAAACCTAAAGTTATGCGTAAAGAATTTGTGAACTTATAATATAAAAAATGCTTATATAATGTTAAAAAACAATAAATTTTAAGTAAATTAGACTCGCAGACAGAGTCAATTAAGCGAATTAAGTTGTCAAAACGTAGAGTTATTATTGAGTGCTTTGTTTTTGGTAAAGATTGAGTAAAAACTTAATGCTTTTGTGACTATAGAGTATTTTTTATGTTATGTATGTTGGCAGCCATGTCTGAAATGAAAGAGGAGATTGAATAGGATACAAGTCTTCGTGAGGTAAAAGACTTTAATGTGAATGGTTGGCCAAATACTAACGTTAAACCTGAAATTAAGTCTTATGAAAGAAGAAAAGTTATCTGACTATAGATGAAGGTTGCGACATTTGGATAGGTGGAGACAGTAGTTCCAACTATACATCTCCTGCCGAAATAGTAAGTTTTTGTGGATGAAGGGGCACGGTAACAAATGCCGTTTGTTTTTCATTGCTCCAATTTGCTAGTTCTGTTTGTGGCCAAAGCCACACATACAGAAATGATCCTCACCTCTGAACGATAATTTGCGTAAGTTTCCCGAATTAAATTTACATGTTCAAAATTTGCATAATTTTTAATCCTTCCTCTTTTAAAAGTCATGGCTACAAACTAGACACAATGACCGCCAAACAGTTCAAATATTGAAATGTCATAAGACAGCAAACAAAAGTCAACTGTTACATTTTGATTTGGTTTTTGTGTACAGCAATGCTACCAATAACCATACCACTAAAACACCCTGTAAAATACCATCAACATCTCCAGCGCAGAATTTGTCTTGGGTAAGCTGGGATTTTTTGCTGGCTTGCAGTTGTCTCAAACAGATGCCATATTCGACATACTTGAGTCGAGCTGAGAGAGCGACTATACTGCTGCTTCCGCGGCTATCCGAAGTCATGCCCCATCCCGCCACCTGGTGGTCACAATCAGAACTACTACGTCATCAGTCATGTTAATAGCATATTTCATCACTGGGAGGCTGTTAAATTTGCGTGTATATATCAAAAAGCCAATGTTGGACGTGTGATTAACTATATTTTTCGTCGTACTGAAAATAAAATGAAAAAAACTTGTAAAACATAAATTATTGACTGATTTAAAAACTATTGAGTCAAAAGGTATTGACCAATTTTCCCATTTGAGTAATCAGCTGTACGTTGTAGCAGCTCATTCTTCATTTCTAATTTTGGTTGTTTAGGTTAAGTCAGTGTTAGCTATCATTATCGATAGTTTGATCTCAACCATTCAATAGTTTAATTAAATAGTCCATTACCAGTTTCAACAATGATCTTTTACGGTCTAGGACCCAAGAACCCATCGTAATAATAAGTTTAGTCCTAGGAACTTATAAGCTTCTGATAAAAATAAAAATTGAGATGTGGTCTCATACGATTAAGAGATAAATGGATTGAACAACTTAGACAATAGTTTACAATTATTTACATAACAGTAAAAATACAAACTTAAAGAACTTTAAATGCGAAAGAAATCTCATGTAGAAAATTAAAATGATTTATATACTACTACAGTTTTAGCATACGTACCACTCCAATAGCATCAGGAGGTGGTAGTCTAACTTCATAGGACCAATCCACACAAACTGGCATGATATGAGCTGTTACGTCGACAGTAAACGTCAGGTCCAGTAAACCAATGTCCTCAGCATAGTTAGAGTTGGAGCCGGAGTACTGGTTAGGGATCGATACAATTCTTACCTGGACGCAAACATATCACAGACAATGTTATCGTTTCACAAAGCTACTGCAATGCAAAGTTATTAAAAACTGAGTTACCAATTTCAAATGTACATAAACCTTGTCTAATTTACCAGAAAAATAAAAAGATCGATACAATTTAAGGGATCGCAAAAGGTTTCATCAAAGGTACTCAGAGCTATAAATGTTCGATATGAGAACTCCTGTTGAAAAGGCAAATATCAATTCTGTAAAAAAGCTTTTGCAATACTTTGACACGAGTGTCTTGTTCGATAGTTCCGATGTCATTGGTAATCCGTTGCTGGATCTCAGGTTTGCTTTCTGGTAACAGTGGTGTGTATACTCTGTCTTAATGTATCCTGACAAAAGATCACAAGGGGTAGTAACAGGAGATATTGGTGTTCAGTTGAAGAGTGCGCCATCATTTGGAACAGCGAGCTCGACCCATTTCAACAGCTAATTACTAATTTCAATGCATTTCATTTCCCTTAAAAATCGTTTAACACTTTTGCAAATCACCTGTATTGTCCTAAAGTGACATTAAAAGCAGATTCATTAATGTGATAATCCAACACACACAATTTTCTCCTTCCTTAAAATGCAGCCATTACACATCACTGACAACAATTGACAAGAAATTACTTTATAAATTACTGATACACACCCAAACCTATGTACCATCCGATATAGTCCGAAAAAAGTAATCCAGTAAATTTATAATCTAAATCAAAAATTCATTTATAATAACCCTGAACTAATTTATACAGTATTAAAATAAATTGAATATATTTAATCTTTTCACAAACGTTTAGAATCATAAGTATGGAAGCAGTGTGTACAGGTGAAGCGGGGATCTGTTTGTAATATGTGAATAGCTCAAATAATTTCTATTGAAACTATTGTCCGAGTACACAATTAGTATTTTATCACTATCTATTTCTTGGTTATGAGATATAATGAGTTTTTATTTATAATTAATAATGGAATAAAAATAATTATTTTGTATTTATTCCCTAAAGAAGACAATACAGCACCTTCTTTACATTGTGTGCAGGAAGGAAAAGAACAAATATTCACGACGTCTATTCATAATTATAAATAGACGTCATTAATATTTGTTCTGCTACAAACCAATATAAATTTAGACATTTCAAGTCTTCATTGCATGCGTTTTGAATAGTGTTGCTAAGGCATTTCACAGGAGTTAATGAGGATTATTATTTTGTACGCGTTTTAGTAGTATTAATATGAGCTTAAACGTGTTCATATATAAAAAATTGTCATCGTCATTAATAATTATTTAAATGAAACTTCCTTTACACTAATGAAGTGATAAGGGGCAAAACCGGTTGACGGGATTGGACTTGGGCGTTCCCGACGATGCGGAACAAACTTTCTTCTGCTGCCCCCGTTGGGAAAGGCCCCGCCTGGAGGCTGCACGAAAACGTGGTGTTTTCTTGGGCTGCCACAAAATCATGCACGACGAGGAAAACTGGGATTTTTTCACAATCCGGGGTGAACTACCAGAGAAGAAAAGCGATCTGGACAGTTAAATGCCCAGATCCCCTAAAACAAGTGCTTGGACATGGAGTGAGCCCCAAGGGCGTCATCCAAATCCATGACTAGTCTGCTATAAAGTGATAAACAGTTTTGGGTTAGAATCCTTAAGTGTAGAGAAGGCAACCCCGTTTTTACGGTAGTCCCACACTATAGTATAACTTTTTTAACAGGCCACATAAATTTCGCAACACTTACACTAGCTATTATTGCTTGATCCTCTCTTGTATAATACTCTCTGTAGTATTTTCCTAATCCCACTTTAATTTCATCCGGGCTTAATTTCTTGTTTTGTTGGTTGTTATTCACCAGGCAGTGGGCCGCTGTAAAATTCAGACACAGTACCTTAAGTTATTTGGTAAATTAGTTAATGGCGATAATAAGCGCTGCTTAAAATATAACCTTTATTCAATTTAAAATAACTCAAAAAACTGTAAAAATTATTTTTCCCCAAACTATTTTTTAAAGCTAAATATTTTCTCTTATTCTCTAAGACTCTAGACTGAAGCAAGCTCCATAAAAAATTATAAAAAATACATGATTTTGCCGGGGCTGGGGTTTAGTTGGGTATTTCCTCCGAAATCTTTGATTTCCATAAAATGATCCATAAAAGTGATTTTTATCTTTTGATAAAAAAATGTTATTTAACTTAATTTAGAATTCAAGAATATAGTAGTGTTAATACGAGTAGTTTATGAAATTTCAAAAATGTTGCTTTAATTAATGGATATTGAATATATCAGTTAACTGATACCTTTCCCCGTAACGGTCATTTTCTGAAACTGCCATTATTCTTATATAAACTCAATATAATTAATAGCCCTGGTAGTTCTTATGGAAACTGTTTCAAATTTTCATCTTAAAAATTGCCATCCCACCAGAGCTAAAATCAAAATATTTCACCTAAAAACCAATACGTTTGCGTACTCTTTGTCTACATTCGGATAGATTCTAGTGCAAAATAAGTTTAACTCCCATATATGCGTGAAACCATTAGTATGTTTTTGCTTTACGGCTATCACTATTAAATTATCCGAAATTGTATTTCTTACAGATTCGTGCAAGCGTTGAGTACAGTTCAATATTGATTACTGAATACTGCGTCTTACCCGTAAGAACAATACGAGGAGTTATAAGCGATCCTCCACACTGTTGTTCCCACTGGTCCGACGCGTTTCTCCTGTAAATGGCTGTCAACCAAGGAAACTCTCCGGCTCTCGTCGGGGCCCCTTGAGTAATTAACGGAACCAAGGGTTTATTTATCTCTTCGTTGGTTGACAAACCACATTCTGTACAAACATAAAATAATGAGAACACGGATGAAGCTGGTGAAGTTATGAGTGATGGATTGATGGAGCGATGGAGTGATGGAGTAAAGGAGTGGATGATTGATGGAGCAATGGATTGATTGATTGATGGAGTGATGCAGGAATGAGTGATGGAGTGATGAATTGGTGGAGTGATTAATTGATGGAGTGATGGAGTGATGGAGTGATTGAGTGATGAAGTGGAGGAGTGGATGATTGATAGAGTGATTGATTGATGGAGTGTTGAAGTGATAAGTGATGAATTAATGGAGTGATGGAGTGGCGGAGTAAATGATTGATGGATTGATTGGTGATGGAGTGAAGAATTGATGAAGAGATAAAGTTATGGAGTGATGAGTGATGGAATCATGACGAGTAATGAGTGTGACATCACACTTGTACTCCTAGTGCTGCGATCTGTTGAGATAGAAGAGTAGAGATCCAGAGAAACTCTGCCGATGTCACCTCGTGGGGAGCTGACAGTTATACCACTCTTGCCTTCTACTAAAAAGAAAACAGGTAGGTCGTTGATTCGTACGGCTCAATGGGATTTTTACAATGTAGGGTTATTCTTGCTCATATTTCGGGATATTTTATAGCGATATACCAACAATCTAGGTCCTGATTGCTTTTAGAGTCCTCTAACAGTATGAACTCTTGATTATTTCGGAAAGGACCATCCTCCTGATTTACGAGACGAATTTACGATTACTATTTTATACTCCTGAAACTATTATTTTACTCAAAAATAATCAATTTCTTGCATTAAATTGTTCTTACAACTAGACAATCTTTGGTTGTAGACCAAGTAAAATACAAGTACAGTATTCCCAAAAATAAACTATACTGAACAGATAGTTTAACACACAAAAGTAAGCAGCCATCAACTACTGAGGTGTACTAAGTATTTAGATAAGACAGCAGATACCTGGTGTGCATTCGAAGAGGCCGTAGCTCCACAATCCGCTCCTGATGCAGACGAGAATATCGTACTCGACCCGCTTAGTCGGCTTGTAGTACCGCTTGCAACGAGCTCGCGCCATTGTGTCAGGTCTCATAGATAGTGAACAGTTAACTTCCACGTTCTCGTAGTAACACTGCACATTTACCGTTGCAGATTTCAGCGGTGGGCAAGGCTCTAAAAATGTTCAAATTACCAAGTGTAAGAGTAAAGAATACAACCGATTCAATTTGATTACGCCCCACAAGCTTAACTTTGGAACTACAAAATACAACAACGGTCTGATCTTCTGGAAGATCCAGGATTTGATCTAGATTTTTGTTTCCACATTCTCGTTTCCTTCTTCCTCTAAAGAATGGTCCAAGTAAAAACATACTGCAATTTGGTTGTTAGTATCTTTTAACTTGATAAAGTGTCTCAATGTCACTTGGAGCTTACTTAGTTCAGGTTTGAGTTTGCGTTATTAAGTTCACTTAAGACATTTAAGACATACTAAGACATTTTGAACTCAGTACCAGGTAGGATTTTGAATTGAAGTTTGCAAGTTTTCCCCCCAAAAAATAAGTTATGAACAGAAAATATTTAACATGAAGTTGCATATTTCAATATTAAAGCTTTATTTCTCTACAAGGGACATGACTGGGACGGTGGCGTCGTCTTGTAATCCAGTTCATTGAAGGTCACGAATTAATTGTGGATAGTTGTGAGCGATGTTCGATGTTTATAGTGGTCTCTTGTGTGGATTAACGTCCGCACTATTGAATACCACGTCAATCCGTAAAGACCATCATCATAATTAGATCAGTTCGTAGTTTAGAGGCAGTGGTTCTGAATCCACGTTAAACTGTAGGTCCCTCAGTTGCCATTGGCTATTGGGTTATTATTTAAGAGTCCTGTTTAAGGATCATGTCAGCCTTAGGGTTAGACGGACTGATCCGTAACAATAGTACGCCACAATCATCTTGCACTTATTTCTCAATCATACTTGGCTTAAAATACCTACCTTGTGGTAGAGTCACCACTTCAATAATCTAATCTAATCTATCCAGACAAGACTATCTAAGACACTGTTGCCCTTAGACAATCGGTTAACCTTCCAAATTAGAAGCGGATGGTTCAAGTCACCTTCCTACCTGCCTTCTACCCGCATTTATCAACAGATTGCGGACTTACTGACGCACTCTAGTGGGTTCTCCCAAACACCGTTACGGCACGTGGAGACCTCGGAGTCCCTATTCAGGATGTATCCATAGTTACAGGTGTAGCTGAGCTCCCAGTTTGTGGGTACCTGGGTGCCCGGTTGGTTGCTGCAAGCTTCGTTGTCGTAACACTGCTGTGTCGAGTAGTAGGCACCGTTGAATGGCTGAGCTGGTAGTCGACATCCTATGGGTTGATTTAAGGGAGGTGTTGGAGTCCTGTAATGTGACATACTCAAGTTACAATTCAATGTTTAATTCACTACAATTTTTCTCATTTTAATATTAAAAGTTGGAACATAGAATATGCCGATTTGGAGACATAATATTTTTTCACGTTTTAAATAGAGAAAGAATTGTTTTCGTGAAAACTTTTGAAATTGAGTTGAGAGTGGATATAGCGTTTTTGAGGCTCCCTAAACTTATAAAAATGGGTTTTGTACTGATGTCTGTCTACCTGTATACATACACTGAGACCACTCTGATCGTACAATTATTATAAAATTAGGTACACAGGTGCTATCCAGACGTATCTCCAAATTATTTATATTTTTCGAATTTTATAATTTTAAGGCTAGTTTACCCCTTATGAAATGTTAAAATGTACATATTTATCACGATACGTTCTGACGATTTTTATTATAGTTTTTGCTTATATGCCCTAGTTATCACGGTTCCAATCATCGTGACACCAGCCGTATGTCGTAAACCTGATGTTAAAAAAGATACGAGCTTTTAAACGTAAGCTAAAATAATTTTTGTTTATTTTCTGGCAAAAAGATATTATTTGTAGAATAGTACGTCGCAAAAAAGTAGTTAAAACCGTTTTACAAATAAGTAGAACTGTGTCACAAGAGATGAAGTCTCATGTTTGGGACAAAACCACATACCGCTTAGATATTTGTCGTGCAGTACAAATTTAGCATTTTTCAGTGCAAATAAAACCTAGAAAACTTCTTTTTACAACCTAATAACTTATAGAACTTATTCGATTCTGATTTATATTTCAAAAATGCATAGTTTCTGAAGTACTAACAAGAATAAATAGCTAGAGGTAACGTTTAATGTTGCAGTGATTGTGTGACAAGGAATGCCATGATGAGGGCTTGAAAGGTTCGAGCTGGATATACAGAGTGTCACAAAAATGTGAAGCGTCCTTTGCACAAATCGAAAAAGTACTCTGAATTTTTCGGCTTAATTTAACCGTACCCCACTGTTGCATTAAAAAAAATGGTTTATATATCAGCCATTTTACTGTTGATTTTCTAGAAACTTTGCATGCGTTCTTTTTATTAAAGGAACTGTTTAGACCAAAATATCCACGTGATTATAACTAAGAGCTAGAACGGTTCAGCTAGTGTGTAAATAATTTTAAATGGATAAAACCGATAGGTACGTAGTGCAGTAGAGTTCGTCGGATCTGTCGAAGCAGTCAGCATAGCCGTTGCATTGGAGGCTGAGGTTCAGGCAGGCTCCGTATGTGCACCTGAAGCTTCGGTCAAGGCATCTGGGAACAGGAATAGACGTGGGTTACAGCTGTGCGTACCTATTTTATATTGTTATTCATAAGCTCACAGGTATGATATGACCCACATGGTAACAGTTAAGCCCAGGACAATATGAGTTAGAAGTTCATAATTCAACTCCCTGAACACGTTTTGGGGAGGGATAATTATAATTTTATACATACAGGTATGTATAAAAAATCATATATATGTATCACCACGATTAACGGCCACAATAACTCTCTGATTATTATATAATTCAGCGGAATTGTTCTTTTAGGTAATATCTAAGACGGGTTGAGCAATCAGACCACATTAACTACACTTTTTGGAGGGGATTGGAATGTTAATTATAAATATTTAAATGGTATGGTATGGAATTATTTAAATTGGTAAACACAGTACATTGTACAGTGTTAATATTAAGGAGAATTGCTAAAAAATTAATAACTCACTTATTTACTTAATTACTAAAATTTGGTATGCAAGGCAATCTAATTAAGTGTCACCAATACATCTATAAAACACGGAAATTTTTTCGGATACAAACACATGTACGCATTGCCCATGCAATCCTTATGGAGAATAGATAAATTGGTATAACTTGCTTAGTTATAGGCGGGATTTAAAAAAAACATTTGGTATATGTTTTCCTTCGTTAACAGCCATTATATATGTTATATACCACAGAAAACACCTTATTGCTGTAAACCTGCATACTCAGTACTGTTTGATTACTATGATGGGAATATTATATACGTTCTATGAAATTCGCTCTACTCACGCCAGCGTGCTGCGTGTGATCTCGTTGAAATTTAAAATTTTTAATAAATGACCAATCAGCCAATACACGCATAATAAAGGCCTTGTACACTAGAGAGCTCGTTTGTTTAGTTATTATAGAGTAGTATTTTTATTTAGTGTTCACCTATTAATGTATCATCTGACACCTATATTTGTTCTTAACGTCAAAAGGGCAGATCTTCGTGAGTGGAAAAATCAGACGTTATTAGAGAGTGCTATTAAAACTATAAAGCGTTTTAGTTTACAATAGGCTGTATCCAAGACGTTTGAAGACCAAAAACACTCATAATAAATTATGAAAATGGAAAAGCGTGTGTTGTGATAGCTCACTCACTCATTATCCTTGCAAGTAGTAGAGGTTTCGTCAGAACCATCAGCGCAATGTTGCACTCCGTCGCAAATGTCATATGCACTGATGCATTGACCGTTCGTGCATCTATGTTCACTATTGCTGTAAAAAGACAATATGTTATAGATACTGTAATATAAAACCAGTTTTAGTAATAAACATAACCATGTATAAGATTTTTTCCTAAATATAATCTCAACTCCTTGTCACATAAGCCTAGAGCATGTGCAGTGAATTTAAGACAGTGAGGTACAGTAGCGGCATTAGTCCATTAGGCCATAGGCTAGTCAGAGTTGACCGCTCATGATCTGACAGGAGTCGCCGGCCGATCCATCAACCTTTGACTAACTGGGCCAGAGCGCTGCCCCTGAACTACTGTACCGGTAATACATTGACTGACTATAAGGCTAACTATCTCGAAAGCTACTATGTGTAGGTACTAACTCTTTACTAACACTTTTGGGTGTTTAATAAAATTTGTAGTAACTACTACAATCGAGCGGATAAGTGAGAGGGAGATGGTGAAGATAAGATTATTAAAATGACAACCATACCACAAGGTAGGTATTTTAAGCCAAGTATGAATGAGCAACGAGTGTGATGATTGTGGTGCGATTACTGACTAAGGCTGATATGTTCCTTAGGCATAACTGTTAATTAATAGCCCAACAGTCATTAGCATATCCAAGGGACCTAAAGTTTAACGTGGGATCCGAACTTTGAATTACGAACTGGTCTAATTACGAGGATGGCCTTTGCGGATTGACGTAGTATTCATATGTCCGGACATTAATCAACACAAGTCAACACTACACCCAACGACCATCGCTTACAACTATCCACAATTCGTGAACTCCAAGTGGCTGGATCACAGGACGATGCCACCGTCCTAGCGCAACCAATGACAAATCAAGACCTCCAGCGACAACCTGGAAAGCATCATGTGTGCAGATGACACGACACTCATCCTAGCTAACGACTCTGTACAAGACGTCTACACAGGAATCCTATCATCGATGAACAAAGCTATTCAGTACTGCCTGCAGAATGACTTGGTTATAAACCCCTCAAAAACTACTCAGATTAATTTTAGTACAAGGCACGACACAATCCTAGAAGTTCTTGGCATCAACCAAGAGAGCAACACTAACCTATTAGGGATAACTGTTGATGATAAACTCTCCTGGACAATCCATATAGATAGCTTGTGCAAAAAACTGGACTCGGAAATCTATGTCGGAAATCTAGAAGAATTAAGTGGATAGGAGGAGTTGAGGTGGCCAAGGTGGCTTACCATGCACTAGTCGAGGCACATATTAGATATGAAGCTGCAGTTTGGGGCGGAACGTCTGAGCAGAACCTGAGTAGAGTGGTGATCATGCAAAAAAGGCAATCAGATCACTCTCAGGGCTGAACCCCCTGGACAGCTGCAGGGAAGCTTTCACGTCCCTAAAGCTATTGACTGTTATTGGTCTATATATTCTTGCTGTAGTAACATATGTGGATGAAAGGATACTAAAAAGGGGGGGGTGATGTACATACATACAACACAAGGAGGGAACAGACTTCATCCTCCCAGCACACCACACAACCAGGTACAGTAAGAAGCCATCCTATGCAGGGAGGAAAATATATAACTCTCTGCCGCAGAACCTGAAAACCCTCAGAGGACAGAAGCTGAAAAGAAGATTTTAAGAGTGGCTGACAGAACGACCAATGTATACACGGATTATATTCATTGGTATTATTATGTATTATTATATTGGTAATATTACTTAAAGCCAACCCCAAGCATTTAAATATCTTAAGTATTCGTCCTTACTTGAATGTGGCATCCGAAATAAATCTTTCCATTTTCAAATAATATTACTGCACTGAAGTGAAAAGCATCCTCAAATTATTGTTGTATGCTTGAATTACATAGGTAGCAATACGATTGATGATTTTGATTTTATAGCCCTGGGCTTGATCAAACGAGATTTAAAGTCGTTCCTAGCACCAAAGACTATTTATAACAAAATCAACTTATCCCATTGTGGCATAGGCCAATCGGTGATATCCTGCTGCTAACTATTGTTAGTTTGAGACATGAAGCCTACCTGCACCCGGTCGGGGCACTTCCTTGAGTGTTACAGTCTTCGTCCGAACCATCGGCGCAGTCTCTCTTGCCGTCGCAGCGCAGATTTTCAGATATGCAAGCGCCGTAGCTGCATCTGAACGACATCCACCCGCATCTGGAACACATGTCATTATGTACTTGGACTGACCCTTGGACGCAGTTTTGTCACCTTAACCTGTAAATTTACTAAAATCAGAACTATCAACGACCATAATTCTTAATATAGAGAAAACAGACTCTGTAAATGAAAGTTTTAATTAATTGGATATATTGACGGGTTTTCAGTATAAGTTATATATGGAGTCTTAAACTGTATATTAGGATGAACCTATTGATCATCCCAAAATTGGGTTCTTCACAAAATTTCTTAACTAGACAAAAAGACAAAATTGCTTGTACAGTTTATGATTTAAAATTTATTGAAAAATATATTTATTGAAAATTAATTGTGTCGTCCTGGGCGGATTATATCTCCAAAATATTCCAACAATTATGTTAACTGGTTTCCTCTTGTTGTATGTTTAAGAAAATGGATGATATGTCTTAGCTCTGGGTAGACTGGGTATTAGCAATCCGTCAGACCTAAATTTGAAACAGATATAACGTCATATGGTTTTAAAAACAGCTTTTTAGAGGTACTGATAATACTCCCTTTCCCGTTAGATGATTCAATGATCTATGCTATTTCCCAAAGGGAGGTAAATAAGTTTTTTGGAACTAATTTGTTAAATAAACAATATTTAAATCAACTAAAGAATATGACAGTTTTATATTAAACGTTGCACTATTTCCATTAAGGAGACGGTATGTATCAGTTATCTTATACAGTTGATTTATATTATTACTCTATGTAATTTGATGGATTTTTATGTAGTTTGTGATTTGAACAGTTCTACGTAACATTATGTATTTATATTTATTTATTGTATGAGCTCACTCAACACCAGGGACATTGCACTCAGCAGCAGTCTCATCAGAGCCGTCCTCACAGTTCTTGATGCCGTCACACTTGTCATAGGAACTGATACACTGTCCGTTGGTACACGAGAATTCATTCCTGAAAATTCATATAGCTACTGCTCAATCAAGTTTTCTCTTTGTTATTGATAAACTGTTTTTTACTTAAATAAAAAAAACAAATTTTTGCTATGTAAACATGAAGACACAGGGAACAAACTTCGTTGATATAAGAAAAGTTAAGAATTTTTAAGTAATAAAAATTTATAATCATATTTTTAGTAAACAATTATTGAATATTCCAGGAAACACCACGTATTTCAGGATTTATATTTGTGAAATTCAATTCCATGAGCTTGTCATACACAAATACTATATTTCAGGTTTAGCAAATAATTTGTTTATTATGTATTATATAATATGTGTATTTGTGTATTGTGGGAATTTCTTAGTATACTAGCAGTAATCCCGATCTTTGTATGGATTACACGAAAAAATTGTTTCATAGTTGTGGATTATCTGGTTTTCACGGAGGAAAAACATACCATGTTTTGCGTACGGAAAGAAAGATGGACAGAAATTGAGATAAGATCCATTGGATTTCCTGGGTTATAAATTAAAAAAATCAAAAATATTATAATTCCAAGCGATGCACAGAAAACTACAATTTACGTATACTGAATACATTTACTAGTTTCTCTTGAGATCTTACCTGCCATACCAGATAAGTGGCTTTCCTATACTAAAAAATAATATTTTATACAAAAACTTAAAACAATAATAATAAAATAATGAGACAGACGTCAGATGGTCGTACGGTTAGTCTACAGGTAACATTTATAATGAGTTTATGAGGTACATTGCGTTGTGTGTATACACCTGTTGCTGGATTTTTTTAGGTTAGGCTGGACACAGTTAACGCAAGCGTTGGTGAAAGCACCACATTTAATCTATATATTTTATTAAAAAAATTAATAGCTTTCAGTGGTTGAGTCTATAGTTTTTGTAATAATTCCCAGGCGTTCTTTTGGTATTTCAGAATTCTTAAGCGTTAGACAAATGCCCTTTTATCGCAGGCTGTGAAAAGAGCGTAGTAAAAAATTTTAGTGGACATCAGCTGTTCTTGCCATCACCAAGGCAACCAATTGTTGACATGGATATGTCTTAGCTCTTGGAGGAGGTGTTAAAAATTTAAACCAGTGACGTCATTTGGTTAGTGACGTCATCCGGCTAGTGACGTCATAGCTTGATTATAAGAACAGCTGTTTATAAACTGAAAAAAACTCCTGTTATAAATATCCATGACCTAACCCATTTCCCACAGGGAACATTTTTCAATTGGGTTTGTTTTTTTTGTACATTAACCTAGTTGGAATGTAACACGATATGTAACACTCAACCAAAGATAGGATTTTTTAATTAGCTTATTATGTAAGTCTCATAAGAAAAGGTTAATCTAAATTGACGGCGATTCTCCCAAAGTTAACTTAGGTTTAGTAGTGAAGCTAAGCAAGTCAACATTAAATACAAGTATGTTATTTCTACTACTGTTCGGTGGAATATTATTTGGTTCCTACTAGTGTTGTGTGTCACTCAAGCTTTTAAAAGAACAAATTCAAAATATAAGCCAATAATACTAGTTGTACCTAATAAATGTAAAACTCCCAGAACATTATTCGGGTTTCCTATGTGGCTCAAGTGAAGACAGAAATCACTGGTATAATAGTAAAATACTTAATTTAAAAAAAAACTAACTTACGGTTTGCACGAATACTGCCTTCTTGTGCGGACCAAAATATTAGTTTCATTTACATAAAAATTGGCAAAAGCAAAGTGGAATCCAAGCACAACAATATTCACCACACAAAACATTTTCATAGAACATTGATAAGGTAGAAGTAGTATTTCGTAAAACATAATTTGTAGTGACTTGACGATGCTAATACTCAATATTTTTGGTACGTTTATTTGAGGCTATATTTTTAATTACTTTCCCCATTAATAAGTATAATCAATAATTCTTCTTTACCGTGATGCTCTTTAGTTTAGCAAATGGATGTTGTAAATGTAGAATAGTTTAACATAATTTACAATTATGATTGAATTACTACCTAGAAAACCACGAATTTCACACATCAAAATTTGAATCACTCACTGGAAACTGTTAAAACACTTCGCAACACGGACTATTAGCCATTTATTTTGGAAGATTTTCTTTGAACGTAAACATGGCACCTATTGCTAAAACCGAGAGTTGAAAATACACGTATCGCCGCTAGCTCAGAGACTGGTTCGCCCGGTGCCTACTGACCCCACAGCAGGAAAAACCAGCTGGGTTCTCGGCAAAACAGGAAAACAATCATAGCACGTGGCCCTGAACCCTTGAATATAATCGACGGAGGTGGGAGACGATCTGTTAACCATTCCCGATGACTAACGCTTGGACCGAGTACAGCACGTTCAAAAAGCAACTGGCGATCGCGTCGCAACGGCAATGTGAATATCAGACGTAGTTTGAAAAAAATATTTCTTTTGTTTTTCGGTAATGTTTGGTAGCTGTGTATCCCTAGAGACCTTGCAATGGAAAAAAGTTTTGATGATGATTTTTACATTTATTTTTTAAAACAAAAAGTTTTCAAGAAATGGTAATTTTTAAAAACTAATATTTTTAATAAAACTATTTACTCGAAATTGATAGTTTTGTGACAAATTGTAGAAAACTAGGTAAAGTAAAAATTCATGAATTTTTCATCATTGCATTATAAAGAACGTAAAGAAAATATTTTAAAATTAAATGAAATACGTTGTATTTTTAGATATAATTAATTTGAAGTTATTGGAAATAGGTCAATAACATTCAAAATATAAGAAACCTTTTAATATATCACTGTTAATAAGCACTAACAGTTTCATCCACCTAACTTCAACTTCAATGGATTTCAAAACAAATTGAATGAAATTTTCTTAATAGTTTTATTATGGTTATTTAATTTATTGTATTTATTTGTTTGTAAGGTAGATAATTTGGCAGCATTTAACTATTTAATTTTTGTTATAAACCTACATTATTGTTATTATTATGTACGTCCACAATTTTTCTATGGTATATTGTTATTATTATTAACGCTAAAGTGTAATATTTATTAGCTATTCTGTAGCATTGTGAAAATAAATAAATAAATGAATATCAGTTTGTAGTCCTGATAACGTAGAAAAAATCAACTTTTGGATAATTGACACTTCTCACCGTGAGTTTTGGAGGATGTGATATGCAAAGGTTTGGGTAAACTTAAATTACGCCACTAAAAATAAATAAGAATCATAGTTGATGTGTATATTTTCTTGAGAACGGCTGGACCGATTTTAATTATCATTGATTTTTTGGTTTCGTCTCTGCTCCGAGTAGGCTATAGGCATATTTAGTTTTGTATTTAACCTTAGGGCTAAGCCCTAGTATGGGAAAAACCAAGATCCTAATTATGAACCATCACAAAGTTGGGTCAAAATATGATTACCATTTATATAAATTGAAATAGTTTCTCAAACTTAGTTATAGTAAAGAAATACATTCTGATTTCGAGTTATAACTGCTTACAATGTTGGATTTTAATAGTTCATACAATGCAGTATTTATATAGATGTGCGTTCGTGAAACGTTGAAAATATATTGTATTAAAAAAATTCTTTACAATTTTACAAAGTTGATTTTAAAACATTCTCAATATTTAGGTAGTAAATATTGAATACATTTGACTTAATACAAACGATGGTTTTGAAAGTTATGTTGCTACCAACCACATTCGCGGCCTCTAGCGTGGGAGACTGGCGCACCACTCGCTTGCCTTGACTTTAACCATCTGTTTAAATGATCTTGGAAACGCCGATTCGATCATTATACAGATTTATAATTCGGTTTCGTACAGTCTTATTCCCAAGTAAAGGTGTATGGGAACGGAGATTTACCCAAGAACATTTTAAAGAGCGTTTTCCAACCTGTGCAGTATGTTGCTCAGCGTGATTCGTGATTAAGTTAACTCAGTTGCCGCAACAATGGGCTGCATTGAAATCAAAATGAGTTTGCAACTAGCTGCTAACTGCGGAGGTAGGAAAACGGTTTCGTTTGATTTTATCCGGAGCACTCTGCGCAACATACTACGCAGGTAGGACTTCCATTTTATAGGAAACAATAATGGTACGAATTTAAAGTCGTTTCATATACAGGCTTACTTCTTTGATTACCAAACTCCATAAATTTTATCACCTGATTTCCTTTAGCTTATAGCGAAAACGATGGTTTATATTTACGCTCATTATACAAATAATAATTTTTCTTCTTTGTAAATAAATATTCAGATGGAATTTCGAATGAGGACTGAGACATCCGTCAACGATATAATAGAACATTCACGTCCAAAAATCTATTATAAGGACCCTTGTAAAATTTTAAATGCATATCCTTTAGACCTCGAAAACTAACCCTTAGCAAGTATGTGCACGTTAAGGCATCAGCTGATAGTACAGGTTCCCTAGGTGCTTCTACAGCTGAACTAGTCGGGTGAGTTCACGGTCGGCGACAATCTACATTCAGGTGGAACGACATAGATAATTTATTAGTGGATATACGGAACGTCCTTTGTTTGAAATTCATTATTGGTGATGGAGGATTTATGTTATTTTTATTTTTATTACGGACATTTTCCATCACGATTTTATATAAAACAAAGATCCACGGGGTTTCGGAATCTGGAATGTGATCCTGTCCTCAGGTGAACTAATATCTAAAACATAACACAATTAACACACAATCCGGATAAGCTGTTTTCAGATTTATACCGGTTTGGTCCGGATTGTGTGTTAATTGTGTTATGTTTTGGATATTACTTTACCTGAGGACGGAATCAGATTCCAGATCCCGAAACGTCGTGAAACTTTGTTTTACATAAAATCGTGATGAAAATGTCCACAATAAAAATCTAAATAAATATGGAAAGTATTATGAACACACGGCCCTTCAAATCACAAAACTTTTTGTTTGCTCTCCTAAATAAATTGTAAACAATTAAATAATGAAAATCAATTTTTATCTCTTAAAGTCCATTGTTTGTATGTTAACAAATAAAAGTCCCTATATTTTTTAATGTTAAAATAAAGACATCAATGAAATGTTTCTATATATTAATTCATTTATAAATATGCCCTGTTACACCACAAATAGTTACAGCCATAGACCAAAAATTATGAATCGCATGTGAAATAACTACAAAATAATTGCTAAATGTCAACAATACAGCCACTGGAACTGGCTGAATTTTTTAGATATCGTACTAAGTAATTATTTTAGCCATGGTGGAGTGAAGAGAATTCTATACTATTAATGATTATGACAAACAATTTATAAAAAAGAAAATCCAAAAATAATAACACGAGAATACGTGGTTGCTACTGAAATCCGTGACTGGAAATTCATAACCATTTTCTACTTTCTTACGTAAATTCGGTTAATATGAATAAATTTTAAAGTAAAAGATCTTTACTTTACTTTTGGTAAAGGTTTGTACCAAACTATCTATAAATAACACATTGTGACATAAGGTTTTAAGTCTACTGCGTTTCATATAATTTTAAATTGAAAAATATAAATTGTCACCATTTAAAAATGTTTATCCCGGAAAAAGTCCAGGGAGTAGGGGAACTTATTATGTTTTAAAACATCATACCAAATTTTAGGTAAGTACATTGAACCGTTACAGTATTAAAAAGCTGTATATTATGAAAACAAAGTGGTGAACATTCATTAAGGTCCAATGGTTTAGAGTTTATAGTATAGTAAAAGTTCTAACCTGTGATGAGTTAGCATAGGAATCATAGTAGTTGAATTGAGTTCTGACCTATCCATGTAATGCAGACAATACCTTACTCTGTTTTTGTTATTTGACGGTTATGTTATTTCGTTCGGACAAACAGGGAGGACAAAGACGAGATTGTTACGGATCCCTGGCAGGTCAACAATGGTCCGCAGCTGATACTCTGTGACAATGGAATTGTGCCGGTTACACTTTTGGCGAGCTTATTCTATTTGTCTATTTGCTCCTTCCAGCCTCATTATTTACTGAAAGTCAGTTCGTTATAAATTTGCTTGTCAGTGGATATTATGAAACAATTTTTTTCTATTTAATTTATGAGATTATAAAGCAAAATCTGTATAGTGTGTAAAAAAGTAACATCACTACAATCACTTGTATCGGTATTTCGAATAACTTATAAAACAGTTTTATAAGCTTATAACTGTTGTTATGATATAAGATAATAATGAAATCACATCACCAATGCCTATTTTATGTAATTAAAACGCGTTAGTATAAATAGAATATGAAAAATTGCATTAGATTTCAGCCAGTCACTGTGTCTTCTTAGGCCTACAGTTTTAGATGTAAATAAAACCATCTACTGTTCAAAGCAAACACATAAATTTTTTACTTTATAGCTATAAAAACTATAAATATAACATAGAATCATATAAACCAGATAAACAGCCTTATGTTGACATTCCTACACACCCTCTTACAATAATTCCTAACAGAGTCTAAGGTAAAAAGGGGCTTCTTCAGTTTATGCCCAAGAAGGAGCTTAGTTAAGTGACCCGTTTGATTAATTTCAGTTTAAAGAATACAAGTATTACAGCACTTTGTTTTTTTGTGTTTTTATGACTTTTTAATGACACAAAATGAATGGAATGATGGCGTGTCCTGTAATCCAGCTACTTGGAGGCCACTATTAGTTATGGGCGATAGCCTTTTGATGTGATACAGTATTATTCTATTGTGGATTAACGTTCGCTTTATTGAATGCAACGTTCACTCCTTAAGACCATCATTGATAATTAGACCAGCTGAAAATTAAGGGGTGAATTTTGGTTTGGATTCCAAGTTAAACTGAGAAACTCAGAAATGTATTAAGGTACAGTATACTAAGGTATCGTCCTAAAATAATACTGTAGGATTTTCATCTGGAGTTTTTAATAATAGTCCTATACATGCTATTCCCCGAGTGACTATGCTTCCAGTCATAAATTTTCTTCCGTAGAGGATATAGCAGCTGTTTTCTGTTTCTTGCCAATCCAAATTATTGCAATTTTCGTAATTAAATATTATTCCCTGATTTATTTTCTATCTGCCTCAAAACCCCCACTCCAAATCAACATAACATAGCATGACAACTTCCACTCCTAACCTAATGCCACAGGTGCTCAGGTATGTTATTATTCACTTCACAGGATTACTTTGAGTGGGTCTCTCCATTATTCCCTACAGCTGATGAAATGTCCGTCCTCGAAGTGTCAGAAAGATTGAGTAGGGAGTAGAATTATTTTCCTTTTGCTATAGCTTTTGGAGAGGGAGTTTTACTATAAACTGACTACAACACCTTGCAAATAAAAAATAAGTTATCTAAAACCCAGTTTAAAACTATATTTGACATCCAGGGTGTCTGTTAAGTCCGTCACAAAACTTCATAATGTGGTCCATGAGGCTAAAAATATATTATTTGATTCACTGGAGGTATTCATAGATAGTACTAAGCTCAGAAATAGCTTAAGTAGCTTGTTAAATGCCACTTTAGTAATTGAAACTCACGTCCTATAAAATTTAAAGTCACAACTCATATAGCATATTTACATCCAAACCTATGGACATGGAGTTTTAATAGTAAAATTTAGTTTAATGAATATACTATAGTAGTAGGTTAAGGTATTTGTTATGTGGTTGATTGTTATGAATTTGAAGTACATAATGAAGTTGAATATATAATATTTTTGTGGTGTATGTGAAATATTATGTAAATTATGTCTGAATATTAGAGAGTGTTGCAGTGGTTGAATAAAGTGAACCATTTTGTGGTATTTTTGAAAATGGTTATGAAAAGTTTAGTTGTAACCAGAATTTACAAAGCTATTTTAGCTTATTCTGTTCTAAACATAATTAATAATAATTAGTATTGCCCGTCTCAACATTTTTAAAGCTGTTTATTTACATAATATTTGCACCTAAGAGGTTAGGATAATTTTTTTTATAGCAAAAAATATAGAATGTAGAGGTCATTATTACCAGTATAATGTCTAATATGAAACAATAATAATCAAGTTTATTACAGTCAATGCAACCATTAAATATTCAATTCCATGTTCATAACCATCAATACATACCACTAAACTTCCATTTTATTCAACCACTACAGCACTCCGATATTCAAACAAAATTAACATGATAAATTTCATAAAACCACTCCAATATTTATCAATAAATATCACACATAAATTTACATAAAATGAATTCAATCATCTATATAACACATACCTCAACCTAGTACTGACTATATATAAATTCTCTAAGGTTTTTCAGTCAACTTAGCCTATTGTTTTTAACTTTCAAATATATTAAAAACTGACAATTGTACAGAGAAATATGACGACAAATAAAAATAATATTTAAAGATCTGTTACAGTGTAAAAGCGAGACATCGCCAGTGTTTGGAGAAACATAAAAACCATTCGTTGTTAGAAGCCTATTTGACGTTTATTGAACAATTTCCACAACGGTCGGTGGTTGCAGGAATACATAAACTAAATAAAGGTGATTCGCCGACAGCTGCTGCTGTAACAAATGCATTTCCACAACTGGAATACATTCCCAGTAGTAATGTGTTTTCTTTCAAAAGTTATTTACTTTTGTATCGATCCTAAGTTCCTAAGTCTAAATTTTCTAAGTCTTTCTAAGTTAAAATTTTAATATAATGGTCATAATTCCGTTAATGAACATCACGTCCCGATTAGATTAAAATGTTTCGTTTAAGTTATGAGTCAACCCGTCCCAACCTCTAAAGGGTTTCAATACTAATTCTCCCAAACAAAGCCAACAAACCACAACAAACTTCTGAAATCACCATTATGAAAAATTCTAAAGAAAAAGGTAATTTAAAAACAACATTTTGACCAAAATCTAAAACAATAATAACGTCATTACAAATGTTATTGCAATAAAATATACTTTCATTTCTAACATGTTCCCTTTTATTGACGTATTACTCTGAGCTGGTTATAGTTTTAAGTAGCTCAGGCCAGCTCTATAATACGATAGCATTTTAATTTTCTAGTCCACTAAAATTTTAAATATTTTTTAAAGGCGCTCAGCACCTTCATTAATTTACAAGGTTGATTTCCAGATACATATTAATTAGTAGAATTTGCTATCCCCCAGACAATTCTTTATTTTTAGTGTTAGAATTTAAGCTTTAATCACTGAAAGTTCATTGAAAACGTTTGAAAACTAACCTTGACTACAATTTCACAGTTATTTTGACAATGGTTCCATAGAATATTACAATATCACAATGTTTGTGAAAATTACTGTTCAAAGTTTAGGGCATTCAAACAGAAACAAAATTTTTATACCTTTAAAACTAATTAAAATAAATAAATAAATTAGCATTTTGGAATATTAGTTGACGACGATCAGTTGCAAAGTCTATCTAATGTTATTACTTTCAGTAAAAACTAAGTAATGCGAAACATGATTTGTTTATTAGGATCCTAAAATATATTACAGTATCAGCTTTTCTGTAAAAAAAACGAATCAAAATTTGAAGGGTTTAAATATATATTTTTATTTCTAAAAAACAATAATAATTATAAAGAAAACTTAAACTATAACTAATATAAATCTCAGCAACTAAAAATTTAGTAAATTTGTGGATACAAACGGTTGTACTTCCTCCTTGGTAAACTCAGTAAATTGTCAATGTATTCTTAAAAGGAGAATATAAATAATCGTTTCATCATTTCCTAGCTTTTTCGTAAAAGTTGTTATGCACCTCATACATCTATCACCTTATAAAACTTACGTAAACTCTTTGAACTCCGTTATTACCTGTTACCTCATACTTTCAAATTCTTAAAATTGTAATAGGTGGAGAAGAGGGAAAATAAAAGATTTAGTAATTATTATTGAGGGAAGAAAACTTTAAACTGTAATTAATGGATTTTAAACTCAATTGATTTACTAAAGGTTTACTTTTTGTTTTAAAGGAATATGTATGAGTCAGTTTACTATCTTTTTTCATAAAGAGTACCGGATTGAAAAAGGGCAAAGGAACATTTAATTTCAAATTCAAAATCTATTAAACTATAAATAAGTAAGCTATTAATACAAACACCTTATGCGTGGTTAATTGGTTTTTAATTACATATAGGTGGTTTAAAATTTAATTAATGTTGTGGCTTTATCTTTCTTTGCAACAAAATATAAACACTGATCTATAATTTTATACGATAGATTACCGTTTATTTTATTATTTAAGCTTAAATTGTAATAGCAGATTATTGCAGAAAATATATAAATTAGATGAATTTAATGATAAAAAGACTGATTGCCAAGAGCACATGTAAAAAGCAAAAAAATATAAGAACGTTTAAAGTAAAGTATTAGGTTATGGTTCCGTTATTTTCACACGTTGAATACTTCATCATCCAAGGGATAATCTGTTTAACGCTGTTTGGATTTGAGATACAATTGGATAATCAGATTCAGCCGGCTGAGCACATCAAGTCACGTGACTCATTAATCTGGTTATGACGTAAGAGAGCCCGGATTGATGTGTGATTGAGCTGTCTTTACGGTCTTCAACAGAACCATTGACTAGCTCCGTTGCTGTTTATTGCCTTGCATATACTGTACTGCTGTGTTGTAGATTTGATTAAATTTCACGTGTATAGAAATTAAAAGTTATTATTGGCACTGGAAATTTAAATACAATAAGGTTTAGATTTGACGTCAAATAAATGATATACAAAAAGTGCATTTATATCTCTTCAGAATCGTTAGTTCTGTCTCTGGCACCGTTACAAGGGACGATTTCTCAAACTGAGAGTGAAAGAGGAGCGAACGACTCTGGAATAGATTCACATCTAACACCAGATTTTAGGCTGGGAAACCCGAAGCTGATTTGGAGCTCTTATAAAAAAGGAGGTTAAAATTCATGCTAAGAATCAAATAGCATAGTGTTGCAAGGAGCGGCACGGAAAAGCCAGAAGTGGGGTAGGGTTAAAGCCCCTACCCCAATTTCCTTCGGTGTGGCCACCGTTTTCCCCGCTCCAGATATCGGAAGGGCCGGGGGGAATGCCGAGCCTGACCTCTGCATCCATGCCGAGAGGGTTGGCTCTTGGCTGCATACGGGTGTGTGCCGGCCGAAAGAAGAAAGAAAAGACAGGCAGAATGCGGGGTCGTAGTGAAGATAGGTTTGGCAGTATAAGCCCAGAAAATAACCATTTCAGGTAAGGCCAAACTCATATCATTAACTCGGTATCTAGTTTAGAACATAGCCATGTGTATTCTTTAAAATACTGAAGGGTTTGAAAACAACAACAAAATTATTCTATGAAAAAGTATAAAAGATGAATAAAAGCAATCTAAGGAATCTATATAATTATAGAGTAAACGTTTGAACATAACGTAAAATGTGTAGACTTGTGTGGTCACGGGTCACCGGGTGGGAATTTATCGGTGAAATGTGACAGCGAACTAACACCGAGGTTTGGATAGCTTTAGGGTCCCTTCTTGATATATAGTGCGTTCGAGCCGCACACGTAGCTGGTTTCCGGTTTGAATAATGTTCTCCGGGGCGTGTATCAACTGAATAATGCTATATGCGTCACAGAGAACCTGTATAAATGTTTATCTATCCTGTCGAAGATTATGTACTGCTTCATTACTATCCACGTTTCATTGCACACTTTCATAACTGTGTCCATTACAGCTAACACATTTCATTGAAAATCGTCGCATCTTTAAAAATATCCCCGTCGCAGTAGACCTGCTTACACAGCAAATATCCAAATCAATAATATGAAAATAATTCTTTGTTTTAAAATCATTGTTTGTGATGGTGTATTTATATTATGTTTAAATTTATGTTTCAGACATTTTCCATTACGATTTTAAGTAAAACAAAGTTTTACGACGTTTCGGGTTTTTTAGCCATTTTGTTTTCTGTTCCGGGGGACACGCCCACTTCTTCTCAGTTGTCTTTGAGTCTTCGTGACGAGTGGACATGTTATGTATTTCATGTGCATAATTATTAGTGAATGGTTTGATTGTAAGTTTTTTTGACTGCTTTAAACTTTTTCTCAGCTGTATACTAGCCTTATGACCAATTGTTACAAGTCTAAACCTGACTACTAATATAATTGTGCATGTGTTAGGCAATTAAAAGGCAAAGCTATCATCCAACATATATTTACAGATTGGCAAAGATCAGTTGGCAGAAAGTAATGGGAAAATATCTATTTGAAATATGTACTGTAGTGGGCAAGTAGAAAAATTTACAGAAAATATTTACCTTATTTTAATACTATGACTGTTATCAATCCAAACTGCCTAAAATAAAGACTAATTATCATTCTTACAAATGATTGCACCAAAAACATGAACGAAATTCTTTTAGATCAGGTTTCAGGAGAAGTACGAATCGGGAATCAAGGGATGCTGAGGAATTCCTCCACACTCTGAATCCCCCAGGTTTTCCACCTCACAGCCTCCGATTTCAGAGTGGGAGCTCCAACCATGCTGCTTCGTAACATCGAACATGCAATCTCTGTAATGGTACCAGACTTCAGGTGAAGTCTTAATACAAACACGTCATTGTTAATACCGGAACAAGTGATGGAGTATTCATTCTGCGAACCCCACTTATACCATAAGGCTATTACTTCAAACATCTTCAGTTCCAAGTTAAAGTTTGATTTGCTATGACCATCAACAAAGCACAGGGGCAAACTTTAAAGGTAGTGGATCTACTCTATGGAGTGGATTTACAAAAACACTGTTCCTCCCATGGCCTATACGTAGCAACTATACGTAGCCCGCTCCAGTGTTAGTTCAGACAACATAAACATTTTTGCATCGGATAGACCAAATTTGTTTATTAATATTAAAAAAATTATCAAGATTATTTGGCGATTTATTTAAGAAATCAGTAAAATAAAAAACAATTCATTAGTGTGGGCGAAGCCACAACGGGTACCTGCTAGTAAATCACATTTTCATTATAATAATATTTTGTAGAGGGTATTTCTACATACAGAGAAAATAAAAAAAAGAGCTCTCAAAACCCCAGTTTTGAGAAATATTATATACTTTTTCTGTGTTTTAAAGAACATTTAATCTGTTAAGTGATTCAATAGAAAAAATAATAAAAAAACCTTAAGGTTAAAAATGAATTAAATCGTAGTTTTTTACATTGATTATTGATTTTCAACTGTAACTAGTGCCACAAATTCTTTAACTTAGTAACATTATCTCCCTTAGGTCCAATTCAAACTATACAGTTCCAAATATTTATCGTTTCAGATACCTGGTTTATATTTTGTCATAATAATACGAGTAAGTATCATGATTCCTGTAGCTCAACCAATATACAACCAATACTTACAAAGAACTGGATTTCTGGTAGTAATATAATAAAAATAAATGGACTCATATATTTTATGTATGGATTGAGATTTCCCACAAATTGAAATTCCACTAATTGAATTCCACTAATTGAAACAAATACTGTATTTAAACGAGATAAATTTAACTATCTATTTTACTTTACTGTAGAATGCATTGATATAGAAAATACAATCAACATATTTGATTCAACTGGCTTTATAAGCCAGTTATTAAAAATACGACACAATTGGTAATCTTCTAAAAACTAAATATGTTTTATAAGCAACAATACCACAAGTAAGCTTATAACTTCGTCTTAGTCTAACGAAGTAATGAAGCCAGACTGAGACATTAACTTAATGAAGAACCTAGTTAATTAAGACAAACTATCTTGGGTTAAACAATCTCAAGATTACCATGTTATATCTTTGAAAAGCAGAGCCAACTTACAATTATTTCATAAAATATCATTCGTAAAATAAAGCCAGTAACAGAATCGATCCCCTGCAAAACTATTTGAACCAATCCTCCAACTATATTAGTGGGTGAAAAACACCTTTACGTAGTTTTTTATGATTCTACGTAAATTTTTACGTTAAAACCTTAACCCCGCTTGTTACATATCAAGGAATTCCGCAAGACAGCTTCAACTGGCTTATTTTGTTCTCAATTTATACACCGTTCACATATCAAGCTATGTACATCATTTCCTAACTTATGTGTATCTTGATGACTCATAGCTGCACTTTTCATAAGAGTCTTCCAGCAATGACATGGCAATTCAAACTTGGACCTTGAAAAAGTCCTAGGCTGTTTAAAAGAAAATGGGGTGAAAATTAACACATGCAATTATTAGATTATTAGATTATTGAAATGACAACCGAGGTAGGTATTTTAAGCCAAGTATGAATGAGGATTGAGTGTAAGATGATTGTGGCGCGATCTTGTTGTCTTGTTACTTACTAAGGCTGACATGTTCCTTAGACAGGACTGTTAATTAATGGGCCAACAGCCAATGTCAGCTAAGGAACCTACAGTTTAACGTGGAATCCGAACCACGGCTTTTGAATTACGAATTGGTCTAATTATGATGGCGGTCTTTGTGGATTAACGAAGTATTCAATAGTGCGGACGTTAATTCATACAAGAGAACACTACATCCACCAACCATCACTTACAACTATCCACAATTAATTCGTGACCTGCAAGTAGCTGGCTTAAAGGTAACGCAGGCAACACTTTCAAAATAAGATTAAGGCCTACATATTTGTTTTACAGCTGTTATGGTTTTTGTTTGTCACAATATTTTTCTGATTATTATTTGTATTTTTGTTGCCGCACTTTTATTGCTGTTTTTTCTATTAAGGCAATAATAATTTTAAAAATGACTAGAAATGTTCTATAAAGCAGTTGTAACCAAGATACGCTCGAGAATAAAAGGAATTTTGATTATTTCTTTTATTAAAAAACACGTAAAATATCATCAGAGTAACGAGTTACTTTGTTTGCTAGGACTTGAAATCAATTACACCTCATAAGTAGGAGCCATATGTCTGGCTCTATTGTTAGCGTCTCTCTGAGCCTCTGATTGAATCAGACCTTCATAAATAACTCTTTTGTCCTCTGATTAGGCAATCTAGTCTCTTGAAATATTTTTAGGCCAATTATTTACTGGTATAATTTACCATCGGTTGTAAAAAAACAAAATGATAATGTGTGTTTTTTACTTACATTAACAACTAACGAAATAAAATATTTAATTATGTATCACCTAAACTTCTTGTTGTTTTTACGTATTGGTCCCTATTCAAATTATTTATAGAACTAGTTCACTATCTGTAATGAGATATTGATGTTAGATGCAAATACTAAAATTCGTATTAAATTATTTAAATATCAAAGTTAATCAAATTAATTTTAATTGAGATTTCTACTTTTGATCATGAAAATTCTGTCAATATAGTATTGCTATATTTTTAACAAAAAAATTGTAAATCATTTGGGTGTTTATATCAATAACTCGTAACAAATATTATATTGTATTATATTATATTGACTTGAGACTGGTATAGTTATGTTATATTTAATACAGAACATTTTGTATTTACTGAATGATTCAACTTTTAGTTTGGTTTAGTTTGGTAGTCTTCATCGAAAAAAACGATCATTTGTATATATAAAATAGTACCATTCAATACAAGAATGGAAATTTGTTGTTTCCGGGACACGACCAAGTTTACACGCGAGGCGTTTAGCCGAGCGTGGAATTCGATCAAGGCATGGAATAACACTTTTAATCCGAGTTATGATCGATATTTTTCATTACACTGTTATCACATTGAGGGAACTAATTAAGTTGACCGTTCCATTCTCTTAGTACCGGTACAATAGCAAAAGTAATTTTGTTTTTACAGCTGACTTCAATTTTTACAACCTTTGCTGGCAATACTGCAAAAGCTACTAGCGCTGGGCGCTACTAGTGTCAGAAATCGTAACTAAATACTAGTGTGGGTTATCTCCAACTGATTTTTTCAGCCTAGGCCAGGGAAACATTACTCTCTGTAGTCCGTTTTTCAGTACTGTGTAATAAAAAAGGATTTTCACTTTCACCTGACGTTACCAAAATGGCGTGGTTATTAATTTTTCCAACTGAAATGTACGTTAAGTACATATGAAGCAGTTCCTCGCAGGTTGATAGCGGAAGATTTCCCCGGGGCTTCATGTGAGCTCCTCATCTACTGTGTTATTCAGCTCACAGCTGTTTGTGTCCCCGTTAACAGGTCAGTGCTGCTAATTTATGGCATATTATCTTGTATACGGCTGTGATTACGTTCACAATTGCTATGTAAATATTTTATTAACTTACTGGATTAGTGGCATCTTGTAATCGATCATACGTTCTATGTTTTAATTTATAAAAAAAACTATTTGACTGTATGTCATAAAAATGTCTAGGGTCTGATGAAGACTCAAAGTGAAACCATACTGTAGTTTATATATAATAAAGAATAATAAAAATGAAGTATATTCATTTCAAACGAAGCTGCTAAGCCTAAAACTTTTAAATTACTTCGTAAAATGTATACGTTTGATAAAATTGCTTTAAGGTTTCATCTTCCTTGTATTCCTCTAACCTAATATTCAATATATATAAAATATACACGAATCTTTTACCGGTAACTCAATATAGGTTGATGCAATATAGTGTTTTAGCTAGTATTGTATGTTGTTATACAGTATTTGATCTATAATCTAAATAATTGGAATTCCTTATTCAAGTTTTTGTAATTCAACGATATGTCTTAGATCTGGGCAAGAGTGTGTGGGAAGGGAGGGTGTTGGCAGCTGTTTAGAGGAACCGAAAACATTCCCCGTTACCCAGAATTCCTATTTATCAAAATTAATTTATCTGGAGCTAATGCTTCATTACTAGGAGTGTGCTGCTGTACGAGAACCTGCTTAACTTTGAAAGTAATTTGTTTAATACAATGTTTAGATATTGTAGTATCTTGATCATCGTAACGCTCCGTCACCACGTTGACTTCTCTTGTTAATTTTTATAATTAACTATCGTTACTCATCGTCCGTTGCAGTGATGTAAAATACAGATAAATTGTGTTTAGGCTCGTGGGAAAATATTAAAAGCAATATTATTTTAATTAGCTTTTAAGGAACCTTCAAATTATTTACTCACAACTGTTAATTTAAGAGTTGATTCCATTTGAAATGGTGACCTAAAAAGGTAGGTATTTTAAGCCAAATATGAACAAGGAATGAATGTAAGATGATTTTGGTGCGATGTTATAGTCTTGTTACTGACTAAGGCTGAATTGTTCCTTAGACAGGACTGTTAATTAATAGAACAGCCGATGGCAACTAAGGGACATACAGTTTAATGTGGGTTCCGAACCACTGCTTCTGAATGACGAATCGGTCTAATTATGATGATGGCCTTTGAGGTTTAACGCATTCAACACATCCACATTCAATAGTGCAGACGTTAATCCACACAAGAGAACACTACACTCTGACCATCGCTCACAGCTATCCACCTCCATCCATCGTGACCTCCAAGTAGCTGGATTAGAGGACGACGCCATTATATGCTCAAACAGTTTATTCAAATTGATTTAAATATGCACATTTTGAAGTCAAAACTTCATCATATGGTAATATATGTCTATTTTGTGATAAACACGCGTCAATGTTATTCAAACCACTAAAACCTAAAAAATGCTGTTTGGACGGAAAAAGATAGTAGCCTACATAATTCTTTAATTAAAAAAACTGTCTATAATTTTTACTTCACTTGGTTCTACATTTAAAACGTTTATGAAAATGATTATTAAAAGTCGTCAGTGTTTAAAGGAACTGTCCTTCAGTAATCAAATTAGTTCAAACTTGAATCAACGTTATAGAAAAATTTACCGATAAAAGTAGGATTTATAACAGAATTTAATTTCAACTATTTAATATACTGGTAGGGCTTAAGGAATGACCTCTTTAAATTTACTTGCCCTTTTATAAGAAAGATATTGTTTCGGGGGAAAATCCACTATTATTTCAACGTTTCTAAGAAACCCTTTGTGTAATAAAGCAATGATTTCTCTCCCTGTCAACTCGAATAACAAATCAATCGAAGCGTCAGCTGAGAGCTGGTTATTGAAGGTCACTGTTCCTTTCAAAGGCTTGATCACGTCAATTTCTGTCATCGATAATTTCTTTTTTCGTTCACCTTAGTCCCTCAGATTATTCCAGCGGTGAGATATTTTTGGAAATGCAATTGGAAAAAAATAAATGAGCGGACCATATTTAACAAATGAATTTATCGAAAATTATTAATCATGTGAAAATCGTATGGGCATAATTTGTTAAAATCTGTAGAATGATTGTGAACTATGAAAAAAGAAGTTTGGTTCAACCAAACTTGAAAATGACCTGAAAATTCAGTATAAAAATTTCTATAGTGAGTAAACGTATCCACTTCTAGTTCCAATCTTCGCCCATGGTAGCGCTGTAGTCAAGTCGCCTACAATTGCACATCTGTCAATTAGCCTCACATCGCCGCTCTCCAGTCAGACTCTAGTTCAATAGAAGGACAATGACGTCATTATGCATATCATAAGTACTGAAGTGTTATTTCTATTTGACTTTGTGCACTGATATTATTAAATTTTTATAAAGCTATTATTCTTAAACATTTTCAACCATTATACTGCAAATGTTTTTACATTCATAAAGATTATTTGAACAATATGAGATAAAATATGCTGTTAATTTATAGCCGCGTGATATTCAGGGACTAAAAAGGTATTTTTAAAGAATGTAGTTATTTAAATAAAAATAATTAGGAGTTTATTTGAAACTTCTATATTACCTCTGTATAGAGTTTTTGAATTAGTGTTTAGTTAGGTGTGTTATTTATTTTAAAATTATCACTACTATTATTAAACTCGTTCAGTAGTTGTAGTAAACCCCTCAAAAGCTTGGTAAAAGGCTCTGTAACTCTAAAAATTGTATATAGAATGATATAAAAATACCTTTGTTTACTTTCGTATTCACAGCAGAGAAGTGAATACGTTAATAATTTTGCTCTTTAACCATTTGCCATTGATTTAGTATTCAATATAATTATGAAATCGTAAAGAAAAATTCATTACTTAAATTGTTTATGTTTTGACAATTGTTAATGGTTATTATTATGGATCTAAATTTTGGAGGCAATGAAAACCCTTATAAATTTTCAGTTTTTGGCCCTCGTTTACTCGTTCCTGGTGAAATCATTATAAAATTTAAGTAGGCATTGTTACGTAAGTATTCATAGGAAAAACAAAATTGATTTAAAAAAAACAATATGTGTCAATTTCAATGAAAACAGCAAGTTCACTAGTTTAAGTATTTTAGTGTTGAAGAGTGTACGAGTAGTTCCCGTGTAGTACGTAAAAAATATTCATATTACAGATGTTAATTCAAAAACCATGTGAAGAGAGGCTTATTTAAGAGTTTTCATCACTATGAGTATTTTAGTGCTCGTCCCGTGCGGAACTTAAAATCTGAAATTGTTAAGAAACCTTAAGATTGATGTTCATGATAAGTATATGTCTGGATCATATATCCATGATGTTTGTACGGTAATGGGAACTCTGAACCACTTGGGTTTTCTCAAAATCTCTGACAACAATTCAACACAAATAAAGTATCCATGACAGGGAACTCTTGGCCGCATATCGTTCTGTTAAGCGTTTCCGTTCCTGGACGAAAGACGAAACTTTTTAATATATGCGGATTACTAACGTGTATCCTTCGCCTTCAAGAAACCTTCTAATGCATCCAGCCTTAGAAAATTGCGCCATTTGGACTTCATAGGGTAGTTCATTACCGACATTTCCAGGGTAAAAAACATTCCTGCTGATTTCATGTTGACATAAATGCAACTCATTAACCTCTAACCATTTCATTTGAAGAAATTGCTGAAGTGCTATCTCAAGATATTGAGCTAAAAAAATCAAACAATTCAAAAGCATTAAAACTCCAAAACTTACTAAAAATCATATATCGCTTCACCCACTGGACTGAACTAACGCCAGTTAAAGAAATTACTGAAGAGACAATAGATAGATAGATAGAGGGAGACGAGTTGATTGCAAATTACTTCAGGAATTGACCAAACCTCTTGGCATCCATCGTAATAAAGCTACACTATATCATCCTGCACTGAGACTTAAAATCTGCATTAACAGCTCAACTTGAATCTTCCTGGATGCCGATGGTATTACTTTGATTGAGATCATATGTTATTCCAGAATACAATGTTAACTCTGCAGAGATGACACTTGGCCAATCCATCAGTTTACCATGTGATTTGTTTGAAAACACGGACACTTCAGATATTTCTGACCTTGTGTACAATTTGAAAAGAAAAATGAAAGAACCCAAGCCAATGGGATCTAAATACCATTGACGAATGCGAAAATGCAGCAAACTACATTACACACATTCATCCAATCATTTTTTTGTCCATTCATGTTATAATAGACCATACCAAGTCTTTTGACGGTCTAATAAGTGGTTTAATGTTTTGACTCCAAAAAGAACCAAATCTATTTCTATTAACCACCTCAAACCAGAGTTTCTTCTGAAAGACCACACCACTGACATAAAACACAAACAAGACGCAAATAACTCAAGAAACGTGAAGAATAAAAAGACTCTGGTGTTCACAAGATCCGGACGTTCAATTCGTCAGCCAAATATTTTATCTCCTCACGTTTAACACTGGGAGGGGAGTATATGTCTATGCCAAAATGCTGTCCATAATCCAGGTTATTTGATCGGCTGTTTTATATTGTTTATTTATTTGTTTGTATTTTCGTTTAATCCGTTTTTTCATCCGTGTTTTTTTCATGCCAATTAAACTACGGCATTCTCTCGAATGCTAATTTTTGGTGTCTACTAATAATAATTATTCAATACTTGTACTTGTAATAGCTACAAGTAAGGTAGAATTAATAATGGATTTATAACAACCATGCATACATAAAACTCCTTATTATTACATTTAACTTTTTAAAATTTTTTCATTTAATTATCTTATAAGGTTTATAACTTAACAAATTATCTAGAGAGTTTACAAATTGCATTGAATAAACGTTATAAGATTAGGATAATTTAATTTAATCCTACCACTGAAATGTATCAGAAATCAATCAAATCCTATAGAGGGACTTCGGGATTGTCTTTCTGTCTCTGAAATGTAATCAACAGAATTTAGATCAATCAAAAGCAATTAATCAAAGATATTTTATAATTAATAACGTAAATATATCTTTGATGGGTACCCAGTAATTTTCTCCTACTGCTACAACGTAAACTATAAATATTAGCAATAAAAAATTAATATTATATCTTGGCTTAACAGTTTTCCTATATTTATAAATTTTGTTGTTTAGCTATTGAACTAATCAATAGCTCAATTTAATAGTAATAGTAGATTCATTAGGTTATTTGTGAAGCTTAATAAAGTGTAATATGTTGGATATTCATTTAACAAAACTAGTTAATTGAGAAAATTTTTAAAGCTATAAAAACTGATAATTATTATGAAATTACCACATGCGAGTTTTTTTGCAATAAAAAGCATCATTTTAAGCATGTTTTTTTATTTAAAAAAAACACTAGCTACAGGTTTAGAGAGTTTTCAGGGGATGCTATGCTTGTGTGTAATTATTATGTGTGGATGTAACTGAAGTTCCATTCTAGGGTTATAAATAGCGGTTGGATAAAAACAAATGCTTAGAATATTTTAGGATACCCTTATAAAAACAACAGTGATTCCTTTTGATAGCTATTAGTAAATCCAAATTACACAAAAATAATGAATCTACGCTTTTTAAAATATGAATCTCAAAATGTCGTAAACATTATTATGTTATGTGAATACACGTACTTCTACGTGTTAGGTATGCTGTCTATAAATTCAAATTTGTAAATACGCAAATTTGTGAATTTTCAGCAATTAAATCGGACTCGATTATGTATGGTCTTGAAAATTACTTTGTTAATTTTCTGTTCAGCATAAAATTAAGAAAATAACATTACAAAAATGTTCTCTTCATTGTCTTTAATATAGTGGTTACATAATGACCATCTAGTGAGTACGTTGATCTTTTGTGGCCGAGGTATTTATAACATCAAAAAGATTTTCGTGCAAAATAGCTCAGTAACTAATGCGTTTACATTACAATGAACTTGCTCAATGTATCGTTCAAATATATAGTCGTTTAAATAGCTATATTACACAAGCATTAGTACAGGTAAAATAAATAATAACAAAATGACATAAAATAGTGACGTAACATACTCCTGCTGTTTGTTAAATAAATGAAAATAAAGCAAACGATTCACCTAAAACCAAAGTTTTGTGGAACTTTACAGCGACGTGTGAACCTTAACTCGTGATCTTGTTGTGAGAAATGGTTTTACCCAACAAACTTAACTTCGCAATCTATTTAATCCTTTGATAATTACATTTCCTGCGTTTGGATTTTTTTATAATTAATAGCTATTTATGAGGCAAGAAATTAAAGTAACAAATTTAGTTGGGCAATAGTTTTCCGAGGGATAAAAAGGACTTTAATCCTATGACACAAAAAATCCCTCCACATACTCAAATAAGAATAGCTATAGCTTAATGATAATAACTATAATATAATTTAAATAATAATATTTAATAGTGAAGATAGCTTAAAAACGAGTATTTACCTACTTATTAGGTCATTAGCTCCTATAACCTAAATTTGAATTTCATAATAATTATTGATTTGAACAATGATTTAAAACAGTGGATTCACATTTCTCGTTTCTTCACTAATGTAGCGCTATAGGCGTTAAGCCCACATCGTAATTGCCACCATCCATTTTATTTAGGTAAACATCAATAAACAAAATGGCCGATGCTTAGAAAATGGATTCAACAGACAGTGCAACCACCACAAAAACTACAAGTTGCTCATTATTCCGCTTTATCTATCAGTTTGCAAGTTTGCAAAAAGCCAGAAAGTCCCATGGAATTAAATTAGTTCTTTAGTATCTTATTCCAGAGTTTAAAATATAGATTTACATTGTAGTTGAAGGAAATGGTTATTTATGCAACAAGGAATTAAAGTGAAACTTTTTGTCCACGAAGGAACTGTTGTCGCCCGAGGCATAGTGGAGAGTGACATTTTGCCGGGGGTAAAAAGTACTTTAATGCCATGATGCACATAACATTTTTCTTAAACCTTCAGAAATAACAATAAGTATAAGCTAGTGATGTATAACTCAACTATCCCTAATTAGTCCTATTTACCTTCATATGATCCTTAGCCCCAATACGCTGTCTTTCATTGATGTAATTAATGAAGCCGGCAATGAAAAAGGTAGTTTATCCACAATTTATAAATAAACCTAATATTAGGTGACGTTAACCCAAAATCTTTACTGTTTCTGTCCACTTTTCAACAGAAAAATGGCCTAGACGAAAATGAAAGTTTTACCACCACAACAAACTGTAGCCTATGTTTCTCAATTTCCGCTGTCTATTGGTGTACGGAGACACCGGATCCTTCCTATATTAACCTTATAGGATTACTTTTTAACCCTGGATAGTAAAAATGCCAGGGAGTTCCATAGGGTGAAACGTAGTACTTCAATACTTTATTCCAGTGTAAATTACGACATTGTAGAGTAGGTTGAAGAAAATAGTTATTTGCGAATTAAGGAAATAAAGTGATACTTTTTGTACCTGTGAGAAAACTGTTGTCGCGTCGAGATATAGCCTAGGGTAGCAATTTTTGAGTGAAAAAAGGACTTTAATCCCATGACGCACACTAAATGTTCCTCAACCTTTACATATGTAAAGGTGTTAATTTGTAGCTTGTGTTACCTTTAAGGTGGAGGAAAGTTGTTTTCAGATAAGGTCTGTTTACAAACTTGGACAAAATCTCGTGTTTGGTGTTGTTTCCCATCGGTATAAACCATTAATATATTTCATGCTGAAAATGCGTTGAATAAGTAGGCCTATAGATTAAATATAGTCATAGGCTATATGTATATTTTAATTATACGAATAAGTATAAGCTGAATAAGTTTACTCATAGATTTAAAACTTTAGGAAATCGTCTAAATACTAAAACAAGAAATAAAGTAAGATTCTTCCAATCCTGAGCGGATTAGAAAGTTTGTTGTGAACATTCTCCCAGAGATGAATCGCTTTTGCAAAACTGATGACATATCACGATTTATCAGTTGCGTGTTTTAAGTATTTAATTTTACACGGTTTTTAAAAAGTTTTTATTTATAACGTGAGATTGATTAATCAATTGTAAAATACGTTATTTTAAAGTTTATGTTTAGTTTAACATATGTATCTTTTGTACTATGTCCTTGCATTTTCAATATGACAAGCTACAAAGCCAAGTAAAAAACAAGCTGTTATTTTTATTGCTTACTGAGTAAAATGAGTATTAAGCGTGATACAGTATCGATTTTTATTCGTGGAAGCTTGAAATAAATTTTTCACGCCAAGATCTACTGCGTGAATAAGATAGCAGGCGCATTCCAGTAGGGCTCTGTACTTAGACAAGGTCCATGAATCATGTTTTGGCAGATGATCAGGTATATATAGGTATAATCAGCTATACAATATAGACAGCCAGAAGGGAACCCTTTACCCCATTTTTATATGATGATCAAAGTAAATGTCGGATAAAATCTGGACCACAAAGCAAAATATATCGCCATGCTTCCGTTCCCCGGTGGTCGTATATGGGGATAAATATATGAGGAATGAACAGTGCGGTCCAACGCTCCCTCATCACTTTGGCTTCCCTTGTTTATTTTTATGATTAACTAGCGTTACTTGTCGATGTACAAAACAGATAAATTAGGATTAGGCTCGTTGGAAAAAATATTAAAAGTAATATTATCACAATTAACTTTTAAAGAAACGTTCAAATTATTTATTCACAACTGTTAATTTTAGAGTAGATTACCATTTGAAATGGTGACCTAAAAGGTAGGTATTTTGCCAAGTATGAATAAGAAATGAGTATCAAATGATTGTGGCACGATCTTGTAGTTTTGTTAGTAACTAAATGTGACATTTTTCTAGGACATCACTGTTAATTAATAGCCCAACTGTCAATGGCATATCTAAGGGATCTATAGAACGTGAGTCTTAGCCGTGAGTCGTCTGAGCTGTAGTCAGTGAGTCATGACTCTGAACTACGAACTGGTCTAGTTATGAGGTCGTCCAAATAGCTGGATTACAGGACACGCCATGGTCCCAGTAATCTGTCTTATCAGCTTGTACTTGTTTCATGGTTTTTCCAAGGAATTTAATCGAATAGATTTTTAATCACACAATTTATAAAACCTGACGCTACACCATTTTATGCCCTCTGGTTGGAAAGCTTTGGTATATTAATTTGAATTCAATTCTAGTAGTCTAAGTAAACTGTAGTAAAGTTACAGCTACTATTATTTTTTTGTTTACATTATGTTGCTTACATTTTAAGAAATATTACATTCCAAAGAAACTTCCAAATCAATTCATCACAACAGTTTTGTAAACAATAAATTTGTAAAACCTGATTTGCGTCCTTTTTATGCCCTCTGGGTCGAAGCCAATTGGACGAATTTGCAAAGAAAACTCACAGAAACTTACCTCAAATCATGCTAAATAATGTCTGAAAGTCATTAAAGTACAAACATACGCTCAAATAAATATAGATATACATATATACATCCTCTTTTATATGAGATCGTATATTATGATGAGAGGAAAAAGCGTTTTGATGCCCTATACTAACCTTTCCTCGCTTCCCTTCAGCTACTTTCCTTGAGTTTATAAAAATTGTCGTTATTCATTTAAACTGTCTCGGTCCTAAGTTAATCACAGAGTCACCACTTTTATCACAAAATCTAGGAAATATAAAATAAAAACTTATAAATATAAATATTATTAATAGATAACTTAAAAAAACTGAAATCTTTCCAACTACATAGAGTCTAATAGCCTGATCGAATAAAAATAAAGATATATTTAGATTTTTTCATTCATTTATGAGTACCAAATTTCCTTTAATCAAAATAGTACAACGCAAAACTGAGAGTATCTCTGAACACTCAAGGAAAAAATTTAGACATTGAAACTTACTTCAACAAATTTGTGACCCTCAGGGACAGAGCTGCCCGTGTTGACGTTTGGTGCCAACTTTATATTGCTCTGTCAACTGTTCAAGTTGCCAACTTGTGTAGTGTTGTTTCGTCATTCTACCACCGATCTGCGATACCATGGCCACTGTGCAATATCTCTAACTAAATTATTATCATTTGTGATTGTTTCACTCTGTAGACCTTAAGTATTCTTTTATGAAAAGAAATGTTAAGTGTTGGTAGCTGGATATTTACTCAGAATAGGAGCATCAGTCGTCTTTAAGCGTTATTTATAACATGATGTAACTAGTTATATAATGCAATTTAATAACGGATTGTATGAGAAACCAACGTCAAATCAAGCACAATTTGTTGGGACTCAATCCTGTTTTGAATTTTAGGAAAATAAACTTTGTGATTCTGATTCTGATAAAGGGTATACGTCACGATCCTCAACTTCTTTTATTTTTCACATATTAGTTTATTCTGTTTATACATAATTAAATTAGAGGATTTATGTCCAAAAATGTGGCGTTTTTTACCAAACCTAATACATTCTTTTTAGTTTCAGATTCAAACAATTAAACTGTAAACTAAATGTAATTATTAAACTGTCTGTCTGTAGTTGTCAAGGTAACTCAACAGACGACAAGTTCAGGGGTCTTTTAATTCGCAATAAAAAAATGAAAAATGGTTGTACTGTGTGTTTGTATTTTGTGGAAAATAAACGAGAAAAATACTCAACCGATTGATTTAAAGTTTACATAAAGTTTTTATCTTAAACTCGTGCATCTCATAGGCTTATTTATTTCCTTAATATCCTATCGGACTACCGCGGACTGGCCCCGTACACGCCCTTCATTACATTTTTAACTGACACCAACATAAAATCATTCAAATATTCGATTTTTGTAGAATTTTGTTAGTTATTCAAATGCAAGCGTTCATGTAAATTTTTAAAATTTCATTATTTGTTAGTCCTGTGTTTAAATGCACATATATTAAGCTGTGTAATTGAATTATTAAAAGAGATTGACGTTGAAGGTAGTACAAAATATTTCCAAGAAACGCTGTTATAATCTATTGTTATGACCTGTAGGAGAATCAAAGTATATTTTTTAAATTTATAAAAGGTTCCGAAATTGGTGTTTTTTGTTGTTGACATTGGACATTTTTGGATTACTGAATTTTTAATTTCTTTGAACATCCTAGGTTAATAGTAGAAGATAAACTGTTTATATTGGAAAAGAGTAAATAAACAACTAAGTTTTGTATTGGCTGAGGTGATAGGTAGGTTTATGGTATGTGAGGGTGTACGTGTATATGTATGGGTGTGCTAGTCAGATCGTAAGGTACGTATTTGAATCCTAAGAGAATATTTTACTGTTTGTCCTGTTTACGTATTTACTGTTAGGTATTATAATATAAATGTAAATATGTCAGTGCGTATTTGTATGTGTGTACGTATGGAAGTTATGTTTATATTAATTTTAATGCCACACAAATCTGCATTTATATTTAGTGCAATAGTGAGTTTGGGATTAATGATAATTTAATTTGTGGAAATTAGTATACCCTGTCTTTGTTATTTACAAATTAGATTTATTATGTAGGGGCCTCCTAACAGAAATTATCTAGAAGGCCAAGATAATTATTTTTGAAATCGAGTAAGGTTACTAGATTAAATGAATATAATTCATTGTATATGTTAAAATCTTTACCTAGGCTATTGTATAAGATTGTTTGTAAAAATATTGTAAAATATTATAATAACTTCTTCCGCCTATTCGATAGAGTTCGAGTAAAGTATGATTGAAGTCGAAAATTTTAAATTTGGTGTTTTGGACGATTTTAGGGTCCATTCAACAAAAAACATATTTTTTAAGTAGTGTCTATATATACTTTTAAATATTACTGATTCTCATTATCAGTAGCTGAGTATATATGTCAAAATTATTTAGTAAAATTTATTAAAAAAAAATTTAGTTTGACAATAATTACGTCAAAAGTATGAAAGTGGCCGAATGGAATTTACAGTTAATTGTATATTTCATCTTAGTTTCTTACCAGTTTTGCAGGACATTCAGTCCACAGCTTGAAACTTGAAGCACTGAGTTATCCAACTAACCCTATCTATAATTAATTTTTTACTTGAGTGCGGTTAGGGCCTAAAATATTTTACTGAGCTTTTTAGTTAATTGTAAGATTAGCCTACTCTTGTGAAATTTTCACAACGATTTAATGGTATTGTAAATACATTAGAAGGTATTTTGATTTAGTCTATTTATTTTCTGATTTTACTTTTAGAGGGAGATAGTGTGTACCTACTTATAAATAATGTTATGATCTATATTTTGTTTCGTCGTTAAGTTATCTTTATTGTACGTATTATTGTACCAAAATACGTATCAAAGGTTTTTCAGCAATCACAGCGCTTCAGCATCTCAAGCACTAGTAAGTGTGTTTTTTAAATGTTTGAAGCAATAGGGTCTTAGAATTTCAAGAATAATTTCATGAATATTTACTAAAAAAAATCCTTAGAAATCACATGAAGATCCTTATGTCTTTATTTTATTTTGTATATTTATTTAATCATAATGTTTTAAAATAATATTCCAGATAATAAAAGGAGTGACTTCATACGAAATACAGCTTGCTCAAGAGATCCAAATTAATATTTTGAACATTTTGCAGAGCAGCGAAACACAAAGTGTAAAGTTTGTGAGTACTTAAGAGTTATAATTACAAAGTTGCAGTTTTGATTTGTATCCGCACCGACTTATCTCAATTTGTAGAAAGGTCATATAATGTAAAATGTTTTGCTTGGAAATCAACCATTGCATTTTCCCATTCCACGTACAAATCTCATCTAGATCACTTGAAACTACTTACCAGTAATACAATCAATATGGAGTTTTCTGCGTTCAGTTTAATTCGAATATTATACAGCAGTTACAAGAGTTTTTTGCGGGTTTCAAAGGAAATCACACGCAGCACGCTGGCGTGAGTATAGCGAATTTCATAGAACTTATATTATTTACATCATAATAATCGAATAATACTGACTATACAGGTTTGCTACAAAAAAGGTTGTTTACATGGAAATGTTTCAGGAAATTAAGGCTGTTTACTAAGTAAAAACACACACCAAACTATATCAAAATATGTCAATAACTAAGAGAGTTACACCAATTCACCTACTATCCGTGATGAATATGTATGTTTCTCCCATAGGGGTTTTATGGATGTATTGATAACACTTCAGTATATGGACTTGCATACCAAATTTTATAAGAATATTTGAGTAATAAGTGAGTTATTCGTTGTTTAGCTATTCTCCATATGACTAACAATAGACAATGTACTGTGTTTACCATTTTGAATATCTCAGTAACCGACCTAGAGTTATGGTTCAAAATAATAAATTCTGTGTTTTTTGGAGTCAAATCTAATGGTGAAATGAAAAATTACATTTATTTAAGAAAATACATAAATAAATAGAAACCCCATTTTTGGGGTTCATAATCCCCCTAAAAGTGTAGTTGATGTAGTTCGGTTGCGTTGTCAAACTAATTTGTCCAGGATGTTACGGAAAAGGTTACTTCACCGAAATTTAAGATGATCAGACAACAATTGTGGCCGTTATCGTGTTATAAACTTCTATCATGATGCGGGATGATCTGTCAGCATGCGGGTCATATGAATAGATCACATTTCCATAGAAAAATTGCTAATGAGTCACCCGGTGTATAAGAGAGAAATTTAATAATTGATAGTATACCAATAATAGTATTTACAGTTAAATATGTTTCATTACGAACTACACGAATAGATAGCTACGAAAATATACATAGTATAATTAAACCCATTGGTTTAATGTTGGTAGAAAAATAACATTAAGATGGTTTTGTCAAAGAACTACAGGAGAATTGAAGCCCATCTGACTATTTTGATTGGTGATGCATTGTTATAATTTTCAGATTTATTGGATTTTATTTGTACTACCAGCTCAATTTTCACTGTCACATAGGGCATTTAAATAATAGATTTTGGAATTTCCATTATAGGATGTCTTCAAAGGATCCTCGATTCCCAAGAAAACCATATGCTTTTACTATTAGTTGTTGTAATAATATGAGCACTTTGTGTACCTGAATACCAGGTTGCAGCCTGAGTATGTGAAAATTACCAAAGTTTTTTGACCTAAAGAGTGTCCTCAGAGGAATATTGTATACCCTGATAATCTCTATTCAAGAAATATAAACCTTCCCGCAGCTCTATACATAGTTTTTTAGCGTTTTTACATGTTTTTATAGCCATGTGTAGTATGTACTCAGAGGCACCAATATCACAAAAACTACCAAAACACATGATTAGTTTATTTCTTTAAGAAATATATTAACCTAACTCAACATCAAGTTACTGAAACACAAAAATAATTTATTTGACAGAAACTTATTGTTATTTAGATTTTTAGACCATAACGATTATGAAACAGTTTCACGACGTTCTGGCGTTTGGAATCTGTTCTTGACCAAGAAAATAACGAGAAAGCACATGGTCTGAATTAAGCCAATGTGAAGCCCTAAAGAAGACTGTTTAAAGCAGTAAAAAAACTTACAAAAATACCAACAATAGTTATGTCTTGAAACACTGTTTTACCAATCGTGATGGAAAGGTTTGCAATAAAATCCAAACTAAAAATGTTTGCATTTACTTCTCTGTGGGAAATAGGTTATATCATAATGAATAGGTTATAAACGTAGATGATTTTTTTTTTATTTTCGGTTCGATGTCACGAAATGGATATTTCCAAATTGTAACCATCTTCCAATTAATAAAAACTATCTATACTCACACAATACATGTGTTTGAAAGTATGATAAGACATTTAAAAGAAAAGCACATTCTGCATACATGTAATATCCTTTATTAAAAACCAATACGTATCCAATACAAATTTCAAATATATTTTATAAAAAATTACGTACACGTTTACATTAAATATAAGATGAAAACATCCAAATTGTTAGGTAAAAATTAAACTCATCTGAAATGAAGATACTTGTTGGGTCGAATGATTATGGATAACAGTATAGAGCAATAAGCCAACATCTGGTCTTGGAGAGGTAATATGTATGCAAAACACAGGGTTAACAACGGCTTTAAGTACCGAAAAGCAGTCCAGGTTCACTGAACCCTACAACTTGTTGAGGAAAAGAAGGACACTGATAAACTGTACTAAGCGTAAATAAATTCACTTCGATTAAATTATTATTTATATGTATCATTCTATACTTTACACCGTTTACTTAGAACCGTCGTAGGTCAAAATATAAGATCCACAAAGTATTCCCAAAATGAATTATTCTAATATTATCTTGTTGGACTTTTCAAACGTGATTGTTTCAAACTTCACGAAGATTTTGGAGTGTGAAACTCTTTCATTGTTCAATTGATTACTTAGAAAAAACTTTAAGTAATAAGGCGGGTCTTTGAAATTGTAATATTCTTACATAGCTACAAAGTACTTAGTCTAAAAGCCCTTTCACAATTTCCCTTTCAAGTAATCACTTGAAAACGGAAGTTTTCATCACGTCCAGAAACGTTATGTAATTGGAAACACAGACGGTTTAAAAGTCCAACAAGATAATATTGGAAAATAACCAGTACGTCTTATGACTTAAATATATATTTTATTAAATCACATTATAAATTACATCGGTTTGATATAGACTTTCTCAAAGTACTAGATGCAATTAGATTTACATAATAAAATGTCATAACATATTGGAAAACCAAGTTTGACAAAATAACTAAATAGAGCCTCATATGATATTCTAAATATGTTAAATATAGAACCCTATTTCTAGTCTAGTACTACGGTTATGAAAAGATATCATAATTAATGGTTTTATAACTATATTTTAATTGAAATTGTAGCCCTGCAGATTTCAAATTACATTACTTTCACCAAACCTCAGAAAACACATTTTAAATTAACGGCAAACTGCTTAGTATACAGTACCGCAAAATTGCAAATCAAACTGCATGCAGCTATGTTTTGTTGCGTTTTAAAGTAATAAGCATGTTTTATAACATAAATTTTGATTTAAAGAAACTAAATACACATGATTCATCGTTTATTTAGTGCTTTTTAATACGTTCATATATTTTAATCAGAACAGAAATGTAGTGTTTTAAAAGTCTTCAGAGATCTTTGGCATTGCTATCACGGACAATCCGTTTTATAAATTAGCACTTAATTTATAGAAACAAAGAGAAACTTATACGTTTGTATTTCACATTATTTGTGATAGTAATTATCTATTGTACGATACTAACTATACACTATACAACTACCGATGGGTGGCATTTACATCTAAGACATCGGGAGTTCTATGATACTGAGACAGGGGTTCTGGAGCCCCTAATTTAATATTACTACATGAACATAGTATAAATAGAATAACACTCGTAACATACTGGTTAATATAGCCTACATTTTATTTTTATCAATAAATTACAAAAAATTGTAAAAAATTGTTTTCTTATAAACGCATGTTTGTTTAAGTATATCGTACAGTAATTGAGAATCACATATAATTTTCAGGAGTAAACCAAAGGACGCCATTTCACGCCAAGGTACAACCTGAGGTGCGATGTTCGGCAAACTTTGGTCGTAAAGGATTGACGAAACAACCAAAGAACCACCAAACTGCCTTAAACTTCTTACCTCAGATGTACAAAAACATCTTTACCTTATTGTATGTTGAGAACATACTTTATTTTTTATGATATGTAAGCATAACAGGTTTTATTATTCTTAACTTTTTTAGTATCTTGTTAATTTATTGTTGGAACACTTTAGCTGACTTGTAAATATCACAAAACGAATCACACTAAGTGTGATTTCATAAAATAGAACCTGTAGCTTTACATAATACCCAAATTGGTGTTAGGATTGACAATTTCTGTTTTCATCTAGAAAATGGAAACAAAACGACTAGTAGAGGAGATAAAGATATTATTAGTCAATAATATCTTTATTATTATAAATAAAATTATAGGGCTTATAAACTGGGCCAAAAATAGTTTTAATAACACAATCACCAATTGAACATACAGTAATACGCCATTATTTGAATAACTTTTATATACTTTTATAAGTATTTATGTATTTTAATAAACGGTATCGGTGTACTCATAATTTATCCTATAGAAACAATTTTAAAACGACAACCTTCAATAAACCTATCATTTTATTTAAATTACATCTACTTACCATATTGATTTAAAACATTCGTCCAATATCTGAAACAAAAGAGGAAACAAATTAAAATAATTGCTAGACATTTTTGGGGAGGGCATTACCCTACCCTCTCCACAGGTAATACTGAACTGGAGTGATTTTTTTACTGATGTGACCTTAGAATGCATACCACGTTTCGTGGGGAAATAACGAAGAACTGGATTTTTAATATTCTTCTTAAGATTAACAATGTGCGCTCTTAGACGACGTACTATATTTATTATGGGATATATTAAAAAAGAAAAACTTTTTATAGCCCCTTTTAAAATAAAGAATGTTCCCTGTTTTGTTTAAACGATCCCAAAGGTGTAACGGTTAAAAATCAACCTGATTATAATTTATATTGCAATTTCCTATAAATAGTTACTTTCACGTCTATTAAAGACTGATTTGGTACGATACTTAACTCGTTAACAAAAGGATTTAAGGTATTTCCGATCACTGTTAATTATGAGGGTCCCTTCGACACGAGCATTATTCAGTTGATACACGCCCCGGAGAACATTATTCAAACCGGAAACCAGCTACGTGTGCGGCTCGAACGCACTATATATCAAGAAGAGACCCTAAAGCTATCCAAACCTCGGTGTTAGTTCGCTGTCACATTTCACCGATAAATTCCCACCCGGTGACCCTTGACCACACAAGTCTACACATTTTATACAATATTTACATGTTTAAATCGTGTATGTCTTCTTTCGTAATAATAATAATTGTTATTCGTTATTATATGTTTGGAAACAATATGGTTTGCTAAAAAATACCTTTAAAACATTTACACAGGACCATTTACCAGAAAATTTAAAAACATTTTTCCACAATCCATACTGTATAGATTGATACATGATTTAAAATAAATTAATTTGGTTCGTTGACACTACAAACAACATTTATTTTGAAAATACACAGCAAATGTTACAACACGAATCCATTTAGGGGACGTAAAAAATCATACTGATTTTAGTATTTTTTCTTTCTCCCACTTACTAAATGGTATATGGAGAAAGTATAGATTTTCGTTAAAATTATCTAAATTCAGTTAAGCCTAGATATATCTGTTTCGGTGTCTTCAAAATAAACAAGTGGGTTTCGTGATGTCTGTCTACTAAATGGTATATGGAGAAAGTATAGATTTTCGTTAAAATTATCTAAATTCAGTTAAGCCTAGATATATCTGTTTCGGTGTCTCCAAAATAAACAAGTGGGTATCGTGATGTCTGTCTGACAATATGTGTGAGTGAGTGTCCGTGTGTGTAGCAATAACAATAAAGTAAAACAATAAAGGTAAAGTATAATTTGACTACCACCATTAAAACCAGCTTAAGAACTGAACTAATTAACTCTTTTAATTATTTGTCTACGTCTAACTGTTCCAGGGAAAAGTTAAATTTACTGCCCATGGTAAACGCAGTAAATTTTCTTGAGATCGCCCAATGTTATTCTAAAAAAGAATTTAAAACAATGAATTTAATCCATCAAAAATCGTCTGTATTCCCAACCGTTTTCCATGAAAATTGATATTCAGTGTAAGGTCACATCACCAAACAAAATTCATTAAAAAATGTTTTGGTATTTTGGTGGGGGTCATGCCCTTCTCAAAAATGTTTAAAAACTGTTTAACCTGTTTTATAATATTTTAGTATCAGAAATTGGATGATTATTTTTGAAACAATAAATGTTTTTAAAGACATAGGGATAAACTTTAAAGAATGATAGGTTTATTGAAGGTTGTCGTTTTTAAATATATTTTTGGGAGAAAGTATTCAGTCCACTGATACGGTTTATTTCAGTACGTCATCGCGAACAGCATTTTCACACGAGAATACACAAACAATTTTAATTAAATGAGATGAATATGTATTAGCTTTAGGTGAGAGGATGTTGACTATTTACGATACCAAAATTTTAAACAGTATCATTATATTATTATTGATGTCATATGGCTATAAGGTGTTTAGAGGAACTGAAAACATTCCCTTTGACATATCCATGATCTAACCTATTTCCAAGGGAAGTACATACAATATTTTTAAAAAATAACCTAATATCATTTGCGGTATTAGTTGATTGAATCGTATTGTCTCTAATAGTGCATACAAAAACATAGTTAATAATTTATAGCTATCATTATAACAAACATGGATCCTCATAAAATAACATATTTTTGACACACCGTACAATAAGCACGTACAATAAGCTTAACAATTACTTGCAACCATAGATGAACGGATAGTGAAGTAGATAGTGCACGCCCATGTTAAGGATGAAGACGGTACATCGTACTGCCAATTGACGTAGTAGGTACTGCCATCCTCAGATAGCGCTAGTGTCGCAAATTACATTAATGACAAATGACACACCTGACGGCGTCACAGAGGCTTAGTTCACCGCTAGATCCGGCAGATGGCAACACTTGTCCTGAGATTTTATCGTCTTCTCCTAAGGTGCCCCCTCTCCTTATAATCCGTTCCTCTCTGTTTCAACGTTATGTCATGAACTAATTATTATTCAAAATGACAATATGTTTAGTTTTTTAGTCACCTTGATTAATGATTGTCGAATTATATTTTAAAAGTGAATGTTTTTTTAGCAATAAAAATTAAAATCCCATATCCCCATTTTATAGAAATGCTGTGGTGTCGTATTATTTGGGAGCCTGAGCACTAAATGGCATTAGAACAGCATATGAACATTTGGGATTTTACGTTTTAAGGGTTTTTAGGGGTCAAAAAGTGGAAAATTGGGAAAACTGCTGAACTTTTATATCAATCTTAACCTATTTAATCTATTTAATGCTTATCACCATAGTATCCATAAGACCTAAAACCTTTATGGTGAATTAAGGACAAAGAGGCAAATTAATGGTGTGAGTCATACAGGCCGACCATTGGTTTCGATCCAGCAACCTTTCGCTTTTTGCACCAGAGCGTAACAATTAAATAGATTTTACCCATTAGCTACTGTGCCGGTTCTAGCTGTCACTTTGTATATTCACTTCGTTTATGTGGGCAATGACTCAATAAAAAACTATACATGCTCGTTCAGATATCTGAAACATTTAATGTTTTGAAAACTTCAAGGGATCTCAAAATGGTTATATAGCCAGTAAAAAAAATATTGATGAACACTTTGAACGAAACCAATTCTGCCTCCTTTTACTATAATAAAGATGGGACAGGGTAATGATATTCGCCCTGCCGTTCCAAGTGCTATATACTGTGTTTTTTATAGACATAAATTAGAATAAATTCGATTGCAACAGTACAGTATATGCAAGGGAAAAAACAGCAACAGAGTGAGGCAACAACCCTGTTGAAGACCGTAAATACGGTTCAATCACACGTTAATCCTGGCTCTCTTACGTCATAACCAGATTATTGCGTCACGTGACTTGATGTGCTCAGCCGTATCTCAGATCCAAACAGCGTTAAACAGATTATCCCTTGGATGATGATGTATTCAACGTTAAAAAACTGATCCTAAATTACAATATTTGTAGGCCTATATTGCTAATGTAAATTCACTAAAACACATTAGTGAATTCATAAACAGGAAAAAATAACTCTAACAATAGTCAGATTTTTTAAAATTTATTACGTATGTAGAAAGGATAATTTGTGGGGATATGTTTAAATATCATGTGCATTACCATATATGGATATGGAGGACGGTTTTGTACACCAAAACGTGATTTTATGGATTTTACCAATTATTTATTTAAAAATAGTTTTCTTAGCACCATTAGCATCAGATAAAAAAAGTCATATGAATCTTTGCTCAATGCCAAACGGTTGCTGAGATGCTGGGGTACAGTGGTAGTTAAAAGTACATAGAGAGAAAACAGAGCATGCAAGACGCAATGTGTACACCGCAGTTAGTTACGACTTGTCTGAGTAGGAGCCAGATTGGGAGGTTTCTGCAAAATAGCACATATCTCTAAGATTTGGAGTGACAAGTCGTGCATGTAAATAATGCCTCTAGACGTATTGGTCCCTTCAGTTGTGTAGTTGAAGCGTTTTACCTCATTTCTGCCATTGTGATACCATAGGCAGTGCATAGTGGATACGAAGTTGGTTTGTTTTGAGTGGAGGTTTTTGTTGTTTATCAGTTTGAGAAACAACACAACACTTTCATTTGAAGTTTCAGAACTACATATCGCCTCTCGGGAGTTTCCGTTATATTTAATTAATATATACTGAAACTCACACGTTAAAAGAGAAAGGACCTTAAAGGAGAGACCAAAACCAATAAATCATTTTAATTATTATAAATCATCCTCAAATAAGTGCTTCAACCAGAAAGTTTGTTGCTTGATTATGTTTTTTACAACTCCATTTAGAATAACCTTTTCTTTATAAGCCAATGAAGACTCCATTACTTCTAGGTTTTCTTTTCATCTTCACATTTGTTGACATACTGTTTATACGTACGTAAGATACACGTGGTATACGTACGTATACCACAACTCCATTGCCAGAAAGCACTTCACAATTCACCAACCACATAGGAGAAAGTTACTGACACTGATCCGGAATGAAAGTCACTGACTTGACTAAGTCACTGAACAAAAAGTCGGAACGTGTAAACGAACGTCCGATATCCGACAAATCAACTTTTTGTTCCAGATATTATTTCATTTATCGTTGTTTGTAAACTCGCCTTAACCTTAGAATCTCCTCATTAAAAATTTCGGTAAACCTAGTAATTGTAATTCAGACAAATTTTAAATTCAATATTCTAACTTTTATAAAAATTTATGTAATGAAACTTTTTTGTCTTTCTTTTGACATGGACACGTCGTATCTCCGGTGGGGAGGGTTGTTGACAATTTGCGTGACCAATATTTGAAACAGTTTGGTTTGTGACGTCATAGCTTGGTTATAAAAGAACAGCTATTTCGATGAACTAAAAACATTTATTTTAAACATATCCATTATCTGAACTATTTACCACGCGGAAGTGGTACAACAACTTTTTACATTAGACGGTTTAGCACGTAATATATAGAATTGTTTATTGTGTATAGTCATTTTATTTCAATTAATTTAATTTGATTACAAGAAATTAAAGATTTCAATTAATTGTGTCAAATAATCTGTGCATATGAAGATACAGCCTTCTTGATGCTGCTGGCGTAAATCTTGAGCTAGTGACGTCAATTGTTTACATTAAGCTACACTAGATAGATGTAGATATTTCCAAGCATTAAGAACACTAATAAATACAAATTAAAAGTAAAGTCCCTAGTGTTTGTAAAGTAGGTGGATGTCATGAAGACCTGTAGAAGTACTCTTATTCATAGTATCATGAAATAGCTGTAGTCATTCAACAAATAGAAGTATCATTTGACAGAAACAGACACATTAAACAATTGTTTAAATTAAGTAGATCTTGAATCCATTTTTACTCCTTTAAAAAACGTCCATGTCATTATATATCTATATATTTCTAGCACACTTTTTCAAACTAAATATCGTATATCAGCTAAATCTTGTTATCAAACTTGTTTTAATCATAAAATTTTTCCAAAAATACGTTTTAAATCATATAAAAATGAATCGGTCTATCAACAAGTAGTTTACAGTCTTTTGATTGAATTTTTCGTGTAACTGTATGTCGTCAAAGTAGAATACTTATAAACTATCTTATTCGTTAGTCTCGTATATTAGTTTCCAGTTTCCATCAATACCCAGACATCATAGTTACCTGCCTCGCGATGAACATCTGTTCACAAGACTAAGGGACGTCGCGCCGGTAGCAGTTTCAAAACAACTTTTGATAAAGTGCACTTAAAACTTGTGTTACTCCTTCCTTTCATTTTATTTCTATGTATCCCAGGGCGGCTATGAAAGATATTCCATGCCACTATTTGCTAGAAGAAAGTAAATAGGTTGACATACAAAAACCGATTGCAGATCGGTTGAATGATAAAAATTTGCTACTTGAATAAGAGAAGAAGCTTCTAAGGTTTTGAGGTTGTGGGGAGTAATCACGAGGAATATTTTTAAGTAGGTTCCATTTTTAGACATTAATAGTTCACATGGCAGGATGAACAGGTGCACCATGTACCAGATTGGGACTATGGAGTGTCTTTTAATTTAGTTACTCGGAAGTCACAAATTCTGGATAGCTGTGAGCGATTATCAATGAGTGTTGTGTTCTCTTGTGTGGATTAACGTCCACACTATGGAACACTACGTTAATCCGCAAAGACAATTCTCAATATTAGACCAGTTCGTAACTCAGAGGCAGTGATTCTGACTCCCCCGTTAAACTGTAGGTCCCTTAGATAAGCCGTTGACTGTTGGGCTATTAATTAACAGTCTAAGAAATATGTCAGCCCTAGTCAGTAGCAAGACTAAAAGATTACGTCACAATCATTCTACACTCGTTTCTCATTAATACTTGGCTTTAAATACCTACCAGGGTAGGTTGCAATTTCAGTTATAAGTAAAGTACTGTATAGTAAAGCACACCTCGGAAACAACTGTGCTCAATTTAAGCTCTGTAGCTAAGCTTTATGGTTCTGTGATAAACTTTTAAAATATTGTAGATTATCTAATTGCCCGTTGCACACTTACACAATTGGTTTTTGTGGGAGTTTCACGTCTCAACGGGAGACGTTTACTTAACAGTTCAGCCAAAACCGGGGTTTAGAACACCTGTAACCACTGATCTCAACACATCAGGAGATACCTGTTATTGTGAAGCATATGTTCTCGCAAATCCTCGCTTTAACCGGAAGATACAAATCATTCGTCATCAAATAAGGGCCACTCCAATCTTCATCATAATATTGCCACTGCTGTATTTGAAGTCTCCTACCACTTTGCTATCACCATTATTGTTTTTACCGAATCCTTCTCAAATCTATTGCTGCAGTTCTTCAGCAGATAGGCTCCTTGCTGACGAAAACGCTTTAATTAAGCGAAGCTCATACGTGGTGGGCGAGTTGATAATCATGATAATTTATTAAGCGCAGCAAAAAACGGTACATGTATCTACAGATCAGAATTTGAGCACATGCCGTGCTCCAAAAGCATGCCTAAACGCAGCAAACACGCCCACTGCAGTATACTCGTGAAGGCCTAATGTCCTAAAAAGGGAACTTACTGTGAAAACTACCCTAGCATTTTAAAAATTAGAAAAGAGAGAGAGAGTGGGAAGGAGATTTTAAGGGACATAGCATTCATGCTCATAGTGAATGAAGAAAGAAAGAAGGATTAAAAAGATTATTCCTACTTTATGTCAATACATATGTTGGGCTACATAACATTATATATGTAATATTTGTACACAATCCGTATCCTATATTTATGCTATGAAATTAGTAAGTCCTTGTTCATAATTTACTAAACATTTCTGTAACTCATATTAAAACGAATTTTACTTTTTCATGATTCTAATAACTTATTAAATAGATAGCAAACGTATTAAAAACGTCTTCATTTGTTAACTGACATTTCTATAATATATTTGAGTGTTATAACACACAACACGTTTATTTTTTGTTGAACTCTTTTAACATGAGCTCTTCGTCGACCTCGTGTAGCAAATCCCAATTCACAAAATTAATTAACAAATGTAAAAACATCAGTATTGAAGATTTAATCTATTATTCATTACAATAATGAAAGTCCTACAAGTAAAATTGACCTTAATATGACCTGTAATGACTTTGTTAGGACATCTAAGGATGAAAAATAAACTCCCATAAAAATAAAGACAATATTTGAGTTAATTCATGCATCTTTCATATATTGAATTGTTAAATTGTTCAATGTTTAATCCAAGATAATAAATTCATTTTCATTCAATAGAATTCAGCTGCAAGATGTAGTGGTTAAAAATGGCGTAGTAGTTTCATTGTATGTAACATACGATGACAGCACACAGAGAGCCATAAACCCATCGGACTAAAGAGAAGTTACACATTCTGGTGAGCGAGTACAGTTGTAACTCACTGCAGACAAACAAAACACACTGCGCCGATGTTGCAGGTCCCACGCTGCTCTCGTCTGCCTACAGTAATCTGTAGTCTGTAGTCTGCGTCAACAGACCGATAGGAAAAAAAACTAAATAAACAAAGAAGACGAACTAGTATAGGAGAATGAGCCAAGAGTACGCAATTAAGGTTTAAATACTACTAACAAAAAAATAGTCGGAAACTTTTTATTTTTCCAAAACAACTACTGAACAGAATCTTTACAATTCATAATGGCGTTGGTTATTATTTATTAAATATTTTTTATCGGAATTTTCCAACTGTCTTTTACCTACACCTTTTGACTACTGGACGGTTATGTTTAAAGTAACGCTGAGGTCAAGAATTTCTGTGTCACCGGAACTTAGGAAAAATACATTTATCTCATACAAAACTCATCATTTGCTCTAAAGTGGAGTAAAAGTTCAAATAGTATGGAGCAAAAGGGGTTCAATAAGAATTTAAACTAAGAATTAGGAATTATTAGTTCTGTGGGACTCAATTCCTGAATACTCTAAAAATGGTCATTAATAATTTTGTAAAAATATGCAATATTTACAATAGTTACATGACAATATCCCTTTCCTTAATGCCACCACTCCTCCTGGTGTGTTTTGTGTTATAAGTGCTAGCACTAATCACATGCTAGATATATTATTTTGATTAAGAACGATGATTTTGAAATTTTTTGGAAAATTTAGGTTGGATAATTTGGTAGATTTTTCTGAGAGTTTGCATGCTAACTCTTACCATAGTCATGTCCGAACTTTTGACCTAGAATACACAATTTGTGTATTCTATAACTGTTGCTTCCTATAAACAAACAAGGCAACTAATGATGGCTTGTTTAACAAGAGATTTTGAGGCTGCTGATCAAATGTTCAAACAAATTTTATGATGACACTTATACCAATTGATTCCTATCAACTACAGATTTTACTTTAGTAAAATATAAAACAGAACTTTCATGATGGATGGAAGAGTTCATATAAATCAATTGAACATTGTCCAGTGCTTCCGTATTATTCTATTGATGTTGTTATACTCAGTAGTGCCAACTCTCTCCACACAGCAAATAATTTCGCGCATGCGAAATTATTATTATATTATGTTATTATTTATAGAATCACTATAAATTTTAGAGAACTAATTGCAATTGAATTTGGTACACACATCTAAATTTGAAGTTATTCGATAAAGTTAAATTGTTTTCACATTTTTCGATTCAAAAAGATTTACGGGACGTGGGGCTAAACCCCAGGATGGGGGTTTAAAGAAATTTATTTATTGGATAAAATCAACCTTATTAGCACCATATAAATCAGCCCAAAATCCTGCAGTTTGATATTTTGAATCATTGCTCTATTTTAATCAGTTAAATTACTGGGACATTAATATTGATAAACCCAATACATCCTCTTTAGAAGCCTTAGTGTTAATCATATCTCACCTACTATTTTGATACTTTAGATAAATCGTTGTAAATAGCTTCATGTAGCTAAATTATAATAGAATGTGTTGAAAAAGTGTTTGCAATTTTTGTCCCTTATGGCAGCAAACCTAGATACATATTCACATGAATCATACATATAGTGATAAGGAAATAAATAACCTCTTGTTTATTTGAAATATGAAGTTAAAATTAGGTATGCAGATTCATGCAGTTGAGATTTATTGGAGTATGTAAAACATCCTCTTGATAGTTCTTATGATAGCATACTTACTTGGGATGCTATTCTAGAAGAAAATTAATGCAGCTTCGACATTTTGCTTATGATTAAGCTGTGATTGTATCATAAAAATCAATTTCGAAAAGCAATGCAAACTGTTTCAGCTGGGAGGTCCGCTGCTACGGAGGTATTTTCAATGTAATACCTACTTAAGAATCTATTTATATTTTAAGCCATTAAATACACAAGCGCAGTTTTTGCTAATTACAGTATTAGCCATAAATATGTAGAAAGTCTAGAAACACTCAATTATTTTATTGACTGTACAGCCTTATCCTTCTTAGTAAAGCAGGATTGGCGTATTCAGTGTACAGTAACAGCAATGACGAAAAATTTAGTGCCCAAATTAGTTCCTCGTAATGTTAAAAGAGATCCGTAAAGGAAACCCCAACGACCTAGGCAAAGACAGAAGTTGTGAAAGCTTTATAAAACTTTCACCCTTTCATTTTGCAGCCTTTTCAATAAGGTATTTGATTCAATGTTTTTATTTAAAAATGTTTACTTTGATCTTCATTTTACTTTTGTGAAAACAAAGTCAAACCTTTTTTAAATACCAAAACCTTTTGAACAATTATCCGGCTGATTGAATACACAACATTAAAATTCTTGACTGGATTCTATCAAAGTACTTTTACATATAAAGTTTAGTAATTGTTTCGGATATCTTTTTTTTATTTTAAGTATTGCGTCGTCCAAAATTACACTCATAAGTAAACATATTTCTTTTCCATAATTCTATCTGGTGGAAAATAGTATCCCTAGCATTTAATTGACGTGAATATCAGACTAAATAGAGTTCCAACAATAATATAATCCTTATTTATAAGTTTGTTAAATACTGAAACAATATTTTATCAAACTATACAATATAACACTCATTATATATGTTATTATATTATTATACTCATTGCATGTTAATCACAATAGTTCAGGCAGTTGTAATTTTTTACAACTTGATCATTGGAATAACTACAACTGACGTACGATTATAATGAGTCACATTGACTTACTTTAATAACTGAGTTACTTTGACTTTATATGATACCTTGTTTTCTCCATCTTTCTTTCTTTATTCTTATTTTTCAGGTTTCTTACTCATTTGTTTAGTTTTTCTTATTATTTATTAATTGCTTTTACTCATTTCTATTTAAAATAAATGGAAATATAATAATTTACGTTAGTTATTTCCAAACAATTGATGGCGAAAAATAGTTCAAACTGTTCTTTACTGGGACGGTGGTGACGTCCTGTAATCCAGCTACTTGGAGGTCACGCGCGAATTGTGGATAGTTATGACCGATGGTCGGTGGATGTGGTGTTCTCTTGTGTGGATTAACGTCCGCACTATTGAATACTACGTTAATCTGCAAAGACCGTCCTCATAATTAGACCAATTTGTAATTCAGAGGCCGTGGTTCGGATTCCACGTAAAACTGTAGGTCCATTAGTTGTCATCGGCTGTTGGGCTATTAATTAACAGTCCTGTCTAAGGAAAATGTAAGCCTTAGTCAGTAACAAGACTACAAGATCGCGCCACAATCATCCTACGCTCAACCCTTATTGATGCTTGGCTTAAAATACCTACATTGTAGTATGGTTGTCATTTCAATGATCTAATCTAATCTTTATAATATTGTCCACGCTTCGAATGATCCATGAGCAAGAATCATCTTTTTACTATCCTTATGTTACACCTTACCTCCTCTACCTTTTTGCCACTACCACCATCACTACTTTACTATCACTCACACTTTACAACCACCTCCATTTACCACCTCAACCACTTTCCACCTCTTTAATCGGGTGTTTCCCTTGATTGTCCATCAAAAATAGATATAAGCCAATAAAAATGAAAAGTGATACTTATAAACGTGACTCGCCGGGTAGAGGGGGTGGTAGGCAGGGGTGTGGGGTGCTGTATGAATGTTTAAGCACAGCGTTGGCCGGAGGGCGTATTCAGCGCACGGTGTGGCCCGACATTACTATGACACTACGACTTTGCAAATGTACTGAGTGCACGTGTGGCATATTTACATCAACCGTTTCCCCTTAATAACTAAACCTTATTGTAGGACTTCCATTATCCTTAGCACTCCTTGTAAGAAAAGTAACAACATAAAATATAAACAGACTTTTTACGGATACGAGCTACTTATTTAAAAAGTAAAAATTAAACTATTTTTGAAAGAGGGAGGTGGCTTATTTTACCTACCCCCGAATATTTTACGGATATTTTCCCAACTACACAGACTACTGATCTGCGTATGTCATAACCGACGTAAATAATGTGTTGAGCAAACAGTACTTTAATTTACCACGTTAAACATGTTTGTATTTACTTACCTGTGGGAAATAGGTTAGATCATGGATATATCTAAAGGGATTTTTTTCAATTATCTAAACAGATGTTCTTATTCTTTTTTATTAAAAACTCAATGCAATAGCTCTGCTAGTTTCTATGAGAACTTTTTACATATTTTTCATCTTAAAAATCACCAACACACCCCCCATAGCTAATACACATCCATATCGAAAAACCGACTTACAAATAGGTCACAACATTAGTTACTATTGTGCGATGACAATGGACTAAAATACTGATTAAGATAAAATATTAAACCAATCATTAGATGTTTTATACGTATAGTGAAAAAAGCTTACGTTGTTTTATTACCAATATAATAGTAATAACTTTACAAGCTTAATATTCAAGAATATGAGGAAATACTAGGATTTTATTGAGTGCAATATTAATGTAATATAAATGACAAGACAAAGGAAATTTTTACGCTCGTAAAACTTGTTAAATGCATTTCCACATAAAATCACTTGTTATAAAAATAAATTCAAGAATATATAAAACGTATTTGGGATTTATATTTTATTTAATTTTTTAAATCCTTTTTGCCTTTATGATATTTGAGTATATTTTTATAAGAGCTATTAGTTAAGGGGTATTCATTCATGGGCAATGAATGATATTATTTGATATTCATGAAGTTTTTATGTAAATTAGAGTTATAACACGGAATATCTTCAAATAGGTGAATATGTAACATCAAACATTTAAAAGAAAAAAAATGTTATAGAACTATAGGTTGAACTCTTAAAGGAGAACAGGAGTTTGTTTTTAGTTAAGTTTTTAAGATGTCTTAAATAATGTAGATGTTAATTAACCAGGTCCAAAGTGCTACAGTGGTTTAATGAGATGGTGTGTTGGTAGCAGTGCTTGTTCGGAGTCACATTTGGTATATAAATCACCGTAGTGACCCAAGCGACCCTCTATCAGCTGTTCGCTAGATGTTATAAATATTGCGCTCTTACTTTCTGCCAAAAATACAATTGTAAAGGATAGAGTATTGATAACGTAAAAAATAAAATTGTAATGTGTTCAGTGGTCCGTAAACCATATTAAATTTTGAAGTGATTTATGTCTGTTTTTGTTTACATATAACGATAATTAAAGGATTCAAATTTAGAATGGTTTTTATATAATAATTTTATGTACATGCACAGTAAATATTTAATTACAAGAGCACCAACAGCGAAAATGTACCCATTCACGGAAGCTCGTCATGTTCGTTGCAGTTAGCCGACACCGCTACAGGCGCAATACAGTAATAATTGTTCCAGCCTGCGATCATTTGTACCGATCATACCCTCCAGCTGACATCAAGCACATCAAAACATCAAGCAGTGATCATGCCCTTTGCCTAGTCGAGGTAGCTGGTTGTTTGTATTGCGGTTAGCCACCACCACGACAGGGGCAACGAGTGTTGATGGCTCCAATCTGTGATGATTGCTTCCAGCTGACACCGTCGACATCAAGCAGTGATCATGCCCACTGCCTAGTCCAGGTAGCTGGTTGTTTGTATTGCGGTTAGCCACCACCGCAATACTCGCTGCGTGTGATAATTGTTCCAGCCTGTGATGATTGCTTTTAGCCGAATGAATGGAATAGTTGAGCCTCAGAGTTAAATAGTCAAGTAACTTCAGCAATTATAGCATAAACCACAGATAAGACTAAAAGTTATTTGTTAATATATATTGGATAGTCGTAACTCTTGAGCTATTTAATTAGAATTATTTCATATTTTGAGTTATTTTTAATGAGAGTTTTGGAAATTCATTTTAGGATTGTTCATACCAACTTACCAATTTATTAACCTTTATCATTTATACAAATAACTATCACATGGTTAAAGAGCTAAAACAGCTTTGTTCTTGTGAATTTAAGTTGATTAAAAACGTGTATAAAAATGTGTGTATTTACTTCCCTGAGGGGAATAGGCTAGATTATGGATATGTCTCAAGGGGATGCTTTCAGTTCATTTTAAAATCTATTTTTGTAACCAAACTATGACGTCACTGTTTCAAATTTGCTATCACCCGCCAGAGCTAAGACATATCCATGTCCAAAGTATAACATTTCAACAATTAATTTCTTTAAATAATAAAAAATTGTCGGACATTTTTAGATTAAAGATATTATCATTTTTATATTGCAGAAGTTTATAAAACTAATTGTAGCTACTAAGGTTTGACACTATTTTTGTAAATAAAGTATGTCTGCTACTAGAAAATATATCCTAAAATAAAAAAGAATCTTGTAAGTTGTCACTAAAAACTTTTCTCCTATGGGGTTTAATTATTTTATAATAGGCCAGGTGTGTTGACTCATTTTGGCCGTTCAATCAAGTCGATACACACGTTAATGGAAGCCAAACATTGCCTGTACACCTGACGCCGCGCGCTGGGCACCGCCTGCGTATAATGTATCGTAATTCGCTGCAAAAATCTGCAAAAACTCAAACAATCACGAAATACTACTTATTGGCATGAATATAATCAAATACTCAAATATGCTTACACCATTTTTTACAAGAGTCTTAGCCTCGGGGGGTATTGGAATCCACCAGACCAAAATTTTAAAAAGACTTGACGTCATAAAGGACAGCTGTTTAGATGAACTGAAATCATTCCCCTTAAAAATATCTAAGATTTTAGCTATTTTCCAAAGGGCCAACAATGCACCATCAGAGAAGAAGGACGGCACACTCCCTGGTGAGGGCGACACGTACCCACTAAAACCACCTCAGGCTATAATCCCCTTCGGTAAGAACTACTAAGGCATTACTTTCAAGTGGACTCGTATTTAAAGCTGAGAAAGGTACTAGTTCTATTTAACCAACTAAGGGAAGATCGTTAGTGTTTTTTGAACTTTTTATCTTGTGAACTTTCTCTAAAATGACGCAATGAGTGAGCTCTTCAGAGAACTCACAACGTATTATCGCTTTAAAAATATTAATAAACAGTAAAATGTCACCACTACAAATAGTATGCCAGTAATATGAACTAATGAAATAATTACAATCCGCACTTACACACACACACACACACACACACACACACACACACACACACACACACATATATATATATATCATTTTGTGTTCCGATTTTTTTCGTGTTTACGTTAACTAGGTCACACTATCTCTTCCTCTTTTATTCACACCCTCTTGATCTCATTAATCAACTTTCAGTTCGTCCCTTGGTTTATTCTATTGTCTTAATCAACTGCGATTTCCTATCAACTCTCCCTTCTTGCAGTATTTTTGTTATTTTTCCCTTCCGACGTATTTTTACTTTAAAAAATATCTCAAAACTAATCTCATGTCTCGATCTAGTATTTTGAACTTATATATGATACATTATTAACACATATCTAAGTCACTTATTGATGGACCATGAACATATACATCATGTTTTAAAAGCTACAGATATTGAGGCGCCTTGTTTTCTCATATAATACTTATGATTAAGAAAATAAATTAGTGTTTTATCTAGTTACTGAGTTTTAAAACAAGAGGACAAGAATCAACCAATTACAGTATCCCAATGGGTAAATAATAGTCTTCTCAAATTTGACATAGCATGTTGATCTTATAATTAGCTTGTTAAGGAAGTGAGAGTCTTATGACTGATTAGTGTTTCAGTGTCTCCTGTTTATTCCATACCGCACCATTTATTTCAACCACCCCCGTTTCTGACACTGGTTATTATCTCATTACGGTTTACACTTTTAAGAGCACACCTTAAAAGAATAATACAGTTTAATATTAGACGGAAGCGATCAGTGAAGATGAAGAGGCGATGGGAGTGTGCGTGAGGTTGGTAATATTTGGAGGTGATGAGCGATGATTGAGTGGTGATGAAAATATGTGGAGAAGGGTACATACTTTAGGGAATCACTAATCGTAGGTTTATATAATATACGGATGAAGAACGCGGTACTTGACACAGGTATCCCAAATCGGTAAAGGTCCGAGTGCAGTAGTCCCACAGTGGTAGTAGCAGCAACTGGCAGTGATAGCTGGTAAACAAACACAAAGTACTGTGTCTAAAGTAAATACTGTCACCTGGAATTACGAACCGTTGACCCAATAGTTAAGATTAGACCTAGGTACAATCCCGGGAGAGTTAATATAAAAGCGAGTGGGAGAAAAGGTTTTGAAATACGGCGCACTGCACGTCACCCGCGTAAATTTACGTTGTCGACGGGAGAGAAAATTTGGAAGGGAAGGGACGATACCACAATGTTCCTTACAGGAGTACCATAGTTTGTTCTGAAGTCAAGTCTTGCTAAAATATCTGAACAGTGTTACCGATATTGTTCTTGTATATATGGACTTTGTATGAGTGAGGCCTAAAAATAGCTTTCCAACAAAGAAGTATTCTACAGAGTTGGATAAGAGTATATAAAAACTCATCTAGAACAAGCTGTAGAATAGTTACTAAAGTTATAAATAATAAATACAATACTACACATAGTATTAGTGTACACGTGTATGAAACACGAGGTTAAATCTGTACAGTCCCTAATAATAGGCTGTTTCATTTAAGTATTCCATATTGCAACCTTCTCCGTTGTGAAATGTCCAAGTGTGAACATAAAATTTAGCCTTGTGGAGGCAAACACAAGTGGAACCAAGACTAAAATGTCACTTAAAACTTTATGCGCTATAAACATTTTCAATGTATTCGTGTTAATAATTCAATCACTAACCTATTATTTTTTTAAATGACCATGATTTTAAAAATGTTACACAGATTTTAATTACATTTATTGGCACTTCTCGTACTCTCTGAGTTATTGAGCTATATCCTACACCAGAAAAATTATCAGAATATAAAATCTAACTAGTTATAGATTATTAAAATTACAAGTATTTTCACTCTCTGTTAAAAATGATGAAAATACAAGAATTTTTAGTTTACTTAAATGCCTACAATTTGATACCAAAATGATCAATTTTGAGAGAGTAGTTTGAAAATAATCAAACAGTATTATTTTCATTGCTGGGTTTCTAGGGACAAACCACTGTCAAAGATTATTAGAAAATAAATTAAATAAACATGTTTTTACGAGCAGCAAATCGCTCTCATTGTATACTGTATTATAGAAAACAAAATCAAGACAAATGCCACTATGAAATAAGTTTAAACCAGTAAGGTCTAAAGGGTAGCATGACGACATAAGTCACCTGGTTGACCGCTTAACGGTTGTACGTCACTAGATTATACTCGTAGAAGCAGGGATGTCAGATTCACTGGACCGGTACGTTGTCCTGAGCTATAGCCTCCAGCTCCCAGGTCCTGATAAGGACAAAACTTCTACAACGATTATTTCTTGTTAAAAATGTCATAGGAATACTATCCTTTGGGAGAATACTATTTAAATGAACGTATAACCAAAAGGAATTATATTTTTATCTTACACGAATGAAAATTGTACTAAATAACCATTATGTTGATTTTAGTTTGGCTAGTTAGTTAGTGAAATAGCTACCTACCCATGTAAGTATTTTAAGACAAGTATAAATAAGAAATGAGTGATATATAATTGTGGCGAGATCTTGTAGCCTTAGGTTCGCATATTCCTTAGCAATAACTGATAACTAATAGCCCTAAAATCTAAGGCATGTCTTAGGACCTAAAGTGTTACGTGGAGTCTAAACCATAGACTTCAAATCACGAATTGGTCTAATTATGAGGATGGTCTTTGTGGATTAACGTAGTATTCGATAGTGCAGATGGTAATTCACACAACAGAACATTACACCCACAGATTGTTACACCCAATGTTTATGTTCTACACAAGATGATTGGTAGTTAGTTAGATAAAGTTTTTTGGGAACTTAAAAAAATGAGTCAAACTTCACACATTATGTTTCCAAAACTAAAGATTCTCTATAAAAATAGCTTTGATTAAAAAATTTTGTATAAAGTCTTAATTAAAAATCCTCACTAATTGGATAAAATAATTTATTTGTTTATAGAATAAACTATCCATTTTAGGTTACGGTTAGGAGCAGTCTTAATGGATTGATATTTTAAAAATAAAACTCGGTTAACCAATTGATTATTATGCTACCATAGGATCCAATTTCGTTAATTTACTACATTGATGATAATTTCCTCATAAAGTAATGTTCTTAGAGACATCTTAGGAAAGTCAAGATTTGATGAGATTGACAAAGTAGTTCTCAAGACGTATTAGTTAGGCAAAGTTTGATCCGCTTCAAAAAGTTCATATATCATCAAAATTCCGTTTAATCGTGACTGTTGTAGTTGTTTTCAAACTTACAAAATATATAAAATAGGAAATGTCTACATAAATATTTTTAAAACTACAAAATCCACACTCTACTGTGATTATTAGGAGTTATTGGTTTTCAATGGAATTTTAGGACAAAGAACAATTATTTGTAACTAGGAATAATTTAAATCTACATTTTCAAGCCTACCAAAAGTATATCGTTCTTAATAATTTGTTAAATACAATAGGAACAATAAGTAAACTATTATATGAATAGAAATCGAGAGCTAATAAAACATTTTGTTTCCTAAATTATTGTTTAATTAGTTAAGTTAGTATCCTTAGCTATATCTTCATTAAATTGGCTAATGTTCTCACGAACCCTAACCTTCTGTTTCTGCTTGTATTTTAAATATAATCTACAACTTATAAACGTGAACTGTGAGGATTTATTGTAGTATAAATATAATTTGAAAAACATACCTAAAAACTAAATCAGAGCGTCTTTATATACTATAACGTATATTAAAGGAAGGTGAAAGTATTTTAAAAATCCAACATTCTTTATTAGACTAACCTCGCGGATTAGCTCCCTCACAAGCGTAAAGTAGGAAAAATGTTCCTTGGAAATTTACCTTAGAACACTCTTACATAATTTACATTATAGAAGTAATATTCAACACTCTGCCGGCTTTATGATTATGCCATTAACCTTTGTGTAAGGAGATGGATTTAATAATTTTCATTAGCAAATGTACGAAAAGAGGAAATTGTATTTAAAATTATAATATTTTATTTTTCTCGTATTCATTTAAAGGATAATGTAGCATAGGATTGCCCAGAGAACTAATATTTTAGCATATAGATACATTTTCTACTTTGTGTGGTACGCGAAACCAAACGTTTTAGTTTGAATTGTATTCTATTTTGCAATTTGAATCGAAATCATTCCCACTCACTCAGATTATAATATTAACCTCCAAACATTTACATAAATATATAGAATGTACTGTGAACAAATTATTTTTGTTGGTGGTACCTACAACCGTTTTAACGTACCATCATACAACATAGACGTTCTAGGTAAGGTAGACCTTCTTTTTTTGAAATTCATTGTTAGTGATGGTGGGTTTATGTCATTTAGATTTTTACTACAGACATTTTCCATCACGAAAAGCAAAACAAAGTTTCATTGCGTTTCGTGGTCTAAGATATAATCCCGTCCTCAGTCGAGCTTAAAAAACATAACAAGATTATTACATAATCCGGACTCATAAAGCTAAAAACAAAAATCTTCGAAGCATTTAAAAAATTGGAAGAGGCCTTCTTGAGCCCTTTTTCTTTTTATGATGTAAATTTTCCGCAGTAAAAAAATTAAATAACATAAGGTAGTGTTAACCTTAAACACCACTTAATAACAAAAAGCTAATTACGTATTATATAACATGACAGCTATTTAATGCTATAACAGGCAATGCAGGCAATAGGCAGACAACTTTCAAAGTTTAGTTTTAAATATTTATAAGATCTAGTTGTGTTTTAATGAGTATTTCATTGTAAATTCAAACCTCCCCTGCAAATATTTGGATATGAAAATGATAAAAAGTAGGATGTTAGGCAAGCAAACACATCTCTGTTGAGAGCAGTGAATACAATAGAGCCGTAACTGGAGTGGGATCTTCACTAGGTCTGCAAAGTAACACTCTCTTGTGAGCTGTGAAGGAATAATAAACTACCAAGGAAGGTCTGAATCGAATCGAAATTTAAAATGTTTCATGCCGTTCGTCACAAAAATAGGACAATTAACCTTTTCATATAGGCTAACACACGTATGCTACATAAAATAAAATGAAAGCAGTATATAGACAATGCTTGAATATAGTACTTACTTTTTAAGTGTGTATTTTTTAGTTTTATAGGGTGGTTGGCAATTAATAATGCATTTATCTTTTAATTTTTTGTGTAAGGCCGAAATTTCATAGTAAACTACGTTTGCATATGATAAGGCTTTGGGATTATTATATGTCACTGTATCAAGAAGCGTCGAATTATAAACTATTTAAGGGAGGACGAGAATTATTTAAAAATATTATTATTCTGTATTCTAATATAAAATTGTTAACAAAAAGTTTTTGAAATTTCTATACTTACCAGTTTTGATTCATAACCCTAAATATCATAGAATTTCTTTAAATCTATACTTACAATCGGATTCCCAAACTAATTTATGCTTACTTTCTTATTTGATCTCTACAGAGAAAAAGTTTTCCTCCAAAAGGTTTACTATCTTATAAGTGAACAAATTTAAGTAATAAAACAGTAGAAAATCTAGTCTAGAATAAGAAATTTAGAAAATTTTATTCTCCAGTGTCAACTTCAAGCTCCCCTAATCATATCCATATCAATTTTTATTGTCAAAAGTATAAAACAAAATTTACAGCAGTTTAGTATTATTAATAGTTTTTAGATTAACAATCTGATGATAAATTTATTAAGTAAAAAATGTATGTTTATACGTTACACTACATCATAGAAAAGCCTTTCAAAATACGTATATAATTACTTATCATCTGAATATGTTTCTTCTCAGAACTATTTTTAATTTTTTATGTGTGATAAATACAATTCAATACAAGTGTAAGATAATCACCATTAGCCTTTGTTGCACACAGTCCCATAATTTACAACCACGCAAGTTTAATTTCAGTGACAAAGAAACGTAATCAACTGCCATCAGACGGAGTTTATTAACCAAGTAATGGAGGTACGTTATCCCTAATGCGGTCGTTCGAAGACAGGCTGAGTCTCATATCTAATATGAACCCTACCTTAAGACTGTTTCTAATCTCTTCTAATTAATTAATGTGCCTTATACCGAGCGTCCAAAATTGATTTATCACGTGTTAGTTGCTTATATTTAATCGATTTTCACGCCTACACTATTCAAGGACACATGTGTTGAAAGGGCGATCCCTTACGTGTCTTAGTCTTGTATTTAACACTCTCTGTGGCCACGTATACGATTTTATATGTGTTTAAAATCTGTTTAAGTTAAAGGAAATTATGTTTTAGAGACATTTCAGAAGGAATTCTGGTCCTACACAACAGAGCATCCTTTGTTGGTATCGCCAATTTAAAATCCACAGAAATGCAAAAGGTGCAATGCAGTGGCTTCAATCCGCCAGCAGATGCTGGCTAACGTTTTGGCTAGTCTGCAGCTTTGCTTGGAAACCTGTTTTGCGATCAATCGGTGGCACATTGAATTAGATTGGATTAGATTTGATTATTGAAATGGCGACCATACATCAAGGTTGGTATTTTAAGCCAATTATGATGATGATTGAGTGTAAGATGATTGTGGCGCGATCTTCTTGTCTTGTTACTGACTAAGGCTGGCACGTTCCTTAGACAGGACTGAAAATTAATTGCCTTTGACCGGAAAATTAATAGCCCAACAGCCGATGGTAACTAAGGGACCTACAGTTTAATGTGGAATCCGAACCACGGCCTCTGAACTACGAATTGGTCTAATTATGAGGATGGTCTTTGCGGATTAACGTAGTATTCAATAGTGCGGACATTCGACCATCGCTCACAACTATCCACAATTCGTGGCCTCCAAGATGCTGGATTACAGTATGACGCAACCGTCCCAGTAGATTTCAAAAATAACCTTTAAGACTTTTTCTTTTCATTGGTATAGTTCATAACAGTATTTTTTTAAACCAAAACCTCAATAAAATGTTTTTCAACCTGATGAATTTATTATTGACATCGGATATTTCTAGCTTCCTATTTTTTTAATTTGAAAAACTGTAGGTTATACCGGGTTAAAAGTATACATTTTTATAAATCAATAAAAATGATACGAACCAATTTAAACCTGTAACTTTGGGATGAATGGAAGCTAAATGGATACTAGAGTGAAACATCGGTTCAGGATGCGTCTGTTTATGATTGGCTCAAGAAATTGAAAAATACAGGTTGTTCGTGTAAATCAAAAAGTTCATCGCTTGTGGAAAACGTAGTGATTGGTGTGAAAGTTCGAAAGTCTGGAATTCAACTATAGATCTGATGTCAGCCTTGTGATCAAAATAACATAAAACATTTTTAGCCTACTACAATAAACTTGAAAAAAATATTTCTCTAGGGTAAGTTTTTCTGTTGATTGTGGTTTATTGATTTCATTAAAAAGTGTATATTTATTTTAGAATAACTCTGTATAGTAAATATAGTTTTCATTCTCTATTAAACACCAACTGAAAAACATATTTCCACTCCACAACTACTTAGCATTCAGAAGCAGCAGAAATTTAACTTAAAGGTTAAGTTGAAAAGCGATTCTAGAAATCACAGAAATTTGAAGCAATGATGACAGAAAAAGAGTATTTGAACACACTGACCGTGTGGTTAGAGGATAGCAAGAATCGGGTCAATGAAAACACTTTAAAAATTGACTTCATGTACTTAAAATTGCCGATTTAAAATGATTTAATATACTGCCGAAGGAAGCCGATCTCGTGAAAAGTAATTACAGATATTGGGGACAAAGTCATGGTAATTGAAAAGAATATACAAAGAAAATGCCGTGATGAAAGAGTAAGGAACTACGTGATAACGTGGTACAAATATTTTTTCTGTCCTGAGTTTCTTAATCTTAAATGAAATAAATGTTAGTTTAGTTTTTCATTTTTTTTAATTAGGACTTTTTGTTTTGTCAAAGTTAAGCACTGGTCATTTCAGATATACATTTTGCACGCAAGTGGTAAGCCGGTAGTCCAGGACCCTTTGTTGTAAAACAAAACCTATTCAACTACTCGTACAACTTTCCTCACTTCTATTTATACACCAGCACAGCAAATGTTCTTTTTACTCTAATTTTTCACTGATTGTTAATTTAAAAACAACAAGTCTAAAGTAATACTTTAAACTAACATAGATTTTTAAAGCAGTTTTCCACATTTATACAGGTTATGTTTCCGTATTTCATTGTGAAATAAATAAGTAGCCTTTTTATTGGAAATAAATACAAACTACTGAAACGGAATAAGGTTAAGTTTACAATGGAAATAAATGAAGAAGCGACACGGAGTAAATGTAATTAGCAGCGAGGAGTATTAAACAGCTTTATGGCTTCCAACAACAGTCTCGGTTCTTGCTTGTATGTGTCTATTTCATAGTTAATTAGTAATGTTTCATATATTTATTTGTTCTTACCTCAACTGAATTACCATTAAAAAATCCAAATTTAAAACTATTCTACAAAATATAAAGTCGTGCAATAACCGACAACTCATTTGTTTTAATAAAAAATTATAACGGTTTTATTTATTGAAACAAAATAACAGTACGAGCCGTATGATACAATATAACTTAAACTTTATAACAATTGAGTAATATACATCGAACTTAAGGAAAACAAATCTAAATTCCATATCGAAATATGCGTAATATGTGTAAAATTACAAATAGAAGTGTAGGAAGCACCAGTAAACAAAAATGGACATAGAAATTAAATTACATTGGTATCAAGAACAATAGTTATCAAGAATATCACTTATGATATGAACGGTATGAAATATAATTATGGTTAAGAGAATACGGATTGAAAATAAATTCTCATTAGTCGCTATAAAATGAGAGCGTAATCGGCAAGATATTTGGATTAAAGGACATTAAAACATGCTCTTGCCATTTATGAGATTCGGAAAAATAAGTCTTGGTATGTTGATTTGAAATATTCCCATTTTTTGTAATGGTTTTTCAGTCTGCTGTAACCTAGGCAAAACAAGAAGTAAATAAGATACCACTTTATAATCAGGTCCAATTTAAAGGTTTTAATTTTCTTTACAAGAATTTCTCTAAACCCAAAAAATTACGTGCGACATAAACAGGTTTTTAGATGTCAATTTAAAACATACACATGTGTAAAAAGTATAGCTGTTGAAGGTGGCAGAGTATTAAAAAATCAAATAATCAACATCAGCTTTACTTACTTCATCAACTTACACATAACAAAAACCTAAGGCCATAAAAGACATAATGATCTGGCCTTCGATAACTGAGAAAAAGACAACGATGCCACAATAATAGAAATCAATGATGCTCGTTTGGCATAGAGGTGTTGTTGGTCTTATTCAACAGAGTATAGACTATTTGAAATTAATTCTCATAAAGGTTCTAGGTTCTTTATTCTTGTGTATTATACGTTGATGGTAATAAAAAATGTTCAGAAACAAGATGGGGAATTAATTTTATATGTTACTTCTATTTTTAGATCAAAAATTTCTGAATGCAATAAATTTACTAAACTGAAATTCACTAAACGGGGTGATATATTCCATTCACAGTAAATGATAAAAACGAGGCTACTACACAAAAATTGTAAGTGCCCAGGACAACGACGTAAACATTAAGTATGAAAATAAATATAAATTTGATAAAACAAATAAAGATGCCTGTGGCAAGTTTGGTAATGTTATTCGGATACTTGTAATGGAATATGCAGATTGCAATTGCGCCAGATAGCGGTGCCAGCGCCAATGATAATTGTTGCAATTATACCATCATCCGATGCCGCGCTATTTGCGCCATTATTAGACCATAATTGGTCAAACAATTGAATTCACAGTCTATTACAAATTTACATCAGTTACCATAATGAACCACAGCTCTCGGTAAACAATTATTGTCCTATATTTTCTATTCAATTTAGATATCACACGAACAAGGATATTTCGCAATGAATTACCCTATTTGTTTACTCAAGGTTGTTTATGAGCCAATTAATATGATATAGAAAACAGTATAAAGTTTGCTACCATTTTCTTTCAATTTCTATATTGAAAACATTTTCTTGTGTATTCTCTTTTTCTGTGAATATTTTTATTAACAGAGATATATTTAGATGTATCTAAGTGGCAATAGAATAAGTTGATTCGATTTATCAACTTATCATCTAAAACGTACGAAAAACTACAATGAGTGTTGTGATGATCTATTATGAATAATGTGGATCCTCAAATATAAGTATGTTTCTGAGATCGATATATTGCTACATATTTGGATCAATAAGAATTAAAAGCCTGTGAGGTAATTATAAAAAAGAAAAAAAAATCCTGAACAAAAAATATGTAGAAAGGTATTTTGAATAAATTAATAACAATTAATAAAGGATTTTTTTGCTATGCAAAGAATCTAGGATTTGCATAAAAGAGAGGATCGTTTTTCTTCTTACTCGGAAATTCTTTGTCTAAGAATGACATGAATATTTGGTGAGGTGTTTGATACAATCACACCTTTTCCGACCATGTTTGTGCTTTCGCATGTACGTATATGTTGGTAAAATGTTCAAGAAAAAGCTTAGAGCTTTAAACAGTTGAAACACATTCTACCTTAATACGTAAATTTTGAGATCATCCCACCAATATATTTCTATTGATTCCATTAACCATGCACTGTGTTTAATTCAATTATTTCTTGTCCATGATAGGATTGATTTCCTCAGAGACTCCAAATAGAGCAATACTATTTGTTTCAAATCATAAAAAGTAATTTTGTCACAAAGCTATATTAGTATTAAATATTCAAATGCTCTGGCACCTTTCACGTGGGAAAACAGCTACATCTTTTTTAATATATACACATGTGTATATTTTTTATTGATTTTTTATGAGCGTGTTTATGTCATGTTTTTGGGTTTAACATAATTAAAAACTTTGAAGAACGATTCACTATAAACTCTTATCTAATTTACTTCTTGCATCACCCCAGTTACAATACAGCTAACCATGAAAGCTTCACTGAGTGTGTGTGTGTGTGTGTGTGTGTGGGGGGACTCAATAACTCTTGAGAGCTAAAAATACGGTTTAATGATAAAGTATTTATTTTCCTTTAAATTTCAAGGTACAAACAATACGTAATTTGTTTTTACAATTGCCGAAAATGATTGATTATTGTCTTTAGTGCACTTGTACGTTAGTATGTTTAAAAGGTAAAGGGAAAATATTGTCAGGATGTAATTTGATGATTTTATTATAAAATTATTTTACTTACATAAACTTTTACAGTTCTACTTTTACGAGTACGATTCTAGATGCTCTAGGCAATATTCTTCTTAATCATCTTCAGGTTTTTTGTCAATGTTGATTGTTTATGCAAAACAATTTTATGAAATTTATTTTCATCGATTTATCGTTGTAAAATTTAGTACTATTTTTTTATATTGCAAAAATTACCCATAGGAGAATGTATAAAATTTTCAATTGTGCCTTTTTGTACAGTTAATGGATATTTATAAAATTTTCATTGACAAACACTTGAAATTTTAACTTGTTTTATTACCTGCCTTGTAATTGAAGAGTTGAAGCTATTATCTCTAATGCAATTCAAAAGATGACAAAACCATGGTAAAATGTATGAGAGATACTACCCCTTTCAGCGCTACAAGATGTAATAAAATAAATTTGTATTTGATAACTACTTTGGGTAGGTACTATTTGTAACGAAATCTGATAATTTAATTTATCAGATTGAAAATAAAGCTCTGTACCCTACAAAATTTACTTTAATATTGGCCCAATTTTTATCTGAAGGATATGTAAAAATATTTTTTTACGATTTTAGACTTGACTTGCACTCTAAAACTGTACGCTTCTGCATGACGTGCCACGTTTTGATCTTCTATTACAGTTAGCGGCTTAAAAGCTATTAGAGAGCCAGTTGTGTGAGTGAGTGAGTGAGTGAGAGTGGCTGATGCGAAACCCATGTAAGGCCTATGTAAACTGATGTGCGGAAGGATTTGATTACCCTTCTAGTTTGAATACTCATACGCAAGTGCGTGTTCCTATCTGCCATGAATACATTCATTCACAATTCATAGTCGTTGTTCTATGTTGCTCTAATTTCCTTAAGTTAGGTTAAAATTTGTCAAATACGTCTAATTAAATCATCAAAAACGTGCGCCTATTATTACTTTTAGCAAATGAGTACATTTAATTAATTTTGTGATTACCATCCTCTTTATCAAGAACTATCTGGCACAATTTGGAATCGTTTGATACATTCTTTTGACAAAGTCAGTTGTGAAATTTTCACTATATGAAAAGCTATTGAAGATTGGTGAGATTTTAACCTAGGATCTTGGATACTAGATACTAGCGTGCACTCTAGTAGTAATTATGTATTTACAAAAATACAGCACACATTAGACAGTCAGTTGGTTTACTGTATATAAACGATTGGGGCAACATTATATATCAGTATATGCCTGGATAACCGTTATATTTGAAGAATGTTTGGTTATCGTACCAAACCAACCGTAACAGACATAATTGCCAATAATAATATATAGTAAATAGACCGGAATAATTTTTATTACCAACCTAAATATATAATATATTTTTATCATTCACTGGGAATTCTTAGCATAATGCATGTGCCTTTACACTGGAAATCTTAAAATGACTTTTTTAATTATTTAATCTTTTTAGTATAAAGTTAACTATGGTTTGTTGGCTTTGATACCAAATTTGATACCAAATTTTACTGTCTCCAATTTATTTTATTACAAAAGGTCTATTAAGATAATAACAAAGAACCTAAAGAATTTAAATGCCTTTATCATAAATTCACTGAAGATTAAAACTAAAACCAAACACTAAAATCCAAAAATCAAATGATCCTTTTATACAAAACAATAAAACAAAATATTGTATATCTTTTCACTGAAAATAATGTAATAACTATGTTAATAGTTTTAATTAAAGAAAACTTCAATATTATACGAAACAGCAATACAAAGTTCTTAACTATAATAAGCAAATCAGTTCATAAACCTAAATAATGTTTATCAATTACTTGTATTTGTCATTGATAGTTGGTATAAATCTAACAGACATCACAAGACTTTTGATCGTGTGTTCTTAAGTAGTTAATGAATTATAATATTAATAACCTTAATAACCCTACGTAATAACCTTTTTAATATATAATCTTACAATTTATTAAACTGCCACTTGCGACTACCTGATATTTATAATGGACTAGAGAAGAGCTGTTATAAGGATTTATTTGTGAAAACACATCTTTGAAGGTGCAATTTTGTAGAGCGTTTCACAATCTCAGTGCAAGTTGATGGGTTGAATACGGCACTCCGCGTCTCGTCACCAGCCTTGCTTTTAGAAATTGGAAAACTTTTGATAGTAACCACTTTCATAATTATTATGTATTATTAATGGGCATTAAATATCCAAAAAGTGCAATCCCCTACTAAACCCTACTAAAATTAATGTAGAATTAAAAAAAACTTCTGGACATGTTTAATATGTTACTGGTTTTGTGAATATATATATGAAGTGTTGAATATATTTAACAGCTAATAAAAAATCCAGCTTTAAATAGACATGACGGTTTTGATTGAATGTTACAAATTGGCAGTTATTTGTAGGTTAAGAAAAGTACTCTAAGAAGAGCAGTTTATATCCAAGTAAGACTTGAAGATTACGTATTTTCAATTATGTCCTTCTTGGACCATGCATTCTTCCAATCCTGTGTCAAATTTTTTGAACATTTTCTCTAGCATTGTGGGAGACAAGTATTGATTTTTGTTGTATTAAAGACACCCAATGTGCGCGAACCCTCACTTTAAAAATTAAAAAAAAACAATTCTGGACAGCATGGCAGTAAGTCACGAATTTTCCATGAAACTTACTTCTTAAGCATCGCCTCATTGTTGTATGGGCATTATGCCCGTCCTGTTGAATCCAAAATCTGTTGCGGACTAAGCGAAATCTGCGAAGTTTAACTTCAAGAAACTTTTCAACATCGACAGATTACATTGTGAATCCACAGTAAATGTAAGTAGAGGGCATACACAGCTTCTCATACCCTCTCATATTCTGCAGCTACCAATTTTAACGTGCTACGTCTTCCATTTCAATGTTGAACCAGTACCTCTTCCTCACCCTTCAACACGATGGTGTTTAGAGCAAGAACTTTTGGACCCTCATTAAGTCAATGGCGGTACTGCTGGACAGCAACATGGAAACCATGACTAAAAAACGATTTGACAACAAACATACGATGCTTTATTACTTTTAATAGTGTCCAAACGTCGGCTTTTGAGCACCGCTATCCCACCCGCCTCGCACCACCAACATCCTTGATAACACGGAAGTGAAAACCGTAGCCAATAGCCAATAGACAAATAATCTTTATCTACATGTTTATCAAGAACAGTGTTCGGGTTAAAACATTTTGCATTATTTAGTCATCAAAAATTTATTGATGGTATTATTCCAAGGTGTAGAATAGATGATCTCTTCATTTGTGCAGGTTCATTCCTATGTGCGAAGATTTATTTTGAAACAGAGTTAAGTGTCAAAATATTTACCACCCTTTGTATTGTTAATTTGAAAATTACAACGATTACACGTGGTGGATTTCTGTGAATAACCAGTTAATGAACACTCCCCATCAACAAATGATTATTAGTACTATTAATATGAGAGGATTACTAATTTCGTAATAATTGGCCACACAACAAATACTACAGTCGGTCATAAATAGCACCGCTTAGGTTTAATCTTCGATTATCCGTTATGTTCAAATCCAATACTAATGATGCTCGTCGACTAACCAGTAGAGTTGAATGTTACTTCTCTAAGCCGATTATAACTAAGTTATCAACTCTGTGTATTGCCTCGGAAATGTATTCTGCATCGTGGTTATACTGTAGAACGATTAAACACTAAATGTTTATCCCTTTCATTAGTCCTAATTAGTAATAAAATTATCTGTAATAAAAATTTTAATTATTTAAAAGAAAACCACAAATAAATAGCATCACTTACCAGTCACAAACTTCCACCCTAACTTGTTACAGTCGCCATGAGAATCCTCCAAAAGTGATTTTTAAGAATAATGTAAATAAGCTGATTCTAATTGAAGCTTTATAAAAGTTCCATTGCATTATCTAGAATATAGAATTTAACTAATATACAACTACCATTGGACAATGTACTGCATTTACGACTTGATGAGAATTTAAATTTTTCATAAAAAATACTGATTGTAGAAGACACCTATGCTAGTTTCTGGCATTTATTGCGTACAAAATTTTTAATTTGAAAGTGCTAAATTCTTCTTTTTCTTCGAGTACTTTTCATTGCTGACCATTATATTGATGCCAAGTATTGTATATTGTATCTCAATAGATTAGACTAGATTACTGAATGGAGACCATACCACCAGGTAGGTAATTTTGGCCAAGTATGAATGAGAAAAGAGTGTAGGATGATTTATACGCGATATTGTAGTATTGCTACTGACTAAGGCTGACATGTTCCTTAAACAGAACTGTTAATTAATAGCCCAACAGTCAATGGAATATTTAAAGGACCTACAGTTTAATGTGGATTCCGAACCTCTACCTCTGAAATACGAACTGGTTTAGTTATGAGGATGGTCTTTGCGGATTAATGTAGTATTCAGTAGTGCGGACGTCAATCAACACAAGAGAATACTACATCCACTGACCATAGCACACATCTATTCACAATTATTGAGCCCAAAATAGCTGGATTAAAGGACGATGCCACCGTCCCAGTTTTAATATAATAGACGGTATTAGTAGACTGATGAAAGACTTTTCCCTTAAATGAATTAAATATAAAAAACAAAATTTAATAAAACTACATATACATTGTTGTATTTTGTTGTGTCATTTATTTAAAGATAAATAAATACATATGTGTGCTTTATGAAAATGAACTGCCACAGGTATTGGAAAAAGTGTCTCATGTATATCATGTGTATCATGTAAAGGGAGTGTTTTCAACTCCCTAAACAGCTGTACTTATAAACATATGACATCACTGTTTAAAATTTTGGTCTCACAAGTTGCTATCACCCCTACACCCAGCCAGTCAAAAATGTAATATCTATACATTAATATGTACATTAAGCGTGTGCACTTGAAGTACACTTGAAAATGGGAACATTGTTCCCGAAACTACTTGTGTAAAAATAACATTGGATTGAAGACTGCAGGTAAACTTTAATATAGTCATTCCAGAAGGCAAAATGTTCAAAAATGTAAGTTCAATTTAATTTACACCCGTTCCTATCCACAAAACCAATTGATAACAATTTTATATGAGGTATACAACCACCACACACCAACACAAAAATTCAAAACTCATTTCACTCATTCAAAACAAACACCTCATTCAGTAAGGTGTGTTAAAAATACTACCTTATACTGTGTAGGGTCAAGACTATTATTCTGTATCCTTAAAAGGAAATAACATTATATGTTTATTAATTAGCTAATAGTAATTTGTATTTATCTGAATGTTTTGTGGTAATTTAATGTGTTTAGGATTTATTACAACAACTACACGAAGTTTTTAGTTATCATAGCAGAAATAATAGTAATAATAGTAGTAGAAAATGTTTCATGAAAAGAAAATTGAGACGACGCAATGGCGACGGTGTGAAAAGGGCGATTCCGGACATCCTGAGAGCCCAACAATGAGACGTCCCAGCCGCCACTCCATTGTGTTTGGACGACTTCAAAGTTTTGATAGAAATAAAAACGTGTCGGAAATATCAAGTGCCGGTGTAAAGTACCTTGTAAAATTCATCCCAAATAATATTGGAATACTGAAAGGAAATTTATAAAACCTTCTTTTAAATATTACGTATCGTTTATGTTTGTAAGTTAATTGTTAGTGATGGAGGAATTATGTTATTTAAATTTTTATTACGGATATTTTAAATCACGATTTTAAAGTAAAACAAAGTTTCACGACGTTTCGGAATCGGGAATCTGATCCCGTCCGTTCTCAGACGAGCTAGTACCTATAACATACAATTACTACATAATCCGGCGTAAAGCTAAAAACAAAAAGTTTAATGCTGACAAAAAACTTGCAAACAAACAAACCAATAAAAAATACGCACATAAGAAACATAACACGAAGAATCAAAGAAAACTGAATAAAACAATATATTTTTGAAATCACGAAATCATGCGACGATTATAATGATAAAATAATGAAATCGTGATGAAAAATGTCCGCAATAAAAATTTAAATAACAGTAACTATCTAAGCCCAGATCAGCACGCCGCAATGCAAGATTCATCAGTACCTCGTCAGTGTTAATTTTTACTGGAATACATAAATAATTGGCTATATTATTTTATGCGGATGTACTACATAGTAATTAAAATAAAATTAAAAATCTTTGTCTACGATCAATTTAGGTATTGATTTAAATAGTAAAATAAGAAATATTTTCTAACGTTTAGGTACCATTTATAGATATTTAGTAGTTTTATGGGTGTTTTGAGTACCGTTTACATAATATTGGATTAAATCCAAGCACCAAGATGCCTACTTGTATTTCAATAGTAGTAAATTTGATTGTAGACTCCTTACTTTAACTTTGTGATGCTATATTGTATATATAAATGAACGGTATTTGTAAACAGAAACATCATTTCTTCCTCTAAAATCTACTTACTCTTATTATGGTTAATTATTTATATTATCTATATTACTTAATTATCCTTTCCTAAAGATTACCCTGTAAAGGAAAATATTAAGATAACAATTAACTACATTTTATAGTATAATTATCATGCTTTTAAGCTTATATCAGCATAAAAATATACAATTTCAAAAATTGTTTTTGAATTATATTCTCACAAACCCTTAATAAGTTCATAAGTATTAGAAGAGAAGTTTATCCCTCATCAGGAAATATCCAATATTTTTGTATGTGTTTTATTGGATTATGTAACTTTAAGCTGCAGTTACATGGAATAAGTAAAGACAAGAGATTTTGTGATTTTTCAAATTATTCCCTCCAAAATAAAAATCTTTTCCTCCGAATCATTTACATAATTTGAGGTACTGATTAATTCAAAACAATGCAATGTGCCTCATGTTATTTTACTACGGAGAAAAAGAATAGTCATACTAAAACTGACGTGATTTGTAATAGGTGGAAAGTTTTATCGTGATTGTTTCACTTGACATGGCGAAGGTAACTAAGAAAAGATGCATTGCGCTTCCGGGACTAATAAACAGGAACCACTCAAGTGAGCCTGGCAACTTCAAATCATAAATAACGCCCAAAACTCTTTGTTTTGTTTCTTTGTATCTTTCATACTCTGCCTAACATCATCCAAGAGATAGCAACGCCTAAATTGTGAACTGCACTTGATTTATATGGTTGTTGAAGGTGGAAATTAGTTTTCAAAATAAGATTTATTATATCATAATACTTTCACAGATAGTAAATTATTTTAGGTAAAATTGTACTTTCAAATCATGAGATGAAGAAAATATGAAAACGTAAATGCTAATAGTAAAAGTTAGTTACATACAAAACTTTCCTAAACTTAATATTTTCAGTTTAGTTATTTATATTTACCTTTATAATATATTTAAAATTATTTTTATCGTAAAAATAGATTATCACCAAGGGTTATTACAGTAAATGTTATTAATATTCAATAATGAAAAAGAGAATTACCAATAATATAAATAAATAAATATACCATGTAAACGTATTATTTTAGAACTTAAAGGGCGTCGGACCCTTTATTTTTTCAATTTTCAGCTTCTTATCTTATTTTATAAATACATATTTAGGTTTAATTTAAGACCTTATTTATTAAATTATGATCACTAGAAAAAGTCTTATAGCTTTTTTTTGTATAGTGCTGCATCGATTGATTTTTCACTTTTTACCTCAAACGTCCAACTAAACTTTGCAGGACTTGTTATACATAAAGCAGATATAGGCCTAAATCTGAGCATTTTTTGTGCTTTTGGCAGTACAGTAGCTGTTTCTTGTCTGTGTCATACTTCTTGCCAGTTTCTGATTTGAAATTTGTTTATGGCGTAAAAAAGTAGCCGTTACTACATTTTACCAAGAAAACGATGAGAAAGGATCCATAAATTTCTAAAACTATTTAACTTATCTCCACACATGTTTAATAGTACTGCTTGATATGCTTTTTAGAGTAGTAAAGTTTAATTGTAGTCATCTATCTCAGAGAGTATCTTAGTTTTCGTGAATGTACGTTTATATTCTAATGTGCTGAATCTACTGATTCATTTAGTGTATTTCTAGGGTAATACAAATTATATTTAGGAGATTAGTCTAAAATTAGAACCAAATTGAGAAATAAATTCACACGCAACAACACAATAATGTGCAAGAAAACACCATTGATAATCCCTTTCGTCTTGAAGTGTTATTGTTTTCCGAGAGGGATAGTCACGGATAAGGCACCATAGTCTTAGTAGGACTCAAATTTTGTGTTTGTATTTCTATCTTCGTGCCTCCAAAGATTTACTTAATAATTATAAATGTGTGGAAGTGTTGCTAAAATGATACTTAAACAAACTATATAAATGTTAGGTTGGTTACTTAAAGGTTTTAAGTGTTTAGAGTATAGTTTAATGCAGTGGACTTCCCCTTCTATTTAGTTTCCGTACCCCCAATTTGTCTTTGATCACCAATCATACCTCCTTATAATTACACCTCCAGCTGATGATTGGTCGTACCTCCGTCAGGAGAAGTACGCCATTTTTATCTGCAATCACCAATCAGGGGATCGTGATGAGTTTTGACGTTACTTTCCTACTAGTTTACTAGGAATTGAAACTTTTTTATTGATCCGTTCCTATGCATGGATGGGTGCTCTGTTTCTGTACCTGGCCTTTGTGTAGCAACGCGTCCTTATGGACTATTCTTTACGAGCTAATAATGAATTGAAAAAATAACTCTCATTGTGTTTCTTGTACGGTATTCAATTATCAAAATTATAATAAAAAATTCATTTGATTTGTAATGTAAGTCTGTTAATACAGTCAAGTAGATTGGTTCAAGCTTGCACAAAAGAAACAATATTGTAAACGCTAACTGAATATTCCGATTGAATATTCTGTGGGTTCTCAGAGTCCAAGCAGACTGGATCCTTTGATCAACCGAGCTTATAGTAGTATATAAATAGGATTGCAGAGCCATGTGTTTCTTCTTTTACTGTTGAGACCATGATGAAATATATGTTTAAAGTCAGTAATTCTTCTAAGAGCACCAACTTTTGGGTAAGTCTAAATTATAATTTCATCATGGTATTCTTAATGTCATTCCAAAGAGCATTCTTTTAAATACTGAAATTATAAATAATTAATTGATTTGGTATTTATTAAGGTCTTATTAATGTGATATGAAAAAGAAGAAATTAAAAGTCTTAATTAGCATTATAACATAAAGACAAGACGTTTTAATTAAATACATAAGAAGCCCACAACTTGCTTTTCAATAAAAAGTATATTATTTTACTCTATGCGTTTAATTCAAATACAGTAGTACATTTTCATATCATTTTTTTGGTAAAGCTCTACGTTTTTACAATATTACAACATTGCGCAGTCAAATGAAGAACTTAATGCCTCCCTCAATTTTTAACCACCAGAAATATTTTAATTTAGACTAAAAGAAGAAATGTTAAGGAAATAAACATTTTAAAGACATTAGCCAGCTCTGATTTACTACACACACACACACACACACACACACACACACACACACACACACACACACACACACACACAACAGGTGGACATTTTAGTTTACTAAGGGAGAAAAAGTTGAGCAAATATTGGAATCCTTTCAACCGAACGAAACAGGCAAATGAGACGATGATACTATTTCGGCAATTTAGAAAATTATTTATCCCCCATAATAATCTTATAGTTGAACGCACTAGATTTCTTAAATGCAACAAGAGCCATCCCAATCCCTTGAAGACTTCCTAAAGGGATTCCTTGATCTTATTGAAAATTTTGAATTAGGGCAGATTGAGGATCAGATTATATTAATCGTAATTGTATTAGGTATGCATGATAAAATATATTTTAAACCCCATGTACTTTTAAAATAAAGCTTATGCTTAACCACTGCTAGAAAAGGATGAAATTGAAAGTCATATTGTTACAGTGATGCTTTATAAGAGCAACAATAAGAACAAAGTACTCTGAATGGTGAGATTCGAACAATGGTCCGCGTTGATTTTCCCGTGACAACGAAATCAAAGACATTGTTCCATTTACGTCGTTGGATGGCTTTGATTTTAGAAACGCTATTATGGAACTAACTCATTCTATTATATACGAACAGATTCTATTTTTATGGTCCTTTAAATAGGAATGAAATATGAGATAGAGTTTAGGTTAAACAGCCTTACTATGGGAGGGGGATTAATGCATAATAAAGTTTCAATGTCATGAACAAGTGGTTTAACCAAAAAACACGTTTTTACCATCAAAAACTACGAAGTCAAATGATGACCAGGTCTCTTAATTTACTAGACTGTATATATATACTTTAATTAACTGAACATTATAAACGAGTAACCATATAAAATATAAAAAGGGTAATTAAATCCAGTAATGTTTATTATATGTTTAGTTTTATCATTAATCTTAATAAAAATATTGATGAGATCTCAATTCAAAGATTTATTTTGGCACCTTCACAGGTGTTTTTTCTCAAAATCTTACAAAGTTAACACCTGAATGCATGCCCTTAAAAAACTCAAATGTTTAAACATAAACTTCTAAATGGTAATAGAGGTGAATTTAACCGTAAAATACTGTTTAGTTTTATATATACTGTAACCGTTTTTCTCTATTGGTTCATAAAACAGTATTGTGGCTATTTTAAACATAAATTGACTTTATTGAATACTTATCTAATTTTACTTAATAAAGGTTCTAGTTCTGTTTAATAATTATAGTTGTCTTAAAAACCGTTTAAAGAACCAAGAAAAACTATTGCAAACTTATATTCAATGATTTGTTATCACGAAGAAAATTAATTATTGTCGTTTAACTATTACTTTATTATTACGATGTCGTGAAAATGTTCTTGAATGCTCCACAGAGACATTAGGAACAGTCGAGGTTCAGCGTGTGAAGTGCCTGGAACGTGCGAGAGGCGCCGGCGTAGGCCTACCGCACTACGCCACAACAAAGCTTCTCATAGATTCTGAAAACATCCTGTCTTCCAGCCACACATATAAATACAGCGCATCTACGCGTAGTCAGTCGGCTGTATACTGTATTACATGACACACGAGTGCAGTATCAGCAGTATTAAGGTGGTCGAAAAGTAACTAAGACTATGAATTACAAACTGTGAAAGTGTTAAATGTCGAAGACTAAATAAATTAGATTATTAGCTGTAAGCAGTAAATTCTGTAACTCATGTTAATTTAGGAATTAAAAAGCATTTGATAAATAGCTTATTATATTATTACTTATATTGGAACTGTATAAATCGATGGTAGTTATGAAATTGTAATAATTGATTTCTTTGTAGATCTCGTACACTATGAAATATTTTACTAATATTGTTCTTTTCGTTAAACTTCACAAATAAACTCGGTGTTAATAATTGTTTGATTTCAATAAAAAAATAAATTGAATGTAAGTTGGTCGGATAATGTATGGTATTTAACCTTAATGTGAGGTAATATTTTTCATCCGAAAGGTTGACGGACAAAAGCAGTAAAACATTTTACGTTGTTGATATCCTTTGTCGCGATTTCAATGACATTGGCTTAACCAGCTTTTAAAGGATTATGCGAGCCATCGTGTCACCCTTTGGGTTGGAAATACTTTATGACACCACTTAATGGATCCCTTTGTTCAATGTTTAGTGCCTCTAGTTTAAAAATATCTCTTTTAATAGAAAACGGACTACCTTTGACCGTTTTACAATTGGATTGATGCATATTTTCAACCATTAATTCGTTTTTATCAAGACTAATAAGTAATGGTTCGCTATGTAATATTCAAATTAGGTAACTGTGCATGAACAGTAGGTGCAAATATGAGGTTTTTACTTAAATGGTTTGTTTTAAAATAAATAAAAACTACAGTTATACTTATTTTTAATACTGTACACATATAGTGTTTTCAACGGTTTTGAATAAAACTTTTGGTAAACACATTGGATAAAAAACGTGTCATTTCAAATTATATTGGTAAACATTTATATAACAGAATCTTTCTTAGGTTGTTGTTATTTGATCTTTGTTCTTTGTGTAATGGCATAGCATTAAAAAATCTTTTTATTCACATAGACTGTTTAGTTTGAAGGACGTACGAATTTCAATAAGGCTTGTTGATACAATTATAAACGATATAACTAGTCGAATCAGGGTAGACCACCAATCAGTGAGGGAGAATATTAGTTCGCTAAGCTGGTTATAAGTGCAACTCTCTGAGAGGCTGTGTGTGGATGGAAATATATGTTGTGAAAGAGAAATGGAACATAGATTTACCATATTGAAATCCATTGTTGCAGCTAAAACTCTTCATTTGACAACGGTTGATTAATAAACTACATTCTTATCCACAGTTTAACTGTAACACGTAGTCCACTGAGTGTTTCGCCTGAAAAGACATTCTAGTGATAACGCTGAAACATTTTAACAGTGATTGTGGGGACTCATTATCTGAAATGCAAACACGACGTAAAAGATGACAATTACCTTGGACCTACCTAACAAAAACTAAAATAATAAAACTATTCTGATTGTATAGATTCTCTCAAACACGATCGCGGACATAAAGACGAACTATCAGCTAATAAGGATACACGCACCTTGAACTTTTGTGTAGGTATAAAAAAGTAGTATTACAAACAATCAAATGCATTCTTTAGGTGAAATACCACATCAGTTTACAGGTGTTTCATAAATGTCGTAAAACTTTATAACATCATAATATTTCGTTTCCATTAATATTTTTTACAATCATAGAACTGTGATCTCTCTATTGTGTTTTTAGTTAGTATTACAAATAAATGCTGTTTAATTGTTACATAATTAGAGATAATATCTATAAATATGTAGCAATTTTAGTTATCTTGTTAGATTCTCCCAATTCCTTCATGGAAGTATATTCTCCCCTCCTTATTGTTATAACTGTGTTCATTCATGAAACACACACATAAACATGTTTAAGTTAGTACTTTGATTAATTTTACTTCTATTCTATAATATAGTAAATCTACTTAAAAATAATTTAAGTAAATATATGTACATTTTATATACATAGTTATTAAACATTACCTCCATGAGACAATATATTGGGAAATTGTTTTGTGCAAACCGTTTTCAACAGATGCTGGTAATTTCAGAAGTTTGACAAACAACATAAAATAGATTTAATGTTGACGTTAACATTATATACTGATAAAAATAACGGCACTGTAGATCCAGAAAATGAATGGAATGATTTTGATACTGTTTCTCTTAGTGAAAAGTGTAATTAGGGTGCGATTCCTATTTAAGGTATTTAACATACTAGGGTTTTAGGGGTACGATTTATCATATTTATTGGGTTTCTTTTTTTCATTTCACAACCTCACTGTTTAAATTGTTTTAATTTGTGTTGTTAAATTTTATTTTTTCCTTAAGAATATAAATACCTTAGTTTATTTAAGGACTAAAAACTATTCAACGAAATTATGTTCAGTAATAAGTGGGTGTATAACGAAGGCAGTCAAATTGAAAGAACAAAAATAGCCATCTTGTACAGTAGGCGTAAAGGAAAGGTTAATTTCGAACCTATTCAAACTGCAGAAATCAATTGACCTCTTGATGATTTTTTTATTACCAAGAAAATTATTTTTCTAAGGTGTATAGCTTTTTAATCTAGTTTAAATGCAAAACTAAAAATCAAAATACATCCAAATTTTTTAACAAAATGTTTGCCAAAATAAGGGCGGATAATTATTAATACAAACGTAATCATGGGTAATGGTTTAAGCCCATTCTAAATATGTAGGCATCCTATTACACTCTATACTGTGTTTCAACAATCTTAAAAAAATCAATAGCTTAAACATAGAAATTGAAGTTGGTAAAAAATTTTAAATTACGTTTTCCTTGGATTTTAATTTTGTATTTAAAAACTCATATAGAGTAAATACAGAATTTTTATCCGACGAGTAAGTATAGCAAAAGTATTATAGTTTATCTCCTGAAGATACATAGGTCATACATATTATATCAGGAAAGAAACATAAAAAGTTTTATATTTTAATAATCAATTTATTCAAAATTTAAAATCAATTCTTCAAACTGGTCTACTCAAAATTTGTCAAACGTACTTGAAGGGTTCATTAGGCTGTAAAAAGCTTTTAAAATATCGAGTGTTCTATGAATGGAGTGCACTTTCATTAAATATCAAAAGGTGAGTCCACATTAAAATCGTTACAAATGGTTAAATGGGTTTAAATTGGTGTATAAACATATAAATATAAATACTCTCTCCTGATATATTAGTTAAATATTGTTGGCTAATCGGATTAAAAATATTCTGATAACCAGCTAAATATAAATTTAACTTAAAACTTATAAGTGGACTGACACGTACCTTCTGCTTTAAGTAAATTTAAAAACAACAATCTGTAATGAAATAATCATATTATTTAAAGTTTTTTTCTAAATAACTTATCTTTTTAAAATTTATTGTTTTAAAAATAAAACATCCAATTTCTGAAAATAACAAAACGAAGTTAAATTAATTGTTAGAATTTTATGGCGGAACCCCCCTTCGGTAATACCAAGCGTTTTTTAGTGAATTTTGTTGGGTGATTTTATCTCACGCTTCATACCAAGTTTCTTGGAAAACGGTTGAAAAATAGGGTAGAAATTGGTTTTTTTAATTATTCTCCATAAGAATAACATTGGCAACTCTCAGACAACGTACTGCGTTTATCATGTAAAGTAAAATTAACTTTCCTCTGGAACTGTTAGTCTTAAACCAATAATTTAATTTTTAAGCTGGTTCAAATGGTGATAAGCAAATTACACTTTACTTTAAATGTTTTCGACTAAAACATAAAAAAATATGTTTTTGACATTTCAATCGAAATCGTTTGAGCCATTTTTTAGAAATTAAGATTTTTCATGTTTTTTGGGTTTTTAGTAGTGAACTACCCCTAAAAATCTCAACTTAAAAAAAACATGGAGATACGGTGAATATATACATAAATGTCAAATTTCCTCTCAATCGGACCAACGAGGTAGGCTGTGACTGTACACATCCAGACACACTCACACACACACACACACACACACACACACACACACACACACACACACACACACGGACAGACATCACGTCGAAACCCACTTTTTTGGATTCAGGGGACCCCAAACAGTGTATCCACTCTCAACTCAAATTCTAAAATTTTGATGAAAATAATACTTACTCCATATACTATTACAACAACTTGTATAAAATTATTACTAAGGTAAAGCAAGACTAGGAAAATATTTATGTTAATACAATAGGAATATATAAATTGTCACAGATGGTTTAATAGAGAGTCACAAAAAGCTTTTTAAAATGTAAAAAGCATTCATGTTTGATAAAAGCAGTAAAACATGTCAAGTCATCGATATGCTTTGTAGCGACATCGCTGGGTGGTTGACGATGGCTTAACCAGCTTTTAAAGGATTATTTGAGCCATTGTGTCACCCTTCTGATCGGAAATATTTTATAACACTCCTTAATGAATCCCTTTGTCAAATACCATCTACATTGTGTAGGTATAACACGTGTTAAGTTTAATTATTTTATTAATTTATTATTTTATTAATTTATTAATTTATTAATTTATTTAGTTTAATTCAAATATTTGGGTTGTGATATTAGCTATGAAGAAGATCAAGACTTGATAATGAAAGTTAATAGATTCCAAACTATTTGTGGGACAATAAACAGGACTCTGAAAAATAAAGCCAGGAAAGAGACCAAATTAAAATTCTACAAGGTGATGGCCATCCCAGCTCTTCTATATGGCTCTGAAACCTGGATACCGAAAAAAAGAGAGTGGGATTGCAGGCTGCTGAGATGCGTTTTTTGAGAGCAGTGAAGGGGTGTACCAGGGAAGATAGAATTCGGAATGTTGAAATAAGGCAAGAACTCAACATATTCTCTGTATGGCAGAAAATTGAAATCAACAAGCAGAACTGGAGAGAGCATGTTGAGCGGACGGAAGATATTCGTATTCCCAGGGCGGCTCTTTCGTATCAACCAGCTGGAAGGAGAAGTGTGGGCAGACCGCGCAAGAGATGGATGTGAAGAGGCTTTGAAGTCGGAACAGGCAGACCGCCTAATCCTTGAAGGAAGACGACGACGAAGTTTAATTATATAGGAATTGTTAGGATAATATGAATAACTGATTATTATAACTGGATTATTAACATGTATTAACAAGGTAGGTATTTTAAGCCAAGTATGAATGAGGATTGAATGTAAGATGATTGTGGCGCGATCTTGTAGTCTTGTTACTTACTAAGGCTGACATGTTCCTTAGACGTGGAATCCGAACCACTGCCTCTGAATTACGAATTGGTCTAATTATGTCGATGGTCTTTGCGGATGAACATAGTATCCGATAGTGCGGACTTTAATCCACACAAGAGAACACTACATCCACCGACCATCACTCACAACTATCCACAATTCGTGACCTCCAAGTAGCTGGATTACAGGATGTCACCACATTGTCGGAGCTATGTTCTAGTAGGAGGACATCCGGAACACTGTACAATCCATACTCCGGGTGAAGAAGGTCAATCTTTATCTCTTTTAAAACTGAGATCACTAATATGAGGAAAGCCCTAGTGGCAAAATAATGAAAGATCTAACCTGAAGTAATGTGCAAAACTGGAAAAGGACATCCAATAATTGTGTTAAGTACTATGATCAGCCCTTACTTCGGGTGAAAAAGATCAATCTCTATCGTCCTGATACTGGGATCACTACAACAAGAAATGCCTTAGTGGCGTAATAATGAATGGTCTAACCCGAAGTAATGTGCAAAACTGGGAGAGGACACTACAACACAACATAAGTACTACGGTCAATCTTATTTGCCGCATTCACCCACAATCTTTGGGTGAAAAAGCTCGGACTCGATCGGATTTAAGACTATGATTACTCAAAAGAGGAGAGCCCTAGTGGCATAATATAATCGAATCAGTAATAATAATAATCGAAGGACTTGAACACTTAATTATCTGATGTGTATTAGCATTACCTCCTTCTCCCCACATAAAATTATCAATTCTCTTCACAGTACCTCATCCTCAAAATTAAACCATATGTTATTAAATAATAAGATTATATATAAACACTATGAATCGTATTATTCACGTTTTTTTAGATTTAAAAGAAAACTACAATATATTACAACACTCTTGCGATTGGAAGCTAGCTAAAACTTTCCTGTTGCGCATCTTTCATCTCGAGAATGAATATTGTAGGGGAAAGCTTTCAAAAGGATTCTGCTTTCACAAATATCCTTGGATTAAATGGATTAACTCTTCGCATTTAATTTCAAATGAAGTTAACCCTTTTATAATAAGTTTTTATAGTCTACCGAAGTACGAGTATCACAGGAAAATGTTTTGACAACAAATGATAATGATAGTTATACTTTAATTATTTAGAACACCTACAAAATAAATGATTACATCTAATATTATAATAGTAAAAGTATCTTGTGTGATTGCTAAGTAGGAAACAAACAAGTTTTTAGTAAAGATCATTATCATAGAATTGACTCTGATAAGGCAATTTTGTATAAAACAATTTGACAATAGTCATATTGTAGTTTTCTGGTTATACTAATGTGTTTTACCATCGATTAAGTTTACAGATGATATTTGAATTTACCTGATGTTAGTAGTTAAAGATATTGGTTAAATTTAAAATATAAAACAACTGGTTCCAAAAATACTGGTAGAAGTGTTATTGACTGAAATTAGTGATTTGATGTGATGTAAATACGTTTACAGTACACAAATTCAAGTTTTTGAACATGTTTACTGTTCAATGAGGAAACCAGAATAACCTCAGAGCTGGGAGAGTCACTTTAGATTTGTTTAATGGATTGCCTCTTACACTCAGGACCGCTTTCCACTAGTAAATTGTAAACTTGATGGCACCACCTATCAAAATTAGTTAGTTAGATCTTTCAAATATGCTATTCTACTGCTAATAAATCCAATAAAACTGATGTTTAATTCTAATATTAAAATCTAAATGTACTTCTGGGATCACGGTAAAATTTTACGAGTGGAAAGTACATACAGTAATATAAAAAATACACTACACTTTAATATTTAGAAATTAACAAATTTACGTATGGCTTTGTATAGGATTATTCATTGTATTTAAAAGTGTCTGGCAGAGAGAAGTTAGACATCTTTTGAATTAGCAAGATTACAGTAAATTACAACAAACCCAGCCGTAGATCTGACTAGGAAATATTTTTTAACATTTCTGATAACGCAGAGATGATAATTATAAGCTACGTGAATACATTAAGATACGTTTAACTACAAGACTAACACTAATTTAATTAATTTAGCACTAATATTAATTTAACTCTGAAATGTTTTAGATGTTTAATAGTAAAAAAACAATAATTATTCTTTAAAAAACGTTATAATGGTATTTAAATGATGGTGTTTAGAGCCGAAAAATATTTAACATAATGCATTTTTGAGATTGTGTGGCTTTTTAAGTAGGTCTGTGCTTTTGATATTACTATCCTATAAACAATTAGCATTTAGGGCTAAGCTATACTTGCTTATTTTACAATACAAAACAATTATTCTTTGTTCTAAATCCATTGTTATAGGTGACGGTAGGTTTATGCTGTTTACATTTTATTACGGACATTTTATATCATAAAATGTATAATAGTTTCATGACGTTCCGGGATCTGAAATCTCGTAAAATCGGGACCAGTACATGATCCGGACTAAACTGGTACAGCGTTCAAAAAAAAATACTTGCAAACAATACCAAGCAACAATATTAACGCAAACAATAATATAAACACACCCAAAGAGCCTATGAAGAGTTGGATTGGGAATTTCCGGTGAGCGTATCCTCTATACCGGCTTTATGTAATAATCTTAATATGTTTCAGGTTCACTCTCCCGATGACGGGATCAAATTACAGATCCAAAACTTCATGAAACTTTTCGTTTAACTTTTTGTGATGGGAAATGTCCGCAGTAAAAATATTATAAAATTAATATAGGTATATCGTTCAAGTTTAACAAATCATAAATTTAAGTTACTTGTTCATACTTGGGCTAATTTATGTTTATTTGAAAAATATATTGAGGAGTTTTATAAATTAAACAAACTATTATGAATATTAAAACAGCTTTGGATATGCAGTTTAGAGAAACTATGGTTATATTATTTAAATTCGTGCAATTACCAACAGAGATTGTCGCACAGTTACCAAAAGAATTTAATTTGATATAGAAAATCAAATTAAAAATTAGATTTCAGTAGTTTTTATTTATTGAAAATAATCTATTGTGACTAAAATGTAAACTGTTTTACAACAAACGAACTGAAAACTAGTAAAGTAGGTTTTCAGAGGACTTAGGCATGATAAGGATATAAATAATCAGTTAACGTATTTTATTATCCTATAGAAACCATAATAGTTTCAACAAAATTTAAATCAAACAACTGCTCTTCTGGCTTGGAGGTTATGCTTTGCGTGTTGTAAACTATTGGTTGGGTAATGATGAGTTTTTAATGTCATTCAGATAAAATACTTAATAAAACGTGTAAATTTATCATGATTGCTAAGAGTTTTAATAATACGCTTCTACTTAATTTTACGTCCTACATGGGATGTTAAGCCACTGCACAGATAAATTTTACAAGATTTAAAATCATAAAGCATCACTTTTTCAATATTTTTCGAAACTTTACCAAATTTATAATATAGGAAAAAATAATATTATTCACTAACCTTTGTATAAACGGTTTAGAAAATTTAAGGGCAACGATCTATCTACATATGATACAAATTATTCTTTTAATATATATGTTTTTAAAAATAAGCTAAAACAGTGTTTTAGATACAAATCATTTACTTTTTTAAACATACATTAATTACATAACCATAACGTATTTTTCCAAAATTAACATGAAACCTGTCATGTTTTGGCATGAATACAGGTAAAGTGTTTACGCAGAGTTAAGCCAAATATAAGCAAACGAAGCCCTAGAGAAACATGAACTTTGCCGTTCTCGATAAATTTAATCACCATGAATTAAAATATCAATTATTAGTGTTCAGTAATATCTTTTTTAGACGGATTATATACAGTTAAAAAAGACTTATTAAAATCATTTGTAATTTGTAAGAGTAAGTAAGTAAGAAATAGTAGTCCAAGCTCAACGTATAAAATAATAAAAAGTTGAATAAACATATTCATTACATTTTATGATAACATAAATGGGGGTTTATAGTTTTAATATTTTAGCTACTATATATTATAAACGTTAAAAATATTCAATAGAAATTAAATATTTAGAATACGTTACAAAATGAAATCACAAAAATAAGGTTGGAGAAAATCTTATTGACTGCAAATGTTATTAGTAGCCTTTGTGGGGTCTGCATTCTTGACGGTCCAGTTTATATTGGAATGCCGTCGTTCCAACATCAGTTGAACTGTGTTGTTTGAACTGCATTATATTAAACACGACATGCTTCAATGTGGGGACGTTCCTGGAATTTTCAGCAATTCTCCGTAGCTTTTTTTAATATTATGGTCCAAATTCTGATGGGGCTGAAGTATTTAAAATAATTCTAAAAAATGTCCGTAGGTCGTCTAGGTCCAAAACTAGTTTCACTCTTTTAGTTTGGATTTAGTCAAATTTCTATCTCCATTATTGTAGCAAGACAATGGAAAACTAATCTTGACTTAATCTGGATATTGAATAAGCCTTATAAAACATAAAAATTAAAGAAAAATATCTAAATTTGTAAGCAAATATCTAAATTTATCGATGAATAGGTTTATATAAAGTAAAAAACAAATATGTTGCTGGTCCTAATTATGTATGATAGTATTATACAAACAGCACCTAAACAAGTAACTGTACTACCAACTGCACGGAATTGACTGATGTTGCTTCCTGTAAGTGGTATTTTTGTTTGTTCATACTTATGGGAGCCACAAAACACAAAGATCGTCATTTAATAGTAGTCATTTAATATTAACTATCTAACGTTATTTTCGATTAAACAGAATTTTTAAGAATCTGACAGACCATTATTGTTTTATCACAAAACATATAGTACATATTTGTTGGAATTAAAATGAAAACGTAAGGATTTAATGGATCCTTTCTATTTAAACGCGATTGTACTAATTCAACTCAGCGGCATATTTTAAAAGTGCACTTATCCATTAAAATGATCGTAAATACCATAATATTTAAACGGTTTTGAACAGTCAAGCTGCTTTACATATTTTGGGAATAATTTAGCCTTGACTCTTTGTTAGGGCACTTTAAATAGCTGTGTTAAAGAGCGAAATCTGGAACAAAATCTGATCTTCCCTCTTAAGAAAAGAATTTCATTACCGTAAAGCATTGTGAGCGGAACTCGTTAAGGAAAGAACAAAACGTGTTTTATTGAAACAGGGCAACGTTTTCAACATCAGAGAAATGTATTAATACTAGGAAAAGTAGGTTTTAATTTAAAAGACCTATTAAATTTTGTAGCGTCTTAAAAGAATTGTTGGAGAAATAGAGAAGTAGTTAATCCAGAAAGGTTCAAGTGCTTGAAAATTTTTACATCATTAATTGTTCATACCATACATTGTGTTATTTCAGTTGTTCTAGATTAATAGATTATCTTAATATATATAAATCTTATGTACGTATGTTTGTAGTTAAAATCCTTCTAAATGGCTAGATTGATTCTGACAACATTTGTTTGTATTCAGTATGATTTGAGGATGGTTCCTGTGAGGTTAGGTGCAAATCCGTTCATAGGGTACCCCCCAGAGGGCATAAAAGGATACAGTGTCAGATTTTACAAATTTTGTGTATAAAAAATTAACAGCTGTGATTAACTTGAACATCCATACATGACTGCTAGGAACGAATTTTGCCAAAAATAAAATAAGGTAGCAAATTTCGTTACATGAAATATATACTTAAACGTACAAATTATCAAACAATCAAACTAAGTTAGTTTGTTATCTTTTTGTTTACTTTTTTAGATTTGATGTTATTATTTGTCATAATAATAAGTATACCACTTCCTAATAACTCGTAAAAATTAATTAATACAATTCGTACAAGGGCGGGCTAAATTTAACACTCTCACAGTAAAGTGAATAATTTAGTTTTTAGCACCCAAGTTACCTGATACTGAACTCACTCAATATATACACTTAGCTTTGAAATTGTTTTGGCATGGATATGTCTTAGCTATGGGGGGGAGGTTGTTGGTGATTTGTAAGATGGAAAATATGTAACAGGTTTCCATAGAGACTCACAGAGGTTTTGTATTGATTTTGAACACATTTGACACAACTGAAAACATTTCCTTTAGACGTATCCATGATCTAACCTATTTCCCACGGGGAAGTAAATACAAAAATATGTATGGAATAGTTTTTTTTTACAATAAGAGTAGTTAAAAGATTATTTATCAACCAATAAAGTTGATTGTATGACTTGAATAAGGTTACCCATTAGTACATTGCTGCATTGTTCAGTAGGTAAAACTTACTCATGTTACAGTATAGAACTTTGGATTAGAACAAGTATTCTTTTATAAGGCAAAGAAGAGATGGGATAAATTAGTTTCGGTGGAAAAGTTGGTCGGAGTTGGTCGGTAAGTTGTAACGTTGAGTGTGGCAGTGTATTAGTTACGTGCAAGGCCTCTCAATCGGATCTTTATACCTGCATCCGTCACGACACTCTTCAATAAAACTTTAATCCGAATAGTTTATCGGATATTGAAAAATTACACTTACTTCAATGTTTATCTCATATTATTTGTCATTGAAGCTTATGACAGTTTAACATTATCACTCCATAAAATTAACACTGTCACAAATGAATGTCAGCTTTCATATTGTGAATTGTACTTGTGATATATAATAGGAATATAATATTTTTTATATTTTGAGTCAGGCACACTTGTGATATTGCTTACCACAAATCCTTAACTCTGCAACCCTAACTTACTAGTTGCTGGCTATAATTTCTTTCATTAACTAGTTATAGTAAAGTATAATGTAAGGCATATAGTACATAATAACATAATATCATCAAAATACATTATAGTGATATTAAAAATAATACAGTTTATTAGCGTATTTGCATTAGCGTCATTACCGGATTATTTTATTTTCTTAAAATATATTAGGGATATTCAAAGTGAATATTAAAGGAAGTTAAAAGTTAATTAGTATAGTTACGAATAAGTGATGGATATACGGCACAACAATATTCTCGTCATTAGTTAATTTTCGTGGCAAAATGAAACACTTTTACATCAACCTTTAAATTCTGAATAATTTTATTAAAAATATTACTCAATAAATTATGCTTTAACCAATCATGTTATAGTCCAATAACAATCAGTTTAAAGAATAAATTTCATGTCGTGTAGTGGTGACTCAAAAAGGGTTAAAACATATACGTTAACTCTCTAAAGTTTGTCCACACACATAAGTTTTACACAAGTAAAATACTGGTGAAAACTAAGGATTGACACAAATTAATCTAAGAAGCTTAAAATACATTTTAGTTATGACGTGAGATCTGACCACATAACATAATTGATTATGGGAATATTTCCCCAAAACTAGTTTTTTTTAACAAGATCTGTTGAATACGGGAGGTAAAAATGTAACTCAAATATAAAAAAGCTTAAAGAAACTATTGATATCATTGGTTATCTATTTTTTCTTAGACGTTCATTATTGGTAATAGTGGATTTATGTAATTAAAAATCACGGACATTTTCCATCACATTTTAAAAAGTAAAACTATGTTTTACGACGTTTCGGGATCTAGATTATGATCCTGTCTTCAGGTGAGCCAGAACCTAAAACATAACACAACAATGGTGCTCGTGTTGAGTTCCAGGAGCACACCCACTTCAATCTAATTATATACTAATTACGCTATGTTAAGTCATGTGTTTCTAGCTCACCTGAGAACGGATTAGATTTCAGCTTTCTAAACGTCATGAAACTTTGTTTTACTTAAAAACGTGTCGGAAAATGTCCATAATAAAAATCGAAATCGAATCAGTTATCCAACGTTATATTAATATCTTGAAGACCCATACTTAGCCTTACTTCAATTTTAGGTTGAAGTAAAAATAATGTCATAGGAAGAAACATATTTATTTCCACTTTCCCACAAATGGTCATAACTAGTTCAGGTTCAAGCAAATCCATCGATAACTTTCCGTAGCCCACAAAGAGAAAGGCTACCGAAACAGATAGGAAGAATACTGTAACTAATCAATGTTCAGTCAGATATACGAAAAGAAAGAAACGCAAAGTTCAGAGGTTGTATAACAGAAGTTAGAGTCTGAAACTCGCAAGTTAGCAGAAGTTGACAAAGCTCTGCCTCGGGTGTATTGGTTCCAAATGATTTCAGATACGTTACTGGTTGTAATTCTGGTTCTGCTCAAACGATGGTGTTTTTATTCAAAACTTATTGAAAGTACAGTGTTACGTTTCAACAAAAATGAGGTACTTCTTAAAAGTAATGAAAGGAAAAATGTCTAGGTATTACTCAGACGTATTTGCTTGAAAACCTGTGTTGATGAAAGCTTGTAAAAGGGTTAAAATGGATAGTTGATTCGTTACTACAGGTTTTAATCCTCATTGAGTGACAATTTTACACAAACATAAAATCTGGTTCAAAAACTAGTGTGAACTGACTAAACAGTACGCTGAATTATAAAATGTTGTTTTAACGTAAAATGGAAAACGTAATATCCGGCTTATAAAGGAGAATTAGCTTAAGAGTTTTCCACACAAGTAATGAGCTATAACGTCTCTCATTAGTAATTAAGTGTGTTTTCTTACCCTCGTCCATATTTCGTATAAGGAAGCCCAAACGCCCAATATGTTTATCTTCTGTGTATATAAAGTACTCGTTTTACAATACTAATCAGAAATCACAATACATTTTTAAATAAATTTAATAAAACTTATCGTAGTATTGAGTATTGATAAGGTCTAAAGTGTTATTCTTTGTGTAACTAAATTTGACTTGATCCTGACAAAACCCCATTCAGTGTAATGTGAAAAATTCTTAGGTAAAAATTATTATGTTTGCCTTAAATATTCACGGGGTGCGGTGAAGCGTTATCTCCGCCATGTTAAGTTTGTGAAATTTAGGTAAACTTTATTCGTAGATACTAATACTAGAATACGTAGATTTGCAGCCATAATAAACATTACATTTGGGATTTGTGTTGATATATAAATACAACTTAAGTAGTTGGACCTGCATACCAAATGTTGAAAGAACGTTTAAGTAAATAAGTGAGTTGTAAGTTTCTCATTATTTTCCATAGGATCAAAATTTGACAACGTGCTGTACTCACGGCTTCGAATATTTCAGTAATCATCATTATACATCATTATAGATTCATAATTCAAATTATGAAATTGTGGGGTTTTAGGCGGTTGAGCGAAAGGAACTTGGTTTAACTGTGACCTTGCGGGTCTCGTGATAAGCTCACTTCTCCGTAAGATATTCGCTAACAAGTTAGGTTGGAATTACAACAGTATGATTTACCCAGGTGAAGGATTGCGAGGCGTGCAGTAACGAACGCTCTTGTGCACTGATTGCTCCTCTTGTTGAGAGTTAAGGACATAATGCACTGTCCCGACGTCACCTCGAGAGTTTTAATTTATACAAAAATAATTAAAACAATGAATGTGCAAATTTACAATCATGTGTTCATGGATAATCAAGTGTTGTAACGAGAGGGTCCTAGTCTAATGATTTGGGAAGTTTTAAATTTAGTCTCTTTTTACATAAAAAAAATAAAAGACTACATGACAGTATAATTTTTGAGATTCTAATCCATTAAAATTAGCTAAAGGCCTATATAGATTTTTTTAGGTATACGATTCTTGATGGGCGTATATTGATTTTACTATTTTCTTTAGGCACAAGTTATTTTTCTTATTTATTATTTTGCATACAACTTAATTTACACTGTTAAAAAATACTATTTTATATAAATACCAATAAAAATCAACTAGAGAAAACTAATAGTAACCTAAAATTAAATCAGACATATTGTAACAGATTTAATGGATAGTATATAAACACAAATTTAATAATAATATAGAATAAACATATTCTTATTCGAGAATATGCCACTACAGACCACTTCCAAAAAGTGGTTACTTTGTGGACTACGCTCATGTGATATAATTAATGTTTTTAAATAATATAAAATCATGCTGAATATTGTTTGGTATGAAAATGTTATGATACAAGTGTGAATTAAACATATAACCACATTTTGCGAGGTGACAATAAAGTCACAGAGCGACTTTATAACTTTGGACCGATATAAGAGATCACAACTATAAATATAGTATATGATACTGGTAATATTAAACTAATTGTTTGTGTTCATTGTACATTGTGATCGTATGTAACCCGGAACGGCTCACGGGGAGAAAGCAAAATTAGGATGAATTGTACATCAACTTAACGGGCTTGTTAAAACAATGTCACAAACCCGACCTTAAAAGGTTGTCTGTAAACAAAAATTGTAGTAGTTTGAAAATAGAAAGCTATGAACCTTAAACAACCAACTTTTTTTGTATTGGCCATTGGATATACAGTTTCAGCATTTGTATTGCCATAAAAAAATTAAAATTTAATAAAACAATTCTTGAATTGCAGCTTAAGTGAAATTTGGTACCAAATTTTAGATACTTTTAATTGAAATACTAAACAGAATCGAAAATTTTCAAATTCAAAAGAAATTGGCAGCAGTTCAAATCACCGTCATTTTTTTCAACCTGTTAATCAACCTGTTAATAATTGGTGTGTGGCGTTGTTTTTAGTTCAACAAGCAATTTAATTTGATATACACGTCAGTCTAAGCTTGTCTTTAAGGTTTTTAACATACTCGATAAAATGTAGCTTACTATTTCCAGTTATGATTTGCTATGTTCTGCTGTGATATTTCTTCCAGTTCTGTCATAAAGTCGTCTTAAGACTTAATTGACCTTCAATCGTATTGAAATATCCTGAAATATAGAGTTCAGAAATGAATCATTCCGATCTATAAATGCAAAAAAACTGTCTAATCATCAAATTTACCTAAACAAATTATATATAAATTAATTTAATGATTAAACAATTTATAAACATAAGGATTGTACTGGAAAAACAAACAATTTATAAATATGAAAATGTCTATGAAAATATTATTATTTATGATTCTAAAACAGAATCTATGCTAGTTCAATTTTCATCTCCTAAGCAAAAGGTAGGCCTAAGATCATAACAGTATTTGTTTGCTTTTCGTCAAATAATTGAATAATGAAAATGTTTTTTACTGTACAGTAAGCTCGTGGGAATTTAAAGTGAAACGTATCATATGGCATGAGATATTTTGTAATTAAGCTATTTACATTTTATATTATTTAAGAATAAATCTAACTTATTAACAAATGCAAGAAGCAATGTAAAATCTTTACCAACAAATAATTGTCCATGTACGAGATTTACGTTCTCTATAATTGCCCTCTCTAGGTTGTGTTTTTCAAATCAACAATTAAAGATGGTAAAGATAAGTTTAAGCTTGGAAATATGCCTACCCGGTGAGATAAACAGTAGCGTGTGATATACGAGTAATATGCAATTTGTTTAGAAGGGGTGAAGGGTGGCGTTTTAGTTACCTTACTGGAATTTACAATTTTTCGTGATGGATATTTTATAATTAAAATAATTAGTTTTAATTAGTTCATAAAAGTATAAAATATTACAACGTTTATTGGTCACAATGGATATGTTAGAAGCATATAATAAAGTGGCAACATTGTTTTAAAAATATCATTTTGACTAACCCATAAGTTAGTATTTTGTGATAGTGAATTTAAAACGATTTTTAAACACCTATTGAGATCATTATTCTCCGTTGACAATTTTTTTGGACTATGTTGTGAAAGAAAAACATACTAGTCTGTACTAAAAACTTGGTTTGTATGGAATTAATAAATAATTATCTTAGTATTTAAAGTATATAACTATTGAGTCAATTTATTAATTTTGGAATATCACGATGTCAGCCTGATTCTTTCAGGTGATTCTTTTTGTACTACCGTAGTTTCAACATTACATTTCAAAATTAAAAATTTTCTAAAACAAAGCATATGGGTTAGGTGAATTGTTTATTATTTAATTTTTGGATAGGTAATTCATTTTTAATGATCATGCTATAAGAACACAACAAAACCAAAACATAAATAACGTTAGTATTTACAAATTAGCCATAAATTATTTCTTACTGGATACATATGAATTATTGCTATAAAAGTAAAATGTGTTATTTAATTTTTCGGCATGGATATGTCTTAGCTCTAAGGGGGGGTATTGGTGATTTTTAAGATGGAAAACATGTAACAGGTTCACATAGAAACTACCAGAAGTATTGTATTGAATTTAAAAAAGAATAAGAACCTCTGTTTAGATGAACTTAAAACATTTCCTTTGGACATATCCTTGATCTAACCTATTTCCCACAGGGAAGTAAAAACAAACATTTTAATGGGAAATCATCCTAGTTAACTTTAGGCCTATGCCTATAATAAACTCAACTGAACCTTTAATTCACTTTTCTACACATCATTTATAATTTATTATATTTTTTCAATCAGTGAATAGTAATATTTATAAAAGAAAGAGACATTTGTAAATATTCGAAATTCATACTTCTACTACATTTATCTTTCAACAGTAAAACCTCTAACAGAAGGAATTGTGTCCAATTGCGGGAGTTTAAACCAGGACAACCTATCATAGGGAGTTGTAATGTCAGTTTGCTAAGCCCCTTTCCAACTGAGTTAGCAACTCTGTACGGTTGAGAAGAGTTATAGCCCATAATGCGGTTTCACAGTTTGTATCTGTATCTGAATCTGCGGTAGAATATACCAACAAAGGTGGAAAGGTGTAGTAATTACATTAAATGGTTGGTATTCACATAAATTTAGATGAATAATTGAAGTAACATAGATCCAGTTTTGGCCTGCTTAAAATTAAGAAACTGACCACACGAAGACAGCTAACACTACCTTTGATTTCGATGGGTGTGATATGTCTCTACCAGCAACTAATGTATAATGTGTATGGTCAGAAAATTAGACTAAGGCAGGGCTTCTGCATCGAAAAGGAAAAATATGAACACAGGAAGTTGAGGAATAACATCAATTTAATAGACGTAGCGAGAGTAATTTAAGAATTTAATTATTGAAAACTGCCGATTTAATGAATATGACTTCAGCTTAAGCCACTATCAAACCCCCAACAGCGAATTCTAAGGGGTGAATGCTATTGTCGTTTAGGCATGGCTGAAGGACTTGGGCGCTTCGGTTCAAAGTATCGCCAGGGGCGGGAGTTCAGCCCTTTGTGTTCGCCTACTTTACGCCAAGTTGTTTGCGACCCTGCAGTTGGTAATATTGCGTTAACATTCTAAAAAAATCGTTCATAAAAATATATAATTTATTTTCAACGTACGTGCATTATATAGTTGAAAACAAAAAGTAAAATGTTTGAGAAACAAATATAGCTCTAATATAGTTTTTTGAGGACGATAAGCTACAGTCTGCATTAATTTTTTATAGCCTGCATATTAATTACGCACATGATATACAGATTTTAGTGACCAGAGAATAAGTTTTTTTTTAATTCGTGACTTCTACACCTCTGAAATGTACAATTACACTTAATAATGGAAAAATGAAAGATGCTTCAATATTTACAGAGCAAACTTACCAGTTTGGTAGCTCAGAGAGAAACGCGCTGACCCAGTAAGTCAACGCTTGCTATATTAGGGGTGCGTACTGGTCTAGGGTCAGAGTGTGAACTTTAGATTAGATTAGATTATTGAAATGGCGACCATACTACAAGGTAGGTATTTTAAGCCACTATGAATGAGGATTGAGTGTAAGATGATTGTGGCGCAATCTTGTAGTCTTGTTACTGACTAAGGCTGACATGTTCCATAGACAGGACTGTAATTAACTAAGGGACATACAGTTTAACGCGGAATCTGAACCACGGCCTCTGAATTACGAATTGGTCTAATTATGAGGATGGTCTTTACGGATTGACGTAGTATTCAATAGCACGGACGTTAATCCACACAGCCGAACACCACACCCACCGACCATCGCTCAAAACTATCCACAGTTCGTGACCTCCAAGTAGCTGGATTACAGGATGAAGCCCCAGTCTGCCCTTAGGCATCTTTGGTGCCTAAGGTCCTGGTTTAAAACCGTCCAATCGCCAATGGATATTTTCTAAGTCATAATGTCACAACCAATTAGGTATAGCTTGAAGTTAGGTGTAAAACGGTTCCGGATAATGGCCTAGACAAAAACATCCTGGGATGAGTAAGGGGACAGGAAAAATTTTAAGGTTGCTGGTTCTAAGACGGTGGCCATCGATAACAACCTCTCGCTAGCCTATGTAACTCACGCGTTGCTGTCTTAAATTCACCGCACAGGCCCTAGACTCATGGTGATCTACTTCATCTTGTCACTACCCTCTAAGGTATTGTTGTGGACTTTCTCATGAATTTCATCAACCCTCCTCCGCAGAGTCGACAAGTAGTCCTTACCAACCATTTTTCGTCGCGTTTAGCCCAAAATTCAGTTATAAAAGTTAGATTTTCAATATAAAATTTAGTTTGAAAAGTATTAAAACTCTTTTTTAATTATGTCAAGGTTGGTTTTTACTGTGGGGCGTAGCTAGAATCGTAAGAACATAATAATTAATAATAAATATTTATTGTATATTAATGAGAAAATGTTATATATAAGACTAAGATTTAAATACAGTATAACTAAATACAAAGGGTTTAAAATTTGATTAATATAATATATCAAAAGATAAGTGACAAACATTATACTAAGAAAAACACAAGCTCTGATAAACAAAGTAATAAATAAATACGTGCTACATTGTTCCACATTATTAATTCATAATCATTTGCTACAAAACTACAAAATTACTATAAAACGTCTATTTTATTTATGTTAAATCAAAATTCGCATATATGTTGTGGTAAAAACATACGATTCTATATATTCAAACTAGGTAAGAAAATTCACACATTTGAAACAGATTTACCGAAGTGTACTGTTTTATTGAATAAAAAAAATTATGTGACGGTAAGTTAACAAACAAGTGGCCAATCACAGCACGCACGAGGACATTGGCGATGTTGATTGGCGTTTGTTGAGGTTAGTTGACCAAAAACGTTGTTGTTCTTGACGATCTCTTACATTCCACAGGGTAGACTTATGTTCAGTAAGATCAGTAAGATTATTATAAAACAAAATATAGATGAAAGAAAAATAATAAGCTTTACCCTTATATACCTGCATACATTTTAATAAATATTTGGGTAAAATATTACGTTTTAGTATCTTAAAAATGGAGCTAAATACTTAAGAATTATTAGACTCATACAAGGGATAACGAATATTAAGTAGCTATACGTGTTATATGTGGTGTTCATCATTCAGCTTAATGTAAGCTTAAAATGTAAAGTCATTGGTTTCTACTTGACAACGATGACAACCCAGATGTATAAATTGTGAGCTATCGGAAGGAAAGATTTTTAATTATCTCTTTTTTATACTCAGAAAAACATTCCTGTAAACAGTATCCCATGCTGCGAGATTGGAATCCATTAAATATGTTTTATGGATGTTGGCGTATTTCATGTTCCTGTACAGTTTTATGAACAACCAAAGAGAAAAAAAATACTCTTGAATTAAAACACATTTTTATAGTCTTGTGGATGATATACTGTAAAACTTTATAAAAGTAGCAGTGAACAAAAAATAAATAAATACCTTTTTTATTAGTTGCAATGAACGTATCTGAAATTCGTTGACTATCTTAATAACTGTGGATTAGTTATACAATAAAAGTTATTTTTTATCTATATTTCATAAGAAAAATTAATTAAAATTCATGATTGAGCTAAAATAATACGTACTTACTTTATGGAGTGCCGCAGGGTCATGGTATGGAGTGCCTTGAATAGCTCGGTTAGGGCTTATGAAAGTACAACTATAAAAATCTAATTAAATGCTCATTACGTTTCTTAGAGTTTGGTCTCCCGATATAATTTTAACCTGAATTTGAATGTGACTGACATACCTTCGTGCACTTGTGGAGCTGAGCAAATTCTGTAAAACTCTAAAACAAAATTGATTACTCATGGTGACTCTCGTTTGCGCACATACCATGATTTAACAATTGCATTTAATCTATGACGTCACTAAGCATATGACGTCACACGTTAAATGTCTATGTCAAAACCTAAAAATTGAAATAAACATTTATAGGGGTACTTAACTAACTCACAATGCAATGTATGCATATTACATAGATCAAATTTAAATCAACTAATAGCTAAACTGTTGACGCTATTGTTTAAATTACTTTGTGGTATGTTAATACCAACGAATCAATAAAATATTAAAAATAACTACAAAGTTCATCAAAGACAACGGTTCTACATAATAAATTCGCCCCACTTACCTTGTATTAAGCGTACACAAACAATACCAGGAAAATTAAAATCATTTTGATGTACCAAACAGTAGGTTTAACCTAAACGTGATCATAAATACACCCGCAATACGGTAATGATCCCCTATTTCGTGGATAATTTACTTAAATTAAAACTCCTTTTGTTCAATACTTGGAAAAATCAACAACTAAATTAAAATCTATTGAAAACAGTCTGACTTGTCAGCTCGATTTCACTTAAGTATTTCAAAAATTAATATTTTCAAAGTAATCTACTTGCCGTAGACTGCGCAGTGACCCTTTAAAAACTAAACAAAAGGAAAAACACTCTGTTAAATAATAAGAAACAGGAACCGAGATTATTGAATCCGTTTGTTATTACCATTCAAATAGATATCGTACATACAAGAATATCATTATTTTAAGAACTCAACCAGTTTCAAAAGAAACGGTAATATCCACACAACCCAGGATTAGGACCGGTCAGCTCTGCATTCGACTAAAAATGAGCTTCTTCTTCTTCTTCTTCTTCTTCTTCTTCTTCTTCTTCTTCTTCTTCTTCTTCTTCTTCTTCTTCTTCTTCTTCTTCTTCTTCTTCTTCTTCTTCTTCTTCTTCTTCTTCTTCTTCTTCTTTGGTTAACCTTTTTCTCAACCTCTAATGTTGAAATCAGGTATGGAACGGTAACGCTAAGGAAATAATCCGTCCTGCCTGTAAACAACCAATGTCCTCCATCACAAGTGCTCCAATCACAAAACAGTCTCAAGGTTCGTTTCCTCAGACAGTCAGCGTCACAACAACATACAGCCTCCCGTGATTTCATACTGAAACGTATGGTTGAAAATATTTTACATCCAAAGACTATACTTTTAACACGTGAATATAAATAAAATTTCTATAAAAATGTTCAAAATATATTGTTACAATTTACATTATACTGTACTTAATTATTAACTTAGAATAAATGATTAACCATTAATTATAATCTTACACTTTTGATAAAAGTCATATCTATTGAACAAATATAAAGTGAACGAATATTCATAAAGGTAAATCCGAGAGGATTTGCAGATTGGAACAAGATGTTTCGCTAAACCGTGATCGCAAGAGGACGAGATAGAGACGCGCTGTCATGTTGATGTTGATGCCTTGTTACGGGCCTCGCTGCGATAAAAATCCCTTGCGAGAAGTGAGAAATCTGCCCATTTTACAAATACATGATTTAGGAAAAGATTGCTTTCCAAAAATGTTTACTTTATTATAACCAACTTATAGTAGAGGTGTTTACAATTTTTACTCACCAAAAATATAAAATTCTGAAAGAATTTAGGGTTATAAAATATACATATTATACGTAAAGAAACATTTTAAGAGTCAATTTAAGATAATGATGGTTAGATGTTATGGCACACATAACTTGAATACTATTATCATTTTATTCTTTTTCGTAGCTTTTATTTATTTTTAATCGCACCTAATACTATTTTTTAATTTTATCTTATCTTTTACTGTTCTAGTTTTAGTACTTTTTAATTCTTCACAACTTTTACGTGAGAAATTTTAATTTAATGCTGCCCTACAAAGCATTTTCTAGCATAGGCATAGTTGTTGCTTTTTTTGTTTCCCTTATTTGTAATTTATTTGAAAACTATTTTTTTCATAAAGTGACGATTGATTGATTAAATAATTGATTGATTAAGGCTACACATCTGCATAGGAAGAAATATTTTGAAGTGATTGTGAGGAAATTCCCTGACTTTTTTATTTACTTGCTTTATGTTCAGCCTTTGTAATTATAACGGGAAATAAATAAATAAAAGTATACAAGATTAATTGTTGATTTTTTATGTGCATACTAATACTTTTAAGGCAAAGTCAAACGAGTAAACTTGTTCACCCACTGTGCAGCGGCCACTTTGGTGAACGCAAATATGCTGACACCCTCCGCATACTCATGTCAAAAATTAATCTCCACAAAACCAAATAACTAATCAAAAATCCTTTAACAATAAAATTCAGAAAATCCTCCTTAAATTAAATTTTGGGTCGAAATATTTTTTTGGATCCTCTCATATTTAAAATTAAGACCAAGACTTTAAATGAACCTAATAGTATATTATTGTGAAATGAGAAAAATTCTGGTTTTAGAACAACTTATTCAGCGCGTTTTTCTAAGCTTTCATTTTGAAACTTGGGAATTAGGGTTAATACGATAGTATTAAATAATAGATGCAGGGATGACAGAATGATGCCCTGTATCGTAGATGGTGCTACCATGGAAAGGATTGTCACTTCTCTGTTTTCTGGACATCCTAAGTGACATATGTTGCCATTTGAATCGTAGATGATTTCCAGAAGGACCTCTGTTCATTCCCTGAAGAATAACAAGACTCCTTGCCCAGATGGGATTGAGGTCTTAAAGAATATCTAACGATCAATTCCGGGCTATTGTTGAAAATGTGCATCGCCTGCTTGGTCAAAGGGGTGTTCTAGTCTCACTATAAAACCACCAGACTTTTACTAATCAGCAAAGAAAAGGTATTCAAGAGCTGCCACTACCCCACGCACATCTCTACATGTTGGGCATGGGTAGAAAGTTTTTTAAGGTTTATTCGTTTCCGCTTGACTTCTGCCGTGGAAGCAGTTGAGAACTTTTGCCACAATCACTACGGACTCAGAAATAGACGATCAAAAATTGATGCAATCGGTTAAGTCCAACTAGCTGTGGAGAGGCTAAGAGCAACAAACATTTTCCCCCACCGAGTAGTGCTTCTTGTTACGCTTGATGTCAGAACGCCATTAACTCAGGTAGATCGGTGAATATGTTGGATGCGCTTCGTAACAATTTCCGCTTTCCAAATGTATCTCTTGCGGCTCAGTCGATGAGCCGCCGTCTTGGTAATATTCGGAATACCAAGACTCAAGGTAATTGATTTATGACACCTACAGACTACCTATTGGCGTTCTTGATGTTGGAATATCTGTCTACTGGCCCCCTTAGGAATGACCCCGCATGGAGGCTACTCAAAAACTCGGAGTTGGAAACGTTCTGTTTCAGTTATGTTTCTGTTACGTTCTGTTTCAAATTCATGGCGGATGAGGGCAACTGGGATTTTTATCACAGTTTATCCTCCTTAAAAAAAAGTAATCTCGAGTACGAGATCCAATAGCTGAGTGGCTGGTCATGAAGCGAGTCTTAATGGGCTTCAGCTATATTAAGGCCCAGCCTGATGTAATGTCATAATCAAATCCACGTTAGAATCCTTAGGAATGGAGGAGACTATTTAGTGGGTGGAACAGTAAATTGTTTTATTTTTATATTATCCGGGGAAGTCTCACACTACAGACTTACCACATGTATGCACAATGTATTTTTCCTACCTGACTTTAAAAAAAGATAAAAGGGTAAAGGAATTCATAAACCGATGAGAAAGCCTTAAACAAGTTGGAATAATAACTTAGTTGTAAGATTAGGGTGGTTGTTTTTTCAATGTACTTTTAAACTTTGTATTATTAAATAGCCTAAAACTCATCTGTATTGTAATATCGGTTTTTTCGGATATTTCCTAAATCAACTATCTCTACAATATTCAATAAGGTCAGAGAATTAAAAAAGAGACTGAAACAGTGGTGTCGTCGTGTAATCCAGCTACTTGGAGGTCACGAATGGGGGTAGTTGTGAGCGATGGTCGGAGGGTGTAGCATTCTCTCATGTAGATTAACGTCCGCACTATTGAATACTAAGTCTATCCGTAAATGTCATCCTTATAATTGGACCAATTCGTAATTCAGAGGCTGTGGTTCAGATTTCACGTTAAATTTCAGGTCCCTTAGATATTCCATTGACTGATGGTCTATTAATAAACAATTCTGTCTAAGAAACATGTCAGCCTTAGTCAGTAACAAGACTACAACATCGCGCCACAATCATCCTACATTCGTTTCTCATTCATACTTGGCTTAAAATATTTTAGCTTAAAAACATTGTGGGACAGTAATTTCAATAATCTAACTTATCTAATCAAATATGGCTAGCAGATGACGGGTTTTACACTATATTTTTACCCAGAGTCCCTGAGTTCATCAACCAGCGTCGTTGGTCCCTCTGCATAGTTCATGAGGAGTTTTCCCTCCGCATTGCGATACAGATATTCTACAGAATATTCGGCATATACCAAATATTATGTTGGAAATTTTAACATACGCATTTCTCCAATTTAAAACCGATTGCTTATGCACCAAATGGGAACTAAAAGAATATTATAATAATCGGAGACAGTAATGTGGCTCTAGTTTTAGTGAATATGATTCCCCCCTCCCAAGGAAGGTTAGTGCAGGAGTATCAAGTTCAAGTATTTTGGATACAAGTCCTAGCTTGAAGTGGTTCGAAAACGTTAACGTCCTATCAGAGTAAATAGCTTACCTCTCGACTTCGTATTTTAGCGATACTTAAGTGACGACAATAATGTGAGCGTCCCTTTACTATCTGGCATATTTCTCAAGACATCTTGGTTGGTGAGTAGGTCAACATGTAGTAAATTTACCTGTGGGTTGGTATAAAATCAGTGGAATTTATACCAATCAAAAAGTAAATTTGGTTTGGAGGGCACTGTGAATGACCTCCAATCACCAAAAACTTTCGTGGAAAACAGAGAAGTATAACGTATTGAATAGTATTTGATTTTATTTGTAATACAACTTCAATAGATAAAACTAGCAATATATAAAATAATCTCCGTTAAATATCATAGATATCTTGTAAACAGTGACATAAATCTATATTATACATCTTATTTGTTTTGTGGCAGCTGGTAACTCTTGAAGAGTACCCTCACTACTGCGAGGGTTATGTGATGACTCCACTGTTAAACGGTGTATACCCAAACTAAACCCACCTTCCTCCATCCGTCCAGACGTGTATGAGCAACTTACATACGGGCAAATGGACTTCATTTGGGTCAATCACATTACCGTTTCAGCTGTAGCTGCTGGATTACCTCTTGGAGTAGCTAGAAATTTTTATTTGTCCGATGGAATCACCCCTGTTTGTTTTTATGGACTATTACTATAATTTGGTCTTTAACATGTAGTTGTATTAAAAGCTGTAAATAACAATAATTTTTAATTAATTTAATTTCAATCTCTCAGTGAGTAATACAAATTTGTATTCGTTTTGAAAAAAGGGTTTTATGTTTTAATCAATGTTTTTTGATGTAAAAATTGTGATTTTCAACATTGATTTATGTACAGATATGATATTTATACACTCCTATACTTAGGTTATGTGTTTGTCATTGTACCCAATATAGAAAAGTATATATTCAATTATATGTAGTAATATTCTGAAATGTGAACAGGCATAGTTATTTAACATATATGCTACGAAACAGGTATAGCCCAATCACATTATAAAATTACTGGTTCAAACATTACCACTTTATTGCCCCTTACTACACATGTTAACTACAATAAATGAGACCAAATTCGGAATAAATAACATAATATTATGAATATATTCTGAAATATATTCTGAAATAATATTCTGAAAATAAATTATGAAAATAATAAATTAGATGAAGATTATCAATTTTATTGTTTGTGTAAAAAAATCAGAGAATCTTTACAGGAAGAAGATTGTATATTACCAGTGAGTATAAAGGGTTACTCATTTATACTCACTGATATTATTAAGCCTGAAGTTTAAAACACCTTCTGTTATACTAATTTGGGAGAAAATAAGCCAAATGTACAGCGTGTGACTTAATAGTGTATTATTCATTACTTATGACCCAAACTAATTAAAAAACTACTATCAATATTACAGAAATAATTAGTTGTCATACATAACTTACTTAGGAAATAATTTAATCTGGTTTTACATGGAAAAGTTAAAAAAGAATTAAACATTTAACCGTGTTAAATCTTGCGCTAGTAATTTACATAGTTTTAAAACTAAACTTGTTAAATATTCAATGAGCAATTAGCTGGAATGCAATTAAAGATGAAATTAAAAGTGTTAGTTTAATCGACTAAAATAAAACTGCTCTGGTTATCAATGTTGGATTTATAGAGTGTAAAAAATAGATTATTTACGAGGTTTTTAATGTATAGAATTATTGATACCCAAAGTATGATTTTAGTCTATTTAAAACGTTCAAAAGGACCAACCTGTAAAAAATATACAAATGGAATTATATCATACTATTTTTATGACTTTTAAAGTTTACCCTAAGGTAATACGTATTTTCATAAACAAAGCACAGAACGCATCTAATTTTTTTACAAAGCGAAACTTGTTTTCAAAATGTTTTATTTTTTCCATCCTTGGAACACGTTGAAATGAATATAATTCAAAGGTTTCCTTTTTATAATTGTTGATGAGGGTTTTCGAATTAAAAATAATGGTTTCGTGACAAATCGTTACGAGCTAAATGCATTTTACTTCCCTCTCTCTAGTAAATAATACTTTTACTTTTAAATTAATAAAACTTTTTTTGAGAGCTTACACAAATTTCTCTATTACATTTTTCTTTATAATTTTCAGTATGATTAAGTTTTCATGTAATCATTACAAATACTATTTACATGTTAACGGTGTTTAGAAACACTATTTAAAAATATGACACAAAGTCGTGTTAGATACGTCATTTATAACTCGAGAACGGCTGGACAGATTTTAATTATCTTTGATTTTTTGGATTTGTCTAATAAGTTTTGTATTTTACCTTGGAGCTGAGTTCCGCTGGCCTTTAAAGTTTTATACGTTGAAAATATTAGGACAATTACGTGATGCATTTTGATCATATGCATACATTAATAATGTGAATATTTTATTAACAGCTAATTTTGTTTTTTTCCCTCACGAGTCGACAACTAACGTCATTGTGCGTAATTCCCATGAAATGTTTGTGATTGTTTTGAAAATGAGCATTTATAGAATACTGTCTGAATAGTTGTCCCAGTGTAATTATGAGTTATTTTTTGTGCGAGGAATTAATGAATGTTAGATTACGTGAGTATTAAAATAAAAAATACCTTGATTCAGAAAATTTAATCTTTCCTACAAAAGCCGTATCGGTATTGTGGTTAGGTTTGGTTTAGGTTTAGGTTGGGTCGGAACATTGTGAGTTAATCCACTTAGATTTATTGGTTTTTGTGAGAATGTTATTAATAGATCTTATAGTATCAGTATTGCTATTAACTATGCTGCAATCCTAAATATATTTCACAACAAAGCTGTATTCGACTTGGAACATGGTCAATTCTAAAGTTAACATCTATTTTCTGTTAAGCGTTACGAGGTTAATTAGGTTAGATAGTATATTATATATTATAGTAAAAACACAACTTTGACAATTATGGGACATACTGCTACATAATGTATGACATTTAAATTATTTTAAGTAACGAATACATCAATGTTTACCTACAAGAATAATTCAGAAATCGAAATTTTTTAGGTGTGTCATGATAGTAATTTTTTCAAGTTTATTTAAACTTGTTCATCTACCGAATACGCACTTAAATATTAGTACCTGTAGTTATTTTCTAGAGACAACCTAATGACAAATTTGTATGCTATTGTAATAAATTGAAACTAAACAGTGATGACCGATTTACTTTTCTGATTCAGCCTTGTCTTTTAATTAAAACTTTAATCGACTTTCAATTGTTTTTCCATCGGACAGTTAGTTCAATATTATCAATAAACTGGCGTCACACGTTGAACATTGCTGCGATTTACAAAACAAATTAATTGCATTTATATTCGCTGATGAATATGAAACATAAGACAATAATTATTATGTCCTCTCTGAAATGGTGGCCTATCCAGGTATCTTAAGCCAATCTATGTATGGCTTAAGATACCTGTGTATATGTGTAAGATATGTATGGTTTCATGTGTACTTGAAACATAAATTAAAAATTGAGACATAGTATGTCATCTTAATCTACGGTATCCCGGTAAATTCACACACTTTTATGCGCGCTTATACTCGTACACCTACACACACGCACACGCAATCAAATATTCAATAATACAACAGATTATAATAAACATAATATGTGAAATAATTGTAATTATTATTTATTTGGCCAACATACTGGTAAAAATATGTGTTTTAAATCATAATATATAATCCCCCAAACTTTAAAATATTAACGTGGTGAACAAAGTTTTTTTACCGTACATACTTAATAGTCCTATACGAATCCCATTTATCCTATTTAGAACGGAGTCCTTTGGATAGATATGCATCAAAGATCACAGAAACCATCCTTGAATCATGCTTAATAATGCCTGGAATTTTCATTACAATCTTTCGAGAGGTTACGGAGTCTATATGGAACACATACCAACGTACTTCCTCTTTTATATTTACATTTACTTACAATTTATGTTCATTGTACTAAGTTCTATGGATGCGACAATTTAGTTTTATTTTTGTATTTTAAATATAAATAGTCTAATGTAGACTTTAGACTATTTTGATTTGTATGAAGTATTAGGGTACTCAAGGGAGGCTTGGCATTAATGATGTTCCTTAATACAGGGACTTAATATCAGAACTAATTTCATTGATGAATAATAAATATCGTATATGTTTTTCAGCTTAAAATTTTAAATGTTAATCAAGTGTCATCTCATTTGAATTATTTTAGGAGGACACCGTATTTAGTAAGTGCGATTTTGTTTGATAGTTGAACATTTGCCAACCCAGCAGACGACGCTGCAGTTATGCATAATAGATATTGCTGTATGTGCTAAAAATCTTGTTCAATTTGTTATATGGTTACTATTTTAGTTTTAATTTAGTATCAAAAACTCTTTTCCATTTATTCAAAAGTATTTGCTAGCTTTAAACTAATTTTGTAAACTATTGTTACAAACATATTATTACCTTATTTACAAAAAGCCAATCTATGAAACTTTGATGAAATCCCGTGTAAAGGTAAAGCAGCATTTTCATGGGGAATGCACATAAGCAGGTCATGTGTAATTATTCAGGCTGAATGATTCAACGAGAATTAAATGTTGGAAATGAAGTAATCGTAAACAGAATGTCCGAGTAGCAAATACCGCAATACGTCAGTCGTTCTACAGTCATGAATTATCTCATCTCGTTCAGTGGTCTCTTTATATGCACTGACAGACCTGAAACCCCCCAAACCACATTGGACGTAAGCCTTATATACTCAGTTTCAACTCGGTCATGATGTACCAATTTGCTCATTCTAATCGAAGACAATACAATGACAATGAATTAATAAAATATAATTACTGCATTCCTTTAAAAATAGAAATAAAACATTTTGACATGGATATGTCTTAGCTCTGGGGGAGGAAGTTTGCAATTTTTTAGAAAGTTTGCTACTTTTAATTCACCACACAGATTCCAGGTCTATAGCGTTGGTGACAGGTAGATCAGATTCACTTAAAAATTGTCGTATTTACGTCTCTGTGGGAAATAGGCTAGTTAGGTCATAGGGTAATCGTATAAAATAACTGCCTCAAATTCAATATCTTTAATACTTCTTTTAATAACTATTAATGTCCTTAGTATGAATAAACAAGTAACATTAAGCTAAATATTTTTACTTTCCCCTTATACATAGTATATGGAGAAAGTATTGTTTTCGTCAAAATTTTCGAATTTGAGTTGAGAGTGTATGTATCCGTTTTAGGGTCCCCTGAATTCAAAAAGTGGGTTTCTACATGGTGTCTGTCTGTGTGTGTATGTGTGTGTGTGTCTGGATGTGTACAGAGCCACAACCTACCCCGTTGGTTGGATTTGGATGAAATTTGGCATTTATGTGTATATTCACCGTATCTCCAGGCGTTTTTTTAAAGGGATTTTTATTTTTTTATACAAATTTCTAATAAATGACTGTAACGATTTTGATAAAAAAATTCATAGTTTATAGTGCACAGAGTACAATATAATTTGACACCAACCACATGTCTGTTAAAATGACGGTTCAAAAGTTATGGCCTTTTAAATGTCAAAAAATCAAATTATTAAATTTTCAGCAAAAATAATAAACGTACAGTATAACTTGACTGGAACCATTGAAACCAGCTTTAAAAAACTAAACAAATTAGTAATTTGAATTATTTGTCTACGACTAATGGTTAAAATATATTTTCCAAGAAACTAGAGTATTTCTGGGGAGGCGATTATGAATAAAGTTTTTACCGATAATGGGGCTGCAATATATTATTGAGTGTTGACGGATGGCTTGCATACGTCAAGATTGATGAAGGACCCACGTCACAGCGGAACGACTCTGGCTAGAAATAAAATACTCAATTACTTATAATATTACTTAATACTACGAAAATTCTGAGGTACATTAATAATTAATAATAAAAAGGTACATTGAATTGGAACATTTTGTAAATTAGAAAGATAAGTTTGATACTCATGTTCCTTAGATTAGTTGATTAATGCATTTGAAATAAATTTATTTCCCCAGTGAAAGTAAACGTATATTGATGCTGTGACGAATGGAAAATTATTAGTCAAACCATATGACCAGAGTAAACCGCACGAAAGTAGTACGACAAGAGTCAGTGCGGTGTTGCAAAATAGCCCTATTCCATTATAGCATATGGTTATGTCAGCTAATAGGCTAAATGAAAAATGGCAACACTGTTTGGCAAGAGGTAGTGAGAGGGAAACCAGCTGTCCAAGACCTCATCGGACTACTTTCGTGAGGTTTACTTTAAAGTTAAGTTAACATTATTTTCCTTTAATGTTTTTAGTAAAAGAAATTCTGGGAAAATATAAAGCTTACTCGCTTCGCTCGCAGGGGGCTCCGCCCCCAGGCCCCCGTTCTAGTTGTCGGCATAATCGCTTGTCGTAATCACTCGTTTTTGGAGGAATAGGAAGAGTTTCGGACAAATGGTTTAGGAAGGATTTTATTTCTGTAATGCAGAACTGCCCCAAACCTCCATCCATAGCGGCATTCACCAAAAGCAGAGACACCAAAAAAAGGAATAGATTCGCACAAAAAATTCGTGCTTTATTATTTACTTTATTGAAGTCACACAAACTATAAACTGAAATGACTATCTTTTATCGTATAGGCCTTTGTATGGGATTCGTGTATTTCTGGGGCTTACGTGTTTTCTGTGAATTTATACCTGTTTTAAGCTATTTCCAAGGATGTTGGTGATATTATAACTTTTTTCGTTTAATAATATGTTTTGACATAAATATGTAATAGCTATTGGGTGGGATTAGCGAATTATACGATGACAATTTTCAACATAATAACAGCTGTACAGATAGCTGTATGGATGAAACTGAAAACATTCTCTTCAGACATATCCATTATCTAACCTATTTCCCACAGAAAAGTAACGTGCTTCTTAACCTCAGAAAAATAAATGTAACTACTTCCATTTGCGGAATACTCTTAGCTTAGATCATGGATATGTCTAAAGGGCATGTGTTACTTTAAAAAGCTGTCCATATATGACGTCACGTCCATTTTAAATTTTGGTCTGTGGTTAAAGACGGCCTCCCCGCAGCTAAGACATACCTATGGCAATAATGTTATAAATATTTCTCAATTATTATTTTTCTTCAGTGAAACAGTAAAGATATAAAAAATGAATTAAACGTATATTTTAGTATGGATTTAATATGGACGAGGCCAGGTGGTTGTCTTTGTCATGTTACTGTCCATATTACTGAGGGGGACATTCTCTGTCTGGTGACATCACCCTGCTGACGTGATCAGCCTCCTGACGTCACCATGTCTGCCAGAATGACAAGCTCCTCGTTCGTAATATAGTTATATTATTGGATGAATAATTAGTATGGAGGAAGTAAACAAGTGGTCGTTCTCGTCGTATCACTCGAGTTGTAGTCTATGAATCTTGGAATGGGAATACTAAGTAAACACGAATGAAAGCTTAAATCAGTACAACCTATCATGTAAGCATGTAGAGAAGATTCGTACGTAATTTGTGTAAACTCTTTTCAGTACATAATCGGTTTCTAAAATATCGGGTCGAATTGTGGTCCTTTTTCCTTTGTAGCAATAAAAGTATGATTTGTTAATGTTTCTTAAAGAGACAACACAGATTACCGGGATAAAAATTATTTTGACGAGACTCCCATTATAATAAAACCCCGTACATGTGTAATCGTGTCTGAGATTATTTTTTTAACCTGGGGTTTCATGAAAATTGTCAACTTTTTCAATGAGAAGGAATTAATACGTTGTTTTTTAACTTAAAAATAGGTCGTCGAGACTTAAAAACGTGGTAGTTCATGCTCTAATCCAGAATTACCTGAGTGATAGAGGTAATTTAAACCTTATATTAATTAATATAATATGCCAATAATAAAACAAAAAGTTTCACTACGTCACATGGATAGATCTATTTCGTATTTGATTAGGACATTTTTAGGATGCGAGATTGATAAATGACCAAACGATGGCCCATGAGATGGCCAAAGAAGCTGCGACGCAACACTTAGGCCCTCATCAATCTTGACGTGAGCGCCGCGCCGCGCCGCGCCGCCACCGTCGTCCATCAATGTTCAATGTATAGGCCCCTGTTATTGAAAAACAGCCCCCTTAATCTCTCAACTTGGTGTTTTGCATACAGATAAATCCACTAGAGATCGAATGTACCCGTGTTTCGTGTCGTAATGAGAATTACCAACCAAACACTTACAATTACAAATTACCACATTACAGACACTTAATTATAAACACTTAAACCAATTTAAGTGAATTACTAAACTTTGCTAGTAGCTCCAGTTACCTTTGGTCATTGAGTGGTTAATTAATGTTACGTACTGCCAGAAGGCGCATTGACATATTGCAGTGTTTTGTGTAATTACTTTATTTTTATAAAAACCGTAAGCATATATGCTTACGTGATGTTATGGATTGTATCAAGTTATGTTGTTCTCGTTATCAAGGGAAAAACATAAATCTGAAATGTATTATGATTTTCTGTTAAAAAGGCTAGAAGATTTGTGGCATTACTAAAACTAACCAATGTTAACAAATTAATTTACAGAAAAGCGAGAAACAGATACGACATAAATTGAGATTTTGTTCTTTTGCCTCTTCCTTGGTATGAAACATGAAAATAACCAAAAATATTTTGATTTCAAACAATGTACAGGTAAATCTCGAATTGTATTTGTATCGATTATCACTATTAATTAAACGTAATTTCAAATAATTCTTATTTAGATGAACTCTTATATTATTTATATTTACTTTCAAATAATTTTACCTAATTATTCAAGGAAAGCTTACATTTAAGTTGCTATTATTGTAATAACAATTTTAATGAAATTGTGATATTTGAAAATTAATACAGGGATAGATCAAAGTTCATTTTTTAAATGAATATTTGTATGAGTCTTGATTTACGACAGCAATATTACACGTATAAATCATAAGGAACATATTCTCAACGAGGAGAAAGGAGTTCATTATTCACGAGATGTCTCTTTTAAGGGCAGAGTGTCGTGAGCGTGTGAGCGTCAACGTGTCTCACTCTGCTACAGCTGATGCTCTTGTGCAAATATAAAACTATATAAACGTTGTGAATTTAGGCATATTATAAAATGAAATGTATTATTAAAATTTATTTAATAGTGCCAATGCGTTGTTTTGTAACAAAATAAAGTTTAGGCAGCTAAATATAAACGTTCTGGCCTATTAACAAAGAAAATTAATACGTACGTATATGCTGAGTTTGGATATTAGCCACAATAAATTAATAAATATTTTATATTTAGGCTAGTTTTTACGAGTTGAAAAGATAGAAAACTATATTTAGAGCAAATAAAAACAAACGCACAGCTAAGACCAAAGACCACAGGAATTCGCCAGTTGTCATAAGGGATGTATTCAAACGGGTTGCCACGGGTGCCACAAGGGTAACCAAAGAGCTACCGTGCCCTGAGATACTGGTAGGGATAGCTCTGAGCTCGGAGAGCGCGCTGGTCTAGGGGTGGAGCGCGGGGCTTTGGTGCCCAAGGTCCCGGGTTCATATCCTGCCAATCACCAATGGCTTTTCGCTATGTGATAATGCCGCAACCCACACAGGAGTGCGCAAAAAGCCGCTACGGCTGAAGTGTCTTAGGATTAATCCGCCCCTTCAAATAAAAAAAAAATAAAATAAAAAAACTCCGAGCTCAGGGTTAATGCTCTGGCCCAGTAAGTTAAAGGTTGTTGGAACGAAACCAGCGGCGGCGACTCCTGGCTGATCATGATTGTCCCAATGGTACATCACTGTCTTTTTTCACGCTACAGGTCCAAGACCTACGGTGATGGTCAGTTGCAAAAACCACTCACTAGGTGTTACAAGGGGTGCCTTCTTATATTAAAATGTAAGAATGGTGAGCTAGATTACAGACAACTCACCAGGTGTCACAAAAGGTGTGCTGGTCCCTTCAGGCTCTCTAAAATGTTAAAAATTAATATTTCTGGTAATGAGTCAAATTTAATGATATTTTTAATGTTGTAAACGAATAATTTTGAGCGTACGTAAAAAACTAAATGAAATAACAGATTTTCATAAAGTAATGTAAAAATGCGTATTCTAATCTAGATGAATGTAACTAAAGTAAGATAATTCACTACCAGAAATCAAATTAGTGAATTTTATTTTGTGTAATTACTTTATTTTATTAAAAACAGTAAGCATGTCCTTGTTAAGGAAATACTTTCTTTTTCCAAAAAATTGGTTTTTTGATAATAGTAAATTTAATCGTTAACATTATGTAATTATATAATATTTACATAATATACTGTGAAAACCATTTTTAATCTTGAGCATGTATTGGGAGGTTGATTTTTCAGTACATTTTTCATGTGAAAGCCATTTCATGTGTTTCATGTAAAAACTGCATTTCTCTATAAAAATGACACGATACGTCAGGAACTACTAAAGCGACAGATTTGAAATTTTTATCCTAAGTCATAAATGTATAACTAAATCGGTATTGACAGGCTAGGTAACTTTAATGAGAAATTAAAAAATAGTAAATTATTTTTGTCTACTAAAAAAACATAGATAAAATATTTTTTATGATTTTTAAATGATTTTCTTACAATGTATTTCTCACAAAACAATAGAAAAGGCCTAAAAATATCATCTTCCTGTTCCATGAACATCTTGAGATAACGGACCACCAATATGGGCAACTTAACATGACCATTGTACATTTATATCATTGATTTTACTAAAATAAAAGGTTAAAGTACCTGTAGTACTGTCGGTGATCATGAATTATGGACGACCAATGGTTTCGGACTTAAAAGTCCATTCTCAAGTCTGAATAATATAGTGAAGAGTCGTCTTCAATAATACTTACATGTTCACACACACACATAACACTCATGTTCCGTATGTTAAAAAGAAACAGCTAAAAGGAAGTTTTTCTTTTTTCAAATGTGTTAACAAGCTTTAGAGGAAAATATTTTTAATTAGGAATATGTGAATTATTAAAAGCTTATATAAATAACTTTTATACCTACCAATGAGGAAGATTTTTATTAAAAAATCAACAGCAGTAGAGTATAAAAAAATGATTCACCCAATCTTTTTTTCATTTACAAAAACTCTTCTATTATTCAAACAGGAAACCCCAACTTGCAAACCATAGATGATTAAAAGTCTCGTACATTATTTACAAGGAAAGCTTGTGAGTCAAATTTCGCTGATGAAATAAGCATTTTGTAAAAATATATTTGGGTTAGCTTTATTACAAATCTTTTAAACATGATAACACAGTTAAATTATTTTATTATTTTTACGAAATCATTATAATTATGACATTTTTTATAGTTTTTATAGTCTTCAACATTGTTTAAAATGAACCTAAAGAGTGTTGTTTATCTCCAAATTAAATACGTTATTTTAAAAAATATTCCGTTTGTAGTAGCAATGCGATGAAAACTGTTAACCATCTTCAATAGCTTCATGTAATGAAGCTTAACAACGATAACCAGCTCAGTTTTATTTCATTCGATCATAATTACACTTTTAATTAGAGCTTTAATTGACTTTCGACTAATTGCTCATTGAAAACTAAACGAGTGCAAATTAAAACCTTCTAAAACTGATCTGACACGTTTGGTGGAACATTTTATTGATGCGAACAAACCGTTAATTGTAAAAATGTCTATAATAATAATTAATCAGATTGTTTATGATTTTACTTGATCATAAATGTATTCTATAATTTTCGTCAGCAGCAGTAGGCCTAAAACTAATTAAATTCATAAATATTTGACTATTCATTTTTACATGACAACATGTTCTTTTCCCCATGAGTAAAACATAAAAAAATTAAATCATAAATCTCTTATCAATATTCTAATATATACGAGGATTTCTATTAAACTATAAAATTATGTAACAGCTCAACACTATATATTTGAGTCGCGTCTCTATACGAACGGTGTACACCTCTGTCTGTTCCTAATTTTAATTGTAGGCCTACATATTCGTATTTTACGCGTATTTTGTGGCTGTTTTATTTGTTTTATTTATGACGTGACCTCGTAGTGACCTTGTACTCGTAATGTGTTGAGAACAGTTTTCATGTTTTAAGGGTTTGAAAATGACACTATACGTGTTGAAACGAGCGTTATCAACTAAAGACGATGTTTGGATTATGAGACAATGAGATGGTATTTAATTTTTTTTTATTTTAGCTCCACAAGAACATTTGGTTTAAATGCATGTTACCATGCATGTAGTTTTTTATCAAAAACTTTGGTTTTATTAAACTTCACAATTTTTGTCCAGCAGGTTTGGTAATTTGTTCCACTTTTAGTTGTCTACAGTTTCTATTCGTCCTGGTGATATTGGTGAGACATTGACTCACTAGGGGTTCCGTATCTGACGAATATTAACCTCCAGTTAGCTATTTGACTGTTGTTACTTTCGCCAACAACGATCTAACCTTGCTAGTATCCTAGAGTATATATGAATCTCTCGATTGTTGTGGTGCTCGATACGAAACGTGTATATTAGACTGGGATGGTGGCGTGTCCTGTAATCCAGGTAATTGGAGCTCACGTTTTTTTGGACAGTGGATAGTTCGTTGTGGATGTTGGTCCGCACTATTGAATACTATGCTCGTTTGGAAAAGAACATCTTCATAATTAGACCAGTTCGTAATTTACAAGAAAGGTGGTTCGGATCCTACGTTAAGCTGTAGCTACCTTATATAACATTGGCTTGTGGGCTTTTAGTTAACAGTTCCTTTCTAATACTGCAGTCAGCCTTAGACAGTAACAGGAGTATAAGATTGCACCATAACCATCTTTATCTCATCTTTCATACTAGGTTTAATACCTACCTTGGTGGGTCACCATTTAAAATTTGAATAACTTGAGGAATAGTTGCAATACTAGCATTATTTATTTGATTTATACTACAATAATCATATTTTATTTGGGTATTTTATCTTTAAGTAGTGAACTAAGGTTTAATCTCTTGACATACTCTAACGGCTGATGTTTTAATAGTACAGAATAGATGTTTTAACGCACTATTCACTTTTGAGTTCATATTTTGTTTAGAATGTTATATACAAACGCTGCTTTAATTTTAAGCTTAAACAGCTGATTCACTTATATTGGTAGGTAAATAAAATCACCAATTTATCCACTAGAACATACTTGAAACTGAGAGCAAGTAAAATACATGTGAAACCATAAGACATTTGTGTTTTACGGATATTTCAAAACTCCATGGTAACAAAAAATAAAGAAAAAAGGGGGAGTCAAAAGTAAAATCTCAAAAGAGTAATTTATATTTAAAGGTTTAACAATAATCTACAATTTTATAGACATATACCGGTGTAATAGCAAATAATATTGTTAGGAGTATGCGAAAGCTAATAATCCATTTTCAGACCACCTAAAATATAACAAAGGAAAAATGATGACGAGTATTATTTTACAGCTTTCACACCCTGAGAGCCATAACATTCTACGGCTATAAATACAATAAAACATACTTGGAATTGAACTTGTATTTCGTAAAAGATGTACAAACGGGCAAATTAGTTGTTAAATTTGATCTAATTACTATATTATAGTCCAAAATTAAAGTAAAATAATAAGGAATCATATTAAAGGGTACCTTTTGCAAAATTTAAATCATACATATGTTTTTTTAATAGACTGATTAATAAATATATGTCGTTTTAATAGCATACTGTGGTTTAAGTGATTTATTAAAAATAGTTTCATTAATTTATTGAAAGGTTTATAGTTTAAGAGTTCAATTACTTTTTTATTTTGAAATTAGTTACTATTACTGTTAAATATAAATAACGGTCAGAAAAATGGTTAAGAAAATTTTTATAATATAATTTATTCGAATTGTTTTAAATATAAATCGTTACAAGCCGTTTAAAAAGGTAAAAAGGGAGTATATATAGGATCGTATATACAAGATGACGCTACAATCATCTTACACTCAATTCTCATTTATATTTGGCTTAAAATACCTACCTTGTAGTATGGTCGCCATTTGAATAATCTAATGTAATCTATGGCACTCATCTCTCAACTATCCGCATAACACATGCCTTAACGAACGGTGGGTTGATTTTGTGATGAAACTATATGATTGCATGAATGTTAATTCTTCTTCGTACAAGGAACTTTTTCATTCTTACAAGACTACTCAGTAAAGAAAAACATTTGAAGTAAATGAAACATTAGGTCAGTGTTTAGACGTGGTTTAGACTGTAAACTGTCAACGTAATAATACCAACTGCAGGGGTTGCAAACAACTTAGCGTAAAGTAGGCGAACACAAAGGGCCGAACTCCCGCCCCTGGCGATACTTTGAACTGAAGCGCCCAAGACCTTCAGCGACAATTCCAGCCCTCCCAAGTTCCGGCAGAATATTCTCCTAGAGATCTCATGAATGCTTTATTCGTTCAACCTACTTTTACCTTAAAACACAGGCTGAATTTCATAAAAAAAACTAAACCATCGTTAAAACTAACTTAAACCGAAACAAAACCTAACTGACGAAATCGAATTTAACCACACGCCGTTAAAATAGTTTGGCTAACTCATCGTTAGAGAATTAACTACCCAATTTTGACTGGTTAATCTGTATAATGCGTTAAGTAAATATCTGGTATTGTTTAATATACTGTATAGTTTGTTGTCTCTGTATATAGATGAGTCATTTATTCTTTTATAAGACCTTTAGTTAAGGTGGCCCAGTAAGTTAAATTTTAATTTTAAGATTTAATTTCATATGTAGATAAGTAACTCAGGTAAAAGAGGATTTGGATTGAGATTTGAAAATGATGGTGGCCCTACGGCTAGGGCAGAACATTATCACAGAGGATATGTTTTAAATTGTATTTTGAACATATTATTGCTTTTATATTTCAACAATATATTGTTGGGTGTTTTTTTAACATTCAACAATTATAATAGCTACCAATAAAATAACAGAAATAAACTACTCCTTATTGGCAGATTAAAAAATAATAATTAAACTAATACACAAAAAGGCAGAAAAAACTATTTATGAAAACAATAAAACACTATTAAAAATGTAATCACAGATGATTTTTGCTTTTTCCCTTAAGAGTCTATATAACTCAAAACTATAGGAAATTAAAATCCAACCAGAAGAGAACCTAATCTGAGTACAAACCTAGAGAAAAGTTCCTGTTAAAACATTCTAGACGATCCAAAGAATAATTATCACAAACGGATGATTAGGCTGTATTGAAATCCTAGAACCCCATAATTATATAAGTTAACCATTATTAGACGTTTTTGTGAAAGCATTTAACTAAACAACAAATTAAACCTCAAGTCAAGACAGAAGTTCTTTAAGAACTACAATAACATAACCTTTCTCTCTCCAAATGTTTAACGTGCTAACATAAATAACAGACTTACATAGCCCAAATTTTAATTTTATATAGTGTATATCTAACAATCTATTAACTAACTACTTATGGTGTACTTGAAGAATTGATTCAGGTATGTAGCTTATAAAGGCTAATAAGTGTAACATAACAGCAAACAACGATTGAACTGGTATAGGTTGGCAATCTTGAACGCATAAACAACGTTATTTGCCCATCATTTCGGATACAGTGACAATATTGGAAGAATAACTCCTCATATTGGTACTTCAATACCCATTCAGTCAACAAAAGATTGAACTATTAAAGGTGTACTGTTAGGTGTTTTCTTTGTATGAAAATGATTCATTGATTTAACTATATTTTCACGCAATCTTTATCATCAACAATACTAAATTAAGTAAACTATTACCATAAAAACATGAAAGAAAAGTTTGAAAAAAGTGCGAAAAGCTATTTTAGTCTAATACCTACTCCAAAGATATTTTAGGAACAATCCATTATGAAAAGATATTCATGTTTACATTAACGTATTCTTGATTTAACCAAGTTTTCTTGTTTTCGTATTCTAGTTTTATCTTGTACACAACACGAACAAAAACCGTGTTTGGAACAATCTGTAACATAAGGATATATCTATCAACAGATAGTGTTTAGTTTTAAACCAAATAATAGTTTATTAACAATAATTCATTTTCTAAAGAAATATTTCTTTAGAAAATACATAATAAATGAGGAAAGTCTCTCATTGTTAATAAATGATTAACTTAAATGTTAAAATTATGCTTAAATACTAAACATGTTCGAGCCGGAAAAGAATGTGGTTGTACCACAAAACTGTCTTCGACGCAAGCCCAAAAGACAGGGTAAGACGTATCAATCACGTACTACTCACGGGTTGCAATCCACAAAAAACATATGCGATCAGAAGTGGTCGTCTAACTCTCCTCGTCTACTGCAGTCGATACCAGAAGATCATGGTAAATCTCCTGTCTTCTTTTAGGATTCCTCTCGACCAGTGTACTCTAATCTAGGACTTTAGTGATCTCCAACTAAAGATACTTTCTCATATAATTTGGATCTCCATTCACATGTCTGTCTAAGCGTCAGGTACGCAGCAGTCTTGCGTGATATACGATCCTTGCGGGTTTTTGGTTCCAATCCCTATGTGGTGTAATTGTTCTATGCAGGTTCTGTGGACCAAACACATCAGATGGGACCAGGGAAGTCCATGAAAAGCGTAATAAAAGGTGCAAAACATCATCTGCAGCGTGTCATCCTCGTCCTACAGACTCCTCATCCTACTGCAGGATTCCAGCCAATCTCTTCAGTGGCCTCTCGGCCGAATTACCACCGTGCATCCAGGCAACGACGGAACAGTGCGTGTGGTGGATGTGCGTACCAAAAATGGTGACTATAGAAGACCTTTGTCTAAGGTCTGCTCTTTGCCCATTGTTTAACTCTCTCTTATTGTGCCTCTATGCTTACAAACTATAGTGTAAATACTTCAGATTTCTTGTTGATGAAATGAATGGTCGAAGCTATTACTAACGGCTCCAGAAGAAACTTAAATGCCCTGTCCATGGGATGGCCTCAGAGTATGCTTTCTGACAGCCCCCAATGATATTCTTAAGGATAATATTAAAAATTAAATTTCAATCTTATTTCTCAACAATATTCCATGAAACTTAGTGTTTAGTGTAAGGTCACAACACACAACAAATTCCACTCAAAAAGGTTTAGTATTAGCTATGGGGGTGGGTGCTATTTTTTAAAGAATTCTAACGATTAATTTAACTTGTTTTCTGTTTTCGCTAGTCTCAGAAATTAAATGAATATTTTTAAAAGAATTAATTTTTAAATTATACAGCTTTCAAGAATAAAATAGTTTCATTAAAGGTCGTAGTTTTTTTTTAAACTTATTTGAAGGAGAGAGTTTGTGTCAGTCCAATGATACCGTTTATTTGGTTTGACAAAACGTCACATGAATAACATTGGAATTTAGTTGAAGAAAAATACAACTTTATAAAGGTCACTGGCGCAAAAGGCTAGGTGAATAAACAAACAAGTGGCCAATCACAGCATGCACGAGGACATTGGCGAAGTTGATTGGCGTTTGTTGAGGTTAGTTGACCATGAACTTTGTTGGCCTCGACAATCACTTACATTCAATTTGATAGAATTATGTGCAATAAGCATACTTTAGAACAGAATAGAGATAGGAGAAATACATTATGCTCATCAGGCGTAATTTTCCAATTCCAATATGTTAAAATGGTTGAAAAATAAAAAAGATAAGGATGAACGGTAAAACGTAAAAAATAGATCAACTGTAAAATTTATATGCCAAATAATATTTTGTTTCTACATCTATTTCATTTCTGACTTCTGCAAAGTGACATTGAAATTCATTAAATTAGAAGAAATACAATTTTTTATACTACTGGAATTAGCTTATAGTTTTATACTCTTTTTAGTATTTTACACTTTAAGCTTTGATTTGAGGTAAAATTTATTATTTAAAATTTTCACTATATATTTTTTATTCCTGAGTTACTGTTCGTTGTTCGTTTATAATATCAATAGTTTTGTGACACTTCTTTATAATTTATAAAACGATTTAAACTTATACTGTCTTTAGGATTTAAATAAACGCCGACAACACGTAATGACCTTACTAAATGGTATTCAAATATAAATAGATAAATGGTGAAATATTATTCTGCGTGTAACTTTTTTAAACAGTGTTTACTAACTGTCAAAAGCGACTTTGTGAAATATATTCACTCATATCTCAAAAGTATATAATTTCATCGTCATATATGAGATTAATTATGCATAAAAATATGACTATTATTATGTAAAATATCTTTGTTCATTGAACAAGTAAAGTTATAAAGCATTATAATGTGTACAATATTATATAAACATCAAGTTGATACAACTAAGTCTGACTAATTTATTCATCATGAAAATTTGTGCCGTATGCTTCAAAAGATTTATCTTAGTTGTGTAAAGTAGTTTTGAATAGATTTGATTTAATTAACAGTTAAGTGTTATATGAACCAGTCTTCTGTACATAAGCTAACTTTAAACTGGGTCCTGTACCTCGCTTTCGGCTATGACTAGACTCTAAACCAATTAATTGTCAGAGTTTCTCAGATTAATATTAGCAATATGTTTCTTCTTTGATGAGAACTAATTTAATTTTCTCTTAGTTAAATACTGTACATTTTAAGTCGATAAAATAAATATTAGGAATAATATTTATAGAACTAACACACTTTAATTGCTAAAAATGTTTTACTCGGCAATTAAGATGAAAAAAATCAGTACATTTCAATGTGAATAGTTTAATTGTTTCAATTTTATTAATCATATTTTAGATTTGAAAGCTAATTCCTCATTTCCTTTTCAACCTTTATCACACCAATTTAGGAAGATACCTAATAAAATTAGAGAATATCGCAAAGGCTATATAACATATTAAGTTGTAAAAGCTTGCAACCCTTGTAACAATTTTTGGCTAACCACCACATCGCATTTCAAATTTACATTATAAAATTTAAACTTTACATTAATTTCTACTTAAAAACAGAGATTTATCAATATAGATTATAAAGTGTTTACCAGTATCCTAATTCAGTTTCTTCGGACATGTGTGGCAATCTTAACATTGATTCATCATACCAAACTAACGAAACAATTTACAAAATTAATTTTATAACAATCTATACCTCTATTAAGAGACAAAATTATTAATCTATTATTTTGAAGTGTGGTTTTATATACTGAGGAATGATATTTATTGGAGTAAATTTCAATTATGTATACGTACATATTTTATACTATTGTTAAATTGTTCATTATTCAATGACCTTCCTTTTGATATGATGAACCTTAATATTTTGTAGAAATATTCCTGCTTTGGGGGACTTGAACCTTCTGGGACAATGGGGTCAACATGCCGATCGACGCCGCCGTACCGCAGATTTGTCACTTTTCCCCCTCCAGTTCCGAGACTCCAAATTGCTTGACTTCAGACCTTGGATAGTTCTGGTGCTTTTAAGTCCTTTGCGCCGTTGTCCGTGATCGATGTCCCTAGGCTGCCGTCGAGTCCGTTGCCCTTGGTTCACCGATTTGGCCTCAGCTGGGTCTCCTTGAAGTTGAACTTTGGTCGAATCTCACCAAGCTTAGTCATTTCACTCTCCTAGATGTGGCTCCTACTAGATCCGGGCTACCCAACTTCGTTTTCACTCGAAGCATTCTCCCTGGACTACCCTTCACCTTCTAATTACATTCTCCCTTCAAATACCTCAGCTAAGCCTGTTCACTAATCCCCATCTTTGGGCCCTAGCAGAACACCCTTTCTGCTAGGGTCTTTAATTCCAGTGAAAAGGGCGTGCTACTGACCGCGAGTAAATCCACCATAAACTCAAGGTTGATTTTTCTGTGTTTTGGGACTGAGATTTCACTCTTAGCTAAGCCACCGTGATTCCATGCGTCTAGGTCGGCAACCGAGATGTCTAGACTTGGGGTGACAGACGTACTTGTTACGCTTTTCTAACACCTGGTGTTTTAATCAATTTCAAGAGGGCAACGTTTAAAAAATCCCACTGATCTTTTTTAGTTATTTATCAAAATTGAATATATAACATGTTCATAAGCTGTTATCCATTTTTGTTACATCAATATCAATCACAAACCTTATGAAGTTGTCATTAATTTGAGTAAGTAAAATATCCCAGAAGTAGAAACTAAATTAAAAATCTAACGTAATACTTTGGTAAAGCACTATTGAAACATTCTTTAATAAACATATACAATGCTTCCCTATAGATAAGCTAATGGTTGATGGACTGAAGAAAGATAAATCAATAAAAAAATTACTGATATAGTAGTTAAAAGATAAAAAAAGACATTGTTGTTTATCAAAAACAACAGTATTTTTACAGGAAATTACTAAAAACTATTTTAAGGGAGAGCGTTCCAAACCCATCAAACTGTGTGGACATCCTGGAAATCAAACCCGTGACCTCTTCCACCGAAGTCCAAAACTGTTAGGGTAGCAAGACATCAATTCTTTGTTTGAAGTTCATTATTGGTGATGGTGGATTTACGTTATTAACATTTTTATTGTGGACATTTTCCATAGTGATTTTACGTCAAACAAAATTTTATGACGTCTCGGAATCAAGAAGCTGATTCTGTCCTCAGGTGAACTAATATCTAAAACATAGCACAATTAACACATTTCTCGGACTAAGCCGGTATATAAAGCTGAAAACATAAAAGTTTACTTTAAAGTTAACATGATAAAGTATAGTGAAAACTTTAAAGTTTTCAGCTTTATACCGGCTTAGTTTGGATTACAGTGTTAATTGTGTTATATTTTAGATATTAGTTCACCTGAGGATAGCATCAGATTCCAGATCCCTAAACTTCGTGAAACTTTTACATAAAATCGTTATGGAAAATGTCTGCAATTAAAATCTAAATGAGAATATACCAATGTTTATAAATAATGTTAGTACCTTGAAAATTGAAACGACTTATGATTTATTGTAAAAATTATACTAAAATATAAATAGAGTAATTTCATAAAATCCTTTTAAGTACGGGTAAAGTGTAAACGTATTAAAACAATTTTATAAATGTACTTTTACCTTTTATACGAAGTAATATGATTTTCTTCTATAACAGTCCACATGAACAGTTTGTATTAGACAGGTATGCTCAGTGCTCCTGTGGTGACAGTCGCACAGGTCTGGCAACGAGACCTTCCTAATTAGATGCATCTGCCTCCAGAGTGTTGGTTCTCTCCTGTTGGCTGAATGCAAACTGTAGTCACAATTATGATTAATAAACAGCATTCAAGTGGAAATAGAACGGCAAATATTAACTTGGTGTACCGAACAGTAATTAATGACGGTTTAAATCGTATTATAAAATAGGGAAACTATTGTTTAAATGCAATTCATAGGTTTAATATTTATATTGAATAGCTCTAAAACAGAAAACTAAATAGAGTTGTTTTAACAGTTCCAGTACGTAATAAAGTTTGATGTAAAAGTTTTAGTATACATATACAAATTTAGATTGTTACGATTGTGATACCAAACAATTTTAGATACACAAAGATTTTCTGAATTATAACGTACAATAAAATCACTCAATACTAAATTGATTATTAGTAAAAAAAGATCTTTCAGATAAATTTCACTTGTTTTTCTACACTGATTATTTATTATTATTTTTCGTAATAAATGCCTACAAGTATTGTAGTCTTGAGATTATAGCCTCCAGATTACAGATAATTAAACAACGCTAATAAACAACAAACATCTTCACATCAAGAGATAATACTCCCAATATAGCCTTGACTGGAGCCTGAAAATTATCCTATAACTAGAGGATTAAAACTAGTCGCCTTTAGCAACAAAAAGGACTACATATTGCAGATATTTAACCCAAATTGAAATTAATTTCCTATTCTAAAGGTTTATGAATTATATTTAAAATTCCATTTTGTTCTTATGTGAGTTTGTATTGTACTAAATCCTTCTTATGATTAGTTCAAGCCGATTTTGTATCATTGATCATCACATACATGGCATCGGATTCACATATTATGAATAACCCTATATCTAAACAAATTGGTCTATTTATCTCCAAATATAGCATAATGCTATTAGCTCCTTCTTAATAATGAATAATACATAAATTATTCCTTAAATGAAAAAATATATAGCATAAAAATGGATTAAATGTATTACAATTGCATTAAAAGTTTTTCATTTTTTACCTATTAGTATTTTTGAAATTCATCTACGATGGTGAAATAGTTTTTATATAATGTAACCTAACAATAACATATTTTGATTTTAAATTAAATTATAAGCCCGTTACTTAAGAAAAAGGAATTATTTTCTGTTCAAACACATCGTATTTTAAGTAGTAAAATTGAGTATATTAAATCATGGAGATAAGTATAGTTGTTAAGGAATGTCTAAAAAAGTTATTATTGGATGCTATGCCAAGAATGAGTTTACAAAAATATTAAGAAGCGAAAACTGCGAGATTTTAAAAACAATATTCGATTTCCGTAAAGCCAGCGTAAGAACTCAAATTTAGTAATTTTATCACCGACCACTGGTGTTCGTAACCCAACTTGCCAGGGAAGGGGGAAGTGGTGTTCTGACTCGACTCGTAACTTGGCGACTATACGACACTGACTTTCAGACCTTTATCGTAAATGGTCTCTATATTTGTAGTATTGCCTTAAAAGGATTATTTACTTAGCTGTAACTTCTTATATCTCTTAATCTAAAATATATCTTCTTTCTATTAAACCTTCCTTTCCGTTTTACTCGAGAAAGAAACTTTTAAACTGATGCATTACGATAAGACAGTCAATGATAGTATTGATGTTTTTCATTAAATATCAAGGTAATTGTTTTATTCTTAATATGAGTCAAAACTGCTTCAATACTTTTTAATTACTTTTTAAAAAACAGATTGCCGGAATTTAGATAAAAATTCTATTTAGACCATATTTCCCCATTCTCCTTTAAATTCAAAACAATTATAAAACAAATTCGTTCAAAATTATACTAAAAAAATTAAAATTAAATAAAACCACTAAGGTATACTTTAATGGCTAATAAATACATATTGTGTTTGAAGAATACAATATTTAAATAAAGTTTACATGGTAAACTAAATAAATTAAAATTAAATGTAGTCTTTACATATATTCTTAATTGCGTGGAATATATTTTTTAGGAAAGTTTAACGTACAAATTAGCATAGTTACATCTTAAACATGTTTTATATAAAATAAATTAAATCATTTTAAACATTGCATAGTAAGTAAAATACAATTAAATATTTTCTATTAATAATTAATTAATTTAGCTCTAATGATACTACTCCTCTACTAAATGTATTTATGAAGGGGCATGATAATCTCATGTCTCATAGGTTATGCATATGCTATGCATACCTTATTTCCTGATGTTGTGCGAGTTAGTAGGATAGAGTTTGTATTCGCAGAGTAAAGTAATCATATGACGACAAAACTATCACTACACACCTTTAGAGTAATCAATTTTATTATAATATTATTATTGTTGCATTTTTATGTAATAATTATTCACCAAGGAGATACATTTATACCATTAAAATATGTTAACTGATTTTTATAGTGTTTTCAACCGGTAATATACGTTCATATGATAATGTATTATTTAATAGACAAAATTTAAATGATTGTAGATTTGTGTCATCAAACGAAACGTTTTTAATAAAATGGAAAGGGAATGAATCATAAAAGTTAATTAGATATTTTAGGTGCTTGATTTTAAACAATAATTATAATATAGAATAATTGATCTAATAGAATTAAATATATACCCAATAAAATACTTGCACAAATATAAAATTTTACGTGAATATATTGAGATTTTTAATTTGATTTTTAATTGAATTTTTTATACAACTTTGTTTCTATCACCGTATGTATAACCCTGATGGAATAGATTCTATTTTAGATTTACTCTGATTCCAGACTTCCATCTGGACTATGGAATCTAGTACCTCCATCCTTCTGGTACCTCTCTAGTACACCGCTATGTGTACGGCTTAACGCCAACACGACACCTCCATGGGTTTTAATTCACCTAACTATCTCTTGGCTCATGGTTATGGGGAGATGAAATAAAAAAAATATAGTCCATCAAGAGCTGTAACATCTACTCTACTACCCAGCACGTTCCTTGTTTCAAATTCATTTTTGGCTGTTTATGGTTATCCAAAATATAAACTAATGGCGTGTAAATTTTTGTTTCCGTCACTTGTATCATCAAGCTTCAAGCCGACTTGTAATCTCTTATTCAGTCCGTCTTGAGACGTGATTCGTTTCTTATGTACAACTCTAATGTTTTTTAGTAACTTGATATAATGTTTTTTTTTGTGTTTTAGGTTCTAGCTCTTCTCAAGGACGGAATCAGATTCCATATCTTGAATCGGCGTGAAAAATTAGTTTAACTAATAATTATATTTTTGTAAAAGGTCCTTAATAAAGGTCCACATAAACCCAGTACATGTGCCTATGTTCGTTGATTTTGTCTCAATACCTAAAATAGTAACATAAAATAACACATAACGACAGACTTAGTGGAGAGTAATTCAATATTTAGGCAATTAGATTAATTTAGATCATAAATAAATGGGTGTGAGTGTAAGTTATTCGTCACTGACTTTGTGAGGCAAGAAGTTAAACTTAGACACAAAAGCTGTTGACTCGAGAACTAATTACAAGTCCTGTACAACAACCGAACTGTCATCAGAACTTAGGCAGTTACCCTTAGCCGCCCGCAATGAAAATTGCTAGTAACGGTTTAATTTACCGAACGATTTACTCCAGGATACACGGAGCTCTTGACCTAATTCATCGTGCACGATTTAACACAACAAAATGTCTAAAAAAGATATTCAAAAGAAATGAGCAATTTTATTAGTCAACAAGCATATACAGAAACATTCACTAGACTACGCCACACTACATAATAAAGCATAATAGCAACATCAGTCAAAGTTTAACCATATCTCGTGTTCGGCACTATACTGAAGTGAACGTGGATAGCCTTTAATATGATTTGTTTATTGGTTTGGAATAAAGCTAGTTATTTTGGTCTGTTACCTAAAAAAAATTTCTGTAGAACATGGATATCTCTAAAGGAAATGTTTTCAGTTCATCTAAACGGTTGTTCTTATGTTTCAAATTTTAGTTTTACAGATTGGTAACATCCCCCCCTCCTAGAGCTAAGACACATCCATGTCAAAATGATCTAAGAAACTAAATAAATCACAAAAATGTTATATTTACCTCACTGTAGGAATGCAGTTTATGATTATTTATTTTACTTTGAAGAGCCCCTAGACAAAATTAAATTATTCTATAAAGTGACACTTACCATGTGAAATAAAAATATACCAATTCCATCTATTTAAATGTTTCATGTATTCATTCCTAGGTAAAAATTGTATTTTAAATTAACTGTTTTTGAATGCCATAACACCTAAAATATCTTAATTTATTAATCTTTGTAATTTTAGATCCTCTAAAAAAATCCTTAATCCACAAATACTGAAAATAGTTTTCAATCCATATCAAATATTGTATTCTATAAAAACTAATATGTAGTACAGAATTATTAAGTTGATAACAAGAGTGAAGTAATGTCAAACTAAGAAAGTTTGTAGGGTTGAAAGTAAACGCCACGTGATTTCTAGGAATCCATAGCCCGTTTCTTTGACGTTATAGGGGTTTTGTTTCGTCTAAGTCGAGAAACCCTTAGATTACGTGATTCCAATGCTGGTATCCGTTAATTTACCTGAAACAATTATATGTAAGGCGTATACAACAAATTACTAACCTTAAGATGAGACTTTGAACGATAGTTTTTCTGATTTTATTGTTTTTTTAGTGAATTTTGTGTTTTTTAGAATTTCTTTTGTTTTTGGTGTAACGGGACTATTTATTCTAATACTTAGAAAAATGTGGCAGGTAAATTTTTGTTAGTTATAAGAGTTAAATATAGATTATGGCTTTGTATATTAGAATTACAACACTAATGGTCTATTACTAATTCAACAAAGTTCAATCACTTAAAGATCTATTACTAGCCCTATATCCCTATATGCATACATTTTATTCTGATACTTTACCCCGTATTTTGAATACAATTTATACATTTTATCTTAACAAATTAGATGATAATTTTTAAATCTTTTTTTAATTGTTTGTTTTATTACATCATTTACTGATGTATTAATAATGATATATTCCCTGCCATCTGAAAGGCAGTGTAGTAGAGGTGAAATAAGGATGATAACTAGACAGTTTTAATATAACTCAGCAAGGGTTACAATATGTCCAGGTGATTGTGAACTTAATGGACAGGAAGTCACAATTCAAGCATTAGTGAAGAAAAAAATACCCTTATCTGAGCTGAAAATTACATTACATTCCTCTAAAATGTATTTACAGAATATATAAACTCAATAAAAATACATTTAATAGTCTAAGTAACCCTTACTGTCAAAGATGATTCTTGTAGTTTTTAGGCTATTCATTTTCAATTCCTAGATGGAATCATCTTCAGGCCACTGTATGTCTTCTTTTGATGTTATACATTTTATCAATGTTTGTTGATAAACCATTAAAAACATGAAAAATAGACAGTCTCAAAACCTCTGACATATGACATTTTATGCAGCACTGTTTAATTTAAAAGAAATTAACTTTACGAAAGCAGCAACGAGTACATCAGTTGGAGTCATTTTTTCGAGGAATTGAATCTGTGTTTTTTATTGTTGTTTCATAGATTGTATTTTATTTAAATGCCCTCTGTTCATTTATAGTTTTGTGAGACACTTTTTTCATATTCTTCTTGTATAAATCCTCCATAGCGTCCATGAGTTTTCCTTTTCTGCATGAATGTAAAACTTCTAAATTGTTCTTAAAATTCATATCAAATACAGTTTATGAACCAACAATAGAAATAACAGAATCAAATCCTTAAATAAATAACTGCAACTGATATATACGTTGCATATTTTATAGAGTTAAACTATCCATTACAGTATAATTGACATGAGTTGAAGGTTTTGTGACTGTCCGTTTTTTATGTTTTTAATGTGTTATAAACAAACATTGATCAAATTTATAACATAAAAAAGACACCCAGTAGCCTAAAGATGATTCCATCTAGGAATTGAAACTGAGTAGCCTAAATATCTACAGGAATCGTCTTTCAGCAAAAGGTACTTAAACTATTCATTTTTTCATTGAAAAGGCGATTCAACGGCTTATAACATAAATAATACATCCGTTCTTTGCGTATACGTATGATTTAGCTTCAAGACTTTTGGTTAGGTAAAATTGATTAATAAATATACATTAGGGACGTCAATACTAATAATTTGTTTTTAATTTATTTTTGTATTAATAATAATATTATTAGTATTATTTGATTTGACTTTTTCAACGCATTTTTGGTTTAATTTCACCACGTTTCTGGAGTTGGAGAAACTCCCCCCCGTTTCAAAGTTACTATCTAATAGCTACATATGAATTCAAAGTTTTAAATATAGATATTGTGCAGTTAAAAACAAAGAAGCGTTGAAAAAATTCTAATGGAATAATATTAATAATCAGCAAAAACGCAATTATGCATTTGAAAAATAATAGCATATACTTGGGTAAAAATCTAATACATGCCAGAATATGGTTAATTTAACCAACAGATGACAAATGAAATTCATTAAATGGCATGGAATTTAAAAATAAAATGATTTACTTTTTAACCAAATAAACACATTTACCTCTTTTTAATGAAACGCCGACTTTTTCCCAGGGTCCCAGGGTGACTGAATACTAAGCGTGTTTACCCGGAGAGTAAATACTGTTTAATGAGCACGGAGAGTTATACGATCCTTTGCTTAATTTGTCCTTGTTTCCAGTTCCGTCTTTTTGCAGTTTATTCTCTTTAACAGGTTGTAAATAAATCCCTCCATCCTGGTTTCATGTGTTACCATCTAACTGGCAGCACTGAAAAAGTAACCATACTGTGTTGTGTGAAAGCGCACTTAGAGTTTGGTGATAGTTAAAAAATACCCCATAAATGTGTAGGATTTACATTTTGACAACAACAAAAAAGTTAAAATTTTAAATTTTTTAATTGGATAAATATAAATTGAGAGAAATCTCTTTTAGTACGAGATTACTATGTTTGTATTTTTTATCTATCCTAAACATAATTACATATTAAATAAAACAATGAAATATTTTCCTAAAGTTTTTGTCAATAACTTAACAATCAATTAAATGTTATTTGTTCTATTCGACTGCTAGCTGCTTAGTGCGAATGATTCCGTCCTTTGTAATGTTTCTACGACTCTATGAGGGATTTTACATCATTCAAACTCAAAGCTCAAAGGTCAAAATATTATCAAACCGAAATGGTGTTTTACATAAATAATGTTTATTTATAAGCTTAGGATTAAAAAAAGACGCTTAGATAAAGTTGCCTTTGTAAAATACACTAATTTGAAAGAAAAATTATAAATATTCATTTTTAAGGTAATTAGTTTATAATTTTAAGTAAATAATAATATGAAATAAATAACCTGAAAATAAACGGTGTTTACATAACTTTAAATAAACTGATAAATACAAATACAACCGATTGAAACTAAATTAAAATACTTAAAAAACACATATTCAAAACCTTATATTTTTGCGTAATTTTTTAGTAAAAAACATTTACCACGTTTGGCAAAAAGTGTAAAAGTGTATAAATTGTAGAAATTTGATTTATAAATTTCCAATAAACTATCGTTTTACTAAAGTTACTTTTGTTGTGGTGGATTTTTTTACTTTACTTACCAGGTTGTTAATCATAAATTACTATAAAATCATAATAGTCTATACTCAACTGTCTATACGCAGGTCATTCAAGCCCATTAATCACCATTAGTGTCAGTGAAGTTTGTGATATTTCCTTTAAAATTATATTAAGGAACCGATTATACATTTTTAATAGTTACATTTCAACTAAAAGAGATAAATAAAATGAAATATTTTTATATTTACAGATAAATCAAACTACATTATGAAACAAACAAATAATTTATGTATCGAAAGTTTTAATAAAGTGGAAAAATAATTTGACTTTCTAGAAAGAAGTTTGTCAATAAATCTGATAGAAATCAAGGTAATAGAGAGAGTTAGAAAAAAATGAACGTCGATGAACCGAGAACCGTGGGTTGAGATCGACCCATCTCACGAGCTTCTACCTCAACGAAACTAATACTTGAAAATATTACTCAAGCAATCGATGATTTATTACTTTAGGTATTATGTAGCTTAACAAAAAATTCCTTAGCGGCAGTAAAGCTTTTATTAATAAACATTTTTAATAAAAGAATCCCACAACGGGTGTCTATATAAAGTGAACCAATAGCTACCTATTTTACTATGCATAATAAAAGTAAACCCATGATGGGGGACTCCTCTTTATTTTTTTTAAGAATTTCAAAACGACTTTTGAATCCAAAAAATATGGCCGTCATTTTCCAATATGGCCGATAAATTGAAAATATCAAAATGGTACAACCTATATTTTATCATGGTTTTGAATAGAACAGGTAATTTTAAGAAGTTTAATTTATTCATCACCGTTTGTGATCAATGGTTCAAAATATTTTCCGTTTTAAACCATTATTATATAAAGTGAACCAATAGCTAAAACGTAAAATCTAAATTCCTAGTTCCTTTACTGAGATCAATTGGCTAAAAAGCAAGCTACCAAAAATAATTAGAGTATATCTTGCATTTCAAGCAACTTTTAGCTTTACTCATTCCCCCTCAAAATATCTGAAAATGTTAATGCTAATTTTAGCCAAAAATAGGTACATGGAGTTTAAAGATTATTTATCTCTTGCTATATTCAACTGGTGTCCTAATATATGTGTCATGCTATTTATTTCTTAAGGCAATTGTGATTTTACAACTAATTCATAGTGTCATTTAATGTACATCTTCCTTTGTGGCTAACGAAAAGAGGATTCTCAAAGAACAAATTTTACTATTAGACTAAAAGTAATTCTGATATCTAAGCTTGTTTGACATTCATACACTCGATTAAAAAGTCGGGATTTTTAGGTCCTTCATGATTTACTTTAAATAACAATTGACCAGAAATGATCTATTTTACAAAATCTATAGGCCTAATGTCATCATCTATTATTTTCTAGGTGTTATTTCTCACTAAATACTCTCTGCTTTTACGTTGCCTATTCCAATTTTCCTGTGCCATTGGAATTTAAAACAGATTTAGAATCAACTGTCTAATGTCCTAACTATTCTATATATGCTTGAAATATTCAATATTTTAGTTTCCATGTTCATACACAATTTAGTTAAAATAGTTTCCAAATAATAATTATTTAAACTTTATTTTTTATAAAATTCTAGGATTTTTTATTTACTTCCCTGTAAGGAAAGTTTTCAGTTGATGAACTGTTGTTATACTTATGTATTAAATATCAATACAATAGCTTTGGAAGTTTCCATGGAAATCTGCTTCAAAGTTTCGTCTTACAAACTGCCATCACCCCCCTACCAGAACAAAGACATATCCATGGCAAAAACAAAAATTGTCAGACAATTAAAAAAATATTTATTCTGTTATAAATTTAAATAAAATATTTTGAAAACTATTAAGGATTCCCTTAAGTTTACTTATAGTTCCAGTATAAACAATATGGAAACATTCACGGTATAAAAATTATATAAACTGAAATGAAATGACATTTTTCCATTGGTGTTTTTACTAGCTTAATATGGAAAGTTATGAGTCCCAAGTGTTCACACTGGGTCTAATATTCCCGAAAGAACAACTTTACAACATTAACCTACTTTCACGTGACCCTTGGATTCTTATTCAACCTTTCCTCACATTATCATTATTAAAAAATGCATTATCCTTATAATATTATACATTAAGTTTTGATATTAAGTTTATGAGTTTAATGCCATTATATACATATACTCTTAGTATATTTCATATAATTTAATTAAATCTATATAGCAATACTAATACATTACTATTTAATTATCATAATTGTTCCTTTTGTTTTTCACTTACAACTTCACATTCTATTTAATCGTTGTATTTCAAACTGTTATTTCCTCCTGACCTATAGTTTCATGTTAATTTAATATCAGTAGTTTCGTAGTATCAAAAGTATCTAAAAACTAATATCTAAAAAGATTTTGTATGGCTTTTCTAAAAGACTGTGGACGACTATAAACATCGTCACTCACTAGCTATATTTAATGATATAGCTTTTAAAATAATTCTATAAATAATTTTATGTTTTACAACTGTTGTAAAACTGACAACTTAGTATAATTTTGACTAAGGTTAGGTCCTATAATATTCATAATCTACTGTATATTGTATTATTTGTAAAATTTTTTGATATGCCGTATGTTTTTTAGTCATTTAAAAATTTTAAAACTGCTTTATCTAAATAATATGAAAATCCAATTGAGAATATATACTTTTAAGCCTCACTAACACAAGCTAACAAGTGAACACGATACCTAAGCTGAGCCAGATAATATAGAACGCCTTTGGTAACATTTGCGACTAAAAATAGATACCTCTCTAAGGAAAACCGTGGCATCGTCCTTTAATTCTCTCCAAAATGTCTCCAGTGGAATGCATCTCTTCTTGTTGGAGTATGTGCATTATACAGTATACAATACAACTGTGTTTTAACTCTCTAGACCTATTAGACCCTCTCCTGGAGTTTTACCTAGATTTAACCTTGACTTAAGTCAACGAAAATCGAACGATAAGACGTACAATAGTTTGGCTAAAGAGGACAGGCTCCATGTCCGCGGAAATCTCACAGCTATGCCACAACGTTTGCCCGCGATACCTTCACGAGGGTTAGGGAGTGGGGAACATGTGTCAGTTTCGAATCTGTGAAAACCCTGCAATAAATAATTGTAAAAATTGCATACACTCGTACGCATCTCCACGCTTCAGTCCAAGAAGCTAATTAGTTATCCACGGCTTACCTCGAAATGCCACTCAAACCTTATGTCATTAGGACCTAGACCTATCTAGACCGATTTCTCTATGGATTTTAGTTTGCCAAATTTTCAGACATAAACATAAAAAATATTTTATGTCTTTATACGACATTGAGGCATCCAAAACAATTTTTGGAAAAGTGGTTCTAAAGTGGGCGTCCCGGGCATTGAATCCATGTCATTTTAAGTCCAAGACGCTAACAACAAAGCTAGAAATACAACCAACTTGCTAGCTAGATGCCCCGTTGGGTTAATATAATGGGTTCATATTATCCCCTTAGAATATCATTTTGTACATTATAACTATATTTTACATTAATTAGTGTAGGAAAATATAAAAAAGGACAAGCATAAACACTATTTGACAAAAAAAGAATACTAAAAAAAATTTAACCTAAAACACATAAAAGCTAGTAATAGTGAGACCAATTTTAACTAATTACTAAATTGCCATAAAAATTCAGCATCCATTGTGGTTGTGTCTAGTTTAAATTTGTATTGTGTAAACAAATGTGTTTAGAATAAAATGTGCAGGGTTTATGTTGCACAAGAGAGAGATGAAAAATAACATTAAATTCAGCTCACATGTTAGGAGCGAGGTCAAACCAAGACCTGTGCTTGTAAAGCAAATTATTTTACAATGCTCTCTCCAGTCGTCTCAGTCTCAACAAGTTTTTCGTCCTCTTTCACTTTGTGTTTTTGTTTTACATTTGAATTTTCCCCGTGAAAACCTGTGTTATTGTGTAAATGATTCACTTTAAAATATTTCAGTTACAACTAAATATCTGTTATCTATGAAGGTTTTGTAAAGTAACACATGCTGCTGAATAAAGCAATTTAAGGGTTAGTTGCTCTTAAATAAGTATTGAAAAAAGAAATGTGATGTTATTTCGTAGGTAGAAAATTGCATAACATATATCTTATTTGATGATAAGATCATTTTTTATAAGATTGACATTGTTTCAGCAAAGGGGGTTTTCCCCTTTTCCCCCAAAATATATTAAAAATACCTAATATTATTAAAAAAATGAATGCAGCTCATGAAAATAAATGATATTGTTTTGCAACATAGCTCCAGGCTCATTAGTTTCCGTGATATCGGAAGTATATAACTCACTATGAGTTCTTTATTATCTTATGAGAGAAACCTTTAAGACTTTCCCCATAACAATTTTATTGCGTCTGTTCGGCTGCTTTGTTTCCATTTTCTTCTACAAAATCTTTTACTTTATATATTAACGTAAATAGTTACTTCAAGACATTCACTTTATTAAATAATTTTTGTTTGTCACAGCCCTTAATATAGTAATGTTGATTGTTGTTTACTGAAATTAATTGTATGTTTGTTATCTTGGATTTGATGTTCCACTTTATTTTATTTTTATGTGTAAAGTTTAGCCTACAGTTTTGTTTCTGTTTGTATTCCTGGTAATGCAATTTTTTTTAATAAACTGTTTTTAAGCTTCCCCTATATTTGGGCGGCATTTGCAGCCATATTGTGTGTTTTCTGGTCATATTTACTTTATCATGAAATGTATAACAAAAATTTGTTATGTTTTTGTTACAGTAAAATATTTTTATTTATTTTATTTTCCAAATGGGTTATCAAAGTATTTTGAATGGTGTTAATTGTTCTAAAACATACCATTTTAGAATATCTCTAACTGAGAGTAATTCCACCATGAATATTTTATTTCATTTAATACAGGTTGATTCACGAAGATATGCGGTAACTTTGAGAGCCCATTCTATATGTAAAAACAATGAGAACCCCTTATATTAAACCTAGGTACGGAAATGCCTAACTAGCGACTAATTTCTAGCGCAAAATTTGCCCAGATTTCGGTGGTTTGGGCTAAATAAGGGTTTCTTGGAATTCAAGGTAATACTTGACGTAAAATATTGAATTCAACAAGTTCCAGATCTGTAAGGTAAGTAGTTTTTTAGAAAATCTGCGTAAAATGTAAGAAATGTGAGTAAACATTTTTTTACATTTACAAGTGACAAAACTTGAATTATTTGTTAGCGCCTGCAACTTCTGTCATTAACGATGTTTTTTCTAGAAGAACAATTTTAAACGTGAAAGCTTCATGTTAGAAATCCAAGCGTCAATTCTAAGATGAAATGTCTTTTCAAATGAGAATTAACAATTGTCTATGAAATTGAAAGCAACGAAATTTGGATATTTTTCGAGTTTTTAAATATATTGTTCACTAAATTTCGCTATCTCTCCTTCAATGATTTGGAGGTCTCTGAGTAGCTGTTTTGTAGACAAATCTGGTGTTTTTACAATATTTCTTAATCAACATTTTAAATTGGTATATTTCGATGTATATATGTCAAGAACGTGAATGTTTAAAGTATATTTCTATTTAGACCCCACAATTACACATGTTTTTCCAAATAGATATAAAATAGATTTATACAGATATCATTTGTTGTAAATAGTAAGTTTTGATTAATGTCAAGAAGACAATTTGTTTTTTGTTTTAAAATAAAGCTGCTTTATAATTTGTTTCATATCTGTTTTCCATGTTGGATTCCCTTACGACTCCCCTCAAACCCCCTCGTTCCCCCCTCAAACTACCTTCATAGGGGGTTTTTTAATGAGAATACCCTAACATGTTTTACCATAGATTCAGACGTATTAAGTAACCAGGTATGGAACTCAAAAGGAAACTCACGAGGTCTGTAGATCTGCAGCAAACCTTGCATGGGGGGAGGGGGGGGGGGAGAGGGAGGAGGGGAGAGGGGTGAGGGGAGGGGGGGGGGGGGATTCGTCGGGGGGAGGCGGGGTCGGGGATGGGGATCTGCGGGGAGCGTGGCAGGGGGGGGATTCAATATATATTATTACGTTTTCATTTATTTTTTTTTTTTTATTGAAATAGATTATCAGTTCTGAACATCATGAGCAGTATTTGAATTAGCATAAACATATTTGCATAATCCATTAGATTAATATGAACATATAGGTTACAGAATATTATGGTTTATACAGAATGTAATTATTTTGATTTTAGGAACTGTGAAATATGAAATATTTTTAGTAACCATTAAATGATATTTTTATGGGTTTAACCAAAAATGGTTTGTTTAAACATGGAGATCATGAATTTTTCTAATCTTTGTAACAAAGTTATATATACTTTGAAGCAAATCCCAACATTTAATTAGTTTGTTTGTTAACTTTAGACAGACTTATTTACTCCAATGTGCTCAATCCATCATCATCATACTTTCTTCCACCTATAGGATAGAATAAATAAAAGTATTGTTTCTATGAAATAAAGAAACAATAGTTTTTAAAAAACTTTTATTATATTAAGGCTTTGGAACGTTTTTAATTCAGGTGCCTGGTAAATAAAAATAGTATGGTTTTGTCAACATTTTTGAATTGGAATTGGGAGTAGATATATCCGTTTTGGGCCCTTGAATAAAAAATTAGTTTTAACGTGATGTCTTTGTGTGTGTGTGTGTGTGTGTGTGTCACACAGCCTACCCCAGAGATCCGATTTAGATGAAATTTGGTATTAACGTATATGTTCACCGTAACCCTGGCGTTTTATATTTTTTTGGGGTTTTTATTTTTTTTAAGTTCACCTTTAAAAATTATTAAAGAGGTTAAACATAAAACTTTTTAAAAATAGCTCTGTCTATTTTGATTATATTATTTTATTTTCTGATTCATTTTTAAGGTTTTACTGGTTTTAATTATATAATTTAATACCACCCACATATCTGTAAAAATGGTGGTAACAAGTTATTGAGTTAGTTAAGCCCTTAAATTTAATTTTTAATTATAAATGTACAAAGGCAAAGCATGATTTAACTACCACCAACAAAACTAGTCTAAGAACAAAACAAATTAGTATTTTGAGCTATTACTAGACTACATCCAACGTTACAATGGAAAAGGGGAATTTAAAGCTCTAAATTAAGATAAATAGTTCTAACATAAAATTTTTTCTCTTCTTATTTTCAGAAATTTGACTTTTTTGAAACGATAAACTATTAAATAATATTTTTTTATCAACTTTAAAGAGCATGATATTAAACTGAAATTTATTGAAATGTGTTATTTTGAAATTACTTGAGGGAGAAAGTATGTGACAGTACACAGGTACCGTTTATTTTAATTTGTAGTAAGAGGTTAAGGTATTTCCCTTCCCGTACTCCGCTCTAATTGGGCGTAGTCCTTAAATAAGAAATGAGGTTGGAGTAAAAAACGTTTTTTTTCTGTGTTTACAACACTTATTTATTTGTAAATAGTTGAAATGAACTATATTTACACCATAAATATATAAAAAATAATCTACAAAAAATAACAATCTACAATAACAATGTTATGTTAATCACGGGTTTGAGTTCCTATTGGTCAAAAATGGTATCAAAATAGTAAAAACCTGTCTAAGGTTTTTACTATTTTGATAGTAATTTTGAAAAATGTTGACCTATTTTGAAAAATAGGTTTCTCAATAGTATACATCTATTAGCTATCAAAGCATGTATATTTTCGATTCATAATATTATATTTAATTAAAGAGTGAACAATTAATTGATACACAGTTTAAGAAGCAAAATCAAAGAGTCAATTTATTAATTAATTATTATAGCAAATCCACCTTCACACCCAGTCTACACAAGAAACTGTCTTTGAAACGTAAAATTCATCCTCATCAAAGTTCCTTTAGTCATCAGCTACACTCAAACGCGTTCTCTTTGTTGATGTGTTTGTTATACGCTCAAAGTTAACAAAATTTAATTAAAACCATCCACATCCTACAAAGCCTTGTTTATCTAATTATGAGACTTTTAATGTTTATTTATAATACATCTTAATCATTAGCAAATATAGGAGTTCTACTTAAAGTCCTATCGAGGACTTTTTATGCCGTAGTTTATTGTCAATAGCCTTCAATGCTTCCAAGATAAAGACTTCTTGCCGTATAAGACACCGGACAGGTTTTTGCACCTTTTTTCTTTTGTTCAGTACTTTTAGTAGAGACACCATCCTAAGAAGAACCACAACATGTAGTAGCCAAATGTAATATCTTGGCAACTATTAGAAAATATTACATATATTGAAAAATTAACAATTTTCAATAAAATAAAAAACCTAGTACGAAAACGTGCCCCATCCCTGGGGTACGTATTAAATGAAAGTGACGTCATTTTGTCAGAATTACACGTAGTATTAATTATTACTACGATTATCTATACTCCTTTCAGTATTGTTTGACATTATCTTCAATATCGTAAATTACAAATAAAAAATGGTCTGCATTTACTTCCCTGTGGGAAATAGGTTGGATCATGGATGTGTCTAACGGGAGGGGTTTCAAAACAGCTGTTCTTATAACCAAACTATGGCGTTACTAAACATATGACGTCACTAACCAAATGACGTCATTGATTGAAATTTTGGTAGTGCAAATTGCCAACCCCCCCTCCTGAGCTAAGACATATCCACGTTAAAAATTTTGGTTCGCCTTTGTTTCAAGCATCTTATCACTAGCGGCCTCTATCACAGAATCAAAATGCTATTGCTAGGCTCCGTATTTGATTTCCTCCCACCACTTTTTTCCTTACTTCTCTGTCTCATGTCATACTTTCCTCTTTCTGTCTTTATGGCATAATGTCGAACCGCGATAAACCTAAAATAAAAAGTACGTATTGAGGAAAAGATTTTTTTAAGAATACTAAATAAGAGGATTGACATTGCGAAAACATTTTAAAACAAGTATAAAGATTTATTTAAACTGTTTTTTATATGTTAACGCTTTATTTTTATTTGTATTTTACCTTTCATCTTCCTTATTTTTATATGCAATTTATATTAAATATGATTAATCAATACTTTATGGGTATGATTACAAATAAATTATTAATTTCAATATAATATATATTGTTCAAATGAGTGTGTGCATGTTTTTGCTAACGAAAACGTGTCCTGGTCAGTATTTGGAAATTTTCACGTCATCGTTTAAAAAAATCATACTAACCCAAACAGCTAAAACCACAATTTTTCCATCTGAAACCTAAAGAAATAGATAAAACGGAACCTGTTTTATCTAAATATAACAATAATGTTTTTTCATTCCGAAAAAATATTTTATTCTTAAGGTAATTAAAAATACTTACGGTCTTAACTGGGACTGTGGCGGGTCCTGTAATCTAGCTACGTGGAAGTCATAAGATATGTATAATTATGAACGATGGTCGGTGGAGGTAATGTTCTCTTGGGTGGATTAACGTCCACACTATTGAATACTAAGTTAATCTGCAAAGCCCGTCCTCATAATTAGACCAGTTTGTAATTAAAAATTGACATTGCAAAAACATTTTAAAACAAGTATAAAGATTTATTTAAACTGTTTTTTATATGTTAACGCTTTATTTTTATTTGTATTTTACCTTTCATCTTCCTTATTTTTATATGCAATTTATATTAAATATGATTAATCAATACTTTATGGGTATGATTACAAATAAATTATTAATTTCAATATAATATATATTGTTCAAAAGAGGGTGCATGTTTTTGCTAACGAAAACGTGTCCTGGTCAGTATTTGGAAATTTTCGCGTCATCGTTTAAAAAAATCATACTAACCCAAAACAGCTAAAACCACAATTTTTACATCTGAAACCTAAAGAAATAGATAAAACGGAACCTGTTTTATCTAAATATAACAATAATGTTTTTTCACTCCGAAAAAATATTTTTATACTTAAGGTAATTAAAAATACTTACGGTCTTAACTGGGACTGTGGCGGGTCCTGTAATCTAGCTACGTGGAAGTCATAAGATATGTATAATTATGAACGATGGTCGGTGGAGGTAATGTTCTCTTGGGTGGATTAACGTCCACACTATTGAATACTAAGTTAATCTGCAAAGCCCGTCCTCATAATTAGACCAATTTGTAATTAAAAGGCAGTGGTTTTGACTCCACGTTAAACTGTAGGTCCCTTAGATATCCTATTGACTATCGCCATGGGCTATATGGGCTATCAGTTCTATATAAGAAACATTTCAGCCTTAGTCCGTAACACCACTACAAGATCACACCACAATCATCCTAAAGTCATTTCTCATTTATACTTCTTATTTATGTCTTAAAATACCTACCTGGGTAGTTCAATAGCATACCCCTGGATATTCTATTGACTGTTGGGCTAATAATTAATAGTTCTGTCAGTTAATAAGGAAAATGTTAGTGAGGATAACTGAATCAGGAGGATATTGACCTCCCCGACCCACGTTCCACAGGTCAGGTCCGGAATGAGTTGCGATTCCAAACCGCTATATACTCATTTTACCACCTTTTTGGGGCTACATCTCATACATCACAAATACTACAAACTTTATAGGGTTGCACTGAATATATAAGTATTTATATGAGTTTTAGCAGGCAATAAAACGACATTTTCCTCAAACTCACAGACCCGGCTAGTTCCCTAAATAGAACCAACGTCAAGGACGATGCTGAATGGTGTTTAACAGGCTAGTTATCTGTTTTAAAACTGAAACGATATTAAAGTTTGCAGTAAATAATACTTAATAATTTATTTACTTCCACGAAAAAACTATTTAATAAGTTTTATTATAATACTTTTAGCTGTACGTGCACATTATATTCGTAAACTGTTATGACACCATTGACAAATGAGAAAGTTCATTTTTCTTTAAACGTAGCAGCGAGCTCCTAAAACCGCTTTGATAAATCTCCCTATAGAGTCGATATGTCTCACTTTAAATTAGTTGACTTTTATTACTTTGGACCTGATCCAAATAGTATAACTATTTAATAGCCAATTAATAGTCATGAATTCCATACTTTCCGCTCTATCACTTCATTCTCAATAGCCCTTAGTGGTAGTAAAACCTCCCAACTATTACAGATTAATTTTACATTTTGAATATTCCATGATCAATATCTTGTTTAAAAACTAATAATATTACATATTATGTTTGATTCAATTAAAAATATTTGGTAACATCTCTGAAGGACCTTTTTTATAATAACATATTTTATATTAATTTCATATTAGCTAAAAAAATTCACTTATTAAGTACGTATTTGAAAGTAAATATTACAATGATTTAAGTACTGTATTACAAAAATTTTTGCAATGGACCTTAATAACGTTGACTTTAGTGGGTAAAAAAAATAATTTCTGTATACATTTGAATGTCTTTTAACACAACTCGCATACTGTTATCTGATTGTATGTTAGAACATTACAAGTATCTTAATATACGTTATAAGTGTGGGGTTATTCCCGTATTAGAATGTTATTTACTTCCGCGTATGATTCAGTTTTAGCTACAGAAAAACAATAGAAACCAACAATTAATAGGATTTATTAATCCAATTGGTCACATGGTATGATGTTTTTCCTATTTCGATTTAAAAACAAATAATATAGTTTTGTAATATTTTATGTGTTTTACAATGATATTCTTGTATCACGCATATCTATTAAAAATCATTTTATATGTAATTCAATAGGTCTGGCACAATCTGCACAGTATGACAACAAATATAAAAGTGTTGCGTGTGATATTCACTTACATCGAACAAAGGGATATGAGATCCAAGCAAACATCCTTGTGCATCGGAAATCAAATGATTGTTTTAGTACATTCTGAGAATCATGTTATGAAAAAATATTGGAACGGAGCTTTGGAGAGCCAGAATTCAATATTACTGTATACCGGTTTAAGCCAGCTTGCCAGGAATATATCTGAACTACTAATGAACGAATATTTATATTTCCTGAAAGTAATCTAAATTTTTGAAAAATATCTTTCACCATACTACTTAAAAATAGCTGTTTTGTGTTGAAGAGAAAAAGTTGGGTTATTTCTTCTTAGAACTAAACCTATTATTATGATATTTTTTGAGTCCAATGCCGCAATAGATCATTATTGATGTTCAAAAAGCCAGTTTTTGTTTGTGATGTCATATGTATTGTTGCTATGTGCATTAAGATGAGAGTGTTATACTATTTGGCATCCATATAATGTTCTACTAACTTTGCCCAAACTAAAAAAATACAAATACGGTCATCATGTTAAAGAAAATAAAAAAAATGTGATCTCAGTATTTGTAAAAAGTGATTTATGTCAGATGCCTAGGCAAGATAGTATAATGTTATAACTTGAGAATAGATTCCTTGCTACTAGAAAAGAATTTGGATCTGTTATAGAAGAATTCAAACTATTAACATAAAATTATTTATCCAGTTTTGGATTTTCAGTCTTTTTGTTTTGGATTTATAGATTAAAATATGTTAAATAATGTCGTCAATAAATAAAAATATACACATAAAATACTAGAAAAATAGGTACATATTTATATTTCAATCAAGTATTCTACTGCGATGTCACAGTTCGTCCAGGGCGTCCTTCTAGAGAAGAAAAGCGATCTGGACCTCGGAGAGGCCCAGATCATCTAAACAAGTGCCTGGACATGGAGTGAGTGAGCCCCAAGGGCATAAGCCAAATTATTTATAACTAGCCTGTTGTAATGTGACAAACGGTTCCAGGTTAGAATCCTGGTAGCGTAGAAGAGGTTTTTTTAGTGGGTAACACCGCTTTTTAGGGGAGTCCCACACTACAGGCTGGCCACCTGTGTGCATAAAGCATTTCTTCTGACTCTCCCAAAAAATATATTCGCTTGTGTATGAAGCAGTAAAGGAAGAACAGTGGAATTTAAAATTAATATTCTTTATTCCTATGTATTTAAAATTTATGTTCTTTTATATCTAATGTTTTTTAAGGTTCATTTAATAATTTAAAATTAGTTTACTTGAAATGTACAACGTAATATGTTTAAGCAATTTAACATCACATCCCTCAAATATAGAACCTTTCTTCACCCTTACCAATGATGACCAGTTAATTTTTAACAGTAAAAATATCTCAGGCTAGAATCATATTGAAATTGCCTAACTTTTTGATAACAAAGGAGAAGTAAAAACATTTTTTGATCATGTTTATATATCTATTTATATAAGTACTATTAAAATTGGTTCAATTACAAATGTAACCAGTAAATATCTACTAGAATTAATTGGGCATTTACAAAACTTACTGTCTCCTGTCGATAAGTTTTATTTTTCATATAATTACAGATTTAAAAAAATCAAAAATATTTCAAACCAAAAACAATTCATATGTTTAACCGATGACAAACCCCGATTTAATTTTTATTAATAAATGACAAGTTAATTACGTTTTTAGCTACTGAGAAGATTCTTATTAAAATGATTATGACTACAATCGTAAAGTTTATAAATAATACTGAACGTAAATCCTCATTACTATACGATGATCCTTTCTCCTGAACTATTCTGTATTTGGACTTTGGACTTGGCCAACACGGAACTATTCCACGAAGTGAGATTGCTTTGTAACTAGGTCGAATAGTTTCTAGATGTCATCCTCTACTAGACCTACAAGCAGCTTCAATAAATGAAACAAAATATTTAGATCATACGGTGTTTAGGCAATAGGGTTTAGATTATCCTTATATTATCCTGAAACAAAACGGCAATGTAAATCCCTTTCTAAAGACATAAGTTTACTTTTCATAGAGCCACTAAAGTATCATCAAGGCCAACAATTCTAACAAAATATATCAGTTTCGGCTTTTTGGGTTTTTAAACTCTATCGATGTGACAATGTGAATGACAATGTGACAATGAAATACGAATGCCAACAAAATATTAACATAAGGTGATGAATTTAAATTATTTTTAAATATTTTCGACTGTTTTATTTAAGATGACCTAAATAGTTACTGAGGTATACAATAGAACCGCAATAGATTTTATATATCACAATCACAATAACCATATAACAATTGTGGGATGGTTCAAGGCCGGAAGTGTGGGGTAGGATCGTCAACAAATCTCGGCAATGTGTGACATAGCCTCCCCGGATCGACGTTACCTCCGGCCCAGTTCACAGCGCGTCTGTCGTTCACGGACATTTCGGCTCACTGAACCGCGAATCTCTCTTCTGAGTGTTTTTTAATCATCCTACGGATTGAAATCCAATAAAAATGTCCAAATGTATCAGTGGAAGTGAATCAAGTTCACTTTTAGTTTCGATTCGTAGTATTTAGGTAATAATGTGTCTTGACGTTCTACAGCAAAAATGAAATTGCAACTTTTTATTAAAATTAATGGGTGTTTGGTAAAATCTGTATATGATTAATTCTGTTTCCTTACCTTGTAAAAAATACTAAGGTCAATCTTATGAGTAGTTTTAAAAGCAAAAGAACCAAGTTGAAGGAGAACGTTATTATGTGAATCTGTAAAATGATACTGCTATCTAATTTTAACAAATGGCCAGAAGTATGTTTAAATATAACTCTGAATGTCTGTCAACTGATCTTCGAATGTCGTATGAAATCTGTGTCTAGGGATCGGACACATTTACCATTTCGATGTTCGAGGGGTTATCGTATATCTATAAATATATAGAATTTATAAATAAAACTATATTTATCAACTGTATTTACAAATAAATTAATGTTATGGTCTTGTTGTGTTTATAATTGTATATATGATTATAATTCGTTTCAACTAAGTTATTTTCGTTATTATTTTTACTCCAGAAAAGCCTAAAATGGGTAAGGGAAAACTATCTATATACACTATCTATAATACTGTTTCTTTTTCTTTTACATATAATTACCTAGGCGAATCGTACAAACTATTTTATAAGTAAAAAAATAATCTAAGTACGTAAGGATGTAAGTTGTTTATAATTGTTTTAACTATGTTAACGAGATTGAAAATATATTTTTAATAGATTTACTGGTAAAGTGTTTCTCATACTCCTCTATGAGAAGCTCTGTATGGTTACTGGAATCTAATATAACTAAATCACTAAAAATTAATAGCCAGAAGTAACATTTAATGATGCTCTGAACGTCTGTCGACCGATAATCGAATGTTGTAAAAACTTTTAGGGATCTAACCATATTTAACATGTATTTAATATAAATAAATGGAATTTATAAATAATCTATAAACTAACTCTATTTATTAATAAAATGTATATTATATTCTCGGAATAGTAATATTTTTACTCCAGAAGAGTCAAAAATGGCTAGTCAAAAAATGTTTTAACGCTTCTCCTTGAATAAGAAAGCACCAGCTGTTATTTATCTTATTTTAATTATTTTATTATTTTTTGTAGAGGAGTTTCGTTCACTTTATTCTAAGGAACAACATATACAAATGATGAATTTAGTTTCCAACATTTCAGTTTTATACGATATTTTGGAGTGGCGCCACGAACTAGTGCAAAAGTTAATTTAAATTACTTCAAAATTACAAATAAAACTTCTTAAACACTAAATTTAAAAAATTTAACTACAGAGTCAACAGGTCGTCTCACTTGAAATCAGTTGGCCTTTATTACTTTGGACCAGACCCAGCTTCTACTACTGTTTAATAGCTCATTATTAGTGAAAAAGTCTATAATTTCAGCTATTCCATTTTTATATACATAATTTCCACATGTACAAGGTAACTTTACATATGAGGAAATGTATTTAAATTGTATATTGTTTTACTTAGTGAACTGAAAAAATACAATGAATAAGTTTACATAAAATTTAGATACCGTTACATAATTGTACACATGGTTTTTCAAAATACAGAATGAAAATTATATTGCAGTTTGTGCTAATCTTGAAAGATTTTTTTGACCAACTTTAATTTTTCCAAAAATGTACACAATTAGGTTTAGTTCCTCGTCTCATATTAAAATGCCAAATACTTTAACTATTTAAATTATCGTTTTTTTTTAAATAATAACCGACTGTTTTTCCAAAGAAGATAAAAATGCAATTCTTTCTTGGATTAGATTAGATTAAATTATCGAAATAGCAACCCTACCACAAGGTAGGTTTTTAGCCAAGTATTAATGAAGATTGGGAGTAAGTTGATTGTGTCGCGATCTTGCAGTCGTGTAACTGACTAGGCTGACATGTTCCTTAGACAGGATTGTTAATTAATAGCCCAACACTAGATGAAAACTAAGGGAACGATTGTTGGCACATAGTTGTTGATTTATTAGGAGCTCATTTAGTTTCAGTAACTTTTGAGAAATTAATATTAACTAATATGTCGAAATAATAATAATAAATATAAAAATATGGAAAACCCTAGCTAAAACGACATAGGAACAACAATATAAATGTTGTATAGTAATTTACATTAGAATGCCAAATCATTTTAAACGAATGTATAGAAATGTAATTGTTTTCGATATTGTATTTTCACTATGACTAAACCAATTGTCAATGGTATTAAAAAAAATCTAATATAAAACACACAATATGATCAGAAATATAATATTGTGATACTTACAGTGAACAAAGAAAAACGAGATCCAAGTAAACATCCTTGTGAATCGGATATCAGATTATATTTTTATTGCATTCTGAGAAAAATATAACGAAATAAGTAATTAAACTTTCGAACCGATACGTAACTGTACTGTATACCGTTACAAGGCTGCTTGCCATAAATATATATGACCCATGAAAGAACGAAATTTTATAATTCCGGAAAAGTATCTAAACACTGTTAAAATATTTTATTATTATACTCATGAAGATGAGATATTATGACATTTTTACAAGCACGAAACATCATTCCAATTATGTTAAAACCCAAAAAATACAAATATGATTCACATAAAAATTCCAAAATCAATGTTGAGCTCATTTAAGCTTGTAACAATGCACTCAGATTAGATTTCTAGGCAATAAAATAAAATTTTACTATATGAGTATGGATTTTTATTACTAGAGACGTATTTGGCTCTACTAGAGAACCATACAAACTATTAACATAAAATTTTATATCCAGTTTGGTCTTTTCAGACCCTACGTTCAAGAATTATAGAATCAAGAATTGTATTCACCATGAAACAACATATACAATAGTTTATGTGATCATTGAAATGAAAAAAGTAATGTTGTCAATAAATAAAATCGTACACATAATACGCTAGAGACAATAAATTCATATTTATAATTCTAATCAGGTCGGTCGCGTATGGATGTGTTTTATTGACATACGGAATAGTACAAATATGTTGTTCATACAGACTTATTGTACAAAAATTCACACACGGTCCACTAAAAAAATATACCCGAGTACAAACTCATTAAGTCTCCAATGTTTATCTCACGAAATGTGGTACGAATTTATTTTCGACATAGAAGTTGATAAGGTCAAACATAGTGCACTTAGCAATAATTCATACATAACTCCATTCACAAGCGTTTAGAATTTTGATGGTAGTCTCGAAAATACAACTAATTAAACATTTTGTTTCCTTATTCTTACTACAAGAGAGTACAGGACGAGCCTCTGAATGATTACAGCGGATTATTCCCACCCCATTTTCTTCCTTTATTCTACTGCTTAAGAAATAGTAGAGGAAAAAAGTAAAATTGTACATTTAAATTCTTTATTCCAATTACTTTCTAAAAATCTTTTATTTAAAGGGTTGTATTAATAATGTTTAATTTGAATTGTGAAATGTAAAAGGTAATTTGTTTAAGCAATTCAACATCACATCCGAGAAATCAAGAAACTTTCTTGATCATTATCCTACCAATGATGACTAGAATAGTTTAAAAAGAAATAAGATCTCATGATAGAAACATCGTAAAATTTCTAACGTTTTTATTATCAAATTTATTAAATATATATACAATAAACGAGAAGTAAAAACTATTTTAAACTCATCCTTCCAACTGATTTATTAAATAGGTGTTATTAAAATCTATTAAATTATATAGGACATGTAAATTTTTACCATGGGAGTGGTCATGTTCATTTTGGGTCCCCCAGAATCCAAGCATTTCTTTTGGACTAGCGTCTGTCTGTCTATCTGTCCGTCCATTTACATACCCCAAGATCACACCGATTATCAGCTTTTTGTAAATTTGGTACACGTGCGTATCTTAGCATCCTCCTGGCAATTTTTTGATTTTTTAAGCACGGGTAAACATTCTAAGATATGTAAAAAATACATAATTCTCAAAATCCGCTTTTAAAACTTTGTTAAATTTGCATGACTTATAGCTATTAAGGTTGCAAATAATATGAGACCTCCCGTTTGTCTGTAAAAAATGGCTCAAAATCTTTGGGATTTTAAATATTAAACTATTCTTTTTCTTTAAAACCATGAGATAGATGTATAAAATAAATTTGACTCTCTTCATTAAAACCATTGCTAATCAACTAAACAAATTAGTATCTTAAAAAATGACTAGCGACTAATGGGTTCAGAGAAAAGTTTAATTTGCAGACTGTAACAGTAGTCTGAGACCATACAATGATATTCCTAAGCAGAATTTAGGAAATAGAAATTGTCCTTTTTTCAACCATTTTGGGTTTACTATATTTTGCGGGGGAAGGTTATGTCGCCTAAAAAATTAACAATCTTTTTAATAATTTGTTTTCTCCTTTTGTTAATTTAAGATATTGGATGATTATTATTGGAACAATTCATTTTAAAGGTGTAATTTCTTACAAAAAAATAATTATTTCTATTAGATATAGTAGTTTTTTATTTAATTAAGTAACCAAATATATGTGTCTCAGAAATAGTTTTTTATTATGTCTTCAAAAATTGAGAAAATAATTATTTTACTTAAATTGAAAATTTAATTGGTTATTAGTGAATAACAAAACAAGTCCCAGACAGGCCCTATAGTAAAAATATTTCAAAATAGACCTACGTTTTACTACTAGCCATTGATAAATATCAGTTTATATTTGTAAATGAACTACAAGTTGCATAAGTCTTGAGCTTTTGAGTAGAATATTTTTAAAATTACCAGAACCATGAGACAATACTGAACGATTAACCTCATTTCTATTCTATGATCCTTTCTCCTGAACTATTCTGTATTTGGACTTAGCCAACATGGAACTATTCTGCTAAGTGAAATTGCTTTGCAACTAGGTCGCATAGTTTCCAAATGTTCTCCACTACTAGACCTACAAATATCTTTAATGATTTTAAACAAAATTGTTAGATGTTATTGTGTTCAAACAATGGCATATAAAACATTTTAGTATTGCCGAAAAATTGTATGGATTAATCAGTTAAAGTAAACTACATCCAACACACAAATAAATAGACAACAATACGCTTTGGTACACCAGTTTTTTCAGAACAACTAATCGTTAAATTGCAAATAACATGCAATCATTAACATCATTACTAACATATATATCATACTTTATAATAAATAAAGTAGATAAAGTAAAGTAATAAAGTTTCTTGACTGGACAATGATATTAAATTTTTTACACGAAACAAGGTATTTTAGTCTATCAGAGAGCGCATTTTACAGCCGAGGTCAAAAGTATGAAATATTGAGATCAAGATTTTGTTTTAAGAAGTGAAGCGTTCCATTATGACAAATTCTGCGCTGAGAAATCTCGTTGCAGAAAGAGAGACCTAAAATCAATGGCTGGTCAGAGCCAATACATGGTTTATAGTGTCAGCATGTAAATGGACGGGGGCGTGTCCTGTAATCCAGCTACTTGGAGATCACGATTTTTTATAGCTATGATCGGTGCTTGGTGAATATAATATTCTCTTATGTGATTTAATGTTAACCTTTTTGTATACCCCACAGATATCATCCTCATAATTAGAACAGGTTGTAGTTCAATGAAAAATTGGTTCGGATTCCACGTTAAACTGTTGTTACCTTAGATATCACTGGCTGTTGGGCTACAACAGTCCTGTCTCAGGAACATGTCAGAAATAGTCAGTATTAAGACCAAAAGATCAAGCCAAAATCATTTCTTAAATATACTTAGCTTAGAACACCTACCTTAAATATACATTTAAAATACCTTTCTTAAAATATAGGTAGGTCACCATTTTAGACAAGTAATAATAATAAATTGTTGGTTTGAAATACTGTATTTTATTGTATTAAACATGTTTTTACAGTCATAATATTTTCAGGGATATTGTATAATCCAGAATCTAATATGATCCAAAGGATAAGCTAATGTTGTGATTGTAATTTAATATTAAAACCAAATCAAGTTTCAACATGCAATACAAATCACAACCATGCCATCCAAACCACAAGGCTCGAGTTAAAATGAGATTAGAAGCTCTGTTTGCTTTCAGTTAGGAACATTGCCACTGGTATAAATTATGCTTTTTGGCCTTTTAGTCATGAGTGAGCCTACCACAACAAACATTTCGGAAATGTTAGTGTCGCACAATAATTGTAATCATAGAAAGACATGTTTCTCATTAAACAACTGATATTAGCTTGATTGCGTGAGCCAGTTATAAAACAGTAAATTTTGTTCATTTATACATAATACTTGTATTTTGATACGTAATTAAATCCAACATTTGAATGGATTCTAAAATTTTATATAAAAATTTATATGCATTTAAAAAAAATACTTTATTCATTTATTTTACTGTAAAAGTCAATTCATTAACGTTTTACGCAATGTGAGAACATAATAAATAATGTATGGCTATAATAATTGTATTGTTGAATAAGCTAATAGTACAATAATACGATAATAGAAAAATAGCAACAACAATAAACATAAGAAAAAAAAGTTATTGACAAGGACTAACTATAATACAATTCGTGAATGATAAAATGCAATTCCGAATCATATGAATGAATCATATGCTGGAGGGAGAAGGGGAAAGGACATGCCGATGGAACCGGCGGCGAGTGATACGGAAACAATGACGCGACACCTGAACATCAAGCAGTCTAGACGTAAGGTTAGCAAGAGTAGTGTTGCGGCGCCGCTTACTGCACGGTTCGGCCAGATATATGTGTTTTGCGTTTTAAATGTTTTTTAAATGTGTCAGTGTTTAAATTTTCAATTTGATGACCTTCGTATGAAGTAAGAAAAGTATCCTTGTGCCTGATGATGGCCTAATGTAAGCCGAAACTATAGTTGCCACTACAACTGACTAGGATTGCTACAGATCGAGGTATTTAAACCATTTAATTCATATGAATGGTTGCGTAGTGGATGAATGTTTGTTTGTGTTTTTGTGTGTGTATGTATATGTGTGTGTAAGTGAGTGAGACAGAGAGATAGAGAGTATGTGTATGCATGAACGTGAGAGAGTGAGTAAGTAAAGTTCAACTAGTTTAATAAAAAGTAAAAATAAAAAAAACTATAACAATAAATAACAACAGTATAAATAATAACGTTCAAAATAACAATGATAATAACATTAATACTGTACTGTTTTAGCACAATAAACCTGCATTTTCTCCAGACGTGGCCCATTAAAGGCACGAACAAAAAATTTCACTCACTGGGATGATCCATCATGCTGAAAGCTAGAGGTTCTTCTTGAAGGATGTGTAGGACGAATTGAATAAATCGAAGCAAGGAGGCAAGGCATCCCCATGTCATTGTAGCCTCAACAGAGGAGAGTTAGCAAAGTAAGAAATGGACGATTACAAATAGTCCAAATAGTACTTCTATATTTTTCCAAAAGTGAATGGATACCAGCAAACAGTCCTAAAAACTAGCAATTTTAGATGCACCATTTAATATTATGAAATGTTAATATACTTTTCTAAGCAAATACTCCATCTAAAAGTAAATTGTGAGTATTCACGTCTAGTATAAAATTGTCAGGCACTTAGAAAATAGTATATTCTAAAAACTATTTTCACTACTCAATACGCAAATACTCCATCTAAAAGTAAATTGTGAGTATTCACGTCTAGTATAAATTTTTCAGGCACTTAGAAAGTAGTATATCCTAAAAACTATTTTCACAAGGTACCATTAATAGAGTTCATATATTTCTTACATGAGAACTACGTAAAATGGTTAAAATATTATCAGTTGTTACTAAAAAACTATCTGTGAAATTTAAGTATCCAAATAATAAACTGCAGTCCTAATAAAAATAATAAACATATGATTCTTTGTATACATTCTATTTCAGTACGTAGATGAATAGTTCACGAAAGGCTGGCAATGCTGATAAGAAATCACTTTACCCCAATGAGAACATTAAAATTAAATAACCATATTTTTTCATACGAGGTCCAATGTAAACCTTTGATACAAAAATAAATGTAGTTAAACTTATAATCTCAGTTATATAAAATGAGTGGCAATAACTCACTATGTAATTTTTTAATAACTTAGGGTTTGGGGAGCGCGCTGGTCTAGGGGTAGAGCGCGGGGCTTTGGTGCCCAAGGTCCCGGGTTCAAATCACGCAAATCACCAATGGCTTTTCGCTATGTGATAATGTCGCAACCCACTAGGTCTAGCCTGAAGTAATGTGTAAAACGGTTCCGGGTGATGACCTAGTTCTAAAGTCCTGGGATGAGAAGGTGGGACAAAAAAAAATAACTTGGGGTTTGTGATTTATTGTAAAAACAACAGTCGTATTAATTCATAAACTGTGCTCCTGTCAACATATTTCAATACTTACCATGGTATTTATTAATAAACCCCATTGGTATTTCAGGTTATGTATTTTATTATACATAGCATGAAATACATACCTTCTAACAGGGAAATATAGAAAATGATAGTTCATAAAATTCAAATTTTTAAAAGAAATATAACACAACAAAGTGCTTTAATCTTGGAGCTATACAACTCCTGAAGCTATTTTACTGCAGATGAGCGCTATTACGGTAAGTGCTGAGACCCATCAGGGAACCTTAGCGTAGTGATCAGGATTCTTCACCGACTAATAAATAGATGAAATTGATTCTGAGTACAGGTATGTAATACACCACTAAAACACAGCCTCGTTCAAGCTTTTAAGAAAATAGTTAAAGTTTAAGATTTCCTATATCATGACATATACAAATTGTTAGTGGGCTCTACTAAACAATACTTACAAAACAATTTGACGTTAAATAATTTAATGCAACCGTATAAAACACATGAATGCAACTAACGTTTGTCAACAAACAGGTGGATAACTGAATCTCGTTCAACATATTATAGTGACTTAGGTCCTCCTAAAGTCCTACCGTGCAAATAATAGCACCCAAATATCCTAAAAATAAAAAAAAATGGTATATGAATTAAGTTTATCCAGCATATAATAAATGAAAATATAAAAAATAAATTTCTTAGTACGTTACTAAGAAATATTATTTTTACATGAAAAATGCAATAGGTATTTTTAAAAGAGGTGATATAGATTTTGGACTTTGAAAAACTATTGTACGGTCATTTGGTGACACAGTCATGTTACTCGTTAGCTCCATGTACTTTGTGTGAACGCAGTGCGGTCTCAGTTTACAACACCGCTTTACGGTGTCCGCGAAAAAAAGTCTTGATAATTTTACAAGTTTTGAAAATGACCTCAACCTCTAAAGTCTCGAGTGAGATTGAGCGTTTTCCTACCACTTGCCAAGTCACGTGACCCAGCCGACCAATAAGAAGCCAGGCACTTTATAACCACGCCTCTCTTCTGACCACGTGACCTTGTTTAACCAATTACAACGCAGAAGGGTCTAAATACCAAAACACATATCTAATAATGGTCGCGCATTTGGAAAAGAGAAGCACCTATCCAGATACTACTCCATTTTTAAATTGGCTTTAAACATTTTCCTAGTTAAACTTAGTGTGGAATACTTGAAAGCTTTACCAAATTTCTTGTGAGTTTTCCAATTTACATTTATTTGCTAAATTGAAAAGAATAGTGAAAAATACATGTAATTTCTAATAATAATAATAATAAACTGCTTTTATTTAATTAATTGTAAATACCAATAACATAGTTAAATTTATGCTCTAAGATACAATAAATATTGCCAACTATGATAGCTGCTAAACCAATATTAACATTACAGCAATCACAATTAATAAATTAATGCTGGCAGTCTTATTATCAACTGTAAATAGAACACGGTAAAACATGTACGTACGTAGGTTTGTTATTCATACACATGTTTTACCCTTCAAACTAAATACAGTTTTCTACGTGGTTTTTAATTATTTTTAGCTCAAAAAATTGAATCAATCTACAATTAAAACTAGTTTGTTTCGTTAATATTTGCTCATAATGAAGGTATATTTTCTCTCTCTCTGTGACTAAAAAAACAATAAAACCTAATTACCCACGTTAGTGACAGGTACAAATTGCCATCACAAAGTTTAAAATGCCATTTGTCTTTTGAAATATGGACAAACTTATAAGATATATCATTTTCATTATATTTCTTTTCAAGAACGGAAAAAGTTGCTTCCATCAGTTGGTTTCAGCATTTAGAACTTAACATCCTTGGACATGCTTACCTCTGTTGTATTTGTGTTAAAAAAATATATATTTGAAAATAAACTGGCTGTAATTTAATATAAATATAATTATTTATTGTTTTACGCAGGTTGAATGATAATGTAAAAGCATAAACAGAAACAGAGTTGGACTAACACCCACTAAACCTTCCTGTGGAACTAAACCAGGAAACCTATTGGATTACTTCATGCCTACACCACATGTATTGTGTCCTAACAGAACACAAATCTAACCCCAGTAAAACCAAGATGTAGCCCAGACATCTCTCTTTTCTCTTGGCGTGGAGGATTAGACGAACGTATAAGACAACAACTGCTTTCCACTCATCCCCGCCTCAAAGCTTACTTCTAGAATAGTATCAGTTAACAATTTTGACTGCATTGGCAAGATGTTTCCTTTCTTCTTCGCAACACTTTTACACTATGTATGTAGATGTAAAGAGAACCATAATCCCTCTCCAATCAGAACTATCACCGGGGAGACTGCAACTTTCCCATCCGATCGAGGTATTTACTGAAGTATCATATTTCACAGCCCGTCAGGAGCTGACACAGGAAGAAGTCACCCTCCCACTATCCAAGAACCAAACGAATTCTCAAGTCATGGATGAGGTAATTAATCAATAATTTTGCCTTAAACGTATTTCGATGGTAAATGAGCATTTTTTAGAAGTGTGTATTCTAATGTCGTAAAATATTGAGTCTGCATGACGCAAAACATATTCAATGATGCATTTGATTAAATATGTTTATTTCCATAATGAAGTAGTACAGTTTTGTCATAGAATTACTACATTAATATTAAATTGGAAAATCCTCACAAGACTATGCGTCTGAGTGTAAGGATGGGCCAAACAGTCTCTCAGTTCATGTTTGATGAAAAAAACAACATTTATCTAGAATATTTAAGTGTCTAGAGGGGAAAAATAAATATAATCCTATTGCTTCTATTAATATTAAGAGAGAGAAATACAACAAACAGCGTAAAAGTGTGTCACCAGAACAAAAGGTAGCCAAATTGCAGAGGTGAAATATGAAAAGAAGAAATTGTTGAGTAGGACCTGACAAGATAAAATTATGTAAGTTAACGAAATTTAAAAAAGAATTTAAATATTAGAGTCACTAGATTTGAATATAGTCTATCACATTAGACATAAGGAGAAACAATAAGTTGTTCTGCAGCCACGGAACTGATACGGAGATACATGTACATTGTGGATGCTGTAGAATTAATCATGGTCTCCTAGGTTGTACCAAGTCTATCTCTCTTTAGTTACCCACAGTAAAAAAATATTTTTATCAAAGTACTACCAGTCTACTATTAAAGTTATTACAATTTCTTTCATCAGTGTAGTACTCCAAAAATTAGAATTTGGATAAAGATTAAAATAACTGAAACCACTACAACTTTCATACTGAACAATTAAATAAAAAAATATATAATGGGAGGGATTCACTAGAAGAGATTTTAATACATAAAACTTTAAAATTGTTTGATTATCAAAGGAATTATTGTTGGAAAGGAATTTTGTGAACCACCTAAAGGTTTACGCCCCAATAGACGATTGGGCAGCTGGCTATCTAAGACCAGTACAAGTATGTTTCCATTACATCTATATATTTGTTATGGACATTGTATCAGGAAGTACCAGAAACTCAACTTTGCAAAAATATTCTAAAAACTATTACTATTTATCTAGTTGTTACTCGACCACCTGTGGATTTTATTTTCTACAATTATAAAAATACTTAAAATTCCAGTTTTAAGAAGCTTAATATTCAATATATTTAATCTCGAAACTAGGAACATTTTAAGGTGCTTAAGTAAATCTGAAGCGAGAGCTTTCAAAAATACTTTTCTGAAGGTAAGCGTCCATTATGGCGCTTTCAAAGCCGTTTTACCAACTTTCCTGTTGTGGGAAACAGATTAGGCTGAGAAATATTTAAATATCACAATGTATTTTAACAAACCAATTTAATTATAACTTTGATGATTTATTTACAATTTTATAGGTCTATGTAGTGAGAATTTATTAAATTGTTTAGTACTTATGTACATTATGGTAAATTTCGAGTATCATAAGTCTATTCTCCAATAACACGGGGAAAATAAAGAGAACTGGTACATAAATGGCACAGAATAACAATTTTCATAGTAAAATGCGACAATGAATTAACTGTCAAATATATTCAAACCTATTTGTGTTTTGTTTGAAATTGTGTATTTAGATAACCGTAATACAAGTAATGTGTTTAGGCATGGAACAGCTACACAATAAAAGAGTTATGTACACAAACAAAAACACATAGTGTTAATATTTATGGCGTAATAAAAAGGTATAAGCTGCGTTACCAAATTTAATATTTAACTAAAAACAATTTCTATGTTTTCCCGGTATATACATTTGAAATCCCTATTTTAAACAAAGTAAATTGTTTTTGTATCTTAAAGCCTGAAAGTGAAAATTATGTGTAGCAGCAGTGAAAATAAACATTAAATGTATTTGCTAAAAGCGTATAAAGTTCTTTTTTACCTAAACAATGAATAAATTACTATTACTGTACCAGTTTATATTTACACTTTTTTTTAGCAAAAAGCTGAAGAACGGTTTATTGTTTGAAAATAACGTTTTACCTTTAACAGTTTGCAAAGATGAAAGGAAACGGGTAGCAATACACGTCATATCCACCAGTTTCTATAATTGGTGAAGAGAGAAATAATGGAGATGCCGAAACAGGGCTTTGGTTGCCAGAGAGACTCCTTATTGATTGGCCGATTGATAGAATTGGGATGTTATCGTCAAGTGAATTGAATCAATGTCACGCCCACCGCGAACGTTATCAGAGAACATTATATTCTGCATCTTCACCACGTCATCGCTCGTATTTAACTATTGATAAAACGAGTTGGAAATATTTAAATGTGTCGGGAAGAAGATTAAAACAGGCTCTGATATCAATTCGAACATTTTTGGGGTTAAGTACTATTCATAAGTACTATACATAGTACATAAGTACTACAATAATTCCCTACTTTAAAATATACCAAACTGATTAACTAGCTTCAACGATAGAGTATGATTTTTGAAGAGCATTATTGTAATCTACGACAAAGCTTCCAAAAAGTTCAGCCAACGGACAAATGTGTTTTGTGAAACTCTGAGCTTTGATTTAGAATTAAAATATTTCAGAAATAGTTTTTCAGTGTGTTATTATAAAACGATTATTAAAAACGACCCATAATTATTGTAGGTGTCCACGTAACGTAACCCATCAATAAGAGAATGATTTACCTTTATTTATTTATGGTTTCCAATAATAATAATATGTTAAAATTAAGATACATTTTTGAGGTTCATTTATGAACGTTATATTTACGTCACTTGATAATGATACGACTAAAGAAATAAACCGGAGTTTGAATACTGCTGTAGTGGCACAAAAGAAAGCAATTTTGGCTGATGGTGAAACCTGATTAGAGGAGCCCCAGACCCGGAGAGGGGCTTTGTGGCGCAGTCTCGTGACGGCTACGTGCTCAACATTACAGTTACGTGCTCAACAATAAAGCTACGTGCTCAACAATACAGCTACTTGCTCAAAATTACAGTTACGTCCTCAACATTGCAGATACATGCTCAACAATAAAGCTACGTGCTCAACATTACAGTTGCGTGCTCAAAATTACAGTTACGTCCTCAACATTACAGATACGTGCTCAACAACAAAGCTACGTGGTCAACAATACACCTACGTGCTCAAAATTACAGTTACGTCCTCAACATTGCAGCTACGTGTTCAACATTACAGCTACGTGCTCAACATTACAGATACGTGCTTAAAATTACAACTGCGTGATAAACTTTACTGCTACGTGATCAACATAACAGCTATATGCTCAATATTACAGCTACGTGTTCAACATTACAGACTCGTGCTTAACATTACAGTTATGGGCTTAACATTACAACTACGTGATCAACTTTACAGGTACGTGCTCAACATTACAGTTACGTGTTCAACAATATAGCTACTTGCTTAACATTATTGTTACGTGCTCAACATTATAGCTACCTACTCAAAATTACAGGTACGTGATCAAAATTACAGCTACGTGATCAACATAACAAATACGTGATCAAATATAAAGCTACGTGATCAACGTAACAGTTATATGTTCAATATTACAGCTATGTGTTCAATATTACAGCCCATTGATCAAGTTTACAGCCACGTGATTAACATTACAGCTACGTAATCAACATTACAGCTTTTTGCGCAAAACTACGTTCACGTAAAAATAGTACAGGTACGTGCTCAATATTAGAGCTACGCGATGAAAATTAACAGCTACGTGATCAACATTCAGCTACGTTCTCAACATTATAGCTACGCGATCCAAATTACAGCTACATGATCAATATTACAGCCACACAATCAAAATTACAGCTCCGTGTTTAACAATACAGCTACATGATCAACTTAACAGCCACATGTTTAATATTATAGTCACGGGATCGAAATTGAAGCTACATTCTCAATATCTCGCCATTTTCGTGGATCTCGATGTATTTATAATACTAATGGAGCTCCAGAGCTTAAGAGGGCATTGCGGCACTGTCTCGTAACATTACATCTATGCAAACAATTACGTCAAGGCTTGGATATCTATCCTGAATACACACAGATGTTTAATCAGATAAAATAATAATTATAAATATAATTAATTGTTAATTAAATAAATAATTGTTTAACTGAACTATTTGGTACAATGGTTCAACGTACGATAGCCTTATGTATGCTCAAAAAATATGTAGGTCAAATACATTATTTCCCAATAATATACTAACCTGGTGATTTTTTTTACTTAAAACTTAGTCTCTTATTCATAAGGGTTTCCTTTTTTACACGGCAAGAGGCTATTTAGATTCTTTTGAACTAGACATAATATAACGAAATTCGGATCTAATCCAGGATTCTGGTTTCAGATTTTATCCTGAAACAAAACGGCAGTGTGGGTTCCCTCTCTATAGGCATATAAGCCTACCTAACCGTCATAGAACCACTAAAATATCCCTAAGCTATTGATTATTATAAAATGTATTAGTGTAGTTTGTTTACATTATGTGTAACAGTACTGAAGTGATAACACTACTGAAACTCAAAATATACGTCCCTTTGTATGTCCACGAAAAATTAACAATAGATGGTGTATGAAAGAATTTATTTAATAGTTGTTCCGAATATTTCTTTTAAACAGACCAAAACAGTTCGTGTGGTATACAATAGAACTAGCGCTTTATAAAACACAATAATATTTAAATGGTTCAAGGTCGAAATTGTGAGGTAGGACTCACAACAAATCTCGGCAATGTGTGATATCGTCCCCGGGTCCATGTTACCTCCGGCCCAGTTCACAGCGCGTCTGTCGCTCACGGACATTTCGGCTCACTGAACCGCGAATCTCTCTTCTGAGTGTTTTATAAATCATCGTATGGAATGAAATCCAATAAAAAATGTCAAAATTTATCAGTGGAAATGAGAACCAAGTTCACTTTCAGTTTCGATTCACTGGTAGTTATGTTATAAATTTTCTTGAGATTTTTGCATAAAAATGAAATTTAATCGTGCCATTGTAATTGGTGATTGTTGAAATGCATTCGCTAAAATTAACACTGTGCATGGATAAGAATACTAAGATGATTCAGGTGAATGACAATATGCGTTTGGAAGTAATAACTGAATCACGAATAGTTGTCAAAAGAATACATTTAAGGATGCTTCGTTTCTGGTTGGTTATAAATAGATAAAATTCATCTTAGCATGGTTTTGATATTGATATTGATATTGATATTGATATTGATATTGATATTGATATTGATATTGATATTGATATTGATATTGATATTGATATTGATATTGATATTGATATTGATATTGATATTGATATTGATATTGATATTGATATTGATATTGATATTGATATTGATATTGATATTGATATTGATATTGATATTGATATTGATATTGATACTGATATTGATATTGATATTGATATTGATATTGATATTGATATTCGATATTGATATTGATATGATATTGATATTGATATTGATATTTGATATTGATATTGATATTTGATATTGATATTGATATTGATATTGATATTGATATTGATATTGATATTGATATTGATATTGATATTGATATTGATATTGATATTGATATTGATATTGATATTGATTATTGATATTGATTGATTGATATTGATATTGATATTGATATTGATATTGATATTGATATTGATATCTTGGACACTAAATTTACCTTTTCTCTGGAACCGTTAGTCGTAGACAAATAATTCAAAATACTAATTTGTTTAGTTTTTTAAGCTGGTTTCAATGGTACCAGTCAAGTTATACTTTACTTTTATTGTTTTCGCTGAAAATTTAAAAAATTGATTTTTTTTGACATTTAAAAGCCCATAACTTTTGAACCGTCATTTTTACAGACATGCGGGTGGTGTCAAATTATTTAGTGTTCTGTGCACTATAAACTATCAAATTTTAATCAAAATCGTTAGAGCCGTTTTTGAGAAAATTGGATTTTTCACGTTTTTTAAGGGTTTTTGAGGGTGAACTACCCTTAAAAATCAAAAATTCAAAAAAATGAAAAAAAACGCCTGGAGATACGGTGACTATATATATACATGCCAAATTTCATCCAAATCGGACAAACGGGGTAGGCTGTGGCACTGTACACATCCAGACACACACACACACACACACACACACACACACACACACACACACACGGACGGACAGACATCACGCCAAAACCCACTTTTTTGGATTCAGGGGACCCTAAAACGGATATATGCCTGATACAAAACGCACTCTGTCCTAAAAAAAGATATCTGATATTTAGATATCTAACAAGCAATGATATTGATATTGATATCCTCTTTTCACTCGAACATCTTGAACAAAGTTTTGTTTTTTGCTTGACTATGAAATAATCTATAATTGATTTCAATCCTCTTGTATGCTGGTGCCACGTATATTTATGTATTTATTTGTACTTGAAACCCCCATTCATTATCGTCAGATCAAACTGTCCAACTAGATCCAGCAATATTTTTCCATTATCATTTACCATATCTTCTCCTTGTGGCCCCAATATTTCACTGTTTTGATCTCTTCCAATTCTTCCATTAAAGTCCCCTGCTAAGATCACTTCACAATCCTGCGATATCCCTTCAATAACTGAGGTAAGTATCCCATAGAACGTTTCTTTCATTCCTATATTTGAATCATCATTAAATGTATACTCTTAAACTACGACCAACTTATGCCCTCTTACTCTAAGTTGCAGTGTCATTATTCGTTCAGTTATCGCCTCCCAAGACTCTATCTATATGCCTCTATAATTCCTTTCTTATTTACACTGACACCCCTGCTTTTGCTTTTTTTGCTCTTGTCCACTCCGCTGTAAAAATGATAAAATTCTCCAAACTTTTCACTACCTATCTTAGTCTCTGGTAAAATAGCAACATCTACATTTAGTCAGGCTATTACCCACATAACCTCATTTACCATAACCCCCAACCTGGTGGACCAGGTTTTTGTTCAAGGCTTTTCTCCTCTAGCCTTTAGAGATCCAACTCTAAACTGCAAGGCAACAGTCCTAGTTCTGGTCCGCCCCGGGTACTGATGTGCCCGGTACCTACTACCCAGCAGGCTGTCCCATATCTGCCACCTGGGGAGCCGCCCGATGGTGGACTAGGAACCACACACGGGTGCTCGAACCTTTACACCAAAATATAGGATCGTTCAACAGACACTCAGAGCATACTGTTCAAAACGTAGGTGTAAGTCCAGGGTTAAATGTGAGTAAGTATTTATTATATTTAGTACATAAACATTCACATGCTTATACACATTTGGGTGTATGGGCAACGCTTATCGGTGTGAGTCACACATAACCTATGGAGGAATTGAGGTAATCATAAAGAGTTTCTCATTTCTCATTTACCATCTTCCACAAAAAACAATGACTTTTGGTTGTGTGTGCGGATTATCCATTTCGTGGACTATCCGCCCGCGGATAATCATGGGTTTATTATACATTAAAGAGTAAGGGTCAGTTTCAGAATCGTAAAATCAAACTTAAGAAATAGGAAATGGGACATAGGAAGTTGAGAGCGTTGTATTAGCGAGGTGTGAATGACGTACGATGGCAATAAAGGTTAATGCGAGCGACAGGCTGCCTCATACTTTACTTTAACAGACTGCGTTATGTCCTTTATAACAGCGGATTATTACAAAGTTTATTTATAACTTTATGAGACTCAGTTTATCCGTCCGATGGATCAGTAATGCGAATTACTTTGGAGCGACAATGAACACATAGTAATAAGCCTTATCTGAAATAAAGTATATTCTTTTAATTGGCTAAGCTTATTTTAGTTAAAAATTACCAAAAGTATACGGTAAATAAAGTTACTAATAATTCACTTTGTGTTTTCATTCTTTTAAATTGATTTTAGGTATTTCAAAGAGTATAAACTTGGTTTACTATGAAATATTTAGAAAGAAAAAAGGTAGTGTATTCATTAAAAAATGTTTTGTGTGTTATTTTTGATTATTTTTAATGAGTAAAATTAGTTAATAAATGTTTGACTAAGAAGGTGTCTTATTGATTTTTAGGAATTAGGATCAATAATTCCATTGTTTAAGTTATTAGATGATATTTTACATGAAGAAAGAAACGTAAAGGTGATAATTTACATAAGTATTACACATTTGGCTATTTTAACTAACTCTTATTACCGATTTTAGCTTAATGTACTTTTCTCATAGTAAATATCGTTAAGAAAATACATTTAAATTTGTTTCTATTTGTTGTAACTAGTAATTATAATTGAAAGATTACCAAAAAATAGTTATAGCCTACGGTTATTTTAAAGTTGCATAAATTACACAATAATTACATTAATCATAAAGCAAGTTACAGTGTGACAAATATCAATGATTCTTTACTATGATTTTTTGGAAGACATAAAAGATTATCTTACAATAACTAGAGACAACTGAAGATATGTTAAATTATATTTATAATAACCGTGTCCTGACTAAATAGTCCATTAATATATATCATGCATCCATTATAACCATTAGACAACAAATAACACTGGACTGTTTCAATCTGAGAGGCGAGGAATAATAAAAAATAATCTGTCGCAAAAGTTTGCCCGTTTTCACAAGACAAATAGCAGTTAAAAGTTTCTAGCGGCAGTTTGTACTTGTCACTAATGTCGAGAAACAGGTTTATGTTCGTGGGCAACCACAAAAACATAAAATATCTATCAGCGGATTGTTTGTTATAAGACCTACTATAAAACTACTCCAAAAAAATCATAAAATCGTAAAAAACGTGATTTTCCTTCGTTCATAGTTCATTAAAAATTTATTTGAAATTATATTATATTGTGAATTTAGTTACTTAGCTAGTGACCTACCCAGGCAAGCATTTTAAGCCAATTATAATTAATTGAGAAATGAGTGTAGGATGATCATGGCGCCATCTTATATTCTTGTTACTGACTAAAGCTGACACGTTCCTTAGACAGAACTGTTAATTAATAGCTCAACAGTCAATGGCATATCTAAGGGAAATACAGTTAAGGGACATAACGTGGAGTCCAAACTACTGCCTCTAAATTATGAACTGTTCTAGTTATGATGATGGTCTTTGTGGAATAATGTAAAATACAATAGTGCGGACGTTGATCTAAACCCTACACCCACCGACCATCGCTCACAACTATCCACAATTCGTGACCTGGATAACAGAGCATTGTCCCAGTGTGTTATGATATCGTAGAACATTTCTATTGATCAGATAAATCAGAATAGAATGGAATTTTTGAAAAATTTTTAGTGAAAACTTTTCATATTTTATATTAAAATGCTTATATATAGGATGAAGTTTATGATTATTTCCTTTTCCTGAGTTGGTTCCTTTTTTATTTCTCATAATTACTTTCTTTCCTCTCATTTACTTGAATCTGATACAAGTGTTAACAGTAAACACGTTTTTTACACTTATATACACGTTTTATACCCCTGGTTTTAGGACTGTAGCTTATACACTAAAAATAGATTTTTAGTATTGTTAAACTGTAGGTCCCTTATATATACCTCTATCTGTTGGGCAGATACTGTTGGGCATTAACAGTTTTGCTCAAGGAACATGTCAGCCTTAGTCAGTAACAAGACTACATGATCGCTCTACAATCATCCTACACTCGTTTCTTATTCATACTTGGCTTAAAATACCTACCTAAGTACGGTTATCATTTCAATCTAACATCATATTACGTCTATTTGATTTATATATAAAAAAACAAATTTGATTGTACATTGGTTTGAATTTTTGTCACTTCTATGTTTTATAAAAAATGACATCAGTACTTTAAAATTTCGTCCACTCTCTGTTCTGTTAACATCCTTTCTCCCTCCATTCATTTTCGTCTTCTTCTACTCCCTTTAAGAAACATATAGGTTGTAGATTTTTATTTGTTTTATTGTGTATTATATACGCTATATATAAAATATTTTCACGAAATTTTTCGTATTATTTTTTTAGAGTTTTTAATACATATTTACTTGTTATGGGTATTTCAAATAGCTTTTTTAACCAGAGACAAAATGACATGTACTACTTTGTAATATTATTATATATATATATATATATATATATATATATATATATACACTCATTATATTGTATAAATAATTAGTTAACTCATAAAAAATATTGTTTTAAAATTTACAGGTCATATTTTATTTTTCAACAGTAAAATGATAAAACTTGGAATTGAACTGAATTGCGTGATGACAAAGAATGATAATTTGTTTTTTTAAGTTCGCTTGGGGAAGACAAAAACAATAATTAAACCATCGATCACCCTCAATCAAATGACAAGTGAATTGCCACGTCAACCACTCAGTCTCTCCAGCGGGCCTTTCCACATTTTTGTTGATAGAAATACTCTCCTCTTTAAATTAAGTCAACAGTTTGCTTAATATAATGAAAATAATATTATTGAGAGTGTCACAAAGTCTGCAATTTGATGACAACGTTCTCCTTAGTTTACATTAACATGACTTTTTTTACTAAGAGTAGTCGGACACCCCTATCTTATACATGTTGAATTTAACAACTTTATGTACATTTTTCTGACAAACTATAAAAGTTAAAAAAATTATTTTTTGTTTTGTAAATAAATGATTTGTTTTCATATTGAGTGTTCGACTTTGCAAAATACTTTATAATATTATTTTTTAAACGCATATGTCTAATCTCAGGGGAGGGACGCAAGACGGTGCAAAGGAAGTTGTTTAGTTGCATAGAAACTACCAGAGATATTGTATTGAATTTTAATATATAAGTGTATTAACAGCTGTTGAGATGAATTGAAAATATCCTCTTCAGACGTATCCATGATCTAACCTTTTTCCTACTAGGTTTACTTGAAATCTTACGTTTTTACAATGTGTTTTTTTGTATAGAGTGTTATAGAAAATTATCAAAAACACATATTAAAAGTCCTATACTTGTTTTAGATCTTAATACTTGAGGATAAGTATTTTAAAAAGTCATAATATCTCTCATGGTTCCTATGAAAAAGGTATGTTTGGTGAACAATTCATTTCTCAGGAGAAGTGTCTAAATTTAGACATTAAGATCAACCAGTACAGTGCTTCACAAAAAAGGGCCCATATAAACATTTTTGTCGTGATCACAATGTTTCACACAAGGTATTAAATTAAAGCTTAATATTCATTTAATGAAATTCGATAAAATAGAAAATATATAAATATATATTCAAAGGGTTCGACCCCCTTATCACTTAAAACACCAAATGACCTTCCCACCAAAACATGGTAGAAATTCATCATGGTAGCATCTAACCTAACAAATTTCTATGTTTTATATAAATATTTCATGGTAGGATAATTTGATAATCATACACCTTTAGTGGCAAAATAATTTATATAATAAAATATACATTACCATAATACACTATTTTAATATGATGAGGATCAAATTGGTTGATGCAATGATTCAATAGAAGTGACTTCCCTTGAACACGGTTCATGAAGTAACCTCAACAAGGAACCGATAGTGGTAATAATTGTAGGAGGCCAATTAAACGTCTAAAGGTACTTTCAACCATACCAGTATTGTTTTTTTAAATTTCATAATGTCATTTTAAATATAGGATAAATTAACCGTCATACTTTTTTTATTTTCAGTAAAAAGTATGTGTAACACCATAGTTCTATTAATAGTACTAAACGTTTTAGGATATTTTTTAAATTGATGACTAAATTATAGTTATCCGTGAGAGTGCAAATCTGGGAGAGGAGGAGCAGAAAAAATAGCTAAGAGGAGTTTCATATGGTTAGGCAACTTTTAATCGTGAAACATTTTTTTAGAAACTTAGCAAACCGTTTTCTCCAATCCATGTTTTTAACATATTTGAAATTCGCAATTTTGAATAAATCTGTAAGTATACTGCACCTAATGTAATAACATTTTTACAACATATTCTTTATTATCTTGAGAAGATTTCGGTCTATAAGTATGACAGTGTAAACTTATTTCATGATAAATTTCAATTTTTGAATATAACAAACCTATTTTTTGCACAAGCATTTTCGAAAATATTGTCTCCAATATGTTTATTTATTACCTGGATTACCTTGGTTTACACGCACCAAAATATTCCTTGTAATCTTATCTTTAAAATATTGTCATAGATTTTGCAATTGGTCTATTAATAAAACAAGTTATTCAACAAAATATAATTAAAGTAATATAATGAAATTGGAAAAACTCACATAGCTATTAATTTATTACGTTACTATTAATTTATTACGTGATTTAAAACCAGTGAGTTTCACATCACTGGTTTAGAAACCAAAACGTGATTTGAATGATGTTTGTTTGAATGGAAGAGAATTATACATTTATAAAATATTTTTTTCAACGGGGTTGTTGTATTTGATATTGAATACTACGTAATCTGCAAAGACCATCCTGATAAACCACGTTAAGTTTAACGTCACATCTACCTACAGTTGTAGGTAGATCTGACATTGACTGTTTGGCTATTAATTATCAGTTATGTCTAAGTAACATATCAGCCTTAATCAATAACAAGACTACAAGATCGCACCATAATCACCCAACACTCGTTTCTCATTTATACTTGACTTACTTTGTGGTACAGTTGCCATTTCTATGATCTAACCTATTCTAATAAATGTGTTTATGTTTAAAAAATTACACATCGTACATAGCTTTATCGTCAGATAATAATGAAACTAATATATGTTTCATAATTTTTTTGTAAACAATTTACAAAAAAGAGCAAATTTATCAAGTTTTTACGCAAGAAAATCCACGGAAATGTCAATATTTCTGGGTTAATACGAGGACGTAACATTTCATGCGACAATGAAAGTTGAGAGCGTTATAGTGGAGGGCGCGACGACATATGATAGCAATAAAGGTTGATGTAAGTCGACACGCGTCTCGTACTTTACTTCACTAGACTGTGTTATGTTCCTTTTAGGAGGACTTTATTACAAATATGGCACATCTATATCACTCAGACTAAATCGCGTATAATGTTTTTTAAACTCACTTCAAAATAATTAGTAATTAGGTTAAAACAATACATTCTTTCTAGATTTCTTTTGTTTACAACTTTTGATTCGTGTAAGTTCCAGCTGAAATGGGACCTTTATAACCTTGTGCGATAAAAGGATTTGGATGTCTCACTGAAAACAAACTTGAAATATGACCATTTAGATAACGTCAGTATAAGGATGCTCGGGTTTCCGTGTTTTCAAACAGGAAACACCGTGTTCCTTTGTATTTTGCTTCTTTACTAGACACTAGACCTCCCAAAGGTCGCCTCCATCATGTACACTTCTAACCAACAGAATAAATATAAGACGCTTTAAGGAAAGGCCAATAGTTGTTTTGTCTGTATTTGATAATTATGTTAAGTCACGGCTATAGTTTTTACATTTCAGAGGAATTTCTAATAAGTAATAGTTTTTATCAAACGGTTTTCGGTGACGCGGTCTAAATCTAGATGAAACACTTTGGATTTGGTAATACAATACTGCACTTTGAAATCATGTTCAAAACGCTAAAAACTATCCTAGAAAGACACTTCCTCTTCCTCTGAACAACAGAATGGTTGACTCTCAGTGAATTATTTTGTTATTATTTTGGCGATTTTTTACAGATTGGAATTGTAAAGATGCAAAACTTAGCTATTTTTTATCATTTTCGCTAATATGCAATAAGTTTTAACCAATCAATAGGCTACAAATAATTTACTTAATTGTTTTGTAACTTGCAGCTAGTTCATAGTATATACATAGTGTTTCTCAGCAACCCTGACATACTCCGAGAATCTGTTATTTGGGTTAAAACAAGAAAAAAATACATAAATAAAAATTTACATACGTCCTAAGCCCATAGTTTCATATTAACTGTGAAAAATGTTATTTTTTAGTTCTTTTTGTGTATCTAATGTACATTATTACCTCTAGGATGTAAAATTGATAAAATATTGTGAAAAATTGTATTGCTGGATAGAATATTATATTTAAATGAGATTTCATTGCTTTTTTACAAGATATTGAGTATGGCTTAGAAAAATGAGTTTGAAGGAAAGTTAATCCTAAAAAACAGGGATCAAAAATATTTTTTCTTAATAAAACTTGAAATCGAGCAAGTTTCTAATTAAAGTGTCCTGTCAAATCACGATATTAAGTTAGCTACTGAACGAGGTAAAACCTCATAATAATCAAATAAAACAAAACCACAAGTCCTCGTAGATTTTAAACCATCGGAGATATTTAGATAGACCCTAGTACAAGAATGTTATTTAGAGAGTATAATCCAACAAACCAATTAAAATACAGGGTGTTCCTTGGGACATTTTTAAGTTAGCCGCCATTTTGTAAAATCACGGCCATATCGAAAAAATCCGAAATGTATTCCTGAGTGAAAATTTAAACTGAGCAATTTCCAAATTTAAATAATTCGGTATAAATGTCATGTAAGTTTGCTATTAGTCACCCTGTATGTCTTAGTTACGTGTCTAAGTTGTGTGTCTTGGATATTAGTTTTCAAAAAACATTTAATGCATTATATTATTAAATTTAATGGATAATACGGAACATGCTGATTTTAGAAAAGTTTTTTATTTGTATAGGAATAGTCCTTTCAATTAATACAATTTTATTTATAATTTTAAACATTTCGTTAAACATTATATTACTATTAAAACTGATGCTGTAAAATTCAATTACAATTGTTAAAACACATTTTTAATACATGTAGCCCTATACTTTTGGTAAAAAAGGGGTTAACAATTTTAAGTTGTAATTTTTTCAGACAATTAAAACACCCTCATAAGTTTTTTATGTAATTTTAAATCGGGTTTTATTTTTTCATAGATAAAAATTAAATAAAGGATGAAAAATACGCCATCACTTTGAGGCATGGACGTCATATAACAGCCTGGCTTTCAGGGTAAATAAAACACGTCGTTTGTTTAAAGAGTTAATGAGGCGAAGCGAGACATGGAGCTGTGATACTGAGTGTCAAGTAATTAGCAGACGGTCTGACAGCGTTATCTTGTGTCAAGCACCTGCTTGTTGCTGTACCTGCCTATCATACCCGAGGTTGAACAAGTAGATGTGAGACTGAGTTTCAAGTTATTAGCAGACGGTCTGACAGCGTTATCTTGTGTCAAGCACCTGCTTGTTGCTGTACCTGCCTATCATACCCGAGGTTGAACAAGGAGATGTGAGACTGAGTTTTAAGTAATTAGCAGACGGTCTGACAGCGTTATCTTGTGTCAAGCACCTGCTTGTTGCTGTACCTAACTCTCATACCCGAGGTTGAACAAGTAGATGTGAGACTGAGTTTCAAGTTATTAGCAGACGGTCTGACAGCGTTATCTTGTGTCAAGCACCTGCTTGTTGCTGTACCTAACTCTCATACCCGAGGTTGAACAAGGAGATGTGAGACTGAGTTTTAAGTAATTAGCAGACGGTCTGACAGCGTTATCTTGTGTCAAGCACCTGCTTGTTGCTGTACCTACCTATCATACCCGAGGTTGAACAAGGAGATGTGAGACTGAGTTTCAAGTAATTAGCAGACGATCTGACAGCGTTATCTTGTGTCAAGCACCTGCTTGTTGCTGTACCTACCTATCATACCCGAGGTTGAACAAGGAGATGTGAGACTGAGTTTCAAGTAATTAGCAGACGGTCTGACAGCGTTATCTTGTGTCAAGCACCTGCTTGTTGCTGTACCTACCTCTCATACCCGAAGTTGAACAAGGAGATGTGAGACTGAGTTTCAAGTAATTAGCAGACGGTCTGACAGCGTTATCTTGTGTCAAGCACCTGCTTGTTGCTGTACCTACCTATCATACCCGAAGTTGAACAAGGAGATGTGAGACTGAGTTTCAAGTTATTAGCAGACGGTCTGACAGCGTTATCTTGTTTCAAGCACCTGCTTGTTGCTGTACCTGCTTCTCATACCCGAAGTTGAATAAGGAGATGTGAGACTGAGTGTCAAGTATTTAGCAGACGGTCTGACAGCGTTATCTTGTGTCAAGCACCTGCTTGTTGCTGTACCTACCTATCATACCCGAGGTTGAACAAGGAGATGTGAGACTGAGTTTCAAGTAATTAGCAGACGGTCTGACAGCGTTATCTTGTGTCAAGCACCTGCTTGTTGCTGTACCTACCTATCATACCCGAGGTTGAACAAGGAGATGTGAGACTGAGTTTCAAGTTATTAGCAGACGGTCTGACAGCGTTATCTTGTGTCAAGCACCTGCTTGTTGCTGTACCTGCCTATCATACCCGAAGTTGAACAAGGAGATGTGAGACTGAGTTTCAAGTAATTAGCAGACGATCTGACAGCGTTATCTTGTGTCAAGCACCTGCTTGTTGCTGTACCTACCTCTCATACCCGAGGTTGAACAAGGAGATGTGAGACTGAGTTTCAAGTAATTAGCAGACGGTCTGACAGCGTTATCTTGTGTCAAGCACCTGCTTGTTGCTGTACCTACCTCTCATACCCGAGGTTGAACAAGGAGATGTGAGACTGAGTTTCAAGTAATTAGCAGACGATCTGACAGCGTTATCTTGTGTCAAGCACCTGCTTGTTGCTGTACCTACCTATCATACCCGAAGTTGAACAAGGAGATGTGAGACTGAGTTTCAAGTAATTAGCAGACGATCTGACAGCGTTATCTTGTTTCAAGCACCTGCTTGTTGCTGTACCTACCTATCATACCCGAAGTTGAACAAGGAGATGTGAGACTGAGTTTCAAGTAATTAGCAGACGATCTGACAGCGTTATCTTGTGTCAAGCACCTGCTTGTTGCTGTACCTGCCTCTCATACCCGAAGTTGAACAAGGAGATGTGAGACTGAGTTTCAAGTAATTAGCAGACGGTCTGACAGCGTTATCTTGTGTCAAGCACCTGCTTGTTGCTGTACCTACCTATCATACCCGAAGTTGAACAAGGAGATGTGAGACTGAGTTTCAAGTAATTAGCAGACGGTCTGACAGCGTTATCTTGTGTCAAGCACCTGCTTGTTGCTGTACCTACCTATCATACCCGAAGTTGAACAAGGAGATGTGAGACTGAGTTTCAAGTATTTAGCAGACGGTCTGACAGCGTTATCTTGTGTCAAGCACCTGCTTGTTGCTGTACCTACCTCTCATACCCGAAGTTGAACAAGGAGATGTGAGACTGAGTTTCAAGTAATTAGCAGACGGTCTGACAGCGTTATCTTGTGTCAAGCACCTGCTTGTTGCTGTACCTACCTATCATACCCGAAGTTGAACAAGGAGATGTGAGACTGAGTTTCAAGTAATTAGCAGACGGTCTGACAGCGTTATCTTGTGTCAAGCACCTGCTTGTTGCTGTACCTACCTATCATACCCGAAGTTGAACAAGGAGATGTGAGACTGAGTTTCAAGTAATTAGCAGACGGTCTGACAGCGTTATCTTGTGTCAAGCACCTGCTTGTTGCTGTACCTACCTATCATACCCGAAGTTGAACAAGGAGATGTGAGACTGAGTTTCAAGTAATTAGCAGACGGTCTGACAGCGTTATCTTGTGTCAAGCACCTGCTTGTTGCTGTACCTACCTATCATACCCGAAGTTGAACAAGGAGATGTGAGACTGAGTTTCAAGTAATTAGCAGACGGTCTGACAGCGTTATCTTGTGTCAAGCACCTGCTTGTTGCTGTACCTACCTATCATACCCGAAGTTGAACAAGGAGATGTGAGACTGAGTTTCAAGTAATTAGCAGACTGTCTGACAGCGTTATCTTGTGTCAAGCACCTGCTTGTTGCTGTACCTACCTATCATACCCGAGGTTGAACAAGGAGATGTGAGACTGAGTTTCAAGTAATTAGCAGACGGTCTGACAGCGTTATCTTGTGTCAAGCACCTGCTTGTTGCTGTACCTACCTATCATACCCGAAGTTGAACAAGGAGATGTGAGACTGAGTTTCAAGTAATTAGCAGACGGTCTGACAGCGTTATCTTGTGTCAAGCACCTGCTTGTTGCTGTACCTACCTATCATACCCGAAGTTGAACAAGGAGATGTGAGACTGAGTTTCAAGTTATTAGCAGACGGTCTGACAGCGTTATCTTGTGTCAAGCACCTGCTTGTTGCTGTACCTACCTATCATACCCGAAGTTGAACAAGGAGATGTGAGACTGAGTTTCAAGTTATTAGCAGACGGTCTGACAGCGTTATCTTGTGTCAAGCACCTGCTTGTTGCTGTACCTGCCTATCATACCCGAAGTTGAACAAGGAGATGTGAGACTGAGTTTCAAGTTATTAGCAGACGGTCTGACAGCGTTATCTTGTGTCAAGCACCTGCTTGTTGCTGTACCTACCTATCATACCCGAGGTTGGACAAGGAGATGCGAGACTGAGTTTCTACTAAGTTGTAAGTAAGTAGTTAGTAATTTGAATACACAAAAACCTACCAAATTCTATAAAATCTTAACATTTCGCACCATATTGCAATATAACCTTTTGTGATGGCAAACTACCCAGTTATATATTGTATAAATGTGGAACGAGAGTAAGAGTATTATGGTGTTATCCTGTAGTCCTGTTACTGACTAAGGCTTTTATATTCTTGGACAGAACTGTTAGTTAGTAGCCCAGAAGACAATGGCATCTAAAGGACCTACAGCTTAATATAGAGTCCGAACTGCAATTTTACCTCAGACATATGAAATTTGAGGAAGAGCTTTTTCCAACAATTTATGACTTCTAAGTAGATGAACTACAGGACACGCCACCGTCCTAGTTTTTTCGATGACGTCTAGACTGTAATAAATTTCAAGAAACCTATATTTAGTTTGCCACTAGTAGTTCCTAATGATACATAATAAAGACAATTGTTCTGTCCAAATTCTTCCATTAGACGATTAATTCTAAGGTCTGGTTTATTATTTTAAAGCAACTTTTAGTACAGAAGAGATGCTCTCTTTCAACGGTTCTCACATGTCTCGTACCGATGACACAGTTCATACACATCTCAACCAGCAAATGTTTTCGCGATACTCTGTGTATGGCGTTGTGTGCCAACGCGGGAACAGCCGTGACGACATGCAAATGTCAGCAGCTGGCAACTACACGCGTCAGATTTTGTTTTCATATCAAAAGGAATACAAACGCGGCATCGGTCCCGACACAACGTTGCTGTAGCCGGCGGCGCTCGCAGGCTCAGAGAGCAACTTTTATTGTGATTTCACATTTGTACGCAACACATCCTTTCTCCCCCAATATTGAGTGCGTAAGGTTTTGCCATTATTTCACCATACTTTTAATGAAAAATTAAATTATGTATGGCATGCATTTGTCTTAGCTCTAGGGGGAGGGTGTTGGTTATTTGTAAGATGGAAAATATATAAAAGGTTGCCGTTGAAACTACCAGAGCTATTTTATTAAATTTAAAAAAAGTACAGCTGTTATAGGAACGGAAAACATTCCTCTTAGTTTGTCACTGTCACAGGAGTAAATCTGACAATCAAAAAATGACTAAAAATCAGAATAAATTTTTATTTAATAGGAATAATTGAGGCGTAAAAATCATAAAAAACATTTTTTCTTGTTTAATTATTATAAAACGATTCTTTTTATTTTAGTATAAACTATACTTTTAGCAAACTCGTGAAAGACTAATATTATACGTAAAATTGCTTAGTAGTTGCCTAGTGTATGCAGACTATGCTAATTATTAAAACATATTTGTATAAAACTAGACAATTAAAAAGGTTTATAGCACTTACTTTTCAGAGGGAAATGTTTGTATAGTATTTGGGTTCAAGGAAGTTTTTTAGAAGGAATTTAAAAGAAATTACTATCATTAGTAGAGAACACAATTTTTATAATGCATGAAACTCTAGGTTTAATTTTCGGTAAAAAATGACCAGCAAGGGGCCTACAATGTACAAGGTGCGGAAAAAACTACCTAATTTCTCGCGCGCACCGCTCAGCCGAGGAACGTCTGGGGGAAGTGGGAATAGCATTGCAAAGGGGTTTTATTATTGAAACATGTTTAAAAATGGCGATTATACCATCACTACCCAACGGAAGTTTCAAGCAAAATTTCAGTTAGGTCGAAAACAGTTAGGAGAAAACGCATAGTCCTGAGAAGAATTTGGTCCCAACAGTATGGGACAACTGCATACACAACAATACTGTTATAGGATTCTTACAACGGAAGTTTTGTGGAGAGTAATTTCACTTTTCGGGGATAGCGTCACGATCTGAGCGTCTGTGACTTTTTTGTGGGGCTACTAAAAATGTAGAGTTTAAAAATGTAAGCCTCGCACGTTGGGCGAACTAAAAGAGGCCATTAGAGATTGTCATTCTCAACCCTGAAATAATAAGTAAGGTGTTTGACAGTTTTGGTGCTAGACTGGAGAATGCTTAGTCAAACAAGAACAACATTTGACAGGCGTAATCTTTAAATCCTAAACTGGTAAAGTTTGATGTTATTATGTAGTTTTTTTAGTTAATGGCAATTAATAACAGTATGTAATAGCCAACCAAACCTATTGTACCCCTGATCATCTTTGAGTTATTCGTAATTTAAATTGTGTCGCTTTTTTCCGCAACCTCTATATCTTGGGGACGTCGTATTCAGTAAGTGAGTTATGGGCGAGAGAAAATTTTTCTTTATAGCAACTTTTCAAAATTAATTAAAAAGAAAGAGGTTAGTTTTTAAACATTCTGAAGGATATAGTACAAGCATAACATTTTTCGGCTCTATTTGAACTCTGGCTACTTTATAACTTTGGAAAATACCCCTGTTATACGAGTGGTCAATTTTAGAAACCAATGTCTCTTTATCACTGTGATCAGGCTGTCGTAACTGTCCATGGAAAAGATGTTTCCACGATGTAATCACGTTGAAACTTTTGATTGTATTTTTAATATTACGCTATTTTTAAATATATTTCAATGTGACTGTTACCATATGTGATAGATAAAATAAGTCAAACTGTCATTATTTTTTCCTCAGGTTTCCGATTTCAGGACAACTTTAGTCAACAAACAACAAATCAACAACAACAAATATAACTTCTAACGAAAAACTATATTGATAATAATTATTAAATATAATAACAATTTACCAATTACATATTGAAAGGAATTGTCTTTAAAAAAAATACATACCCACTGGGTTAGTAAAACATTTAATGATTTTTTCAGAATTTTTTATTAGGAAAGTTTTAATAATAGTCTTTACAGCACAGGGAAGGATTTACACAATGGCGGTCTAAAATATGAAAAACTTCTCCGGCCAAACTCAACCCTCACTCTCTGAAAATTCAGCTATGGGTCACGGTTAGCATCCTGAAAATCCACCGTGGAATTCAACCTCTCACCCAGGTTCTGGGGTACCCTGAGAGCTAAGGGAGTCATGCATGTTTTATGAGTCATGCAGTTGGTCATCATTTTGCAAAAGTCACCCATGCATAACATTACAACAGCATCACGATACCAGGACATGTGATCTATTTTCCTCAAAGAGAATACAAATCTTCAACTTGTATTCTGAAGCATGTGGATTCTAATAACGCAATACTGTTTTCAAAAGCAGGTTGAAAACAAAACTAAGAGGACCAAAGCTCGAGCTTGAGCTTTACAGTTTCTGGCAACATACTTCTCAACCGATACATACCTATCAGTATAGGTATCCATCAAACGCTGGATAAGGTGAGTTACATGGTCTGAAAAGGAGATATCTTTATCTAAAACAACCCCAAGAGGGTTAACTTTGTTGCAGATCGCCAGGATTTGACTGTCAAGTATAATCTCTTTACCATCTCTACTAATGGCGTGTATTCGATTCGATTTGTTGCTAAATACAGCACAGGACACTTTCTTATGTTAAATTTTTAGACTATGACAATCTATATTTCTTGGGCCATAACTGATTTAAAAACGGCGACCTGAACATCGGCAGGATCATAGAATAGATGCAGCTGGCAATCACCAGCATACAAAAGTGGGTGCAGTTATTTATTCAGTTGGGAATACGATATCGTTAATAATGATGTTATTGAGCAAATAAGTGATTGGAAACATACCACTATGCCCTTATAACGTAATATATAACATATATATTAAGTTTACTGATTTAACGATATTTTGTCAATTGAAAATAAATTAAATTGTAATTCAGAGGTTAAATTGTATTTATCCAATTTTTATTACAATCCGTCATTAATAAATTTACAAAACTGGCCAGTTTGGCTTTCTACTATCTTTCTGACAAGTCCATATTAGCAGAGTCCTGTCGCATTGAGGTTTTCACGAGAGGCTAAGGCATATACCGCTATGCCCTTAGCCGGGGCTCCTCATTCGATGGAGGGTGACGTTTGCCCCCTACCACCACGGATGTCCGCCCAACTCGGTTTCACCCGCCCAGTCGTTATCCAGCCTACCGACCAGTTGTGGCTATCGATGCCACCCCGACCGGTGTTGCTCACCGGTAAGCATCTCCCCCCTGCCCCCCGATTTCACCGGTCAAGACCGGCTATCCGCCCTCGGCGGCCCAGAGACGAGTGACACCTTACCATTGGCAAACCTCACTCTGGAAGCAACAGGGGTTCGACTGGCGCATTTCAGCACCAACCACCCCCACTACGAATCCAATCCCAGGAGGGAGTGAAGCCCATTCCAGCCCGTAGTACCATCACCTTTTTAAGCCGGAATGGTGTTAGGCCGAGATCGTGTCTCTACCCATTCGGTGGCCGAAGTCACCGCCATCCCTGGGTTACGGGATTTGGCTAGAGGTCCGCGTGGTCACCTTCCACGTCCCACATATGTGAGCCCCTGCGGGAAAATATAAATATTTGAAGGATAATAAAATACCTTGGTCAGTCTGCAATTCAATGATTAAATTTATTTGTGATAAATGTTTCAGCTTTCGCCGTTTTTAAACAAAATACAAATTTGTGTCACGAATTTTCATTTATTATCTTTTAATTTAATTGCAGTTCAGGGCTACTAAGATGAATTTTAGAAATATTTAATTCTTTTAAAATTGGAATAAATTGAATAATATGAAATGGAAAAAAGTGAACAAATAATGTTGAACGAAATTTCAGCACCAACTACGAGAATGTGTACGTTTTAAAGCAATGGATTTGGTTGTGGATATCTTTCACTGGCTACAAAAATAACTGTTATGATTCTAGCTCAATATTTCTAGCTCTTGTAAAAATAAAACATTTCCAACATTTAAATCTTGTTCGAGACAAAACCAAGTTACCCGAGGATAATTTCACTCCATCAAAATTTCATCTGCACACTTCATTACCCACGGAAATCTCTGGAGTATTTACACTTCACCGAACCAATCCGGTCTTGTTTTATTCATTAAAACACGACGACGAATAATCAGTCGATATTGACTAAATCACTGAAGTTTCTCAAAATGAAAAAAGTTCGAAGTTCTTCCCTGAGAGGCGCTGTATTACAAAGAAGACAATAGAAAGTTAATATTTTCTTTTCTTTGTCGCACCGGGAAAGGAGAAATTTATATCATTGGGCTCTTCGTTTTTACGAGAGATGGGAATTTATCTTGGATGGCGGGGGTAAACGTTGTCTTGGAGAGTTTAGGAGACATGACCAAGTTTTTACCCCTCGATTTATAGCGTTACACTTTCCCGACCTGGTGGGTGGTTCGGGCGCTCGGGTTTGCTCGGGTATGTTCGGCTTTGTTCGGCAACGCTCGGCCGAGGTCCAGCCACTCTTGCTGCCAGTCGCGCCCGTGGTCGTGGTAGTGTGTCTGTGACTCATCTGACATCTGAATATTCTACCGCCGTTTGTCACACTTACTCTCTAAATTTAAATCTCAAATTATAGAAAAGTCCCATTATATTTAAACAAAATTATTACTGCTTTGGCTCAATACATTTAAAAATGTTACATGAGGTGGTAAAATAATTTGTTGAAAGTTTTTAATCTTTTAAAGTGTTTCCAACTATAGCTTATTAAATGAATTATTAACTTGAAATTGTATTCCATAAATTAATGTTTACAATCCAAGACAGTGGTTAAAATGTATACTATTTAAATTTAGACAATTCCTTAAACAAATTTCATAAAATTAGGAGCGAATAAAGGTGGGTAGTAAAATGTAAGATAGGCCGTTGGTGTTGGTGAGGATGTGGCCGGTATCGTTGACGAAGTGGTGGTGAGTGTCGACTGGTGACTGGTGACAGGTGACATGGTGTCGGGTGTGACTCCCGCTCTGGCCCTCGTCCTACTGCTCCGTCTAGACATCATCGTCGCTATCACAGATATTGAGATCGGTAAGGGGCGTCTCAGCCAAACCCTGCAGTCGTAGAACTAATAAAATATAGGTTTTAACATTACTGATTTAGTTGATAACATTTTAAAACATATGTGCATAATATACACAACTGAGAAGCAGGAAATAGCAAAATGTAAAAATGTTAGTTATACCAATAGTTCAATGATATTTCAAAAGATATAATTTTAATTTATTTTGTATATTTATTTAATTTTACTTTTATTGACAAATGCTATGAATCTTAACTATGCTTATAATGTTTATTACGTACTATTTCCATAAGGTATTTTAGTTTTACATGCAGAAATAGAAAAGTAACTTGATTCATGAATTTGAATGTGAAGTTATAGAAATAATGTAAAAGGTTTTATCCAGTTTTTACTATAAGCTCATTAAGAATCTAATATTTATGTTTGATATAATTGTTTTAAACTGTAATACTACATATATTTATTAGTTGGTCACTCAAACTGAATCAGTTTTAAAATTTGTGATGCAAAATCACGTTTTGTATGTGGTCTATAATATTGTTTTTATTTAACTTTAGTTACAGCTGATATCAATTCCCTTATCACAATAATTATTAAACCCACATATTTGCGTAGGTATAAACGACTAATGATATCACAGTTGGTATAGATTAAAACTAAAATTTTTACCAAAAATTACACTGATACTTAAACGCAAGTTTAACTATACTCTACCACAATTTGTTTCATAATTATAGAAATTATACTATGTCTGGCTGATTTAGTGTCAAGCTAATAATTAATTTACATCAAATAGCGCTTATAAATATTCAATATTTGTTTATAATACTAATTTATATTTTACCTGGTAATAGTTATGGTATTATTGTCAAAGCATTAGATAAAGTATTACGTTTTTGCGTTACAACGTGTCTGCAACAAATCCAGAGATTGACTACTCCTGTCAACCTGAGAACCACGTCTGGCTAGCCTGTGTGACTATGTTAAGAGGAAAAATGTGATATAATATTCATTATATTAGCCACATATTTATTCCTTGTGAAAGTTTCGTCGAAATGCTAAAGATTAATATCTTTTCTTTCAAAAGATTACCACAAACTGAATATGATTATAGCATTTTTTTTAGATTGAATAAATATTATTATAGTTGCATAAGTCTATTTGAAAATTATTGCTTTCATTGGTGATGACGATTCTACACCTAACGCCTGTGTTGCTAGTTTACAGGGATTTCCTGTTAATTTATGTAAAAAATGAACAAATAGAGTACTTTACCAGAGATTTTATTAGAAACATATTTATTCCTTGATAGACACCTGTTGAAATCCTAAAGATAATTTTATTTTCTTTCATGTCATTATTACCTACTAAATAAGGTAAGAACATGTTTATTATTGAATAACTTGTATTATGGTTGCACAATTCTACATGAAAATTGCTTTTATTGGTGAAAAAACTTCTATGTAGTCTATGTGGCTAACTTATAGGGATTGGTAGTTGTTTTATGTAAAAATATATAGTGGTTCTTCATAGATTATATTAGAAACATATTTATTCCTTTCGTTTCATGCCAATATTATCAACTGAATAACGTGCTTATGTTTCAATAAATAGTATTATGGTTTTATAAATCTACCTGAAAATTGCATTCATTGATTACATCGATTCTAGGAATTTTCCATTTCGTCAGATTATTTCAACCACCCAAATACCCGTTCCAGACTTCACTGATCCCTCAGTAATTAACTTTGATATTGAGGCTTCTCATTCAAACTATCTTCTCCTAAGCGATAGTTTTAATCAAGAGCAGATCACCCTTTACTAGAGATAAATGTGTTAACTATTAGAACTATTGATCCTAAAAAAGTAACTAAATTAAAATACATTTTGAGTTTTTGAGAATTAAATCAACACTCTTACTTATTAATTTTATTTATTAAAATAATAAGACAAACATTATCCTCAAGACACAAGCTTTTTCAGGAAACAAAAACACAAACTTGTCAGATATTGTTTTATCTTGAGAGAGATAGGGGTTCCCTCACACACCACCACATATCAAGAGATTGCTTCTTCAGAAAATGTGATGAAACTTTGGCTCCCATTTCTTATTATTTGATAAAAGTGACTTGTAAGAATGTAAGCGTTCTTTTAAACATAATCGAAGTACATTTTACTAAAAACTAAATGCTTCTATATTTTTAGATTTAACTCTAAGTGATCTTAGAAAATAAACAGAACATAATAATGTCAGATAATTGTTAGGCCTACACTGTCAATTAAGAATGATAAATATATTTTGGAATTCACGGCCCCTGATATACAACGGAAATTTAAATACACTGAAATTAATTAATTTTAACAGAGAAAACATTTCTGCTGAATGGTAACGGGCCATACCGTATAAGGTGCCATCATTACATCTACCAATTTGTAAACATGATACATCATTGGTAAAAATGAGTGAATGTGTCCTTTTATATAGTGTTTACATTTGAACAGGTAATACAGTGAAATCCAGCCTAAATATTTCAATATGGTTAGTAATTTTAAGCTTTCTTATACCAACACTTATTTTATTGAATTTGGTTTTATTTGATCTAGGGGATAAGGCATTTGCTATAAACCTATAAAGTTATAAAGTTTTGACACCGTTATTTCAAAAGTGCTCCAACGCTCAGTGATATTTTTCTATCTTCATGTTTCTAAACGACATGGTGGTTAGGTTTATAAACCTAATAGCAATATAAGTTTTGGAGTCTAAATTAAAACTCAAACGTGGCAGAGTTATTCTAACTCTAGTCCATCATTAAATCAATAGTGTCTGACATGCGGTAGAGTAAAACCAATATTGGCCAACTAGAGTTGTCTAGACTGTCTTACCAAATATATATGTATATGTAAACAGCTCTACTAGCCATGTTATTTGGTATTTGAGTGTGACAAAAATTTAATGATAGTCTACATTCAAATTTATGCTGAACACTCTCAAGAATATGAAATAACCGACAGTAAGTAATTATAATCTACTTAAGTTTTTCTTTATATAATCCAAGGTTACAAGCCTACATTTTACCATTAGTTCTTCATGTTAAAGAACAATCAGATCAATCGATGTCTTCATATTGATGGCTTCTGAAAAAGTTGTTATTGTTTTTTTATTTTGTTAGGCTTCTAAGCTGATTCGACCAAAATATTAACTGCGATTTCACCATAATGATATCTTAAGAAAATCTGCATTTTATTAAGTCTATCACCAGAGTTAAAAGGCAATATCGTTACAAATTATGGAATAATAATTCTAAAATGATGTAGCTGTTTCATAGCCTTGCCACCAAACTTTACAAGATTTTGGCTTGTACGATGCAAAAAAAGGTTTAAACAGGGTACAGTCTTCATTATACATGATTTTAAACGTGTTTCCCATCACTGTTTTTAAACTATGCACTTTAATGGTAAAAGAAACAAAGTAAATTTTTTAAAATTAAATTTGAAAAACGAATAAAATCCGTTTTGGGGGTGCAATCCCCTCCCTAAACCACATATTTCAATAAATTATTTGGATTATAACTGTTGGAGTGTAACTATAAGTGTTAGTGCACACCTAGCATTTGTTATTTGCAGATTTTAGTAAATTAATTTTAAATGTAAAAATTTGTTGAAATTACACAGTTAAATGTGTTCAAAATCTTTGCAAACGTTTTAATATGGTGTGTATGAATAACAAAAGGTCGATGAAACTATTGGATTGAATCCCTACAGTGATATTTCCCAAATACGATCAAGTCTGCTTGCTGATCGCAAGATGTGGGGAGAGGGAATGTGTTTCGATAAAGAATAGTCTCTTGTTTGAATTGAAAGATATCACAACAATCAGGCTATTTTATTCAAACAGCTAGTAGAAAAAAGGTCATAGCCGCAGATGAATACAGTAGAAACTGGTCATTCGTCACTCTCCTTGTGGATATTCCTTGTGGATATTTCTTTGCCCATGGAGGAAGTCTTAAGATCCATGAAGTAAATCTGGTACAGTGACTTTGGTATGGTATGTTACGGTTTGTGTATCACATAACCATATCCTATAATCCACCATCACCAATAACTATTGCTGTAAATTCATTATAATGAATTTCAAACCAAGAACTGATTTTTGTTTACATTCATCATTGATTTTAACCTATTTTAAAATCTTATTATATTATAATGATATAGTAAACAATATTTTATTGATGGTACAAACTTTAGAATTCTATCTAATTCATCACTTAAAAAATCAAAAATGTTAAGGAAGTTATATCATTCTTATTATGATAATTCTCCTTTAGGAGAACGTTAAAACACAATCAAATACGATAGTCTATTTTTCTGTTTTTTTCCTAATTATTTCAAATAACCTCTCATGTATTCCCTATCTTAATTTCTTCTGTGAAATTCTTTTTAGTTAGTTTCTTTTTGGGTGTTTTTCCCTGGTTCTATCTCTGTATTCACGTTTGTTTGATATATTCCCTTCAATGGCATTTAGCTTTAAATGAGGTTTACATATTATTCTGGATGTCAACAAAAGATTCGTTAATTTCAGACCATTTTATTGAGCTTATAGTGAAACCAACACGGTTATAAACGATACAATTGGAAGATATAAGATATAAAAACACATTGTTTTAAGTTTATTTATCATTTTAGTTGGTAGAATCAATCGCTGTTGAATTTATATTAGCGATTCCCAACAATAAAATTCTGCCTAGAGGTTTCTATAAATGTTGTGTTATTATTGTAAATATATTATAAACTAATTAAAACTAAAATGTCCTACAGCTTGGTTGATCAGCCTCGTGACGTCATGCGCGCGTGATCCAGCGCGGGTAACGGCGTGGACGTGCGTAGAGTAGCAATGCGCCTCTGACACTTAGCCTGAACCTATTTCATAGCTAATCTAGATACTCTGGTTTCAATTTTAAAACCGTATTCATGTCAATGATAGACGCTGATTGACTGATTGGTTTGTTTATTATTATAACATTTTTTTATCGTTGTACCTTAAAATATATAGAAAAATATACCGGGTGTCCACACAAGGTTTATTAGGCCTTAGTTTGATAATTAATTTATCTTTATGGCTACTCTGGGAAACATGTGTTGAAAAAGCAGCTATTCAATTTTTTATTAATAAACTTAACACTCAACGTAGCCACGTTTCAAAGTAGTTACAGTTGAAGAAAACACATTTTCTTTTAAAATACGACCAAAATAAATCATTTATGTTGAACGTGAGTTCTATGGACACTTTAAATGGGATTTGCAGCTAAATACCAGAGTATCCTGTTTTGGTATCGCCACTAAAAAGCTACAGGAAATGTACTGAAATGCAAAAGCTCCGATGAAGCGACTTCAACTCGTCAAAAGATGCTGGCGAGTTGAAGCAGTTGCATAATCTGCAGCTTCACTTGAGAAACTGTTCTGCGATTAATGGGTGACACATTGAACATATGTACTTTGGAAGATTTAATTTTAAAACCTGCAAAGTTAGACAAAATATCCTCTCCTCCGCTCTGAATTTAAAAAATATAAAAATATCTCCTGTGAGTCTTCAGATATAGGGCCCTAAAGAAAAAACCTAGATTTGGCGAAACCGCATTTAACAAATACCTCCACCTGCCATTGGGATTGGAATTGACCATCAGAAAACCTTGCACATAATTACGTTTCATTTAGTAAAATATAGATTACTTCCAGTCACCAGATTTTAATAGATAAGGTGTTAGGTTAAGAAAAAGTAACTATTATATACAGTAAGTTTAAAAGTAATTTGACTATCACAATTAAAACAAACCTAAAAAATAAACAAATCATTCTATTGAATATTTTTACTCTACGACAAAGGTTCAGATAAAAGTTAACTTTACTGTCAGAAGACCTAGTAATCACAGTCCATTCTATAAAGGCGCCCGATAATATTCATATGGTGAATATAGGAGGATAAAAAATATTATTTTTTCCTTATTCCTCAACCAGTTTTCATGAAATTTGGTAAGAAGTGTAAGGTTATATTACTCAACAGAACACACTCAAAATATATGGTATGCCTGTGGGTGAGGAAAAAGTGGTTTATTTTATTTAAATAACAAAATATGAAATAATATAAAAAATATAATGGTTTTACTAGAGGTTGTTAAACTTTTTACCAAAGGTGAAAAATTATTGTGTTGGTTTAATGATATTGTTTTTTCACACACATTCAACATAGACATTAGGTAAATACTAGATACCTATTAGTCAATCATAACTAATGATAAATCAATTATAAGATATTGTGGAATGGAGAAACAATTTTTCCATAATGCATTGGCAAAGAGTATCAGTTTCCCGGCGAAAAAGTTTATCTCGTATCGCACTCCTACCTTGAACGTGTTATCCAATATTGCCTGGCAACAATTTATAGTTCCACTTGGCAGCGCTCGCCTCAGCTGATCAGCGCTGCGTCGTTATAACAAACATCAGACTATGGTGAATATATCGTTGCAACGTGCCTCGTACCGCCCCTATCACTAACATATCAATACAAATGGTCATGCTTTATGTTTAAAACAAATTGTTTTGTTTATCGCATTTATGGTAGGTAATTCAAAGAATCCTTGATATATGTTTGATAAACATAAGACCTGTAGTAGAAACCGTTTAAATCTACGTTGTACTATTATACATATACGTTATGTAAGTACGTTTTGTCATGTGTGGTATACTTAATGGACGATTTCATAAACCACTTAAAGGGGTCACTGTCTTAAATTTCACTGTACAACCAACTACCTCCGGATCTGAGAAGCAAACATGAAAGATATAAGACCAGCTCTGCACCTTGGAAGAATACCATGAAATGATTTTTGATTACGAGATATTAAAAAATGTTTTTACGCTAACACAATGAACTTTAACTTAATGAACATGTAAATTAAGATTGATCATATGATGTCTATTTCATGGTTGACACTTCTTATGACTTATTACTTCTTATGGTTCTCGTTTTCGACAGTTTTGTACCCAATACCTTTTTTTCGTATACTAATGCAGAAAATGGTTTGTCTTGTTTAACTCATCTCCCTGTGCATCGAAACCTAAGTATCTTTAAGACCAACAATGTCGCTCCGCTCTTAAGATTTGTATTTACCATTTTCCAAAAAAAAACAGAAGAAAACTGAACAAATTAATGACCTAAAGATTTCAATTTTTAAACTTCATTTGTGTATTTCATATAAATCAAACCGCGTTAAAATCGTTCGATTAGATCGTTTTCCCTATTTTACAGGAACAAAACACTTTTATTTTAAATATTACTTTATCACCATGTGAAAAATATTTGTCTTTTTCATATACAACAGCTAAACGTGCATCGGTTTGAGTATTTTATTTTAATATCAACTAGTCTCCGCTCTTATTTTTCTATTTTGACAATTTACAATTGACCAAAAAAAAGAAAACAGAAGAAAAACTTACAAAAAAATGACCTAAAAATTTTCAAATTTATTTGTTTATTTTAATATCTAAGTACACGTATTAATATTCATATATTCCGTATTAAAGAGCATTTAAGTTTCCTGAACGGACACGTTTATTTTCCATAGCTGTGAAATAAACACATAGATAAAGAATAGAAACACTTACACATATTCCAACCATTTGGTTGTTCCTAGTTGTAAACCGAGTCAAGAAAATTATTACTGCTGGTACGAAAGCTTTGGAACTGTGGATGCCAAAAACATAATCCAAGATGGCAGGGTGGGGCATTATTCTCTCTTGGCAAACGTTGTTTTCAATTTACTTAAATGAGAGGATTTGAACAAGACAAATTTCTACATGCTATAACATTTCATTTGTTTTGTCAAATTATATATTATACTAATTGAAAATTTAGTTTTCTTTGGCAAAAATCCTCCAATTTACGTATATCAGTCAGTAAAATTCAACTGGATTTTGAGGTTAAAAGATAAAGTATTATTTGAATAGTGAGTGTGTTATAATCAATTAAAGGGCATCTGATTAGTTATTTAAGTAGCTTTATGACTTCAAAGTAAGAAAGGGCTATATATTTGATAAAAATTATATAAATAAAAATAAATGAATAATTTTTCTGTAAATAATATTTCGCTTTATAATATAAAGGTTTACAAAAATATTAACTAAGTAGCAATCCTATTGCAAAAATAAATACTTTTAGCGATAAATACTTTTACCCTTTTAATAATCCTTTTTAAAATATCAATGTTGGTTCCATAAAGTCAAGTTACACAGCAAATATCATTTTGTTACTACACGGAACTAAACTAACAAAATTCATTTGGAGTGGCATGTGTTTAAAAAACTAATTTTATGATGAAAACCGTCAAAGCTACAAATGGTCACTATGAGTAAATTTTATCTTAAAGTTAAATTAAAGATAAAGGGTCATATAAAATAAAACAATAATATTTAAGTTTATACCGAAGTATTTGTAGTATTTAAAAGCATCAATAAATAATGTTCTTTATTGAAAAAAATAATTTACATTAAATATTCTATTTTATAAAAATTTAACTATGTTTATACACAAAAGATGTATCTATTATTTCTTTGAAAATTCGCGAGGGTTAATTTAAAAATAAACCCCTACCTTGGTGGAAAGGTAAGATGATTTCCCACAAGGGATTTCACCCCCTCATTACTGGGCCACGGCGCCGGGCTTGGGGTTGTTTTGAAAATAATTTATAGTTTGCCGCCGCTATACCTTGGAACTCGCTGGTTCTTCTTTATGCTTTCGTTGCTAAAACAAGTGTTACCTTACACAATGGTTAAAATAAAATACTAGTATTCAACCGTAAGGAAAAGTAACCAACCATAAAGGTCAGAAAACATTCAGCGGTTTTGGTTGTGTAATCGATTTACGTTTTCCTTTTAATATTTTTAGGTATAAAAAATTAATGACATAGTATTTTAATTTTAGTCCTAGAAAAAATGATTGTAACTATAAAGTGCTTTCAGAATCAGAATACAAAGAACATCAGAATACACCTATCAAAAATTATTACCACTATTCTGCTACGAAATGTTTATACTGTTCCCAAAATCTATAGACTTCATACCAGATAAGTTAATAATATTAAAATCCTCTGTTTCCGTCTCAAGATTTCCACAACCCATAAACCTACCGACAAAATTATTGTATTTAAGGTTCTGTGGGGAAATAGGTTAGATCATGGATATGTCTAAAGGAAATGTTTTCAGTTCATCTAAACAGCTGTTCTTATAACCAAACTAATATATCAGTAACCAATAATTACAGTAATAGATGATTTTAAGTAGGCCCCAAACCCCAGTTTGGTTGTGATTTTAAAACATATCCTATATTTCGTTGAAATAAGTTTTTGAAATGAGAAGTTAAAACAATGGAAGAACACGGAACCCAAGTAGAATGGAACTATGAATCTTCATATAAATAATTAGCTCACTAAGTAATGAAGATTGAAGATGCAGCTTTCCTAGGATATACTAAAGTATATAAATTCTGAGAGAGAAACATTTATAGATTTTTCTTAATGTTGAAACACTACATATGGCTTTGCATAGATATATTCATATACTGGTTAATTTAAAATAATAAAGATTCATATTATGCATGTCAAATTATGAATAGCTTTAAGATAATTTCCTTGCATCAATGTAAAATACAAAGATTGGTTCATTAAAGTAAGTAATATAATATGAAATGCATAACAAAATCTCGGAGTGGGGTTAACTTAAGACTTTGAAAAGACTATTAATTTAATGTTTGTTTTTTTTTGCTGATAACAATAGTGACATGGACAACTAATGATAGTAATGGATATAAATCTAAATTATATATCATTTGAAAAAAAACTCGTATTAAAAATGCGCAAGCTACTAGTATTATAGAACAAATTTATTTCATATTAATTTTATGAACGCTAGCTTTAATCTTTAGACTTTTCATGTGTGTTTCATTAATTAAGATTTTAAGGTTAAGGATTTTAAGGTTTTAAAGCTATAAAAAAGCACTATTTACTTTATCCTTTCATAAAATTCTTGCAGGTGACTAATTAAAAGGCTATACAAGTTTATTCTATTAGGTGATTCAGCCATAGATTTTATTATGAAATCTTAAATCCCATACAGAAACACATTTGTGCATAAGGCCTGTGTATGTTTAAGACAGGATCCAAGGTAAAATATTTCTGAATCCAGCGGATAAAATTACAAACATTTCAAACTTTGCAGAATTCCATTTAAACTTTTGCAGATCGCTTGGCTTCTGCTTACGGTACAATTCGATTGAAATAATATACATCATTGCATTGCACAGGTTCAGATTTTTTTAATAAAATTTGTTTGAACAAGTATAAAAAACTTGTTAAAATGCATATGTGCATTATATGTTAACTACAATAATTATTTATCCTATCTAACGAAAATTTTTAATCAACCGCAAATGTACAGTTTTATGATGTGAGGAATAAAGTATTTTCCTACTGTGCAACCTGCTATGTAAATCCGTACTTTATTCTCTGGAATAGAGTACTAAGGTAATACTTTTAGTCCCGAGGGAGAAAAAGTAATCCTATAGCAGTAGCATGTGAAAAGCGGGAACACCCTTTAATGAACCGTTAGAAATAATATCACCTGACATTGGTAAATAATTATTGAACGGTCAGCTGATAGTTTGTATTGATTGCTTTGAAGTTTTGTTGGTACTCTTGGATAATTCATGTTAGTAATTCATGTTAGTTAATAGTGGGCAATTTGTAGCTTATGTTGCTTGTATGCATAGGCAGAGGAAGGAGTGTGTGTAGAACAAGGGATTAAAGTGTAAATTGTTGTCCACGAAAGAAACTGTGGTCACCCGAAGGCGGCAATTTCCTGAGGGACAAAAATGACTTTAATCCCGTGTTGTACACACACTAATTCCTCCAGCCACACATACAAGTAACAAAATTTATAAATTACCCACTATTAACTGACCTGAATCACAATAAGTTTGCAAAAAATAACTAGTTATGCATAAAGAGATGTTTTAACGCAAGCTAATACCCCGACAGAGGTTTTATCTTCTCGCTTCGTACTGCGGGTGCCGTGTTGTGTTTGTTTTGAGAGTAATTTATAATTTACTGCCCTTGTGCTCGCCGACGCTGCTCTGTGCCCGGCGGGGCGTCCTTCCCCATACACAGTTCAATCTCGACTAAACTTCAATCAGATACTAATTATGCTTCTTTCACACGCGCAAATACTTTTTCAGTGGTACATTTCAGTGTTTCTTTGTTTACAGACTCTGCATGTATTTGAACGCTTTGCATAAGTTTACAGCAACGGTTTCAAGACTCATACAGAACTTTTATGAATTTAAACATATTACACACAATTACATATTTTTAGGATGTTTAGTTTAATATACTCAGTAAATCATTTATCCCAACTTTGTACATATCAGATTGATTAATGTATACATCAAACTTTGAGGCTGTTCATCCAACTATAAAGCTTTGCATTGTAAATTTCTTTGTGAATAAATATATAAAATATTATTCCAGCTTCAGCTGTGCACATATTAAAAGAAATTTAATGTTTAAAGGTTTCACAGACATTTTAAGAATTAAATTCTATTAGAAATATTTATGGAATTTTTGTTTTCCTTAATTGTATTCTTTTTTATAAATAACCTAATTCATATGGTGTTTTATACTTGTAATTCACCAATCTAAATACGCATTTTTTCTGCGCATTTCCAAGGACACGGAAAACGTACCATAACATAATTGTTGTCTCAGAACTTGAGCTTGAAATTAGTAATCTTAGATGTAGAAAGATTGAAAACCAGTAGCTTCGTTACAACATTTCAATCCAAAGTTAGATATATGATTACAACTGCAAACAGTGTTTCGATTCAATCTGGTCTTTTGATTTAGGAACTTCAGATTAGGTGGATGGTTACAAAGATTACATTGGTTTTGCTGGCTGATGAAAATAAATCAGTCAGAAAAACGTAAAAATATCTATAAAAATTTGTTTAAGATACTCACAAAGCTAAAAAAGATTAGTATTTGAAACCACTAGTCTACGAATAACAGTCTCAGAGAAAAGTTAAATTGGCTGTCCGTAGTAAACGCATTACGTCTTTTGAAAGAAACCGATATTAGGTTTGATATTACCAATAGAGGGGGGGTTTAGGTCGTCAAACGTTTGTAACAATTATTTTAAATTGTTTTTTTACCACGATAAAAAATTGTATGATTTAAAAAAATACTTTAAATTAAATTTAAATAACAAGTAAAGAAATATATTTATTAATTGTTGTATTGTTTTAGTTCACTTAAGAGAAAAAAATGTTAGTCTACTGATACCGTTCATCTTAGCACGCAACTTTTAAATACGAAATTAGATATATGATATTTTCGTTCATGTATATTACAGGTGAATGTGTACAAATTGTCATGATAAAGGTATTGTTATATTATTGTTAAATGAATGCTAACGAGAGTAGATGTTTATAATTGTCAAATATGACCTACATCAGCTCTCGGTTTACTCAGCAAATTGCTTTGTCAAATTACTTCTTATTTCAACCATTGTGCAATCATTTCCTTCTGTTAGTTTTAAATTATCTGGGTTACCCGGATGTACTTATGAAAAATAAATTGTATTAAATGAGTTGCAGATGGAGTTGTAAAATGCCGTTGGATTTTATATACTTTTGTTTTCAGTATTTTAAATTAGTTTATATTTAACATAAAATTTAGGTTCTCTCTAAAATTCATAACATTTCAAGAAAGTTCAATGATTTTTAGCATTTTATTCATTATTATTTTTCCATGATTCAGAATCTGTTTCTAAACATTTAAATAATATTCTGGAAAATTATTCCTAAATAATTTAAGACAGTAATAGAGACTCTGTAAAATGTATTTAGATGCAATTTATAGTAGATAAACACGTAAAAAGTCGGTAAAAAAAGTTGTTTGTTGCAAAGATTAAATTACTGTCAAGAAATAAAGGGGTTGTCTTTAGTCACTGGTTTTGAAGCGCTTCCGTACCAATCTCACGGTATAATATCAATAATAAAAAAATATATACTACATGAAATGCCGGGGATGACTGGAAGTCTTAGTGGATATAAAATTACTTGGTTAAGGCAAGTTGAACAAGTATTTTCAATATACAATATAAAAACTGCATACCTAAAAATAATAATTATCACTAACATATGAACATAATAACTGTTCATAGAGTCCGCCCAACATTGGATTGCAACCCTGAAAAGGCCTATAAAATTACTGAGTCATAATATATTTCATCATACATTTCATCTTATGAACAAACAAAATACAGTTTGATACATATACTAGAACCTAAAACGTCCAGAAAGCAGACCTTATAAATATTTTAACAATAAAATATATTAGGCTACTACTAGGGGTTACCTGATTCCCAATCGAACAATTTTGTTTAAAGTAGTCCTCCCAAAAGGGGGACACAAAACCACGAGTAGATAATTCTTGTTTAGCCTTCGCTTAATGTATTAACTAACTCAGAACATGAAAAAGAACAACAGAAAAATAATTATTAAGGAAAATCAGTGAGTTTGTGGTTTAACTATAAAATATTTCCGAAAACGACCCCATTCTGGGTTGAGTATCCAAGTAATGATGGGACGAAATGTTTATAAAGGAATCATCTCTCTTTTCCACTAAGGTCAAAAAATATTATCTTGATAAAATTTTACATTTACATGGGTATTTTTACATAGTATTTACATATGTAAAACTAATGTCCATGTTACAAAACAATTGTTATGTGCACATAGCATATACATAACGTAAAACATTTGTTTTAGATTTCGTGTATTCGACATGTTTTGTACCCCTGACATATTGGAGTTTTTACTAATCTCGTAAGAGCAAAGTTTGAAACAATACTGAATTATATGTCTTTTCGACCAAGATTTCTTTTATTAATAAATGACTGAATATTTTTACCTTACTATATGTGCATCAGTAGCACTTTTATTAAAAAGAGTAAATAAATTAAATACCAATCTGATAAGTCGATAGGTATTATAGTTAACTTTCAAAGAAATAAATATATTGTTTTATAGTGTAAAACAACTTCAAAGGAATTTCATTTAACATTCTTCTTAAGTAAAAAGCTCATTTTTAATAATCTGCATTCTTAAAAAACATTTTATAGTGTGAAATAAGTTTTTTGAATTACAAAATAACTCACAACCTTATTTCATTATCTGTTCTTCAATTAAAAAGTGTTATATATCATCGTCCTAAATATTAACCAAGTTACTTGAAACAATATAAATTAATTCATGTTCGTTTATGAAATTAATATTTTATGGTTTGTTTAAAATGATGTAATTTCCACAGAAACAAAAATAACAATATGAATTAATTTACAAAAATAACATTTTAACTAACAAAACAGATTTTTTTTGTTAAAACATGCAGTACAGTTACTGTACGCGTAAATGGCTTATTTGTGCTGCAAGCTAAGGAAATATTTGTGGCTGTAACATATATTGTTTTTTAATGAACGATAGTTTAGACTGATAAATAAAATACTCATAATTGTGGGTATAATGACACTATTTATGTGCATTTCAAATAAAAAACTCCTCTAGATCAAACTGCCAACTTTGTGCCCTGAACCAATGGCTTATGTATTAGACGTATATAACACTAGTACAGCTGAGGCTATTAATCCACTTGGGTAACGGTACGGCTGAGGCCCAGCCGTTGTGCAACGGTGCAAATCACCCTTTAAGAGACTAAAAACATTTTCTGGTAATATTTTCACAGCTTCAGCTTTGGCTATATGTAAACTGTACCACCTTTGTGAGGTCTTTACATCCAAGGATTCAAAGTTTAGGTTTCAAAAGTAATTAAATATGGTCTATGTTTGTTGTTCACGGTGCACATATGCACATTTTTATATAAAAAATACTGTTTAAGTTTTCATAGAGAATCGAGATTCATTTTTTCTATAAAAATAAAAATACATTTGGGTATATTTTTGTAAGAAAAGAAAATATTTTCCTCACAAGACTAGTGAACCTGAGTATGAGGAAGAGTCTAACATCTAATATGTATTAATCGAGTCCCACAAATCCACGGCAACACTCACAGGAAATAAACTAATTGTGATATACAGTACTATATAAAATCAATAGAAAAATATAAGAGAAATAAAACAAAAAATAAACAGAATAAAAGTATAAATCGTCAGAAAACTCGAAGTCACAATTACCAGTTCCAAATTAAATGAAATGAAATGGAACTGTAAATGAATTTTAAAGTTAAACATTATAAGGGGAAAGAAGGATCATGTTAAGAATCATGAAGAATCATCAAGAAGATCATGTTTAAGAAGGATCATGGACCTGCGGCAGGGCCAATCTGGAGTAGCCAGTCCTTAACCCTCCGCCTATAAACAGAGAGACTGACCTCATCAGAAGAAGTAATTTCGATGGAAAGATTTCTGTATAACTGGTGTGCTAAGTAGAAAGAATTAAACAAATTTGACCTAAAGGTTAGCCTAGGAAAATTTATCCTGTGATTTGATTTGTTTCTAGTTTCATTACCTGTGTTTAGTTACTGTAAAAACGTGATATTTTCCCCCTAATGTAAATCATCAACGTTTTCAAATAAAGCTGTATAATATTCAAACTGTAATTAAAAAAAATAATAAATTTGTGGGATATATTACATCTTTTTCTAAAGTTTTTTTAACTACTGATCTTTGGGTTACAGCTATGGGTTCTAACGTAGAAAGAAGTCATATATTTCTAGACAAAACTAAAAAAATGGAAAGGTTATTAAATGCTAAAAACCCTTTTTTCAGTTTGGTAATAAATAAAATAGAATAAAAGCAATATTTTTTAATAAATATTATTATCATTACATACAAGTTAATATTTTACTTCAATTTATAGATTTTCAATGCTAACTTGAAGCAACATGAGAATAAGTTTACTTATTTTAAATGCATTTATTTATTTATTACAAGTCCCAGCGAGCCTTTTACTATATTTACACATACAAAAACCATAATGAATTTCTATGTATATGATAATTTTAAGCTTAGCATACTGGAATGATAAGCAAACTTTTTATACTTGGATTTTAGGGCCCATTTACACTGTACTTTACGAAAAAAAGACAAAAAACTAATTTGCAAATTCAATAGTCTCTGCCACGTAAAAACATAGCTATGTTGCGTAATCAAAGACCAAGGAATGAGGCAAACGCAAGTCCCCAATTGACTCCAATTAAAACAACGGGCGTCGCAGCAGTCGTCTGTGGCGCTAAATTAGTTAGAAAGATTATACAATTAGTGAGGTTGGTTCACAATGAACCTTTCTATATCAGCTGTGATGTGCTTTTAAATATTGAATATTTAATAATTATCTTAAAGATGTAAAACTATTTATACCAAAAATATGATTAAATAAAGTAGGTATCCAATACATTTAATTGGACTTTTCTAACGCGTCTCTGGTTTAACCACACAAGGGTTCTCGAGTTGGAGAAGCTGTTCCTTTTTCAAGTGAATACTGAATAATTTATATTAAAAATTGAAATTTAAGTTCCAGATAATAATTATATCATGTTGTCAATAACAATATACTTATATCTATCATGAAAAATACAAAAACTATATTGATAACGCCTCATTTAGATATATTGAACTATATTATTGACAACATAATATAACTAATATCTGTAATTTGAACATTTAATTTTTGGAAAAGTCCAATAAAAGATATTGAATAACTAATAACTGACATTACTATGAGTTTTAAAGTCAATAAACTAAATGTTATAAATAATTTTATACATCAGTATCGAAATGGAATTGTAGTAAAACTATTTATCTTCAGCAAATTGTCGTGAACCCATCTAACAAGTAACAAGTAAGTAGCAGATTCATCAATTCACATTTCAGTTTTGTTTTGAGCAAACGAGAACTTTCCAAACTTTTGAGTCTATTAGGAAGACAGATAGGAGATCCAACTCGTAATTCGTAAGGGAGCTTCACTAGCGCAGTTTTGCGGTTTTGAACAGTACTAAAAATTTTCTTTTGTTCTTGTCCCATATATATGTAAAACATTGCATTGGATTCTTAAATATTAATTAGTATCTGAAATAAATCACAGTCTACGATATATTTCATTTAATTATGATTTTATAGATTTTGCTATCTATAATCCCAATAAATGTTTCCAGTCAGTAACAAACCTAATTTTTAATTTCTAAGTTTCCAATTTAATTTAATTCCAATCCATTTAATTTGTCTAATACATCAAGGTAAAAATATACTTTTGAGACTTGTTTTAATGTTAGCCTAATCAATATCCTTTCTTACCAAATTCATTTTAAAGTATTTTATAAATTATCCGGGTCTGTATTAAAAACGTAGTTTATTATTCTTATTTATTCTTGTTTATTCGTAGTTAAATTTTGTTATTATAAAATACGTGTTTTGATTTTTAGTGAATTTATACAAAAACATTTTAATTGAAATAGATGAAGCTACCGTTTTCAGCTTAATTTTATGTATACCTCATTTCTTGGAAATATCCATTAACTGAGCCATTGAAGCAAGTTTTGCTTCTCAAACTTTCTTAATTTAAATTTAGATTTTACTCTATGAAATAATGTAACTGTGACCTTTAGAGCCCGTTCTATATTAAGCTTCAATCACTTTTTTAATTCTAAAGCAGTATTCAACCTTTAGTAGATGCCTGTGAACTTTCTAATTTTCTTCTTTACCTACCAAAATCTTTATGAACCCCAAAAGGTATTACAGTACTATTACGACTAAGAAATAATGCTTTCAAGACCAAAATATATTTTGTTATAGTATATATACAGTTCGTTGTAGAGATGACTTTTGTGTTTGTTCAGTCGGAGACAACATAATGATTGATTTTTAAAATACACATAAACATTAAGCTACTGAAGAAGATTGAAACATTTAAGATTTACAACAATACTGTTACCAAAAGAATCTAGCTGTACCGGTAGCATAGGACTAAAGCCCATGAGCAATTGTGGATCTGTTAGTTTTTGTCAAAAGAGTTGTTGTAAAGTTGTTTTAATTTGTTTTTTAAACCACAAAGGACTTTAATATTTATGTGTACGTATATTTAAATTACATTTCACGAATCTTTCAACCAAACAACAGGGCTAAAACATAGATTACAGAAGGAAAACAATAAATACCACAATGGGTATGCTGCAATATAACTGTATATTCGTTGTCAACCCTGCAACTCATATATGCTGTTTAATGTTGTCCAGAGACTTGGTGGAGAGCTGGAACAGTTCATCAGGTTAACAGCCACCACCCACTGTCTAATCTCCCCTACCCACCTGCTCTGGGAATCGTCCTGTCCCTGTCACACCCACTTTATAGCCTACTTTATCCCTTTAACCCTACTTACTTCCACTCCTTAACTTTCTATTCCTTCTTTAATGCTCTCCGTTCTTCCGTTCGAATAGTTAAGTAAAAACTATTTAATATACGGTTTACAAACGTTTTAATGGATAAAATTCAAAATTTTTTAAAATATATTTGGTGAAAAAGGTATATTTTTAGGAAGATATTGTGTATTAATACGTTAACAAGGTTATGTAAGATTGTTGTAGGTATTGTCGTTGGCAAAAAATGCCTTTTTATAAGGATTTACCGATGTATGGATCATTTTATAATACATATAGAGGAGAAAAGTTAAACTTGAAACTAGTGAGCCTTAAAAGGACATTACCCTTCCTATGAGTCATCTTATGCATTATTAGCTTTACATAGTGAAGTTAGTAAGTTTAAAGTCAGATAAATTTGAACGGAATTTAAACTAGAGTTTGTATAAATTATGTCTCTAAAGTAAATTTGTACTAGGTATAGATGTATTTCACTTTTCGTGTCCAGAAACTAGACTTGTAACTAGACATATACCAGAAAATAACCACTATTATCTCATGATTGTTTATCCTCTTGACCTCTTTTATGAATTAGTTCGTTCGGAAGTCACTTGACGAGTGGCTTACAAACTGCCGCGGTCTAGAATCTTGGCATAAATTAGTTCAATACAATGATTAGTTTGTTTGTTGATTACCCATTTTTAATTTGTTGCTTAACCGACAAACTGAACTAATTATTGTAGAATTGTTTACAATTAAAATTAGTTTTAAGACTTCTTTAAGTGAAACGACATGTGTCTTTCCAGGAAAAGCCAAGGAAACAGGAATTCACCAGTATTAGTTTTACTGTTATAGTGGACCTACTTTCTATAACAAACCACCATTCCTGATTGGATAAACCTTTTAAGATGCGGTTTGCGGCATTCAACTCAACAAAATAACTGGTGGTTATTACATAAAAAGCCATATAATAATGTAAATGGTTTAAGGTTTTTATCTGTAATGGTTTAAACATGAAAAGGAGTTTTCAGACTTTTCAACCACATTAATTATGTATGCATATCTCAATTTAATACAGTTTCAGTTTCCTATGCTTGAGGGATCTGTTTGGTTATATTGCAAATAATGGATAGAGTAACTGCAACAATCCCTATCGATTTTTTGTGCATTTCGGACGTTAAGGATATCGATTGTGAAACTAGTAATCAACTATTACATCGAACTATCAAATGGTTGGAATTATACTATCGATAATAATAACTGACATCACATTAACAGCCAATCGGGATTCAAGACAGTACTGCAACGACGAAAGTAACATATCAGCTGATTAGTGCAAAGCGACAAAAATGGTCGAATACAAAATCAGGTAATAATGTATTTTTTCGAGTTTGTTTCATTTTATTTGAAGTATGGAGAAAATATCACACGTTAAATACAAATATAATATCCAATTTTTGATCTGGAGATTTAAAGAAAATCTTACATTTGCTGGTTCTATCACATTGAACCGATCTCAATGTAAAGCTTTTAGCTTGACTAGTATAATCCATTATATTTTCTTCGAAAAGTTCTTATAAGGCCACAAAACCCACCGTTTGTATTCAAGGCGGAGTCAGCTCTTTTGTCAGTTAATTGCTTTTCTTGGTCAGCCGCCCGTCGCCCGGACCGATGGAATCAGCTGACGTTTTTATATTGAACACCCATCCCACCCCGTCCCATTAATTCACCTTATATATTTGTTTCTTTTGCCAACTATGATCGTTATTTTCACCTCACCGCTGACATCAATATTTTGTCAACCTTGTGCTTAAGGGGATTAGCTACTTGTAAATGGATACAAATTGAAAAAAAACATCCTCTAAATATATATTTTATTTTATTCTTAATAAGAAATTGTACACTTCAACAATAGAACTAAATTTTTAGTAGCGTAATTTTAGTTTTCCCAAACCTTTACGAAGTGAAGTAAAGTGTTGATTATCCAAAAGTTGATTTTTATATGTTTTCAGGACATAAAGTTTATATTTGGAGAGAACCGTTGAGGTTAGGCGGATAAAATTGTTGATGCCTATTAACAGTGGTATACTAAAAGATGGCTTGTATTTTAAATGGTATTGGACTATTATTTTTCTGAAAATTAAATGTTTAAAACAACTAAATTTCGTTATTTTATTATATTATATAAAGAAACAAGTAATCGACTATTGCATTGAACTATCGAATGGTTGAGATCATACTGTCAATAATAATAACTGTCATGACCTAAACAGCCAATCGGGAATCAAGACAGAAATGCAACGACGTAAGTAACATAACAGCTGATTAGTCTAAAGGGAGAGAAATGGTCGATAACTATTGATAGCAAATCAGGTAATAATTCATGTTTTACGAGTTTGTTTCTTTTATTTGCAGTATGGCGAGAAATGTAGCTCATCACAAGCCTCAAAATCAGCTTTTGATATATACTCGCACATTTAACAGCCTCAGCTGTCAAACTTGTGCTCGTATTAAAAACGTCATTTATTGGTCCTAGTGATGAAATATGCTATTGTACCTATATTATGTTGTTCATAGTATGATGTATAAAATGATTTTACGTAAAGTCGCCAAACTAAACTTAACAGACTAATAGACTGTACTCTTTATGCGTTTATTGTTAGGATTTAAACTGTAACTACATGTTAATACCCCGTTAAATCAATCACACAATTTTTCATAGTTAGTTTTATGTTTCTATTTAACCAGAGTTTATTAGATTTCATCATAATAATAAGTTATCTGGGGCTTCGCAATTGTATTGAAGGTATTGAAGTTAAAAGCACGTTATGTAGTTAATCACAATAATGAATATATGCAATAATTTGTGAAAAACTAAAATATATGTGAAATGTAAGATTTTCAGTTTCGATTGTTACAATCAAACGAAGCTTTAAATGTAACTAAATAAAGTATTTTTAGAGAAAGTAAATTATTTCAAAGGGATAATTCATTTATATTAAAAGTTTGAGCTGCTGCGTCAGTTTAAAAGTTTAGGACAAATGATTGTTTCTAAATCTCTTTGAGTTTGTAAACAAAGCTGAACTGTTTTAAAAGATTAGCTCTGAATATTGCTAATTTCCTACTGGTTCAGAATCTGACCTAAAAAATGTTTTTCTTATTCCTGTCGAACCTATCTTAAACATATGGTCTAAAGATATAATTTAAATTGTCTCTAGTGTTGTCAATTATGCATTTGTATTTTACAAATATGTTTTAAAGTTGCAAACTCACATAGGCATGCATACCTTTGATTCTTTTGAGAATGCAATCCTACAAAAGAAAAAATAGAATTTTTCATAATGTGTAACTGAAACTATTTCCCTATACCCTAATATACGATTTGTCTTATACAATAAAATAAATATTGAGATGTCATCAATACATCATGCTAAAAAATATACCAGTGAATATAATAACAATTTAAACATTTCTTCTTCAAATGTGAAATATTTCATGTGATAGTTTTTGTTCGTAATACAGTATATTAGTAGCTCCAGGAACAAAGATATATTAACACATGCTGAGTTCGCCTGTTTATAGTTTTGTACGATTTAACAAGTTGTAAGTTCAGGATTTTCACTAAATAACCTTTGACAATCTGCTGCAAACCTCATCAAATAGAAGATATTTATCAAAATATCTTGCAAATATAGCATATACAACCCAAGCCTATAAAATTCATGAACCTTCTATCGGGAGTGAGCCAGAATGTAACGAATTGGTGTTTCAGAGTTTACAAATACCAAATCAGATTATTAATTAAAAAAGGGGTTCCTCTTTAGTATTCACTCAAATAACTGAATCTTACAGTCTATCACGAACTATACAAATAAGTATGAATGAGAGGAGAAGGTTATATACAAAACAGACAGTATAATGAAACCGATCTTTTCTGTCGGTTTAGACTATTTATTTAGTTTTAGATAATTTTTAACCTCAACTGCCATCACTATATGCCTAGGGCCTGTGTGGTGAATTAAAGACATCAAGGTACCATGGCTATAGTCATATAGGCTAGACAGAGGAGGCTCATGATCTGACAGGAGTCACCGGCCGCTGGTATAGATACAGCAACCTTTGACATACTGGGATAGAGCGGTAACACTGAACTACCGTACTGGTAAACTCACCTAAGGAACAAACCTACGACGAGTCTCAACGAGTCCATCACGATCCATACATTAATCTGTATGGAGTGGAAAATAAAGTTATGCTATTAGATGCAATCATTTCTGTTGGTTGGGAAGTATTAAACTATGTTTTATTAAACAATATGGGAATGGTAGTTGCAAATGGTTTCCCCTTATTGAAGACACAACAAATAGATTAGATTAAATTATCATTATTGAAATAGCGACCTACCCCGGTAGGTACTCTAAGCCAAGTATGAATGATATATTAGTGATGATTGTGGCGCGATCTTATAGTGTTGTTACTGACTAAGGTGGACATGTTCCTTAGAAAAAATTGCTACTTAATAGCCCAACAGTCAATGTCATCTAAGGGGCATAGATTGTAGTAAATCACGTTCCAAACCACTTTCCGCCTGAATTTAGAATTGGTCTTTGCGGATGAAAATAGTACTTAATAGTGCGGACATTACCGGAGAATATCATATTCAATGAACATAAATCATAACTATCCACAATTAAAGACCTCTCAGTAGCTGAATTGCAAGACAGGTCACCGGCTTAGTCAGCATGACACAACCACATCGTTCAAGTCTCAAACTTAAATCACACACACATTCTGACACAACACATATAAGGTATATTTAGTATCTGTTTTGCTATATATTGCTACAAGAATCGTTTAATCTATCTTATCTGGTATTACTTTGAACCGTTTTTATAAATAATTAGTTACATTTAGTATGAGTTCTGTGATTGTTTCCAGAGAGCGTGACGGCAACAGAGGCGGTGAAGGGAGGCGTTGCCAAGTTGCCGTGTGATGTCCACACCAACCTGCCGGGGGACAGGGCCCATCTGGTCATCTGGTACAAGGAGTTGTCCGACTCACCCATATACAGGTAGGCCTACAATCAGCCAGCCATATATAACTGACCAACACATGTTAATCCATGAGGATGTCCATCAATTATTGGAATCCATAAAATATCTTAAAATGCAATATATAATTTAAAAAAAATTTAATTTTTTAAAAACGATAGTAATTTATTACATATTACAGCTGGAGAGGTGCTCAGCATAAGGAACTAAAGCAGTTGAGGCAGTTTAATATTCCTCCCATATTATTAGCAACGTTCTGACAAGCTCTAAACTTTATTTACACAATTTATTTAAATTTTATTACATTAGCATTATTCGTAAATTTTATATAATTTTATGTATTTAACTAACATTCTTTATCTGTAATGAGTCCGAGAAGTGAACGCATAAGATATTTGAACTACGAGTAAGTGTAGTCTGTTGAACTCTTTTCCCCTATCTGACCTCGAGTCTTGTGGAGAATAATTCTTTCCAAGTTTCTTCTACTCTACTTATTACAATCATACATGAATACGTACTAAAATACTTAGTTTGTAAGTAACGACTAGTGAAAAAGTTTGCTGAAGTTCAAGTTCCAAGTTGGGTTTTTCCTTAAAAAACCCTCAATGGTCCTTCTCCACAGGCTTGAGAGGTAAACTTGAGACGTTAAGGTATCGTAACAGCATTACTGGGACAGGTTGGTGACGTGTCCTGTAATCCAGCTACTCTGATGTCACGAATTGTGGGTATTTATGAACTGTCGGTGGATTTGATATTCACTGGTGTGGATTAATGCCCTGAAAATTGAATTCTACGTTCATACACTAAGATCATCCTCATCATTCGAACAGTTCGTATTTCAGAGAAAAAAGTGGTTTGGACCCCATACTAAACTGTAGGTCCCTTAGCTGAATTTTTCTGTTGGGCTATTAATCAGCAATCCTGTCCAATAAGCATGTTAGCTTTAGTCAGTAACTAGACTACATGATCACGCCACAATCATCTTACAATCATTTCTCATTCATAATGGCTTAAAAATACCTACCTGGGTAGGTTGGCTTTGTAAAAGGCAATGGTTAATAGGTAAATAGTCACATAAAATAGTCAAAGGTGACCGCTTATGACCTGACAGGAGACGCCGGCCGCTGGTCCGACTAAATCCAGCAGCCTTCGACTATAAGGGCCACAGCGTTACCCCCGAGCTGCCGTACTTATACTTTTACTAAATTAATTAAGTTAAAGTATTTCAGTTGGTACTGAGACAGTCAGCCATCTGTCTGAAAACTACTTTTCAAAATAAGGAATCCTAAGTAAAATCTCTTCTTTCAGCTCAAATTGAAAATGTTGAAGAAAACAATATTTCTTTTTAAATGTGTATCAGGGATAGTAAACACACATCACAGTGGTAAAATCTGATGTACAAATGGAATAATTTAGTTGAATCATTATTGGTTTAACTCATAGAATAATCTTTTTAATGGAAAATAGTACCGCAATTACGATATATCATTCAAATAATAAGTCAATCTCACGTCACAGAAGTGTGATAAACGATTCAGACGTGCCTCAAGCTGTAGCAGCATCCGATATATCCTGAAACTACATGATGTGAGTGGTTAGAATCAAATTACTAACGTGTCAAACCATGTGTTAGTTCTTTTACCGAGAAACAGAACAACGAGGGTTGTTTGATTGCATGTAAATCGACACGTTCAATAGCTTTATACGGTTTACTTCACCAGAAACCACATGTTTTATATTCTATCAAAGCATTCCCTTTAGATAAAATGTTCTCTTTATTCCATTTCTTTCCCTTATAATGATGTAGTTTTAGGTAAAATGACATATTTTAATATATTTAAAACTGAAAGGATAACGAAAAACTGAACAGAATTTTTTTTATTTCTCCTATTATACGGCACAACAAATATTCACACTGTACAACACAATTTTAACTAAAACATTAGACCTCATTACTAATTAATATAAACGTTATTTGATATCTAAAGCCAAAATGAATAACGAAATAGCTTATTTTGTAGAGCAGTGTTTGGGAAAATATACATTTATACATATTTATTTATACATTTGAAATGTGTAAAATCAAATAGAGTCTTTTCTTTACATTTATATTATGTATCTAGATTATTTTAAGCCAAAAATATACAAGTTCAAGTAGCATGAAGCTAACTATTTGCTCATTATTTATGAAAACTACTAGATTTAAAAATCTGATCTAGACTAATATTTCGAAAAAATATTAATACCATTATGGTTCATAAGGTAAACTCTCAAGAGTTGATTTAAATTAAAATTGTTTAAATTTGCTCAATCTTTTTAAGTAATTTGGAAGTTTGTTATAAAAAGTAGGTGCCAAATCTAATAATAACCAGTTTTAATTTTTGCTTAGGAACCAAAATTTTATTGCAGAATTCCTTAGATTAAATAAATCGTTTTTCATTTTATACTGCCACATTTATTATATAATGATTTCAAAACTTGAAGACAAATAAATTCATAATTGGGGAAACATTTATAGTTTTAAAAAGTGGATAAATGTGGGTAAGTGGGAACACAGAATAACTACGTTAATTTAAATATATACTTTTAATTATTTCTAAAATAAGGAACTCCATAGGACATTTTTGAGGTTTATTTAGCCTAAGTTTTGTAAGAATTATAAAAAATACGAACTATTGAATATGGTATAGCTACAGAGTTTACTAGGAATTATCTTCAACGGTCCATCACATTAGGCTTAGGAACTGAACGGCAAATACAGCGAGGTAGCGTAGCTGTGCGAGTCACATCATTTAGCTAGAGGCGACCGACGACTCATGATCTGACAGGAGTCGCCGGCCACAAGTTTCGACCTAGTAGCGGTTGTCAACTGGCCCAGTGCAGTTAATTCACACCTGAACTACCACTTTACATAAGTGGCAGTTCAGGTAGGCTTGTTACTTATGTAACAAGGTTGATCTTTTTCCCTTCAGTAGTTGTGTATAAGCTTATTATTATTATACTATTCTTTGTTTGAAAGCGATCAGGATATATATGTAGATTGCTACAAACGTATTTATGAAATAATTGACATTTGGTTATCGTAGTAAATAGTGTTCGGTTATTGTAGATATTCAACATTATTGAGTTATTGTGGATATCCAACATGGTTGGGTTATTGTGGATATCAAACAGTGCTAGGTTATTCGGGTATCTAAAAGTTTAATGTTTTTGTGGACGTTCAAAAGGATTTGGTTGATGTGGATACGGAAGGATGTTTGGTCATTGTGGATATCCAACGTTGCAGCTACGACGCCAGGGGACGCAACGCTGAGGTGCCTCTGCATTGGGCCAACGCCACGCTGCGGGGGAGGACGTCTTTCAGGTTCGCAGACAGTCCGGCCAAGCTGACGATAGAGGGAGTCAAGGACGTTGACGGTGGGTCCTACCGGTGTCGGGTGGACTTCAAGCGGTCGCCTACCCGCCACTACCAAGTCAACCTTACCGTAATCAGTAAGTACACTTACGCTAGCCTAGCATGCCTACACTAGCCTACCAACTCGTGTTTAGTAACGAAATCACAAGTTTTTTGGTAGGATAACTAGTATGGTGAAAATTTATGATTTTTACTTTTCATATTATTTTATTTTATTGATTAACCTTTTTATTTGACACCTTTTTTGGAACTCTGTCCATTACTTTCTTTTGATTCACGTTTCTGTAACCAAACGCACGTACATTTTTTAAAAATAGTCAAAGAATTAAAAAAAAGATTGGAGGAGAGGTAAGGGTCACTCTGTATTTTTTTAGGTTATGTTACACTAAAAATTTCGATGACAAGGACATTTTTTAAATCATATATTATTTATTTTTACATGACTTTGTTAGCAAGGAACCTGAACAATTTTGAGACTAAATGTATTAAAAAAACATTAGTTCTTAATGTTTAAAATGTAGAAAACATTTTTTCACTAGTTAATTAGTTTTGATATCTTATATGGTTCACAAGAAATGTGTACTTGAACATACAAATTAACATAGACAAGAAAGTGCTATTCGACTGCCCTTAAAACTATGTACAAATATTTTGTCTCAACGTGTGTAATAGCCATTGTGTTTACTGTAGTATGTACCAAACTAAAAATATAAATCTTCATTTCAAAAATAATTCAAGGATTAATCAGAATTTGACAAATGCAAAGGAAAATATAGTCAATGTCCTAATCAAGTGCCATATGTATATTTTTCAAATATGTAAAAAATACATTTAATTGCAGCTTTCGCTGAAGCTTTTATTCGATCTATTTATTTAATCCCAGGAAGAGGCACCTTAGAACAATCAAGGTTAAAATGCACTTGAATACCTACTTCAAGGTTTCACTTAACCTAGAATATAGAATATCAGGGTCTTGTATGATCACGATACCTTTTACTATTAAAAATTAATTAAATTCTCTATGATCTAAATTAAAGTCGAAAACATATAAAAATAAATAAATTAAAATTTTAATTTTATGTAACTTGACCTGCAGTGAACTTTTAAACCCTGACGAACTAACTGCATGTTTCTTTAGACTGAAAACTAATGTAAATAGTAAGTTTAATACAAGTTTTTTATCTAGATAGAAATTGCTACGTAATATTGTTTAATAAAGGTTGACCTACTTATACAGTACGTTTAAATTGGTCGTTTTTCCTCTTGTTCATACTATCTAGAACGGATTATAAATGAAAATATAAAACAAATTATAAATAAGCACTTAAGCATAGGCCTACATTAACCGTTAGGCTATTTTTGAACAAAACAGCTGAAATTCTAAAGACACTTAAAGACGTCGTTTCATGTCAGTACACTGACAATAACTGACAAGAAAGAAAATTACTTAATTTCCACTCGATAACTTAAATTATTCAAAATAGAGAGGAGCTAATTCCCTTTTTCACATGGTACGTTAAATAGGATTATAACTTCAATGAAGTATTGCTACGAATACGTGTAAATTTACAAATTACTCCAAAAAAATGTATAGTTTTTATTCATAACACAAGCACAAGTAAAACGTTTGTTCATGTAACCCCACAAAATGATATCTTCATAGTTATCTTAATGCACATAATGTTGATACAAAATTTATGAATGTGTTAGGTATGATATACTAAATACTTGTTAAATCATAAGTAGTCCTCATAAAACAGGCTAACATGTAACAGTTTATATTGATCAGTGTAATCATCATCATCATCATATTTAGATCTAGGCTGTGTATCCAGGGCACGGTCCTAGTATTGACATAAAGCTATACTAAACGACCAGAATCTGCAGTGAACATCTAGTTCCTTCTTTTAACATTTCGTTACATACGTTACGTTACATATTTTTTCAATTAAAAATACAAGTGGAAACAAACTGTTTCAGTGGACTGACACAAACTTCTCCCTTAATTAAATAAGAAAAAACTACATAACTTTAATAAAACTAACTATCATATCTCTTAATATATTTAAAAAATATCATTTGAACTCAATTGTTTTAAAAATAATCATCCTATTTCCTAAAAATTCCCTGTAACGTTTAAATCCTTTGTTTGAAATTCATTATTGGTGATGGTGGATTTATGTTATTCAGATTTTTATTGCGGACATTTTCCATAATGGTTTTATATAAAAAAGTTTCACAAAGCTGTCTTTCAGTCTTTGTGACGAGTGGACGTGCTTTGTTTCTTATGTGCGTAGTAGTAAATGATTTGACTGTACGTTTTTCGACTGACTTAAACTTTTATGTTTTCAGCGTTATATCGGCTAAGTTAGAGTTATGTGTTGATTGTGTTATGTTTTAGATATTAGTTCGTCTGAGGACGCAATCAGATTCCAAACCCCGAAACGTCGTGAATTTTTTTACATAAAATAGTAATGGGAAATGTCTGCAATAAAAATCTAAATAAGACGTTTTAATGATTATTGGAGTTTTCAAGGGCATGATCACCCACCCGCCACGGGTACTGCCAATTTTTCTTGGGTGGATTATGTTGGGTGATGTAATCTGACACTGCATATTAAGTTTCATGATAAGTGTTTGAATTTTGTTTATTCTCCTTAAGAATAACATTGGGTGCTCTAAGACAACGTTCAACGTAAATATCAACCTTTATTAGTTTTTTAAGCTAGTTATAATAATAATAGTCAACTTACTTTTACGCTCATTGTTTCGCAAACAAATTAATTTTTACATTTAGGAGCTAGTAATTTTTAAACCGTAATTTTAAAGAGATGCAGGTTGTGTCATATTATTTAGTAGACTGAGCACTATAGATTCCTAAATTATAATAAAAATGGTTAGAGCTTTTTTTGAGAATTTCATCTTTTACACTGCACGTATGTGTAACGGGGGAATATGAACCAAGAGAGTAGGTTAACGGCGGAGTCTCACATAACCATAACTCTAGAAGGAAAAACTCTAATAATCACCACGAGAAAAAATGTTTCAATTCACTTCCCTGTGGGAAATAGGTTACATCATGGATATGTCTAAAGGAAATGTTTTCAATTCGTTTAAACAGCTGTCTCAAATTTCAGTCGTTCAAATTGCTAACACTCGGTCCCCAAATTGGTATTTGGCAAAAGGTTTACAAATTTGTAGTTTAAACTGATTCTAGCTATTTATGGTTCTGTTGCCATTGCCAGTTCCACCACAGAGGCTTGCCGTACTCGACGACCGAGGCGAGATGGTGCAGCATTATATCCTGGGCCCGTACAACGAGGGCGCCTCTGTCGACATCACGTGCTACTCAAGTGGTGGTACGTGCACATTTAACAGTGTAGAAATATACTAATTATACGTGAGTTTTAATTATGTGTTCTTGAGAATTAAAAGATATCTCTTTACGTCTGTAAAACTATAGATATAATAACTATAATGTCTTATACTTTTTGTTCACTCAAGTGTGATGTACCTATGTTTCATTCTGGTTGAGACTAAGAGTCCATAGAACCTCCACCATCTTGAATTTCAGCCTCATAAAAACAATTTTCATTTTGTGAAGCCATGACAACTGACCACTCAATAGACGTAAAAGAGGTGTCATATCTATTGAATAACATATAAAAATTCCTTATGACGAAAAAAGTAACTAACCTCTCGTGAATTATTGGATATTCTAGAGAAGTAATTATATTTTTATGAAGAATAAAAAAAAGTAATTCCCTTTACCCTACACTCCCCTTACACTTTACCTTTTGACCCCTCAACAATGTTTTACGACTTCCGTGTGAACAGTAATAGGTGAAAAAATTAACATTTTTCGCATGGGCCTAAAACAAAATAATTTTCCTGTTAGGCAGACTCAACTATAAAATTATCATTGATTCTGAAAACGTAAGCTTTGAAAGTAAAATTATAGTTTTTATTTTTAATTACTGAGAACTGCCCAAGATCAATTTACATATGGGATATGAAGTTTAACCGTGATATTATTTTTTAAATTGTCTAAAATTTAGGTAATCTTCTTATAATATTATATAGCTAATAACATACTATACTTCTAGACTCTTCTCACTTTTAAAAGTAACCAAAAAGGAGAAAATCCTTTGAACAAATGCAATGATCCTGATACGTTTGATTTATGTTATAATACATCCGTCGAAAATGTATTGTTTATAAAATATCCGTTTCATAAATTTTTCATGAGCTATCTTTGTATAATTTTTGTTGGAATTTAGTTTGGAGGGTTTGCGTGATCTACCTTTCCTTAAGTAATTTCGAAAAGAAAATTGTTTTTAGTAGGTATTGTAACCAAAATATCAACAAAACACCGATGATTCTAGTATTAACTTTTTAATGAACTTAGTTAAATATAAACATTATTCAAAGTTAAATAATAATTTTTATAAAGTAAAAAGTAGACATTTAGACTTACGAAGTTAGAACTGTCATTGGAAAAAAGTATTTTTATTTATAGCTTTATAGTTACAGTGTACGATGTGCACAGATTTTTTCCTTTATTAAGGAGTCATTACGTCTAATCAAACTATTTTTCCCAAGTTGTAAATAAATTACATTATCCATGTGGTCTCAGTGTGTAGTTAAGTACTCTCGGGTTCAAATCCCGGGATGTCCAATTTAGTTTGGACTGCTTTCCCGAAAAGCGTTTGTGTACAGTCTCATTCTGGCTTTGTTATAAAATTCCTCTGGCGTAGAGAGAACCAAAAAATCCAAAAAATACAAAGTGAAATAACCATGTACGTACTGCATATAAAAAGGAAATACGAAAAAGTATATTTCATTACGAGGACCACAAATGTGCGTTTCTGATGCGAGCACAATTTTAAACGCCTCGGCTGTTACATGTGCGAGTATATATAAAAAGCCGATTTTGGACCATGTGATGAACTATATTTTTCGTCTTTCTATAGATAAAATGGAACAAATTCATAAAAAATAAATTATTACGTGGTTTAGTATCAACAGTCGACCATTTTTATCTCTTAAAGCTAATCAACTGTTATGTTACATACGTTGTATCAATTTTTTATTGATTCCCGATTGGCTATTTAAATTATGTCAGTTATAATTGACGATATTTTGATCTCAACTATTCAATAGTTCGATTAACAGTCGATTATCAGTTTCACAATTGAAATCCGGGACGTCCGAAATACACAACAAATCTACAGTGATTTATGTAGTTACTTTATCGATTATTTACAATCAAATGCTGAACTCTAACTAAAAGTATCATTAACGATGATTTTTGCGGCCTAGGACTCAAAGAAACTAGTAATAGGTTTAGTCTAAGTAATAAAAATAACAACTGTGGAAACAATATCTTCATAAAAAAAATCTTATTAACGAGGTTATTAGTATCAACAGTCGAACCATTTTTTTATCTCTTAAAAGCTAATCAACTGTTAAAGCTTCACAATACGTTTTAATCAAAAAAAAAACGCTTTTTTTTATTGATTCCCGAAAAAAAAAATGGCTATTTAAAGAGAAAATTCATTTAAAATGAATGACAGATATTTTGATCTCAACTATTCAATATCTTCGAATTAACAGTCATCATCATTATTCAAGCAATGTAAAATGCCCACAACAAGGGGGTACATCCGAAATACACAACAAATCTACAGATATTTTATGTAGTGTTACTCATCGAAAACAAAAAAAACAATAAAAAAAAAAAAACCTCAAACTAAAAGAAAGTCATTCAAAATATTATTTGCGGCCTATACTCAAAGAAACGAAACAAAAACAATAACGGTTTTAGTCCTAGTAATAAAAATAACAACTTTTTATCTTCAACATATGTATCTGTGTAGGGCGACCCCTGCCGCGGGTGACCTGGTGGCAGGAGAACGCACTCCTGGATGACACGTTCGAGGCGGTGTCGGAGCGACGTGTCCGCAACATCCTGCACCTGGAGCGACTGGAGCGACGTCATCTGCACACCGTGTACACGTGTCAAGCGTCCAACAACAACTACGTGGCGCCCATCACGTCCGCTGTCACGCTCGACCTCAACCGTGAGCAACAACAATTTGTTGTTTCGTAGTGTTAAGAGTAACGTAAAAAATGAACATTGGAGTTATTTAGCTGGCATAGCGATTACTCTAGATTAAGTATTTTGTGGGTCTCTTGTACAACCTCATTTATTTTCGTCGTATGAACAACACTTATTTTGGAAGGAATTGTTAAACTATCAGTATGATAAAAATTGATTCTCTTTCAGAGTTACGTAAAGTTATTTCAGTGACAGCAGTGACCTTTCAAATAAATGGGTAAATCCATTTGATTAATACTATTGATTCCAAAAACTCCTTAATGTGGTGGCACATTGCCAGCGGTTCTGTTAATCCCGCTCTATGGACCAAAAACGGGTAAAATGATTAAAAATAGGCTGTATTATAAAAAAGGGTTAAAAGGTCAAAGAGGTTTAAAAAGGACAACATAAAAACGCTATGGCATTTATATTTTGAAATAATACTATTAAGAAGAAACATATGGTATTTTCATTTTTAAGAAGGTAAGCTTTTTTCTACTAGCAATAGTTAACTTAAAATACATATTAATTAACACAGCTGTTTGTTTTTCTTTCTTTTAAATCTTTAAACTACAAAGACAGCTGATTACTACCAGCAGGTGGTTTGTTGATAATTGAAAGCAAAAGGCAACTAATATCGCGTAAAAAGTGGGGTTTTAAATGCTCATGATTTGCTTTTTAAGGGTCGGCGGACAATTTTAAGCATTTAAAACCTTCTCTGGAATGTAGAGAATGTATGAAATAAGTTTTGATCAGTACTCCCGTTTTTTTCGGAGGAAACGGTGTAAAATGCCTCCTGGAGCTTCACAGACAAACAGACACAAATTGAGATAAGACTTGTTTCGGCATCTCTAACGCATGAAACGTCAAAATAACAAAAAAATAAATAACTCTGAGCAATGTACGGACAAAACTCTAATTGTATAAATATAAATTTCAAGCTATGGTGCAACGAACATGCATTCCATATATATAGGAGCACTACTTCATACAAAAATAATGCTGGAGTAGCAGACAGGTAAACATAACGAATACAGATGATGAACAAATACGGACTATTCGTAATAAATTCACACAAAAGATTCAGAAAACATTCAATATTTTTATAGAAATATTGCACGATTAATTTTTTCTAAACATGTAAGGCTTGAATTATTAATGGATATAGTTTACCTTCAACTATTTCAATATTTAAACAACTAAAACAAAGTATTAGGTGAGCTCCCAAACAATTCCGTGAAACGTACGGACTAAATAACAACGCCTAGACTCTGGACGAAGGTCGGGGCACAAGGAACGCCAAATGAGATAAGAACTCGCTGTCGTACACTCTCACACTAATTAGTTTATAAAGAAATACAGGCATGCCCATGTCACGGTGACTTTCCAAGCTGTTAATATCGCCAAATTCAATAAAGTTGGGTAAGATTCATACGTGAAGTTACCAAACATTTTAATGAATAAGTATCTATGAAATTTTGTTTGGCTCAATCATATCGGTAAGAAATGCGTGATAAGGATTCCACCAACTGCACACAACTATAATTGAACCTAAATCTAGCCTCGATGTTACAAAAGTAAAAAAATAAGAGTTTGGGAGTTTCAATGTTCGTTTTAAAACTTAAAACTCGCAGATCTGACGTTAAAACCTAGAATGCGATACGCTAATCTAGATCAATTGTTAACATGTTCGTGAAAAACATGGATAAAATATTACATACTACATTTACATATTACATAAATATTACAGCTACTTGGATGTCAAATCTGTATAGCTATGAACGATGTTCGGTGTGATATTGTCTAGTGTGAATTAATGTCTGCACGATTCAGAACTTATCCTCCACAAAGACTAGCCTAAGAATTGAACTAGTTCGAAATTCAAAGACAAAATCAGTTCGAATCCCTCGTTAAAATGTAAATCCCTTAGATCACATTGATTGTTGGACAATGTCAGTACAACAAGACAACAACAAGTCTAAAAGATTCTCCCACAATCATCTTATACTCATTGTTCTTTCATATTTGGTTTAAAATACTTTCCTGAATAGGTAACATTTAATGAAGGTATGTAAGCACTGTCACCAGTATACTTGTACAAGCAGATGAGTTATACAGTTTTTCGTATGTATTCAGGTTAGTACTAAGTTTTAGCTTTAGGTATCGGTTGTAAACTTGGAAAACACACTTTGGCAAAGCATAGTGAAGAGGATGTTTGAAGGATAAACTCTCTGTGTTGTCCATTGGCCAGACCTAGTTTACTGAGGAAGTAGCCGACCTGTTTGTGTTTAGTTCACCTATACACATATTTATACTACAGGTGTATGCAACAGTTGATCAATAGTACACCGGAATTCTGAAACCGCTACCTTTACCCTAGTGGCAGCCCTATATTAAGTACAAATCTTTTAATTAAATTCTTCTCACCTCATATTTGTTTATATAATTTAAAGAGAGTTAAAAAATAATTAAAGGGATAGGAAACTGAGTAGTCAAAAGTTTAGTAAAAAAGCTGGCACAGGTTAGAAAAATGTGACTGAAAATTTTATTTCTAAAATAGATATCAGTTAAGGAAACAAGATGAACAACTAAATAGAATAATGAGGATAATTAATTTTTTTAGCCTGAGGTGACAGTTATGTCGTTCCACATTCCGTTTAAAAATAGTTCTGTCTCAACAGGATAGGAAACTTAGTAGTCAAAAGTTTAGTAAAAAAGCTGGCACAGGTTAGAAAAATGTGACTGAAAATTTTATTTCTAAAATAGATATCAGTTAAGGAAACAAGATGAACAACTAAATAGAATAATGAGGATAATTAATTTTTTTAGCCTGAGGTGACAGTTATGTCGTTCCACATTCCGTTTAAAAATAGTTCTGTCTCAACAGTTTTTGAGATGATATTTAATAATTTTATTTCAGTGTTTTTTCACCTTTCATGCCAAAAGATGTTTGTACTACGTAAAATATATTAAAGTATTTAGTTTATTATATTTAAAAATATGTCTGTTCCTTTAAAAGTCTACTATCACTGAATTTATAGAGTACTATGATTTAAGTTTAATGTTGGGATGAATAATATTATATTTTGTAATACTAAAAGTAATAATTGTGATAGACCACTTACTATATTTGAAGCTTAAACCTAATTTCTTAATTTACCTAATTTTTGCTTTACATTCTACCAAAACATACTGATAAAATATCTTTAATTTTTAGAATTAAAGTCTTTGCCATTAACCAGGATTCATTGCTAAGAAATAAAAACTACTTGTACAAATACATAGATCAGCCAGAAATATGAACAACTAATAAAGTTTGGATTACGTAGAAAATATAATACTCCTACAGACCACAACACCTCATAGAATATTCAATAATCAGGGTTCGCAAAATAATTTTTCTCCCTAAAGATTTGCCGAGAACATAAGAAGGAGAGGTAAAACTATTCAAAGATAGATGTTGCTTTAAGTTAGAAACACCATTCGCTTAAACTAAGTAACACCTTACGGATTTAACTCCTTGTGGTAAAATTATCCTGGATTCTCCTGTGGTGTAATATAACTTTGATGGCAATCGTGTAGTTTTGAAGGTTAATTCGGTTATAGGAAACTGGTACATGGTAATTGTTATTTGTAATTAGTAATTGGTAGTTCATTAATTGTAAATATCCAGCATATTTGTGCATTAATATCATAGCACATATGTAATAGAATATCTCAATCTATCTAGACGTAATCTACGTTTTTAACAACACATCTTGATTTTGGGTACAAAACTATTTACTTTAATAAAAGTGAAAACAATATTAACTTAAATTAAAAAGTAAGAAAATATACGAGGTTAATTGCAACAAATATCGTTCCGCTCCAAGCATGTTCTCTGTCTTCCTAAATTCAGTGAACGTGTTGTGTAAACCAAACGTCAATAATGAACAAATGTTTGTCGTGATATGAAGTGTAATACATCTCTAGGGACAGAAGGACAATTCAATATTGTCTGCGTTCCGCTTCCGCTTCCGTTCAGGTCCTAACAGCTGCGTTCTCAAAACATGGCTTCCCACGGTCTTCAGCATTATAAAAGCGAACATTAATCTATTAGGAAACCATTGTTTTAGCTCAAAGTAAATTATCTTGCTTTCAGTACATCATTTAAAAAAACTAGGTAAATGATTTAATTTGTTGATAATACTTTTAACACTTGACTTAAAACTTATATCTAATGGAGACTGACCTTCCCCGTGCGTAGCTGTAAGCTGTCTTATTTTGGTTGGGAGGCAGTGTGATTGTTTCCTTTTCTGTTACAAATTGACCATACATTTATGTATGTTTGTATGTGTACAAACCTATTTAGTTTTTTGTCGGTTGGTTGGGGCTAAAGAAATTAAGAAATTTTAGAAAATTTAAGAGGAAAGCGTTAAACTCTTAAAAAAACTCCTCTAAAAAGCTCTAAGCTCTTCTTGAAAATTCAAACAGTTATCAAGTTTAAGCTATAATATACAAATGTATTTGGGTTTTATCATTTCATTTGGGACCACATGATTTAGTAAAAATACCTCTAATAGTAGTGATAGTAGTAGTAGTTTGGTAACCTCTAGTAAAATAAAAATGTACGCTGTCATAAACAAGTGAAACCTTCCACAGCGTTTCGTATAAACTAGTTTTCTTTGAATCGATCAGACAATTGGACGAGCGGGTAGAGAAGTAATAAAATAGTAATAGAATAGAGCAGTCAAACAAATTAGTGCTGAATTTAGAGAACCTCAAAAGCTTATATTTTTTAATTTTGAAAAAAATATAATTATTAAGTGAAGTATGCAATTAAATTATTAAATATGATTATGCACTACAGCTATAATTAAACATGAACTACTAACAACATGGTAGTACATAATAGATTTTATCAGTTGTATATCATGTACCCGATAGCACAAATTGCATTCCCGTTGGATTGTACACAGCAGATTCATCGCAGATAACATGTTTTGCAATGTCTGAGATTTGATTAAAACTTGAGTTACAGCTGGTGTTTTCGACCACCTACTTGGTAAAGCCCTCACGTCCTAAGCCCCGTTTCACGCCGCCGAACTTTGACCTATCTTCAACTATTAAATTACGAAACTTCCTCATGCAAATAAAAATTACGCAAATTGAAATTAAAAGTTCTAAAACTTTAAGACATGCTAGTAACTGAGTTTTCGAGAATATAACCGATTAGGAAACTATAAAAAACTATATCCGACTGCAAGTAGAGATTAAAAAAAGTTACAGTTAAAATAAGTTTTACTTATTAATATTTTAAATTGTTTAGTCTAATATAGTTTTAGTAAGGGAATTTGGCATCTCCTTTGTTAGTAATATTAACATAATGTACCTTTTCTCTAGAACCAAAAGCGTCCATGACACTTCATACAAATTGAACACAGAGGTTACAAGATATATATCAACTTTTAAGTCGTAAATATTGTTATATCCCTTAAAATATTATACATTATCTGTATATTGTTTATACAACTAAATAGATAAAACCTTTATTTTAAGTATACTGAAAAAGAATGACAGTTGAACGTTTCAGAACTCTAGTTTCAAGAGTAATTCAAAAAAGGAACATTATATAATTGAAAAAATAACTTTCTGGTATGTGAGTTTAAACTTAGCAATGACAGTTAGTCTTAGTAAATGCATGTAATATTACTTTCAAAAACGTTATTTCTCTGTTTAAAACAATTAAAAGCAGTACACACTATATGTTTTCGTAATCTATATAAAGAACATTTTTAACTAGAATGTTTTCTGTAGATTGCTTGGAATCAAAATATTTTTGTCTATTTTTATGAACTGTTGACATAGGAACATTTACCGTAATTAATTTTGAGCTAAACTTAGTTTAGTTTTGGTAATCATTGTAAACGTAAAAATCATAAATGAAACGAGTAATATTCTGTGAATGTTAGGGAAAAAATAGTAATAACTTAAAATATGCTGTATAATATTAAAACAGTTGAGGGTAAACGATGAGGAAGGTCAAAAGGGCCTAACTGCGTCGTTAAATAATTAAAATAGATTAAGGCGATTTCTGAAAGGATAGTAAAAATCTATTTTGGTATGTAATTAAGGTAAACTATGATTGTAGATGTAATAATAAAAAAAATTGTCAAAATATAAGAGTTGGTAAGGAAATGATTTTTAAAAACGAGAAAAATGTAAGATCTGGGAACGTGATTAAACTTTATCTTCACAAGCAAGCCGGTGAAAAGTCCGAAAGTTATTACCCCATACAAATCGTTCTAATAACCTCATGCTATATTAAAATATGTATTTCATACAGTAACAGCGAACCTTAAAAGAAGCGGTTTCAATTCAGATGGAACTGAAATATTAGCAGAGGCTACAATTTGTCAAGATTAATCAATTGCGAACGTCGGATAAGAATTACAAGGATGCCATCGCACATTCGGAATGTACTCTTAATATTGAAACTGATAATCCTGGTGGTTTACCTTGCTATCACTCCAAAATCAATCTAATCTTGTTTCTGAATAATCCCGATGGGATTTATGTCAATATAGATTTATACTTTACAGTTTAAACACTTAATTTAGAGTAATTTATGGCTGTAACATTGGTTTATATCTAACCAACTATCAAGTTGATAACAGATTTGTTTCATAAAATGAAAACGCCACGAAAAGCTACTCAATTATTTACTTTAGTATTTAGAGTGAATAGTATGTTGTATCTACCTGTTCAACTCCACGATAGTAATGTTATATTCTCTGGAACTGCTCTACACCATCCTGTCCCACTATGTTTTGCCAACTCCTTATGTCGTCAAAGAACGAAGATAAAAGACAACAACAACCTGTAGACGAACGAACAGAAGTCTCAGAAAGGATACTAAAGAGTTCAGGTCGGTTACCCGCGAGTCTCGAGTTTGAAGTTCTTGACAGTGCAAGACTACGAGATTATTAAGTATGTTATTTTTCATTCTCTGTTGGCTGTAAGGCAGTGTAAGTTTCTTAGGAAGCTAAACAGTGGACAGTCAGTATAAAAACTAGTTTATTTATAATTATAAATATTTGCTCGTATTTTTCAACTTTGTGGATCTCTCTATTTTGTCAATTATCAAATTCAAAGCCTTAATTAAATAAATCTTTTATTACTTTCTTATGGTCTTAAATGTAATAATTTTGTATTCTTACATTTAACATAACGCTAAAAAAACGCGTTTCTTTAATTATGTTAATAATTTGAATCATAGTTCAACCATTGTATTAATATATTTTTGACCTGGAAATTTCCGTTTTATAATTAGACATTCATTAATTTCTAGCTTTTTTTAACATATCTATGTATTGTTTAATAGTTGGCAATTCAATGTAGCTAATTTTACAAAAGTTGTTTCTGTCCGGCCTCCTTACTACCTCCTTTTCTCATTTCAGTTTGAACTATAACGGCAAAAACAACCAAACTAACCGTACCTAAACAGTTACAATTTTGTTCACAGACATGTTGTAAAGACTATGTGTTTTATACGTTAAGTCTATAACGTAGTTATGACTAATGGCATTTTTCCAGTTCGTCCGATAAGTGTGCGGCTGGACGGCGACAACGTGGCGATGTCTGCCAACCAGAGCTATGAGATATCCTGCAGAGCCGTCGGGTCACGACCGCCCCCCGTCATCACATGGTGGAAGGGCAGCGTCGCCCTGCGTAACACCAGGGAAAAGGTAAACCAATCTGCATTACTAATACTGGTCGAGATTTTCCAAAGTGGATATGTTTTTAACTTACGGTAAGATCCATAAGAAACATTCACAGGCCAACTAAGTCAAAGGTTGCTTGATCGACACGTTCCTGTCTTAAATCAACCCTAAGCTCATGGTAATGGGTAGTTAAGGTTAAAAAATAAAAAACATTGACATTTTCAATCCTCCATTCATACAAGTAAAAGTACTGGTATGTATCCTATGTGGCCATGGTAGCCCTCCCTCACACCCTGTAATAATAATAATATCAAATATATTAGACTGGGGCATAGAACCTATATCATTTCCATAATTTTAGTTTAATTGTACTAAGTACGCTTTGCTGCAATTATGTGTGTTTTACATGGTAATTTGCTTTAAGGCGGTTAACTAAGTAGAATCACATAACCAAACTTTGTCAAATTGTGTCAATAATTAAGCGAGTTATACCAATTTATCTATTCTGCACAATACTTACACGGGCACTGAGAATGTAGATCTGCTTCCAAAAGAAACATTAAATTTGGGGTTTTGATGGGTGTATTGTTAAAACTTAATTATTTGGTCTTACATGTTATTGATTTTTAGTTACTTACCTTACCTCCTTGGCCGTTGAAATAAGTTTTTGGCCTCGCCTCGCCTTTACTCTTCTCTATCTTCAGTGGCTTCGGGGTACGTTCTTAATGCATTTAGGTCTTTCAGCACCTTACTCTTCCATTGGAGTCTCGTCCTGCCGAGTAGTCTCCTACCCTGTGGGTTATAGTGATCCACACTTTAACTTATCCACACTTTAATCCTCTCTCTTCACACTTGTCCTGCCCATCTCAGTATTCTGATTTTTGTCCTAGCTACAATATCTGGGTATTGGAACATGTCTCGTAGTTCTCGATTCTTTCGGATTCTCTCCAGGGCGCCAGCCTGTGGCAACTTATTGATTAAAAAATTTATTTATTGAATGATTGTTCACTAAGAAAATAAATATTTTTAACTTTAGCTCAAAATTTAAGGACTGTCACTTACACTGCTACTGTTGTTTAAAGTATGCTACCGCCAATGCACTTGGCCACTTGACAGATTCGGTCTTTCCCCTTTGAACTTCCTGTACTGAACTACTGTATGCCCCACCACTAAAATCTGTGTCTATACAGAGTGTTTCTGAACAATCTGGCTTCTATTTGCAGATTTGTCACTTGAATCAAGACAGACATATTTAAAAAGTTAAATGGTTTTACGGTGCCTGACTTTCCGTCTGCCTGTCAATGTTGTGTGTTTTTTTATTTCGTAATAGATCATCATTCTGTTGACAGTTACTTTATATTCTGTATGAACGTATAAATCAACTCAAAACATTGTGTACAGCATTATAATATTTTTGAACTATCATATTATTAAATGGGGGATCTTAAATATAATTAAATTTACAAACCTGGAAAACGGGTAACATTAAGTAAAAAAACTAGCATACGATTAAACTACATTAGCGGCGGTTATAAATTAAGTAACAAAATTTTCATCGTTTAGTAATGAACTATGCATATCGCAAAATTTATTGCGAATAAAACGATACTTTATTAAGGCAATCAGATGGTAGATAGCCAAATAATTACACTTTTTACAAATACAATTTTCAGGAGTACATATAGTTTAGTTCTATTAAATTCATAGTGGTTTATAAAAATAATGTGGTTATTCATTGTCCGTTTGTCCTAATTAAGTACAGCTAGATTGGTATTATAAAAATGCAAATTTTATGCTACTTTAGTATTTTACTAAAAGTTAGGCATTTTCCAGATATGTTAATTTTAGATTGTTTTAAAGATCTGCCATTTTTAGATAAGATCTATTAAATATATTTACTACTGTACACTTCTTTGTGGTGGTAGTATACAAGATTATATAGAATTTAAAGTTTCTATGTGAAAGGCGTTATTAAGAAGTTAAAAAAAACACACATATGGTCAGAAAGATGGAAAATAAGGCACAGTAGACCCATGTTCATTTTGTAAAATAAGTTTGTCTTTTTACAAGTAGCAAATCTACAAAAGGTGCCAGGTAGTTAAAAACACCCTGCATAATACTTTTTTGAATGTTATTTTCTTTGGATGAAATTGAAGTACAACGATACTTAATCTTTAGATATTTCAAATAAGATAGGTGTAAGAGAGGAGACAATTTAAAACATAATACAAAAACCAAATAACCCCTACTGTGACAATCCCATTGTTTGAATAAAGCTCATTAAATCATCCAGCATTTCACATGCAGTTTGATATTTCCCCATTCAGCAACAGGCAACGATATCTATCAATCAGTAGAGTTGTGTTATTTTATCGGAGTGGCTATACTGCTATGCTGGTGTTGATGGAGTGAGCTAGAGAGCTGCCGTTGATATATGCCATTGCCATTGTATGTTCTCCCGCCAACACACAATCACACTACCTTGTCACGTGGTTGTCAGGCAGTTGTCATGCGCACTACCCGATAATTGCAATTGTCTACCAACTTTGCTAAGCGCCATTGTTCAATTGTGTCTCGGTTTCACAAAACTCGTTTAATTAAAACTGTCCGTACTCGCTTGAAAACAGGTGAAATAATAGAAACTGTCACCAGATAGCTCTGGATTATTTTAAGCGTCCTTGCCTCTAAGCATCCTTTTATTGTAAAAGTTTTAATACTATAATAGAGTTAGATAAATGTATTGGCATTTTTGTTGCAATTTTAATAATATGTTCAGGGTGGATATATAGCATTTGGATTCCCTGAATTGTTTTATAAAAGACATAACCTGAAGATACGTTTTAGTTACATTTTGTTTTTAAAAGAGAGAGCTCAACAAAAGATAAAGGCTTTGCAACAAAGCGAAATGAGGTGTTGATTTTTACAACTCTAACATTTTCTCGCTTTTCGTACAACATAATTTATTTCTGACAAAGAATGGTTTTGAATTTTGCAGTTTAAACTATTGTTGTACTAAAATATATATTTTTAAATATACTTATATTTTTCTAACTATAATTTGGAGTAAACTAATGTTTTTATAGATAATTATTCCTTTTTTTAATTTGTCAAAGATGGAAGGAAACATTTTTAAGTTAGCCAGTATTGAAATTCTTAATCGACGTTATTTTTAACTTGAATTATCCATCGTGCGTTTAGGTTTAGGTTCACTGAATAGTTATGAAAATATATTGCGTTTCTGAAATAGTGGCCTATCCAGATATTTAAACTAAATTATGTATAAGAAATGAGTGTATTTTGTGTAGTTTGTGTAATTCTACGTCAGAGCCATTTTTTAACGTTTTAATGGAGAACGGTCCAAACCCAGGTCTTGTTACTACCTAACGTCAACCTGTTGTTAGGAAGCACCATTAACTAATAGCCCAATGACAAATGACGACTTGAAACATTAAAACATACAAGCTATGCAAAATGAAGACACCGTAATTCACTTTTGGCACTTATCATCTTACACTGGGTACCTTTGATCATTTTGCATCCTGGCAAACAGTTTCAAATTAATTAATTATTCAGACGGCATTGGATATTAAAGCGTATTACTGATTGTTTACATGTCAACAAAATGACAGTTTAAATAATCCGTTAAATTATTTTATAACAGCAGTTAATTTTGTAAACACTAAATTGCTTAAACCTGACACTGCACAATTTTATGCCTTCTGGTTTGGGCACTTTAGGTGGATTTGGACCAAATCATTTTCGAATCATGTTCTATAATGCCTGAAAGTTCATGACAATCTTATAAGTCCGTAGTATATAGGCAACATACAAAGATATATAAATACATCCCCTTTTATACATTAAGATGCCCTATTTTGGTTTTGTATTGTTAAGTTCAACAGTCTTCAATGTTTTAAGATAAAACTATTGTTTTTCTCTACCTACTATGCATAGCCGTGTCCAAAATAATACTTTTAGTCCCAAGGGAAGAAAAATATGTAGTTTTACTCCCAAGGAAGACAAGGTAATCCCATAAATAATAACATAGGAAAAACTGTAACACTCTGTTTATTGAACGATCAGAAATAGTAACAACTGATAGTAGTATTTAATTCTTAAACGGTCAGCTGATAGTTTGCATTGATTGCTTTCAGGGTCATGTTTGCCAACTTGGAAAATTATAGTAGTTCGGGATTGTTAATAGTGGGTAATTTGTTGCTTGTGTTACGTTTATGTATAGGTGGAGTAAGAATTTGGTGTGTATAATGGGACTATCGTCCTTTTTGTCCCTCAAGAGATTATGGTTTCGGCTACACCTCGGGTGGCAATAGTTTCCTTCGTGGACAAACAATTTCACTTTAGTCCCTTGTTGCAAAAGTACATATTTCTGGTCACTTGACTGATCTGAGGATATATAGTAGATAATTCATCATAAATGATTAATGAAAGAGCAGCCTTCGTGATGAGTCTCTTGAGTTTAAGTAGGCTTAGGTATCGTGTAACCTTCTGGCCAAAGTCTAAGGTTACTAACAACCACTTATACAGCCAGGACCAACGGCTTCATGAGCCTTTCTAAGCACAGGGTCAGAATAGGGCTTTGAGATACAAATTTCAGTTTCAAAGTAAGAGAATTTAAATTAATACCGTCAATGTTTAATAAAGAGTAACCGTTGGAAAAATGGTAAGTAATATGGAAACTTCACACAGCCAAAGTGATTAGGTAAGAACTAAAGTTCAGATTAGGCTACTACAAACATACAGGGCTACCATGAAAGTCTGTTTCTGAACTTTCTAATATGCTTTTTGCTAAAAATTAGGAAAACCTTTTTTATTAGTACTACGGTTAGAAACAAATATGACGAGAGTTGTTCCGCAAAGAAGATGTACAAAACTGAGAAACTCTCGATATTAAAAGGCAATTTTATTATTCTATTTCAAAGTACCTGTGAAGATATGTCCTAAAATATATACTTAGCCAGATATCTGCCAAAATCACAGTATCAATCAAAATACGTTATATCCTGATTTTTTTATCAGTTGTCTTGGACTTGTCATGTGCCTTTATATATTAACGACGCAATTAAAAAAATCAATGCGATGAAATTTTAGCTTCAAAATGGCAGTGATTTGAATTTTTTTTGTTAAAAAATCTAAAAACGACTCGTAATGATTTTTTGAGTGCTTTGAGTATTATGAATAAAAAGTCTTGTCAAATATGATACCCTATCGAATCACGCCAAAATAAAAATCAGTCAATAAACTTCGGAGATTCAGTACTTTTACAGAGTACGAGTATTACGTTACCAACCATAACAATAAGACCCCAATTAGCCATTCTTAACTTATTTAAATTTACAATATTTAAATGACCACAATTTTGAAGTTATTCTAAATTGGGTCATTAAAGAAAAAACCCGAAATGTATGCTAAACAAAAGTCTAAAAAATGATGAAAAATTATAAACAGGCCTATATATTTTTTTGTAAAAATACAAAATGGGGGATAGCTAAGCAAGTATGAATTTTGAACAAGTATCTAATTTTTTTAATTTTAACCAATAAACCACATTATGATGTTTCATGACGGATTTACAGACACGCTGTATATATTAAAACACGTGTATTGCGTTTGATTGTGTCGATCAGCTGATTAGACGCGTCTGTTGTCTGTTTACAGACGACCAATGACGGGAACGTGACGGTGAGCACGCTGAGGTTCGTCCCCACGATGGAGGACTCGGGCAAGTTCCTCAGCTGCAGGGCGGAGACCCCGCTCATACCAGAGAGTGCTCTGGAGGACGGCTGGAAACTCATCGTATACCGTGAGTAGCTGTTATTGGTGTCTAAAGGTCCCTGCATGTGGGGACAGTAGTGGCGTCCAATAGACCTAGACCTTCCAATACTACTGTCTTTGTGTGATGGGATACTAGACGCTGCAACGGACAGTAGCTAGTTGCCACCAGTAAAGAAAAAAAGTTTCAGTTTACCAGACCAAAATTGTGGCGTGTCCTGAAATACTAGATCACTTATTGTGGATAGTTATGAGCGATAGTTGATGGATGGGATACTCATACATCCTCTTCATTAGACCAGTTCGTCATTTAGAGACGAAAGTGGTTTGGATTCCCTGCAAGTCCCTAAAAATTCAATTGGCAGTTGGGTTATTAATTAACAGATCTGTCTGTGGAACATGTTAGTCTTAGTCATTTACAAGACTACAAGATCGCACCACAACTAATTTACTCTTATTTTTCACTCTTACTTGGCTTAACATACCTTCCTGGGTAGCTCTAATAATACTAGAGATGACGCCATCATTTCCAGACGTGCCGGTCGTCACGTTAGAGTTGAGCAGTAACGTGAACGTCAGCGCCATCACCGAGGGCATGGACGTTTTCTTTGAGTGCAACGTCAAGTCCAATCCTTGGATATACAGGGTCAGCTGGCAACACAATGTGAGTTACACACTTGTTACTCTCCAATTAATTCTAATAATTGCACTTCAGCATTGATTAGCTAATATGTCAAGTAAACTGCGGATCGATGATCGTTGTTATACGGACAAAAAAACCTGTTTTGTTGAAAACAATATAATTGCATGCGTATGTTAGCCATAGAGTATACTGTAAATTGAAATGACGTCAATAGTTAATTATTAATTAAATAACGTTATGGATGCGGCAATCTGTTGGTTCGTTGTTTAATTTGGTTCACCCTTTTAGGATATTTCATGGGTATTCATATTTTAAAAATTAGGTTACATTAATTTTTGTCGCTTACATTACATAGGTACAGATAAACAATACCACACAAATAACCTTAACAAACTTACCAATAAAATCATAATAAAGTATTTTTTTTAAGTTTACTTTAAGATAAATATGAGTAATATTTTAGATAAGCACATACATGCAAAATTAATTATAATTGAGTTTAAAAATAAAATATTTATTTATTTTTACTCTGGAAGAACTAAGATCACTTTTACAGTGGGACACTCGCTCATTATTTGTGTTATATTTTTTTCTTACAAGGTACAACGTTTCATTAAGTTGCATTACGTTTTTAAATAATATTAAGTATTTTAGTGAGTTCACCGATCTAGAAACATTGCATTGACAACAGAACGCACTATGCAGTTGCTCAGTATTCTATCATTAATTCTCAATTTATTTGATGACAGTGTTGCCAACACCAGATGATGAAATACAACAATGAATATTAAAATCGATAATCTAAATATATATATAAAACAAAGTCGTGTTAGTTACACGCATTATAACTCGAGAACGACTGGACCAATTTAATGATCTTAGATTTTTTTTATTCGTCTCTGCTCCGGTCATGCTTTAGGCATATTCAGTTTCCATAAATTCAATTAGTTTCCATTTTATAGCGTTTTAAATTTCTAATGTTAACCTTATGGGGACTACGTTTGTTTATAAATGTTCTACAATAAAAACTTTTGCTTTATTAAGCTACAGCTGTTGTTTTACTTTCCATTAGCAATATGCTTTACTATCAAATGCCATCTGATTCATTAATTGGTGTAAAACTACGGAGTAAATGTGTACTGTACAAAATGAACAGATTTATTCACCACGTTAATAGTTTACATTTTTGGAGATTATGTTTTTTTATTTTTTATTTTCTTAAAGTCGCTTGTTTATAATTATGTCGGTCAAATAAAAAATAATTACGGTGTTTATACAAATATTACGTTTGTTATAATGATCAGCTATTGTATATCTTTCCTATAAAAGCCGTATTACAGTTAGGTTTGGTTTTGTTTTAGGTTGGGTTAGAAAAATTGTGAATCAATCCACTCAGATTTTTTTGTTTTGTGGGAATGTTACTAATATGTCTTATCGTTTCAGTATTGTTATTAACTAAGCCGCGAGCCAGAATATCTATTTTTTCACAACGAAGTCGTAATGCTATTCGACTTCAGAACATGGCCAATCTGAAAGTTAACATGTATTTACTGTTAGGCGTTACGAGGTTCGTCGGGTCAGCTAGTGGATGTATAAATGAGTGTGATGTTAATATCAGCTATAGGAAATAATTAAGTGTTAAGTCATATGGTGTGGGAGATCGATCTCCCGTGACGTCTTTTTCGAACATACTCAATAAATCGCCCGCTCAATCTTCAACGCGTATTACGTGAGGGCAATAGATTGCCTATTCGGTCCGAAAAGGGTTAAAATATAAAATATCAAATTTTGACGTAAATGTGTCTTAGGTCTGGGGCGGGGGTCGTTGGCAATTTGTAAGATGGAAAATATGTAACAGGTTTCTATGGAAACCGCCAGAACTGTTGTATTAATTTTGTAATTTAAAAGAATAACAGTTTTTAAATGAAAACAAGAAAAACAGCTGTTTAGATGAAGTGAAAACATTACCTACCTGCTAGTCTAACGGTTAGCGTCTTGGACTTTGGTGCAAGAGGTGACGGGTTCGATCCCCAGGATGGCCACAAAATTCAGATGGGAATTCCATAAAAAATAGTGTACTTCGAAGCTGCATAGATTAAGCTGAGCCTGCCATTGGCATAAAAGAAATAAAAAAATAGACATATCTATAACCTAACCTATTTCCTACAGGGACAGGGAAGTAAATATAAACATTGTTTAATGCCATCTTACTTCTGGTACACGATTAATGCTATTAAATGGCGAGTAAATCTTGGTCTTGGATACTTTTAAATTTATCATACTTTGAACAGGGTGAGCTGATGAAGAACAGACCGTCGGAAGGGATCATGGTGAGCAACCAGAGCTTAGTTCTGCAAGACATCACCAGAGCGAGGTCTGGCCAGTACACCTGCATAGCTAGTAACCAGGAGGGGGATGGTACTAGCAACACAGTCGATCTCCAGGTCAACTGTAAGTTTAATAATTTCTTTTGTTAATTAACCCTGAAACTGCTAAACAATAGTAATATCGACGAATTCACACGGTAAAAACTATGAAGAGGAAGGAAGTGATAGCTGTCAACAATTTGGTGAATTTCTTGGTCGTCTTTGTATTTGTCAGACGTACTGCTGTTTTGAAATCATTCGCAAGTACGTGGGTTTGAATATCACCCATGGGTAATACCAATTCAGCTTCAAAATGTTTTGCACCATCTTTGACGGAATTTTAAGACTACGGAGATTACAGTGGTGTTTTGCTTCTTTTACCATTGTATTGTTTGGTGGTTTACACATGTTTTGTTTTTTTTGTTTATACCGTTTTGTTTTTTTAAACTGTTGTGTGATGATTTTATGATTTAGTGATGGGTGAAAAACGTAGCGGTTATAGGGTTAGTCTACTTTATTTTTGGTAATGAGTTTAGATAGCATAGAACTAGACATATTTCAATATTGATCTTTTTCATAGCAAAAAATTACTTGAATCAGTGCCTGTTTTAACTGCATATATTGTTCAGTAAAATAAAAGAAAAGACTGACGTATATATAAATTATATGAGGACTTGGTAGAATTACCGACTGAATTTTAATAGTTACCAGCAGTTTTAAATTTACTTTAATTTGTACAGAACCAGGTAGAAATAATGGGAATTTATGTAACTGCCTTTTTACAAACTATTTAACAATTGTAGGATGTTGGATCTAATAGTATCTTACTGGATAAAATTTTAAAATGTATTAATGCCAACAAGCAAATAAAATACGAGATTTCTTATATTAAAATTAAACGTTCACAAAATATATTAATAAAAATTTTTAGTTAACAGCTTTGCTTTAATATAAGTTTATTTTTTTAGAGAAACGATAGTCTAAATACAGGTAGACTTTTATAAGTCAAACTTTCAAATAATATATTTCCGATAAATGCAGTCCTACTGGAACCATATTGATTTCGGATTAAAGAAAATCATAACAGAGAGAGAATTTATAAAATGTAGAAAACTGTGGAAACTTTACGAGAGTTATTTAAATTTTTGTTCTACTTTAAGGTGAGCAAACTGGCGTTGTAAAAGCTTATCCGATCCCCCGATCGCTATAGCAACGCGAATCAGCCTGCATAATACATTATTCGGTTTTAAATTGTATCTTGTGAACCCAAATAATCAACTCTCATATTAATACTCACATAACGACCACGTATACAGTAAACTGGTTTAGAATTCACTTTAACAAACTAACATTGTAAGTCACGTTAGATATATTTCTGCACAGTATGATGTAAAGAATTTTTATTATTTTCTCCTAAATTAACTTAGTAAATTGAATAAATACTCGTAACATCACATCAAATTTATTGGAAATACGTACGTTAATGTGTTGGTAGTTTACTTCTAAAATAAAAACATTTAAAATAATATATTTCACTACAAATATTCGATCTATACACCAATGATTTAATGTTTTCTACTGTATTAGGTGTGGTTTTAAGTAAGATCTGGTTTGTTGCAGACAATCACAATGAATGTATGTGTCGTTTAAACTGGCATGCTCCGGAAACAACTGTACTTTTTATCCTATAATTTTAAAATGTTTAAGATTACCAACCCTCCCACCAAACACATTTTTTTATTTTTGTAATAGTTTTGGGACTAAACTGGAGCACAGTCTCCCTAACCTTAGTTATTAAAAACAAGTCTAGCACAGCAAATAAAAAGCACTAATCTCGACACAGCAAATTTGTTCGAAATACCTGTTATGACAAAACATTTTGCTATCATGAATCATCGCTTTAATCAAAGTTACCACCTTGGTTTTTATTAAAGATGCGCACATAAGTGGTTTTAATTATGAAATTTGTCCCAAATTTGATTTTTCATACCTACGTGCAGTCACTAGTAACCGCCACCGCACGCTTCCTAAATCAGTCGATGAATTTCTGCAACAGTCAGGCTACTGCTGCCAAAACCCGTCTTACTGACCGAACCTCACCCGCGGTGGTCGAGTTGATAATCCTAAAAGTTTTGAAACACAACACAAAACCGCACAGTTTAGCTAAGTAGCTGTTTCCGAAGTATGCTGGTACACGACACATAAGCCCTTTGTGGTCTGAATTACTAGTGTCTACAATAAGACGAAATTTAGTTAAAATAAACCCCAATATGCATGTGATATTTAAGATTCTTACCTAAATTAAATATACTTGTAACTTTTAGGATATACAGAACACCAACACCCCCAGAGCTAAGACATATCCATGTCAAAAATACCAATATTTAAAAATAGTAAGCTCAGATGGCATTTACTTGCTCTTTTTGAATGCATTGCATGTTTTAATAACAGCTCTTCTAGGATAAATAAGATACTGCATGATCAAAAATTAAAATTTGTATTAAAATATATCCAAAAACAGGCCGTTTTAGGAATGTAAACATTTGGTCATTAATTTAAACCCTTTGACCGTAGTAAATTTATACATTTTAGAACTGTTGTTATTAAAGTTCAAAAACGGATTAGAGTATAGTCTTAAGAATGAGGTTCTTTTCTTCAAGAATAAAAGAAATCGTGGGAGAATAATTTTTTTCCGTGTTTGACAAGAAAAAAAAGATCTGTTCATGTTGTATAAGGCATAAGGTATAAGGCAATTCAATAAAATTCCTGTTGCTGTGACTAGATTAGAATATAATATATTTAAAACTGGAATTTATATTTTTTACCCAAAAATTCCTTCCAGCAAGTCAATGAATATTTTAGTCTGTCCCTCAATATATTGAATGAAATGTGATATTTTGTACTTGGTTATAGTTTTAGCAAATTTTCCATAGGGAAGATTCTATTACCATAGGTCTCATGGCAAAATTTAAGCCCGGGACCATGTTATTTTAGTTTTTAGGTGCCCAGACATCTAAAACAATAGTCGTTAAAACTTAAATATGTATACGTGTCTGTGAGCACGATAACTCTCGTAAAAATAGCCCGATCGAGCCTGAATTTGATAGAGACGTATATTCTTATATTTACTCAGACGAGATCGAAAACCAGACATATAGGTCATTCGAAACGAGTAGTTTAGGGGGTTTTTTGCGTTTTTCATATGTAATTAAAAACAATTTCATGATGTGCAATTTTAGTTCAACACAATTTAGTTCCCTTAAAGTTTTTCTCTATCTCCAACGGTTACCGAGATATTAAAAAATCTAAACACAGTAGTTGTATTTTGGGACTCCAATCCAATACTATAATACGAGCAAGGTTTGTATATTTGTACAAGGATCTCAATAACAGCTCTAACGAATCTTTAATCTAATCTAATCTTAAGAAGGATAAGGAAATATTAATATTACACTTATCAATCAATATTTTTGGATTACACTTGGTATTTAACTTTATGTGGTTGAGATCTTATGCTTAAAAATCCTGGTAAAATGTTTGGCATGGCAGCTAACCCGCATACTTTTTTCCCATGTGAATTGTATAGAGAATAGGCAAAGTCCTTTATTTATGAACAGATGTTTTTGAAAGTTGGCATGAATGGTCAAAGTAATAATTGTTTATGCTAGAAATGTCTACTTTCAATGTTTCTCACAGAAGAAAACCTGCATACTTTTCCCCATATTAATCCTATGAAGAATAGGAAAATAACTCTCATATTTATCGATACAAATTAATGAAACTTTTCATTATCTTTATTATTGTTATTATATTATTGATTTGGAAATTCGCTAAGTACGCAGTTCTGCTACGACGGGGTTATTTGTTTGTATGACAATTTACCAGTTTTATCATCCTGTTGGCCTAGCTATGTTTTTAAGATTTCTTGTCATATTTTGTTATGATTTATATTGATATGTCTTAGCTCTAGAGATGTGTTGGCGAATTGCGAGACTCAATTTTGAAACAGTGATGAAATTTGAATAGTGACATCACATATATGGACGGTCGTTTAGAGGAATTGAAAACATATTTTATGCATAAGTATTGCCCTTTTTATTATTGAAAAATGAATTTTAATACCCCAGGTTCTTAAAACTATTGAGTTGCCAATGCATGTAAATGTGCTAAATTACTATTGGACGTCTTATGTCATGTTTTGTGGGTCACAGTCGCACCGGTGTGCAAGTGGGCGGCTCCCACAGTCGTCGGGGTGGCGAGGTACGAGGACGCCCGCATCCTGTGCGAGGTGGAGGCGACACCCCCGGCCCATGGCTACAAGTGGCTGTTCAACACCAGCGGGGGCGGTGCCGGAGCGGGCCTAGTCCCTAGGGACAGGTACAGCGTGGAGGCGACACGGAGTGTGCTGGTGTACAAACCCTTCACCGAGGCGGACTACGGCACCCTGCTGTGTTTGGCCACCAATAGCGTGGGCGAGCAGCGCACCCCCTGCGTCATCAACGTCATCCCAGCCGGTAACAACCTCTCATACCGTAATTAGATTAGATTTCCATTTTGAAATGGCGACCTTCCACTCTAGGTATATAAGCCAAGTATGAATGAGAAACAAGTGTATGATGACTGTGGCGTGATCTTATAATCTTGTTACTGACTAAGTATGACACGTTCTCTAAACAGAACTGTTAATTAATAGCCCAACAGTCAATGACATTTCTAAGGGACCAACAGTTTAACATGGAGTCCAAACTCTGAATTACAAACCGGTATATGCTGACGGGTTTTCTAGCCAGGAACTGTAGGCTCGGGGGTCATCTGAGTAAGATGGGCATTGTTCAAAAGGGTGATTGTCGCTTCTGTCAATCTGGGGAGGAAACACCTAGACACCTATTGGCCGAGTGTGAGACAATAAGTCAGAAGAGAGCTAGAAACTTGGGAACACACCAGGTGGCAGTGGGGGATTTCCTAGAACGCCAGAACGCCACATAATACTAAACTTCATTAAGGCATTAGGACTAGAGGGGGTTCTCTAGGCAAGAACGGGAGACTAGTCTGGGGGGCACAATAGATCTCATAGGTCGCAGTGCAATCTTTCCCTAGACTTTATCAGTATCAGTAAGGGGCCAACCAATTAACGTGGAGTCCGAACCACTGCTTCTCAATTATGAACCGGTATAATTATGCGGATATTCTTTTCGGATTGTATACAATAGTGTGGACGTTAATGCACACAAGCAAACACTACATCTACTGACCATCGCTCACACTATTCACATTAAAATCTACTTGGAGGTCACGAATCGTGGATAGTTATGAGCAATGGAATGTCCACACTATTGAATACTACGTTTATTCACAAAAATATCCTCTTAATTTTAACATTTCTTAATTTAGACGCAAAACCTGTTCGGATCCCACGTTAAACTTCAGGTCTCTTACATACCATTGAACTGTTGTCTATTAATTAAATTACATTGCTATTGTTTGGCGTTGGCTGTTGGTTCCTGTGTAAAAAACCTGTAAGCCTTAGTCAGAAACAATACAACAGATCCGTGCCACAATCAGTTTACACAGATATGAATATTTTTCAACATATCACCATCTAATTTCATTTGAATCATTCATTAATTTAAAAATATGAATTAAATATGTGCTGTACAAAATGAACAGCTTTATTTGCCACGTTAAAAGTTTGCGATTTATGGGAATTATGTATTTATGTATTTTATATATTTATATATGTCTCATTAAACGTTACATATTTATATGTTGGCCAAATAAAAAAAATTACAATGTTTATACAAATTACGTTTATTATAATAATCAGCTGTTGTATATCTTTCCTATAAAAGCCGTATTACGGTAAGGTTTGGTTTTGCTTTAGGTTGGATTAGAAAATTGTGAATCAATGCACTCAGATTTATTTGTTTTTTGGGAATGTTATTAATATGTCTTATCGTTTCAGTATTTTTATTCACTAAGCCGCGTCCCAGAATATCTTCACAACGAAGCTGTAATGCTATTCGACTTCAGAACATGGCCAATCCTAATGTTAACGTGTATTTACTGTTAAACGTTACGAAGTCGCCAGGTCAGCTAGTAATCAAATAAAATTAAAATTATATAACAAACATTTCAAATGATTAATGTTTTTGAGTGCACATTAATAATATAACAAATTCCGTAAATATTACTCTCAATTTATTATTATTTTAATTGTATCGTAATATATAAAAACGTTTTAAAATGTATGAGAGGGCTCAAATAGAATTATACATAATTCACAAAAAAATGACTATATCAAATATTACAAAACCAAGGCCCTAATTAACATTTCGAATAACATGTTTTTAGTATTTGATTTAAACTGTATTCAGTTTAGCTTTTATTCTAGGTCTATAAATCTTTTATAAAATATGTTTCTGAGAACACTGCAATTGAAATGGTTTGGGAAGAAAAATAACCTCTCTAACATGTGAAATTGTTGGCAGCTACAGAAAGCTTATATTTTGCACTGCTTCAGCTTTATTTATCTCTCTTCCACCCTGCCAGCTCATTTTTGCACAACTCTTGGAATTCACTGCCATATTCTCAAGTGGTGCAGTGTTGGGTGAAAATCTTTTAATAATTAAGAGCTGTTGCACTTAAAACCAACTCTAAAGAGAGGGTTTGCACTATTACGGTTGAATTTTGTAAACTTCTGTAAAATCTTTTCAGACCTGAACCTTTCTTTTTGTGTATTTTTGCTGTAAAATCAAATCACATGAAGATGAATTTATTAATGATATTGCTAATATCAGATAAATATCTTTAAAAACTTCCAAAAATTATTCATAAAATGGGTTATATAAATATATAAAACAAAGTCGTGTTAGCTACAACATTTATAACTTGAGAATGACCGTATTTATTATAATGTTCTTTGATTTTTGGATTCGTCTCTGCTCCAAGCAGGCTATAGGTATATTCAGTTTTGTCTTAAATGCTAAGCCCCATTGGCCTGTAAAGATTGTATATGTTAAGCTTATGAGGAAAAGACGTGGTGCGTTTTATCGTTATTAACTATGTCGTGACCCAGAATATTTAGTCTTTCACAACGAAGCCATATTGCTATTTGTCTTTGGAACATGGCCAATCTTAAAGTTGAAACGTATTAACTGTTGGATGTTACGAAGTTTGCCGGGGCAGGTAGCTTTATAAATAAAATCAAATCGTTTATTTGAAAATTAGATTTGTGAACAATATCATGCAACTAAAACTATGCAACACATTCTGACACAGAGTATACAGCATTTTAAAGAAAAAACTTTTTAAATGTCTCTCAAAATAGGGAAAGATCACTGTGGGATCTTACCACCATAGGCAGTTTGTTGAAAAATTTAATCCTCCTATATAACAGACTTATCTCAAAAGCCTCAGTTCTATGCCTCGGTTAGCAATGATTGTTCCCATTTCTCGTCAGGTGGTCATGGAAATGACCCAGGTACAGGAATTGATTCCTGTAAACAAAGGTCAGAATAAGAAACTGGCTGAATGTACATTGAATGCAGTATAGAACTGCCTACATCTCTCAATCTTTGAACATCTCTTTATATAGATGGCTAGGGCAGAGACCAAAAATGAGTCTACGATTTTTTTAAGCGTGAGTAATTTTCCTTTAGAAGAATTTCCCCAAACAGCGATTCCATAACAAAGAACACTTTCGCAATATCCACGATAGACATCCATGAGAACTCTCCTGCTACAAGTTGAAATATATGAATGGCAAACAGGGCGGAATTGGTACGTCGATTGACGTTTTTTCCTATGCCAATTTATGCAGGGATCAAAACTAACATTTAGGAATTTGGTGTTAGAATATATCATACCTAAAATACCTTCCATACCAGCAAAAGTAATTGAAATATGGATTTGTAATACTTATAGAGTGTTTTGTAAAAGAAAATAATTTCGTGTAGTAAGTATTTTTGTCCAAAATACTGCAAGAAGGACAGTAGGTTATAATAATTAGTGGGGTTTTATCAAAACGGAAACAGTAAACCAGACTTTATTCAATCCACGTTTTAGAACGCTGAAGCATATCGAGAAGATAAAAACAAAGTAAACCGGATTTAAAGTGCACAAAACTAATTCTAAACTTAGATGTATTGCTACTCTGATATCTTCGATGAACTCTTCAACAACTCTTAAAACTTTTCTATTTAAAGTTCTTTACCTTCTATAATGCCATTACCAATACCAGTTTTACATCATATATGATATTTATTGTTCCTTAGAGTTTGGAGTAGTAGAGCCTTAAAAAAATATCTTCTCTCTTTTCATACTTAAATATGTTAATAGATTATTTTATAAAAGGTCATTTTTAATGAAAACACATGGAAGAAAACTGTGTCAAAATCAAAAACTAAAATACAACAAAACTATTGAAACAGCAATGATTTACATTTTCACATAAATCTCAAACTTTAATCTTCTCTGTTGAGAAAACTTTGTTTTACGTTGTCAATAAGGATTTATTTGACAGACACGCTACTTTAACTATAATATCACCTATTTTAGTGTAGTAGTACTTAATTTTATTATGAAGCTACTTAGGCACAAAATAAAGCCTTCTTTATTATGATTTCAGTTTCATGTTTAAAAGAGCAGTGGACGTTCAAGTGTGTATTTTTTTAACTTTAACGACACCAACTTAGTCAACTCTCGTTTTTATATATGTTTTTATGCGTGAAGATGATAACTTGAATTCGTCAAATGCGAAACCAGAATTGTAAGTGACTTCAAGAACCACGAGGGGGGCCTGAGGTAACTATTAACAATCATTTCCGTGATTAATAAACACAACAAACCAAAATGAAATATAAGTTTAAATATGTCACTGTTGTTATTATAACTGTTGTTTTCCCTTAAAAAACGTATTTACTAGATTTTCCAGACTTTCTTCTGTCTTTGTGCCTCCCAAAATCTCTTCACGCGGTCACTGTGTTCTTTTTTTCCGCGCTCTTTTGACCATTTGTCCTGTCTTCATCGTTGAGATTTTCTGTTTAAAATAATTGATTTTTTGTATGTTTCTGATATCATTACCATTGATAATCCTTTCTTCTGTGATTTTCAGTTCCTTTCATTCATCTCTTCTTATTTCTGATAGAACTAACTAGGGTGAAGATTTTCCTAGTAAGTCTCTGTGGGTATATCCTTGTGGATAAGTGACCAAATTTTATTTAAATTTTTCTGAAAGTGTCTGTTATACCTTCTGTGTGATTACACATTTCTGATGACCTCTTAATCCAAATGTATTCTTTAAATGCTGGCCCAAAACGTTTGGCTCTTGGGGTGGGTGTTAGTAATTTGCACAATCAAAATTTGAAACAGTGACATAATTTAGTTAGTGATGTCATAAAGCTTATGACGCCATAGTTGGGTTATAAGAACAGCGGTTTAGATGAAATGAAAACATTTTTTATCCATGATCCCACTAGGAAGTAAATATAAACATGTCCAAGTTTTTTTATTTTGTTTTCATCTCCTTTTATACCTAAATGACCCTGCGAAAGTGTGGTCTTAGCTTCATATAGTGCTTTTAAACCTCCTACATATTGCATATACTGCATATATTGCATATTCATCTTATACAGGTAAACCGGACGGACTGAGCAACTGCACCCTGGTAAACCAGACCGCGGAGACTGTCCAGGTGGAATGTGACGCAGGCTTCGACGGCGGCCTCCCCCAGGTATTCGTCATGGAGGTCTATGACGTCACCAGCCATGCCCTTGTAAGCAACGTGACGTCACGGGCACCCTGGTTCAAGGTCACGGGACTAGGCGCTGGCCTGAGTTTCCACATAGTCGTGTACGCTGCCAACAGTAAGGGCAGGAGTGACGTCACTGTACTCACAGCCAACACAGTGCGCTCGGAAAGCCGTCTGGAGGGGTTCCACCTTCACCTCGGTAAGTCTTACAACAATTTAGTTCACCTGACGTAGCTTTTTGATGTTGTTTTATTTACTTTTATAAAGAAATATTGTATTTTTCTAAGTGAGGCTGTATTGTATTTTCTTACATGGATGCTCAAAACACACATTTCTACGTTTAAATCAAATTCTAAAATGTTAAGGAAACGAATTCTTTTCCTTACACTTTCTAACACTCAGTACTCAGTGTGATGAACTTCCCTGTGGTAAAATAAATCAGAACATGTATATGTCAATGGTTTTAAGTTCCTATAAACCGCTGCCGTTATGGTCACATGACGTCACTAAGAATATGACGTCACTGTTTGACATTTTTGTCTCGTAAATTGCTAACACCCCCCTCCCAAAGCTAAGACATACCCATGTCAATATGTATTTCAAATAAAGGTAATAATAAAACTATTAGGGTTAAAAAAATAATGTGAAATAAATTACCAACACATTTCTTCCTCCTGAGATTAACTCAAGAAACTAAATTAATAAAAAAAATATTGTACACATATTTCCATTAAAATATTTAAATTGCTGTGTGTTCAAAAATTCTCATACAATTTAATGCACACACGAAGGGTGTGTTAAAGTTTTTGTTAAGATTTTATGAAAGACTCGAGTTACTCAGTGTTTGTTTTCTTCATAACCTAAACATGTGACACTAAAATTAACGGAGACACCTCTGTTTAGCAGGGGTATTATATTTAATTTTCTCAGTTTTTAAAGGATTTTTTTAACCAAAACAGTATGAAATAATCTCATTTAAGAAAGTTATACGAGTGAGACATACCATAAAATTTTATTAAAAGCCGATGGGTCAGATTTTGAAAAATTCTAACTTTTCCCATATTAACACTTTTCTATGGTTGAACACCATCGATATAAATACTACTAATAATAAAATGCACCAAATTAACCATCATTTGTATGATTTATGCTAAGTGCACAGATAGTCGGTCTGAAAAAACATTATACAATTTCAAATCAAATTCAAAATTTTGAGGAAACAAAATCTTTATCTTTTGTGGTAAATCACAATTGATGCGACAAAGATTGTCAGGAATGGGGAAGCAATGGCATATCCAATGATTTACCGGTTATTGCCGCATAAATCGAAAAAGTATTGTTCAGAAAATAGTTAAGATGTGACAAATCTGCAATATATCAGAAGGTTCCAATGAGAATCGGTCATACGGAGTTGAAACTGGAGTGAATGGAAGTAAAAAATAAGAAAATAATAATAAATTATGATTGTGAGTTTGCACTAAAACAACGATAAAGCGAAATAAGTGGTACCTTATCCATTTATAATCTAATTTTCAAGACAAGCTGCTGTTAACTTGCTGTGATTTTATGTGTTTTTCTATCCAACATTATGCAATTTAAATAAAGTTTTAAATCATAAACAAAATATATTATAATATAAAATGTGAAGATGTATTATTATGACACCATTAAAACAGAATCATTAATCATGGCAGATATAAGAAAATAATTATAATAATTAGATTTTTATTCATATTAATTCATTTATGATTAATCTATTTGATCATATTGTAAATTTAATATCATTATATCTCAACGGCGACCTCTAGATATACGTTTATATGTGGAAACGCCTCGTATACACGTTTAATACATTCATTTCCAAATATTTTATTCTTGTTCAATCGGACAAAATTTTAAAATATCAGTAATGTTTATTTATTTTTTCAATTGATTCTAATGCCTGATGAGAACATTGTTAGGGTGAAACTCCTGATCCTAAGTTTCTATAATCTTTGTTCTAAGTTCTATAATAAATGTGGTTTATAGTAAAGAGTGAAAGTGATTGTCAAATATTTATTTTTATTTTTCCTTCACTTGAAAAGATTTGTAAATCTTCTGTTTGAATATTATTTATTTATTTTCGTCAATTGGTTATTTTACAGCTTTGCTTTAGTCGGACAAAAATTGTATACTAAATTACTCAATTATTTATGAATCTTTTCTATCTATCGTCTAAAAGGAAGCCTATTTAAATTACATATATAAAATAACTAATTCTTAAAATTGATTAAAGCCATTTCTTGAGCAAGTTTAAAGAATAAAATTAGTTAATATTAATATTTCAATATAGATAATGAAAAACGTAAATTATCAGAGTTATATTATGTATGTTTAATCTAATTATAACTTGCATCACGTTAGCGATCATTAGTTCATGAATGTTTCTCGAATGGTCTGTGATATTACTAGCTTAGATAAACTACTTTAAGAATAAAATACAACAGAAATGTTCAATAAGTACTATAAGTTTATCAAATCATATTAAAACAAATAAAAGATTGTCTTAGAATAGGAACACTTAAACTTTAAACAGGAACAAAAGGGCAATTATTCAGAATAACGAATTAATCCTTCAAATTATCAATTGTGTTATTTACCGACCTTCTAAGAAGATTTATGTTTTTATAACGATTCGGAGTAATACCTTTGATTAAGAGTGTTATTCTTCTGCTTAAATCGTGTAAAATTAACTTTTGATAGTGCTTGTTCATGAAACAGTTTAATTAATTTTATAAAAAAATATTAAAAAATGAATATTAGATTTATATCGTTTTATTAATATTATATACAAATTAAGGAATATTAACTAACTTTAACTTTATATTTGAATAAATATAGGAAAAATATGAATAAACTCAAGGTAATGTCTAAAAAGTAACAGTAAAGATTGTAACTGACTCAAGCGTTTTTATGAAGCATGTGAATCTAATGATATATTTAACGGAAGCAATTTTAATAAGAACAAATTTATAAACGAGTTAATAAACATAAATATAACAAAGCAATCATTTTTAATAAAATTTACATTTAATAAAGTGGTCACAGTACTTAGGCAACGGTGCCGCATAACTGGCAGACTAACGACTCTACCATGATGTGTGAATGGTTGCAGCTTCAACGTCAATGCTGCAGCAGTTGTCGCCCCTCATCGCTATCGTACTTGGTGCCGTGGGGTCAGTGGTGCTGTTGGTGATAGCAGTGGTCACAGCACTCAGGCTACGATGCCTCAGAGCTGGCAAGCCTAATGACTCTACCATGATGTGTGAATGGTTGCAGCTTCAACGTCAATGCTGCAGCAGTTGTCGCCCCTCATCGCTATCGTACTTGGTGCCGTGGGGTCAGTGGTGCTGTTGGTGCTAGCAGTGGTCACAGCACTCTGGCTACGATGCCTCAGAGCTGGCAAGCCTAATGACTCTACCATGATGTGTGAATGGTTGCAGCTTCAACGTCAATGCTGCAGCAGTTGTCGCCCCTCATCGCTATCGTACTTGGTGCCGTGGGGTCAGTGGTGCTGTTGGTGCTAGCAGTGGTCACAGCACTCAGGCTACGGTGCCGAAGAGCTAGCAAGCCTAACGACTCTACCATGATGTGTGAATGGTTGCAGCTTCAACGTCAATGCTGCAGCAGTTGTCGCCCCTCATCGCTATCGTACTTGGTGCCGTGGGGTCAGTGGTGCTGTTGGTGCTAGCAGTGGTCACAGCACTCAGGCTACGATGCTGAAGAGCTCCCAAGCCTAACGACTCTACCATGATGTGTGAATGGTTGCAGCTTCAACGTCAATGCTGCAGCAGTTGTCGCCCCTCATCGCTATCGTACTTGGTGCCGTGGGGTCAGTTGTGCTGTTGGTGCTAGCAGTGGTCACAGCACTCAGGCTACGATGCTGAAGAGCTACCAAGCCTAACGACTCTACCATGATGTGTGAATGGTTGCAGCTTCAACGTCAATGCTGCAGCAGTTGTCGCCCCTCATCGCTATCGTACTTGGTGCCGTGGGGTCAGTGGTGCTGTTGGTGCTAGCAGTGGTCACAGCACTCAGGCTACGGTGCCGCAGAGCTAGCAAGCCTAACGACTCTACCAAACATTCCTCCGAGAGCAACGACAGTATTGAAAAGAATCCCGATATTATTCCACACAGTAACGGTAATACTAACAAAATACTTAGTCAAACTATATTTTAAATAGCTTTTTAGGAATAAATTAAATTTTTCACTTTTTTATTACAATAAGTGACCTTCTTAGAGAGTCTCATACCATTTTTAAAGCATTGATCAGTGTGGTTGGACCTATATAATTTGATTCAATCAAGCTGGTTTACACTACTGTCAAAACTGAAAACTAAAATATTAATATGTTTTTTAGATATTCTAAGGTGGTTCTAACTTATTGACGATTAAGTTCAACTACTATGACTGACTTAATGAAGTGGCTTAAATGAGAATTGTATTAGCCACTTAACGGCCTCGAATATGAGACAAATATTTTACAAACGTGAAAAGAAGGTTGTATAGGTTTTTGAAGTAATAATAGCTCTACAGTGCAGACAAAATCATTATCTTTTCATATGGGTATTTTTGCATAACCACTTGTATTTGTAACATTTAATATGGTAATATTTGTCACGTACTTAACTGAATTCATTGAACTAATTATTTGTCTGTAATATATTAGAATTGAATGACAAATAAAGAAATACTCTTGACTTGAAACATGAAGATAGTTTGTTTGGTGGCTGTGAAATGAACTTTAACCACACCAACTACAAAAGCAACCGGTTTTCTGCAGCATTGGCCCTTGACAGCGGAGGTCTCAGTAAGACGTAAGACAATTATTTGTTTGAAATTAATTATTGGTGATGGTGCATTTTTGTTATTTAGTTTTTTATTTCGGAATTTCCTATCACGATTTTAAGTAAAACAAAGTTTCATGACCTTTCGGGATCTGCATTCGAATCCCGTCATCGGGCGAACTAATACCTAAAACATGACGACGTGTCGTCGAGTTTCGTCATGAGTGGACGTGTTATGTTTCTTATGCTCGTAATTGTCAGCGAATAGTTTTTTTGTAAGTTTTCAACTGCTTTTATTATTTTTATTTTCAGCTTTATACCGGCCTAGTCCGGATTATGTATTAATTGTGTTATGTTTTAGATATATGTTTGCCTGAGGACAGGATCAGAATCAAAATCCCAAAATGTTGTGAAACTTTGTTTTACTTAAAAATATCCACAATAAAACATTAATCACATAAGTAAGGCATATTCCTTCGTGGTGGATGGTTCAGCGAGTAAGGCTAGTCCATTTGCTCTATAATGATTTATTCAGTCACCCAAATCTGGATTCAAAAGAGTCAAAAAGCTTATTTTACCATAAATTTACTTAAAAACCAATAATGAAACTGTAAAACCTTTTGGCCACCGCTTTCAAATTACAATAAATCAATACTCATGTAAATAATACATATTTAAATTTTACAGATTACCAAGAAACGTGTATAGTAGCAAGTGAAAGTAATTTCTTACACGATCCTGTGGAGTATGAAGAAGAAGAATACCCAAAACATGAAGTTAGTATTATGTTAATGTATGTTTAACAGGATTATAAATAGTATTAAATTCATTCAAATTTTTGAGATATTAATACATTACAAAGTTAAATAATAACAACAAGGATATATAGGCTAAAATAATTAATTACTCAATTTCTTAAATGTTATTCTCAATTTTAATTTTGTTTCCGACTTTAAAAAATCAAAGGTAATTACTGGATCGAAAGTCTGCAGCTTTATAACGTTCTAAGGGAAGAAATATCGCTTTTGAAAGTTCTCCGAACGCAACTATGTTGGCAAAGTTTACGAGAACACTCTGTTAAGTCCTAACCAATAATTTCTTTTTCGTTATTTTATGAACCTCGCTATACTTCGTGGAAAGGTTTAATTAATTTAAATTTTGGAAACAGTAAAAATACGCGATTGAAAATTCCATTTCTGAAAAGTTTGCGTTATTGCTACGTAAAACTGTTTGGGAGAAAATTATTTCTTAAAAATTAACTTCAATAGGATTTTTCGTAGTCATAAGTATATTTTTATTATTTTGTGTTTAAACATTATACTACCCTTAACTGCTCTCATAAATTTTAGCCAATTTTACACTATTATTGTCAGGTAATTTTTGACCCAATTTCTTTTCATTAATTTTATGTCTGTAAAAGAAATTAAAAGTCTTACATGGTTTTGTGAAATGTTATAGGTACTGTACATAAACATTTTTTCTACTAACAAATCAACGGTTTTTATATATTTAAAAAATGTAATGTAATTATTAGAATTTTATTGACCGATTATTGATTATCGATATTATATATCGATATAAATTATAGATTTTTTGATTATACCGTCAGTAATATCAAGCTTTTTTAAATGGGTTTTGTTGCGTGATATCACCTTACGCTTCATTACAAGTTTTATGGAAAAAGGTTGGAAAATATGGAAGGAATTGATTTTTTACTATCGTCCATAAGAATAACATTGGACACTCTTGGACAACGTACAGCGTTTATCATGAAGGCCCTACAGTAAAATAAACTTTTCTCTGAAACCGTTAATCTTAGACAAATAATTCAAAATACTAGTTTTTTAAATCTGGTTTCAATGATGATAGTCAAGTTATACTTTAACTTAATTGATTTCGCTTGAAATAAGAAAAAAATATTTTTTCGACATTTAAAAGCTAACTTTTGAACCATCAATTTTACAGATATGCAGGTGGTGTCATATTATTTATTGCAGTGCTCTGTGTTCTATAAATTATCCAATTTTAATCCAAATCTTTTGGAGCCATTATTGACAAATTTAGATTTTTTACGTTTCTTAAGGGTGAACCACCCTAAAAATTTAAAGCTTAAAAATAAAATGGCCTGGAGATACGGTGAATATATTTATACGAGTGCATGCCAAATTTTATCAAAATCGGACTATCGGCGTAGGTTGTGGCTCCGTACACATCATGACACACACGCACACACACACACGCACACACACACACACACACACACACACACACACACACACAAACACAGACACGCCAACGGACAGACAGACAAGACATCACGTCGAAACCCATTTTTTGGATTCGGGGACCCGAAAACGAACCTCATCTTAAATTCTACAATTTTGACGAAAACACTACTTTCTCCAATTAGGCCCTACAATGTATATCAGGAGATAAAGTAAAATTTCTCCGGAAATACCTATTAGTGTGTAAGACCTGTCCATGTCCAGACACGTCTAACCTCTGACCAGTTTTGTTCTCAACAGTACCTCGCGTGTGAGGTGGACTACGGGCTCACGAAGCTGACGCCTGTGGCGCTCCCCGTGGCGGTGGCTGACATCCCCTTGCTCACTCGGAGGAAGGAGAGCACGGTATAGCATGTTTCTGTGTGTTGTTGCATGGTTAGTAGCCGCACTGTTCGCACTATCTATCTAGCTATCTAAGTCTATGTTATTTTGTAATAGTTGTAACATTAATACTTAAAAATTTCAAAACGGGAGCTCCATAAAATTAAAATAATCAATAAAATCAAGATACACCACTAATATTATGTATTGAAATGTATTTACTTTCCTTTTTTGGGTGTTAGACCCATCTTTGCCAGTTTATCTAAACAGTTGTTCTCATAACCAATATGACGTTACGTCAATTTCAAATAGTGGTCTGGATTGTTAACACCCCTCTACCAGAGCTCAGACATATCTAACCATGTCAATATCGGATTCTGGTACCTGCATTCAAATAAAAAACTCTAGCTTATTTTCCAGCTATTGGTTTTGGATATAAATATAAAACCTAATTTTAATCTATTTTGAACCGTAGTATTATTTCCGGACGATATCCTTGTATTGGAGCCTAAAAAATCGGATCGTAAACAACTAATATATAATTTACATTCATTTATTTTAACCATAGTTCTACAACTCAGGTGGAACCCAATATGAATAACTGGCTCCAACGTTAAGAAATATGTTTTTCAACTACGTAAGATCTATCTTCTCTGTAGAATGTATTCACAATTTTCAGCTCATACAATAATTTTATCGATATGCCTCGCAGAGTGAAATTACAATGCTATTGATTCGTTATCATTGGACTTCTAATTTTTCAACAAGAATACAGGTCAAATTAAAATGTATACATTTAAATACGTTTCATTAAATGTATCATTTTTCTTCAGTTAATTTGTGTTTATTGACAGTAATGTATAAAAACATACAAATAAGTAAATAAAATCACATGTATAACATCATATTAAAGTTTAAACAAAGGATAGAGATCCCGGGAAAATTATTAAAAAAGGTAAAAAATGTATCAGCAATTATTTAAACATTATGATTTAAATTTATTCACATTAAATTAAAATAACCTGCAGAATATTCCACGTACTAACTACTAAAACGTAGGTAATTGTAATAGACAGTTTTATACCATCCCCTCAAAGACTTAAACAATTGTTTAGGATTAGTTTTATGTACAAGTAAGTTGAAACTATTAAAGTTGGAAAGGAATGATTCAATGAATTCGGTAAAAAAATTATTATATTTATTTGTGTTCTTTGAACTACCATAAAACAAGAAACCCCAAATTCTGCATGCCTTAAAAGCATATGCATTACCTCAGAAACATTGCTATCTGCTTAAAAATATATATTTTTGCCAGGGGCAAGTGTACCTTAGCTATGCAGCCCTATAGGTCACAATTTTATTGAAATTTCTCAAATAAATTTTGTAGACGCTCAGAAAAAGTGTATATGTTTTAATTAGCAAACTTGTTATACATGTGCTTTTAACACGCCTATTCTAATTGTAAAGTTTCGCTTTGCACCATAAGGGCACACTCAGTTTTTGTAGCAATCACGCATTTGGCAAAATATGTTCTATGCAAGAGTCTTTAGAGAATGAATGTTATTGTGTTTAAGGGAATAAATAATTAGTTTAAGTTTAAGTCGTAAATGTTATATTTCTTATCAAACTTAAATAGTGTTTTTTCTATTAAAGAATCTGAGAATATTAAAGAATTAAAGAAAACCCGATTTTATATTATACCTTTGAAAGATGTAAACTTCAATAACAAACGTTTAATAACATTACACTATTACTTTGGAATGAGACAAATAGTTATAAATATTATGAAAATACGATACGGTATCAGTTCATCAGAATGGTGGATCAGGTGCTTTGGCACAAGAAGTCAAAGGTTGTTCGATCGCAGTTGCTGGCACTCCTGTGACGTCATGAGTGATCACCTCTGGCTAGCGTCTGTGACTCACGTCGCTACGGTCTTAATTCACCACACAGATGTCTAGGCCTTTGGTGATTGGCAGTTGTGATCTTAAATATAGTTAAACAAAAAATAAAAACAATATCGATGGAAATGGATGTTGTTAAACAATGTATAATTTTATATTTTGCAATATGTACGTTTGAATTCCCCTTTGCGTGACTAAACCATCTGATGTACTAGCCACGCCTTTTGGTTTCACATAGATTAAAGGACCTAGGTAATAACAAACGTGCATGTAAATAATTAAATTATATTCTATAGATTATAAATCTATAGATGATTTTCTATAGAATTAGAATCTATATATACTATACAATCCGTTATTTCACAACAATCATGTTTTACTCTAAAGATTTGGTTTTCAGTTTTTATATTTAGATTCACATACAGAATTACTATCCAAAACAGCTATTAAGAATTGGGAAAGAGTTTGTGGACAGTTTTCAATAAACAAAGTGACAAGATATATAACAATACATTAAGTTATAATAATAAAGGTAAACTAAGTAATGAGGTATAATATAATGAAAAAAGCACACACTGGCGAAGTTTTATTTAAAAACTCGTGTAATAGTATTTTTTAACTTTGATAACATGTCATAAATACAACCGAGATAGGTATCTTATTCAGTAAAGTTCAATGTAATCAAATCGCTATCAAGAGTTCCAATCGATAATAAATCTATCACCACACGGTGTTTAGCATACTTGTTGATATCCTCTAAACTGCAGCCTTAGTTGCAAGTAGCTTTAGTAGTTAGTTTCCATAAGTTTAGCAAGCCTACTTGACACACAATATTTTTGATAAAGTCTTCTGTAAATAAATCCTTGAGGTAAGACATGTTATTCTTAATGAATATGGAATATGCCCTCTCCTACTAATGCAACGACCAGGAAATTGCTCACTGAGAAAATCCCGAATATCATTGTGGTAGTGTGCTGGAGCTATATTTTTGCTGAAAACTATGTGTTTTGGAATTCGGGGCACTGTGAAAATTTGTAATATCTTCAGATAAACGTGTCCGTCTACTGTTTTTCCCATAGAACATTGTCCAATGATTGAATCTTGCATCGGTACCAGCCAAAAATTACCTTGTGGGGTGTCTATTTCGTGAATTTATGAATAATGCAGATTTCTTGATCTCAAAATGTGACCCTTGTGTATGCTTACTACTCCACTAAGATGAAAAGTTGCTTCGTGGCTGATATTCACATTAGTAACTATTTTTTTATGACCGGAAATGAATTAGCATGGTCACTGTATTATATTTAATGTAAATTAACTAAAATCTATACATTAGTGGAGTCCGTTTCTTCAGACATAATGTGATGTATCTGTGTGTGACGTCTGACATAGTAGGATATTCAAATAAATGCTATTGGTTGTGGGAATCCTTCCACAAGTCCTCAAAACACGCGGTTACCTCCAGTTTCCAGTCTCTATCAGTGTCCTCGGCGTCTGTTATTAAACAAAAAATGTAAACGTCTATTCTTATGTTACCCAAACTTGTCCTGAATAGTTAATGCAGTATTGGTGACGAAATACAACAGTCAAGTGGAAAGACTAAATTTTCCTCATCTTTGTAGGCATTGTGTTGTAAATAAGATCGGTAAACGTCGTTTATACAATTTTTGGTTGTGTTTATGACATGTTGTCATATTTTTTTTTATAAAATTACATTTTACTATCACACAGGATTATAATTTGCTAGATATCTCTAGCCTAGACACCCCGAATTTAACAAGGTTGCCAATTGACTAAACCGTGCTGTGCTTTACCAGGTTGCAGTGCTACCCCCCCTCGTGGAGGCCGGCTGTCAGACAGTTTTAGTCCCCCCGCAGACTGTGACAAGATTCTGACAGCCATCGCTATCTTACGGACCCGACCAGAGGCTCTGTGAGACTCACTTCGCTCACCATTCCCTTTACCCACAATTCCACTGAACGTTATATTTCTTCTCGTACAATTTTGCACTCTCTAGGTCGAAGCACTTGAATTACATTCGTAGGGTTTTAATGTTTTCGGTATATTCATTATATTCAGAGAAAGAAAATGGTAGCTTTTGAAACTTGAAAACTATTGGTGGGAAATGATAGGGTATATTTTTAATGTAGTCAAGTTCCAGTGAAATTGTTTAATTTTATTTTGTAAAGTATTGGTCAACATATGTTTGTGCATCCACACAAATTAAAAGAACTGAATAATTTGAAACACTTTTAAGGTTTTATGATATAGTTATGTTTTGTTGACAAGAAAGATTGATAATTTTGAACTTGTTGGGCAGGCTGCCAATATCTGGATGAAAAGGGTTTTTTTATAAATATCTGAAATGTTTAAACCAAAAATACCATTGAAGGTATTCAATGGATAGTTAAGCTATTACACAGCAAATGTGTTGTATTCAAATTTAAACATTGAAAAGTAATAAATTCACCATTTGATTTCTATAGCAATTAATTATGGTATCGTTTAAAGGTAATTTATGTTAAATGGGTACTTGAAAGTTTCAAAGTAAAGCTATAGCGTATCCACAATATAGCATAGCACTGAGTCGAACTCAATTACTACATAAATGTGTAAGCGTTACTCCTGAGGTTATCATTTTAAGGCTGTGTATAGAGTTTTATATATTTGTATTATGAACATAAAATACCGTTAGTTACAATTGACATACGTTATTGCTCTACTTACTGATATTTAATATATATTGATCTATATAAGTTTATGTCATATGTAAATTTTGTAAATTTATGTAAATATAGAAAAAATATACATCTGTTTCTTAACTTAGGTGTAATTATTTGCCTTAATTTACTGTAAAATAAATTCGGGGTCAAATCATGAACTTCATTATTTTGAGTTATATTATTTTCATGCCATAGACTTTCCATAAAACTTGCTTATATTTTAGGTTGATTTAGAAGGTGCTATGTTGTTACTATGCATCACGAACATAAAGGTATTTTTAAAGCCTATTGATATTCTTCAAATTTAAGCTTTCGCAACCGGTATAAACAATGTCAAGTTGAATTTTCAGCGTTAACCGCGTCGTCATGTTGTTTGTATTGTCAAATGTTTCGCCCTTGTTGTGAAGTGGCATCCTCAGTGGCTAGGCTGAGACTACTACATTTGTAGTTGTTGTTAGTCTCAGCCTAGCCACTGAGGATGCCACTTCACAGCTAGGGTGAAAACTTTAACAATACATACAACATGACGACGCGGTTGAGGTCGAAAAATCAACTTTACATTGCTTACTGATTTTCGTTTAAGGTTGTGTACTAAAGTTTGATTTCCTATTATAACAGTGTGACCTTCATAAAAAAATAAAGTTGTAAACTGCAACAATCAATAAATAAAAAAATAAAATAATTTAAAATGGTAGTTAAATATGGAACGAACACATAGTAATATTGGGAAGAACATTTCATACTTTAGATCAAATAGTTTAAATTTTTAAGGTTTCATACCTAAAGTAACTCAGAGTGAATTCGTAAGTGGGCATTTTTATAAGCACTCATAATAATCTTTTTTATGTCGTTCATAAATCAATTTATTCATTAGTTAACAAGGTAAATTGTCAGAACTTGTGATAGCTTCATTCAACATGATGTAGTGTAAAGACATTATAACAATATTTCCAAATCCTTTAGTCTGAAGGTAGCTTTCGTAATTCGCGTTTCCAGTAACCTCAATTTCAAACTTTCTTCATTTCCATTTTTTATCTTGATCAACAGCTATTGGAATTTAACCAACCATTAAACTTAGTGCAGACGCTCAATTTATCTTAAAATTATATTTTTCAAATTGAGATTAATGCACATATGCACAGCTGATCGTAATTTCCGTACAATATTCATGAGTAATATTAAGAGTTGACTATAACACAACTTATAATTCAAATAACACATTACACCAAACCATCAATTTATCGGTATCTTATAGAATTTTCAGTACAGTAAAATAGCTTAAACGGGTTGATAAAAAAATCGTAGTAGGTACTTTAAACTAATTACAAACTAAACTGTTGATATGAAATTTTCGGAATCTAGATTTTAACCAATTTAACTTTGAGATGTAATTTTCCAATAAATTAGTGTCCTTTTATAAAAGAATCATGATTGAAGGGAAACCGTTCGTGTTATTACCAAATTATCAATTCAATGAAACTAATTAGTTTCTCTCCTTTTATTCTCGTTGTATCACAGTAGCATAATGTATAAATAATATAAAATGCATAATGTACATGTATTATAAATGTGCACCGAAATTTTTTCATGATTCCTTATTGCTTACAACATGTAGAAAGTTGAGGAGTTGAGATTGAAAAGTCTAATGAATGTTTGTATTTTTTTATTATAAAAATGTCTATTAGACCGAAACTCTATGATGAACATAATGAACATTGACATACCTCGAGGTAAGTAGCGATGAGTATATGTTTTAGTTTTTTAATTTCTTCCCATACATATAGTATATGAAGAAAGTATTATTTTCGTCAAAGTTTTTAACCCTTCGTCGGTGACTTTAAAAATACAAATGCTGACTCCCGGAGTTTTTCCCGGGTATTTAATAGGGTAATCAATAGGCAAATGGTGTAGTTTTATACTTATACTAGAAAAACTTTGTATGAGACCCTTTACAACTAATACTAGGAGATGAAACAAAAACTGAATTAATAGCACGGAATCTACTGAATCAAAATCCTTCGTCGGTGACCATGGTTTTAAAACACAAATGGTGACTCTCGGTTTTTTCGGGAATTGAAACAATAGGCAAAAAATGTTTTTCTATACAAATATTGTAAAGAGGGTGTATGAAAACCCCTTTAATCAATATTAAGCAATGAAAAAAGAGATGAAATATATGGAACTAAAAATAAACATGGAACTAAACTACATAACCGTAGTAGCACGATCGGTGACAAACGGTGTCGTCGTCCGTGCTACACGACTCTCAGGTTTCAAATGAATAGAAGGGTTAGGGAACGGGGTTTGGGAATGCAAAAAAGTTGGACCAGTTCCTAGAAAGAGGCATGTGAAGTACAGTTTACGTGAAGCTTTTATTTTTTACAAAAATAAAAGCACCCGGAGGCAAACTCCGTGATGTTACCGAAGTAGGATTAATTTGACTTTAAAGTGGATGTAAACATCTGTTTTTATGTTCCTTGAATCCAAAAACATAGTTCTCGGACTGATGTCTGTGTACAGACTCTGTGATCACACTGGTCGACCGATTTCTATGAAATTCGGTTCACGTATGTACTTTGGTCAAATCTGCAGGTAAAGTTTATATTTTAAAATTTATTTTTAAATTCTTTATTTTTCCACTTATTCTGACTTTTCCTATCGCTTCTAGTGTTTTAAAATGCACTACGTTTCAGTAGGTATAGGTGACTCTCCCGTTATCAAGTGAAAAGACCCTACATGTAAGTAGGGTCTAACTATAACATACGGCTTATCCTAAAACATGTTTTCTTTACGTTACTACCATGCAATGAAAAGACAAAAACATAACTAAATAAAAAACGACTCAAAAGCTTACGACGAAACAAATATTCAGTGAAAACTAAACATCTTAAAACTAATATATATATTACCTACACTGAAACCTTCACAATAGCGCGGACCGAGGGCACTGAACTACTCACCATCAAGTCACGCACTATATTGAAATACGGTGTATAAAGCGTATTTTGTGTATTTCGCTAAACAAATCTAATAAATATTAACCTGTTTTCTCTTGTTGTTAGCATAAGAAATTGTACGATGATATTTAGTTTTCTTTTAATTGAGGGGGAAAGTATCTACCAGTTTGTTACACTGTTTATTTAATATTGATACTTTTTAAACTGTTAAATTTACAATGTTATCTTAGAACCATTAAGATACTGCACCCTAGCAATGTTTTTATCGTTTCAATAAACATATATTATAATCATTTCAATATGATGGGATATATTACATTGATTAGTCTCCTTATCATAACTATAGTTAAATAACAAGGTTGGTAGGAACTCAGTGAATAATTGATTACTCACGAGGAATGAGAGTACACAGATCTGCTGCGTCGGGGGTACTTAAGATTCTAAGTTAGTCAAATCCTATTCTACTTGACACATATGTTTTACATAAGTTTACACGCTTTTCCAGCAGGCCAATATCACTACAATTTCTTCCCCGAAACATATTTGAATAGTAGTACTTCAATGTTTATAAAGTTTGTTTATTATAATCATTGTGGTGACTACTAATTTAAATCAAAATAATTTTTAAATCAATTTTTTATAAAATTTTGAGAAAAATCTCTCCTGAGCACTAAAATTAAGGGGTGAAAGCTTTTTCACTAAAGCTGGTGAAAGCTTTTTCCTAGGTTCTGGTTCAGTGAACAATTTCAGACGGTTTAACGCCTCCCATTTTACATAACTCCTCTATTTACGGACTTCACCACAGTGATATAAACCTTTTGCCCGTAGTCCAAGGGTAGTGGCTTCGCAATGAACAGTCTTGGAGTAGTTCTCACTCTGTAGGGAACCGCTAGGTAGGGGAACTCCTGTAGAAGTTTAAAATTCCAAAGAAGAGTCTAGGTTTTTCGACTGTTTCAGAAGAGGGTGCCTATAATTGCTTTCACTTATTCCGGTAGTGGTAATATACTACTCTTATTGAAGTGCCCAGGAATAAAATTTCAGGGAAATCAAACTCGCATTTGAAACATTAGTACAGAACCTGTGATAAGGTTTCGAAAGGTAAATGCATATGTTTCTCATGTTCCATTTACTACAACTGTTGACATAAGTGTAAGTGTATGCTCTACAATCATCAAACAGATGGTTAAACGTGAGCGAGCGAAAAATAAATTACTTTTCAAAAAGTCATTTATTTTTCGTACTCTACGCTCGTGTTTCCAACCCAAAAGAAAGACCAAGAAAGTATAAACCAGTATGCGGTATAGCCATGTGGTGTAATTTGTCATATATTTAAGTTGGACATATTGTTCATTCAGGAATACCAATTTAAATTGAATAGGTAATGAGACTGGTAGCTGCATAGAAGACTATTCAATTAAACGTAAAATGGAAACTAAACAATCATTGCGTAGGAAACCTACAGGCACAGTAGGACTTACTTTAATACAAGGCTGAGACATTTTTTTCAGTCGTACAGTTTACAAAAACGTTGCAATTAGAATGAGCATAGTTTAATTAATGCAATAATTTAATCAATTGCTATCAATAGTTAAACATACATACATTTTTAACGAAAGATTTTCTCCTCAAGGTAATCCTACAGCAAGAGACAAACACATTGAAGCACAACAAAACCTGGCAAAACTATAACTAGCATATTGGTGGTAAATTACTCAACAACTGACACTGAAACAGCAGACAGCGTTGAGTGGCTATTTTGTGGATTTTAAGATTATTGACCAGACCTTGACCTATTAGGAGGGAAAAACAATAAGCAGTTGCTCACTTTATGTTAAATTATTTATATTGGTTGAACTGGCAATATACAAACAACTGTTTTGATCTATTCTGTATCGCATGAGAGGATTAATTCTCTTACAATCCAAATTTTGTTTTGCTTAACATGCATACAAAATATACAGTTGTAGAAAAATAATGTATGTAAATAATGTAAAACCGTCTTTAAATCGTCCCTAAATCACAACGTGTCGTAATATTTAATAATAAAACAGTAACACCATAATAATAAAACTATTTGAGGATAATCATTTATCGTCTATATTTTAAAGTCATATGTTACAAGTTTATATATTATTTAGTTATATATCATTATATATTATATAATAAAGTATGTATTAAAACGTGATCGTTCGTCTAAGAAATAATAAGAACATATTTTAATTTCACATTTGAGGAACGATTACAATATAATTTTTGTCAATAAATAAAAAACCTCCTATCAGAAGTGTTTCTTCCTTTGTGGCTGAAAACTATTATAATAATGATGATTAATATACTATTTTTACCTCATGGTGAATTGTTGTATTAATTGGTGAATCGCCACTTATCTAAACGGACAGGCATACCATATTTTGAAAGAATATTTAAGTAAACATTTGAGTTGTTGAGTTTTAGCTATTCTCCGCAAGATTAACACTGCACAACGTACTGTGTTTACCATTTTAAATATATCAGTAACCGATTGACCTATAATCATAATGCAAAATATTAAATAGTGTGTTTTTAAAACTGAATCCAATGCTAAAATAAATTATTATATTCTTTTAATTATACACAAATAAATGTAAAACCCTATTTTTGGATTATAAATCCCCCCACAAGTGTAGCAAATGTTGTCCGATCGCGTTGCCCAACAAACTTGTTCAAGATATTACGGAATGGAATATCGGCCCTGAATTTCATACCTGAATAGTACTAGGGAAACTGTCACCATGCAGAACATGTGAACAGTAAACCTTTCAATGGGAAATTTGCAGAGAGCATTAAAAATAAAGTTTGTAGTTCCAATTAGTTTTCATGGTATTGCATTTACTTACCTTCATAGTTTGTATTCGTAGTTTGTATCTTGGCTCTTGTTACTGTCTGTATTGAACTAGAGGTATCTATCTATATGTCTAAATAATAACACACTCATATCAATATTAATTGTGTGTGTTATTATTTCAATGTGTCTACACAGGTAACATTATCATGTACTAGACAGAAAACCAAGGGGTATGAATCACCATGCAATTACCAGTACGGACAACTTTATAATTGAAGTAAAGGAACATAAATAATGCAACATCTGCCCCCGGGACGCTCTTGACTGTAATGAAATATTGTACAACAAAAGTTTATCCCTTTCATTACTTTTTACTGGTCCGCAGTATTTTACGGCCGCCACACGCAGCCAATATAGGAAAACTTCCTTAATATTTGCTATTAAATTAGACTTCACTCAATGATTTATTGGGAAGTCTAATCAGATGCTGACCTTCTTATCCAATATCCTACCTAATATAGTTATACCTCGTGAGGTATAATATATAATAAATAATGGTGCCTACTACAAATACATTACTATACAAAGTGCAACTTAAGTCAGTCGGTGAAATATCGATTGTATATTTGTTTTGTTTTGTGTTTTCTACTCCATTCACCCATTTTTTAACGTTATTTACTTTCATTAACTCTAAAGGCATTCAAAACATTCAACAAATCTTTTCGCTCCAACGCTTTTTGGAAAAGCGGTCTAAACCCAAATGGCTACTCCGGGATTTGAACCCGTGACCTTTTGCCACGAAGTCCAATACGCTAACCACTAGGCTTATGAGATACCCGTTTTGATGGGGAACGGTCCAAACCTTACTCTTGTTACTACTTAACGTTGACTTGTTTTAGGAAGATATTACACCAAATGAAAAACAGTAATTAAAACCACATATTATATTCTGGACTGAAGAACCTTTTTATACCTACAACTTACTATACAACATGCTAAAATTGCAAATAAATAGGCACAAAAATCCGTTACAGAATACAAGATATTTATGTGATAAACATGTTTTAATTATTTTTTCTTGTGGAAAGTAGTGAAATACTATATACCAAGAATTTGTGTGACACTCTGTTTATTTTACATTACACTGATCTCACATCCTCAATCCAAATAATATATTATATAAATCGTTTTAATATATATCTTTAACTGCTATTCATACAAACTTTACCTGTAATTAATTTTGTTGTATTGGGGTTTATACATTTAAGTGCGGCCGGTAAGGAAGTAAATAAGAAGGGTGAAGGGTGATGGTCTAAAATATGATATCATGACCATCACACGGTATATTAACTAAAAGTTAAGACAATGAAATAGTTAATATGTTGTAACTAAATATTTACCTTTAGTCCTACATTTCAAATATAATTTATTGGTTTGATATAAATTGTTTCTCATTCAAGAGGTATGGAAAATTAGTTAGAAATGACCCACATGCTTTATCCTGAAGATAAAAATAGGCTGGTACGTAGCTTGTATGATACCTTACATTTATTCAATAATACACAATTTTACTAGGTGTTAGTGTGAAAATTACAATATGCCAAAGTTATGACTCAAAACCAAATCAAAATAGTTCTAACCCATTGACATTAAGTTTCAAATATATAGTTTTTAACCAAACATATCTACCAGGGTTGATTGATTAATAGGTCCTTTGAAAAATCTGAAATATTTTTGTAGGCTATAAAGTATTATTAACATATTCACAATAAACAACAAATTCCAAAACAAAGAAGTAGATGTATTTTGCACTACATCCAGCTCATCTTTGGTTTAAATCTTCAATCTAGGTCAATTTTTACGTTTCTATGTCGGATTTCCACGTCAATCCTTTAAAATTGATGATTTCATGTACATAAGTTTATGTAGATAAGCTAAAGCTACTAACTACAAATATAAACAACAATAAAAACTGTTTGTAGCTGGAACTATATATGCTGACTTGACAGGAGTCCAATTTAACAACAAAATTTTATATTCATTGTTAAAATTATTGTAATTTCTGGAAAAATAGATACGTACAGACAATACAAGAAAAATTTAAGTGTTTGTCCTCTTATTTTCTGTATTTATTGTAATAAAATAACAATTTGGTGTTTTCTATAATGTATAGACTCAGTGTGATGTTTAAGTCCTTTTTTTCTTACAACACGATAAGATAGATATTCACAAACAATCTTCAACACTGCAAGTTTTCTGTGATGAAGAGGATTTATATTGTAGAAAATAATAAACAATCAAGACGTCTAATAAAAATTAATTATGACAATTAACATTCTTTGAAACAGTTTTTTCATCACAATTAAATTGAATACACCATACATATTTGTAGCATTGTGGTCGATAACTAAATCTTAGAACACTTTAAAATAAACTTATAGAACAGAATTGGAAAAGTTAGCTTTGTACTAAATATTACTTTCAAGGCTTACATATTTTATAAACTTTAATGGTTCATAGTTTAAATGGCTTGTACTGTATTTTGATATATTAATGTTATGCATGTTCCACTCTAAAAAGCACAATATTTCAATATAATTCAATCTTATTTGTGTTCGTTTAGTAGAATGTTCACACCTATTATGCCTAATAGGTTTGTGCGTATTGTTCCTAAATCAGAAGAATCAGTTTAGTTCACATTTTATCTATAGTTATAAGATTGTAAGGAACAATAGGAGCTCGGCTCGGCTTAGAGCACGTAACTAAGCTTTTGAAAGGCTTTGGCGTCAAGCTGCGCGACTGAAAGCAGACTTAATGTCTACGCTGTCGCTGTCTCGAGAAACACCCTCTTTCTGCACTTCCCAGTCAACTTCAACGTGGAATTATTGCTCGTTAATGCAACAATCCCTTGCAATTTCCATCCAGCAGGGTAGTGCATTTTTTATATTATTATTATTACCTTTTAAAAAATTCTGAGGTAGGTATTTTTAGTGAAGTATAGATTTGAAAATGATTGTGGATATTGTAGTTTTGTTACTGACTAAAGTTGTTATGTTCATTAGACAGGACCAATAATAATAATAATATTTGTGTGACCTTATAGCCAAGGTCTAATTTAAGAGTTTTCAGGTTGTATTTGAGCCTCTAACGTGACCTGACGACTACTTACGTAGCTGGGAGAAACGGCTTAACGTGCCCTCCGAAGCACGGTAGCAGACTGAGGAGTTAAATTTAATGTGTCATGACCTGAAATCAAACCAGGGTCTTTTTGGTAGGCCATTACTTTATCCACTCAGTTATGACTGCCCCTAGATTAACAGACAGAGCTATTAATTTATAGCCCGACAACCAATGTCATCCAAGGGACTTACAGTTTATCCAAACCATAATTTTGCCTCTGAATGTGAACTGGTCTAATTATAAGGATGGTGTGTTGTAAAGTAATTATAGTATGGACGTCAATCCATACCAGGGAATATCACATCCACTGATAACCACTGATAACTATACACAGTTCATAACCTCCATTTAGCTGGGGTTTAGGACATGCCACCGTCCCAGTCTTTAGAACTTACGTAAACTAAAGGTCATCGCTTCGATTCCAACCAAAATCCTTGGAAGGTTATATGATGTTTCAACACTGAAATCAGCATTCCTTGTCAATTCACAAGGAATATATGTAGACAAGGTAAGTTTTACTGTTGATTTTATGGTCCTGTGAGTGACACTTGTCTTAGCGGTTTTGTTAGTGGTGATGTCTTGGTGTATAAAAGTCCATTTACTAACTACAAACGAATACATGAATTAATAACGTCTTTATTATTTAGTGTTTTTAATACGACCGTTAATCTGTGCCTCAAACAAAGTATCAAAGTAAATTTTAAAGGATTACAAATTAAAATTACAAAAGTGCACACAAACATGTTTAATAAATAACGTTAATATTTACAACGTACAATGTATAATCAATCTATTGAAACATTTTCATTTTTAATACTAGTGGGGCTGTAATAGCTTATGGAGAAGAATAGTTTGATGAATGTTTTTTGGGGACGAGACCAAATTATTTCATGACAAGCTCAACCCAAACACGAGGATATTTCAACCCAGCTTGCCTAGAATTTTAAGATAGAACCTCTGGCTGGGATTTAGGCTATGTCCTTACAAACCTAGGCTTACTTTTGGCAAATATTTTTTGGACTACTACAGATGTACAGGGTAAATCATCTAAAATAGGTAATAATCCAAAATTTAGACGGGAACTTGAAACAGGTTAAATTTTATTAGGTAACAGACCAATTTGGAACACATACTTTGTACCTACTTCTTTTTCTCCATGCAGGCCAACTCTGCTGAATAGCATCACTAAAAATTGGGAAGCATATCTAATACAGAGAGTACAAGTCCATTATAAGAGAAGTCTTGGAAAACATATGGTTATTTTTGTGTTTTACCCATATAGTAAAACAGAAAAAGAATTATCAATACGTATTTAGTATGCTATTATTTTATTTTTTATTTTAGGTATGAAAAACTGCTACAAAACATAACCCCAGAATATTTCACTTCAGTGGTCTGCAAGACTATAATTATTTAAATAACAATTCAGTCACACAAATCAGCTGGTATTTTTCGTTAAAATAACCACATTTCCAATGAATTATCCTTTTGTTTTGTCTTAACTTTACAATTTAAAGATACGTAAACATATAGACAATAGTATTATTTTTATTTTGTACCTGCCTAACAGTGTTAAAACGTTGAATATCGTGTTAAAAAACTGTGGTATTTTTTATAGCCTGTATATTAGAGTTTTTATTTTAAAGTAAAATAACTGACTCTACGATTTCCTGTAGGTTATTTGGTTCATAACAGGGTTATGTAAACGTACAATTACAAAATGAAGATAAATGTTGGAGTGTAATATTGAAGGTTAGCAAACAATAAAGAGAATAAACACACCCTACAAACAAAAACGCTATTGTGTTTTACTGGGTTCTTTGTTGTTCGTTCATTGTTGGGTTTCCTTTTTCATCTCTTGAGTATTGCGAAAATAGCCTATTAATTTTCTAACTATTTCTATGAAACTTAGTATACTGGTACACTATGTGTTTGTAAAGGGGCTTTAATTTTGTTGTTTACAGTTTTAAGTTATGGGTAAATGAAATAAATCCATAGCAAAACTTTTAAGTTAAAAAGTTTAAAATTTCAGTTAAATGCATTGATTTGCGACAACTATTTAAAAGAAAATCATTGCTTTAGGAAAGATAGGAATATACATATACAAATGCATACATATGAGGAGAAGAATTTACATGTAAATATGTACATTGATAAAAATAACAAACACTGTGCCTGCGTGTGAACATTATTTGGAGACACAAAACGTATTACCCATATTAATACATGTGAACATATGTGTGGTCACATGTTTAGAATAGTGATCATCTCACACATTTTTACGTAGAAAAATGACCCAAATAACCATGTGTTATTAAACCTGTAAATTTTTATGAAATAAATAAAATGAAAAATTGACACTGAAACTAATTTATTACAATACCTTAAATTGAGAATTAGTTACATAAGGAAAATATTATAAAGAAAGAAACATGGCCGAATTTTTACAGACAATTAATATAAGTCAATTTGTTTATAATAAAAGTGTACTTTTTTACGTATTTCAACTTGTTATCTATAATCAAAAATTCACATTTTAAGACACTTTTATATATTTTAACACGAATATATAATCATAATTCATAATCCAGTCAAGGATCATTTTAGATAGAACACAATTTAATAAAATACTTATCTCCAAACATTAACTAAAAAAACTATATTTACACAGACAACAGTTTTGATAATTTATCATTCTACCCATAAAAAAACAACATATGTTACATTTAGTTTAAACATTTGTTTTAATATAATTGTTACAATGGAAAAACTTTTTTTAAATTACTCGTCGTATGAACGTTCGTCAAGAGCTTTTTTCGTCTGTTGTTATTACATTACTGTTAGTTTCGCTAGATACATTTACAACTCACAGGAGCACGCAGCTTGTTGTTGTTTTCTTGCAACAGCTGATAAATGATGATGGTGATTGCTCTCTGTGGCTAACTAAAATTGATCTTCTGAAGCTCTTGGAAACGCTTTTTTCAGACGTTTTCAATGCAAGTCTAACACTAATATAAAATGTTTTGAATACTCAAAAACGTCAATCAAATTAATATTTTATGGAAGTAAAATATTTATTAAATTATTACTTAAGGAATAAGAAGTTAAGCAAATAACGTTACTATTATAAAAAAATTCTACGTATTGACTTTTGATCATCTTTAAGAAATATAGTATTCTTCAAATGGTTATGTACATAACTTAATATAGATAACATATTATACGGCTACAGTTCCTTCCCTAAAATATTCATTAGTAATAGTTATCAGCCAGGTAGTGACTTTTGAGATGCAGATTATATTTTTTCTCCAGCTCAAATAAAAACACGTTTATATGTAACGTGTTAGTAACACTTTATGTTTGACAATAATATGTAAAATATTACCTGACATGGCAAGGGAAATGGTATTAGAGATCCAAAAACTAAATCAGATTTCCCTGATGACCATTCAAATTAAATTGTTCAACTTAGGTGCCATATCGTACGTATTAGTATATAAAACAAATTTAAGGTGAAGAAATAAAAAAAATAAGAATCTGTAATTAATGGAGCAATAAATTTACAAAATTTAGGGATGTATTTTGAGAGACTTTAGTTTGAATATGACAGTTATTTATAAACTATTTACTGGGTATTTTAGTTATTGATGGTTTTAATTATTAAGTATTTATGTATATATCAACACTGGTGTGGCATGGTCAAAAAGGTTATTTTTGTGATAAAGATTAAACCAATAGAAACTGTAGTCAAATCACAGGTAGGTAGATTGTATAACAGTTATTGAAACTTAAAAAAATAAACGCATTTAAAATTTTTAGGATGGGCAATAAACTTTGGCATCCCTGAAGAACTCTGAGTGGATATTTTACTTTCTAATTTTCTCACGTTTTCACGGTAATGTTAAGCAATAACAGAGGAGATTGCTGTAAGATTCCGCATCCGTCAGACAATAATCACTCGCTGCTCGTTCATGTTGTCTGAAGAACGGTATTGTTTGGTCAACAGATTTACTACATGGATCACATATACGATTTATTCTGTAGAAGAATTGATTTATGTTAGCCTTCTAATATTTATTCCATTGTTTATATATTTATAAGGGTGCACATGAAGATAAATGATTCTATATTTTATTTAAATATTTTTTGTAACGGTGTATAATAAATATAATTATCGATCATAGTTCATAAGAATTAATTATGTAAATACTTTTATAGTTGTTTGTAACTTGAAACTACCAAAACTAGTGTTTACTTCAGTATTTGCTCATTAAATTATCTTGTGTATTAGTGACATAGTATCTATGATAGTATTAGTAAATCTTTTTTTCAGTGTATTTATTTATATTTGTGTCTGTGGTTTCTGTAGAGGTCGATCCCAAAGTATTAAGACGGCCACAACACCTTAATAGTAGGATAGGAGCTGTAAACATCAGGTAAAAGCTCAATGTAATATATAAAGTTATACTGAAAGCTACAGCCACAGGAATCATCCATTTTGGGGCAGGCGCACCGAGATAAAGACCACTTTGGATAAGGTCTGAGGGAGACTCACCCTCATATAATGTCGGAGTTACGAGCCACGTCGAAACACCATACTCCTCCTCTCTGTCTATCCCAGATCAGTTCCATCTTAATAAATACGAACACAATTATTAAACCAGATGTAAAAGGTAAAATAAATTAAAAGAAAGATCCAATGGACCTAAAAACCTCACAACAATTATGTTTTCACCACTCACTTTCGAAATCATATTTTAGTCTCAGGGTCAGAGTACTATATTAATATTTTTAGTCCAAAAGGACAAAACGTTCCGAGGGACTAAAGGTAAAACAATGGGGGAGAAAATCGGCTACACCCTGTAATGAGCTATCAGAAACAATGGTATCTTGCATTAGTATTTAATTTCTAAATAGTCAGCTGGTAGTCTGGATTGATTATTTTGAGGTAATGTTTTTCCCATTTCCTATTTCCCAAGCTTTTTAGCTTGTGAAATGATAGTGATTTAGGATTGTTAACAGTGAGTAATTATTTTTTACTTGTACTACGTATATGTTTAGGTGGGAGGAACATGTTGTGTACATAATTGAATTTAAAGTCCTTTTTGTCCTTAAGAAAATTTTAACCTTCGGTTACAAAATGTCCGTCAGGGACGAAAAATGTTACAACAATCTCTTGATGCACAAACAACTATATCCTACTATGTAAACCCATACTTCACCCTATGGAATACAGTACTAAAGTAATAGTTTTGACTCATTTTTAGTCCCGAGGGAGAAAAAGTAATATCATAAGAATAACACGAGGAAAACTGAGAAAACTCTGTTATGAACCATCAGAAATAATAGTAGCTGACAGTAGTAGCTGTTTTTTCCTACTTCATTTTTGGGATATTTTTTTATTTGCATGTGGAAGTAATTCACACTGAATAACTCCATTAGTAAAGGACTCACACGAACTAAACACTTGATGATCTTTTAGTATTACTGTTAGGCTTTCCTCGTAGGGCCGGTCATACTGCTAAAGTCAATCGGGATTGACCTTTTTCGTACGAAGAATGGACTGGGAATAGAGGTTAAAGAAGTTACCAGACGTTCTCTCTCTGGAGTGATAGCTCTGACGATGTTGTCAGGATGGATTGTCATGTTAAACTCCACAGAGAGGGACACTTGATGCGCCTTCCATCTTTAACAATCGAAAAAAGTGTGCTGATCACTTAGGGATAAAACACTATGGAAATTGTTGATACCATCAGTAATACCTGAACCCTAGAGGAATATAGTGATATTTACTACTACAAAAAGAATATCCCACTCTCATATGTTTTGTATAGTAATTCTCCCAGTTTATATGTAAAATTTTAAATTGTAATTTAGTGGGACATTTGTAGCAGAAAATCCTAGATTTTATAATTTATGGACAAACGGTCCGTAACACATTTTTTTAACTAAACTAAAAAATATATTAATAAAAATGAGCAAAACAAATATTTTTAATCACATATGATGACTATTTTATTGGAAAATATAGCTACCCTTTTCCATGTTTCACAAACAGAGCAGGCTGTTAAACCATTAATTATACTTTAGTCCCATGACGATTTGTGTTAAAATTTAGCTTGTTAACATGACTTTGGGACAAAACAAACTCATTATTCATACAGAACGCCGGAGTGGCAATGGTCCAGGGCCTTGTGTTACATATCACCCTGGCGACAGCCTCTACTCGTCATGTTAACTTACTTTTAATTATTGTATCAATTGTAAACTATTTTTATTGAAATAAAATACCTTACTTCAGTAGATAATAATAATCATAAAATATTGTTATATGCTTTATCTAATACGAAAACGTGTAGTTACTCCTCGTTAGGGTTTAAAGTTAAGTTTAAAGTTTAAAGTACTTGGTAATGGTAAATACACTTTTCCATGAGAATCACGATTATGCACGCTTCCCTATAATCTAGGAGTTTTCTAAAAACTAAATTATATATAAAGCAAAGCCTCGCCATGTGACGATTTATATTCATTAAGCGAATATGGTCTAATAATATGTTTTGGAATCGTATAGCTGTTCAATCGACTTATGTCTGATTCCATTATTGTTTCTCCACACCTTTATTTAATTATGCTTATTTAGCATACTCTTTTACCGTGAGAAAACTGTAGTGAAAACAATCAGAAATGAAAAAAAACATAATACCTCAGCTTTTTAAGCATACATACGTTTTAGTATTTCGGAATACTAAATGAAGAACTGCAATGCAATTGAACAATATTTGATAGGATTTATGGTGAGATGATTGAAAAATTATCGAAGACTCTTAAATAAAAAAATCTTTCTTTACATTTCAATAGTTAATTCTTAAATCAATAAATTAATGGACACTGATTAACAACGTTTTCTTGTCTATAAACTATTTAAAATTTTCTCAGTTAACAGCATAGCTACGTGAATGTTAATTAATTATATTTCATTTTCCAAGTGTTTATTTAAGTTTAACTGTCTTTCTTTAAACGTAATCCGGACTACTGTAGTTTTTGAATATTGTAATTACGTTTATAATCTTTAGTTCTGTTGTCATTGGAGTTTTTTCTATATTATTTTTCTGCAGTGAATTCTAATTTAATTCAATATAATGACCTATAAATGAAATGTTTTTATTTTTTTAAACCAACTAGTCGTCATATAATATAAAACTTAAAATTTTAAATTACGGAATTTAAAAATGTGTGAATATATTTTTGGGGCTTATAAATTTATATCATAAAAGCATAATAACAAAATATGGTCAATACTTAAGCCGTTATGAAATTAAAAATATTTAAAGTGAGAAAGAAAAGGCGAAAATCAGCCAAACGAAGGAAAATTAAAAAAAAATTACTGAGAATTGTTGACTGCTGTAGAAAATGGCCTTGTATAGCCAGATCTGTATCTGCCAGATTGTAATTTTTGTGCCATATCATGTATAAACTGAATTGGAACACATAAAATATAGTATGTAAATCTATTTAAAATATAGTATTTAACAATTTTTATTATTTAATATTATTAAAGTAATTTAATATTAATTACTACATTTAATAACTGCATAAAGTTTTTAATTTTAAATTATATCAATTCTGGAAATCATGGGTTCAATAGAACTCTTAGTTTATATATTATCTACCATTTTCGCAAAATAATAAGTATAACTAATCACTACTTCTATGGATTTGATATCCACTTCACATAAATAATATTGTTACGCTGAATACGGTTCAAATACCGGGATTTATAGTTAAACTACTATTAGCTAAACACAAGTGATTTAACGATTTTTATTTATAATAAAAGTTTTGAGTTGTAAAATTGTTAATCCATAATTTTAATTTATCCAATTAATTTGATCTATAATTTGGTGCCACGCAAAATCGTTTACATGAATCGGTAATCCAATCCTATTTTTTTAACTTTTAAATAATAAGCAATAATGGCTTATAAAAACCTGTAGTGAATGTTCCAACGTAATATGGAAATTTCCTTTTGAGTTTTTACAAAACTATATAATTCAGATTAGTTTACATACGAAGATCTAAAATAATTTGGGGCACAATAAAGGAATACGAGTTAATATGTCAAAATAACGACTCAAAACATCATAGGAAGATGGGACGTTCTGCTGCGGAAATTCATACATTACCATAGAGGACATTTGGCTGTTAATTCGAAAATATTTGTTGCGTACTCAATACAGTAAATGGCTACTTTTGTATTTTAAGAACTATTTACTTACGTATAATTTGTACTTATTGAAATCTTCCCATTTCACTGTGAAATGTGTGATATCTGTATTATATACTGCTCTGATGTTCAGAGACGATTGAAAACATGTGTGTATTTACTTCCCTGTGAGAAAAAGGTTAGATAATGGATATGTCTAAAGGTAATGTTTTCACTTCATCTAAACATCTGTTATTATTCATGTATATTAAAAATTCAATACAATAACTCTGGTAGTTTCTATGGAAACCTGTTAAATATTTCCCACCTTAAAAATCACCAACATCCCCCAGAGCTAAGACATATCCATGTCAAAAAGTGGTAAGTAATGTCTAGGTGACTGTTGGTTGGCTATATGAAATTTTAGGGGAAATTTTGATTTATGTCATCGGCATAAATCAATGACGCAGGTAAGAAAGTAAGGAAGGAAGTGCCTACATGAAAATTAAGGAAATAAGTCGAGGAAGTAATGAAAGGAACGTTTATCATGATAAACAAGGAAGTATGAAAGGAAGTATGTAAATAAAAAGTAAGTTGTAAGGTAAATAAGTATCATCCATGAAAACAAGGAAATAAGGTAAGAAAATTATCCATCTTGAAAAGCAGCCTGGAATAGAATATATAGAATGTCCATGGCCATATTTCAATCAAACCGACGTGCTGATCCGCTAAAAAATAAGAGTAAGTAGAAAAAGTAAAAGAGTAAGTAAGAGTCTGTAGAAAAAACTTTTACTGACCGAAGCCAAAATATAAAATAATTCAGTATAAATGTATAAAAATATACTACAAATAAGTAAACACACAATCACATATATATATGAAAAAATTATAACATAATAGTAATATGCGTGTAAATCGAAATATACCCAAGAGGGAGAAACAAACGTATATTTTAATTGCTCCTCACACTTGAGGGATTTCCAGTTTCCGTACATGCGGGCCAACTCATATGGGTATGGAATGCTTCTTATCTGTCTTTTATTCTAGTTTATAGGGTATAAGGAACTTTACTGTGTACTGTTGTTTCATGTTCATGTTTAATTTAAATATGAGTTAATGTTAATGTGTTAAATGTTTAATTTGTTTAATTTTAATAATTTAAAATAAAATGGGTTGGTTTGAATTGATAAGGTTTTATTTTACGATCAATTATAAATAGTGTGTCTCGTAAAATCAAGGTGGTTTTAGTAATAAAAGAAATTTTTGTTTTGTTTAAATTAGTAAAATTACAATTAAATTTATTGAATTTTAATAAAATAAAGCTAAATGTAATTTAAACTACTCTTAAAACTTAAATTACAACTTCTATTTACTCAGAGAACGAGGATAAACACGTAAAAAGACGTACGCAGTGGTGGATTGTCAAAAAGGCAAGACACTCAAGCTGAGCGTTTTGTCTTTGAAAAAAGCAACCGAAATTCAGCAATCAAGGAATGAGTTTTTCTTATATAGCATAAAGCTTTTATCTGGCTCATCCCCTTACTATGATTAAGGTCTTTGTAGTCTAAAACATATTTTAAAGTATGGTTTTTAAAAACAATAATAAAATAAAACTAGATGACAATCTAGATCAAATTAGTTTATTGACTTGTTTTGAACTAATCAAGCTACATTGGATCAGACAATATTTTAAAAGATATTTTTCTTCAACTCATTTAAAAGGTACACGTATAAGTTTATTCATTCAGGCATTTTCCAAAAAAATATTTCGTTAAGTATCTGCGAATAAGAGAGTAGTCCTAGAAATGTGTTAGCAATTCGTCCTAGTTTTTTATCCAAAAAGGATTAAACTAAGGAAAGTCTTAGTGGCGTAAAGACGCCCAGGCCGAAGTAATGTGAAAACAATTTCAGTTGAGTGTCTTCGGTGATAAGAGAAATTTTGAGCCGGTACTCTGAAAGAATTTGAGCATAAATGGAAGTGGCATTTTCAGGAGGATAAAGAGCGTATCAGAGTGCGTCAATGCATCCAATATACTCTCGTCAAAAAGGAAAAAAGAAAATAATGGATGACTCTTAGGTCATGTAAATATTTAAATAACTGTCTTACTGAACCAGAATAACTGAGGTTAGGTATGGTGTTTTTTGTACTAGCTATGTTGGTAGAGTATTATTTTACAAGCATTTATTTACATCTGATATTTTATTTAGGAATGGTTTTATTATTTTGGATTTTTCCAAAAAAGGGGAATTCATGACTCTAAAAAAGTAATATATTTTTGTGGTTCAAGCAATGTTTTATATTCATAGTAAACTATCAGTTAAGTAATATGAGGTAAATAGTTTGTTTTCGTCAGAAAAATATTACAACAGATAAATTGATATAAATTCCGATCTTAAATTGTTGGAATGTTACCGTTTCTATTCACTGCAACTATTAATTACTAATATAATTAGTACAAGTTTCTTATTCTTGGTGATACTAATTTATATCCTTTTTGTAGTTCTTAGCTAACTAGGAGTGATAGTTAACAATCAAACATTCACATTATAGTTTAAATAAACTAGGAAGAAAAACAATTATAAACTCGTCGTCTATATGTGAAAATCATTGATAAAACTTACTTGTCACCAAAGATTTGCTCGAAGCCAACTGACCTCTTCCGTTACAATTCATTAATTTATTATAGTTTATACTATGTTGAAATATCCGTTGCAGATTGAATACGCTAAGGCCAATAAAATACGACTTTTAGAATTATATTTATTTGGAACTATAACAATATTTATTTTTCACATGAAACAAACATCATGCGAATTGATTCGGAGTAAACCTCAAATCCACGATTCAAAGAACCGAAATTCTGAACTTCCACCCATGGTAACCAGCATAAGGAATTTCCGGAAATAGAACGTGTAAATAGAATTACTTTCCGGTTTTTTTATCAATTATATAGTTATTTAGTTTGTTAGTTTTTAGTTAGCTACTGAAATGACAACCTGTCCGAAGCAAGGTAATTTAAGCCAAGTATAAATGATAAATGGCTGTAAGACGGTTGTAGCGTGATCTTGTAGTCCTGTTACTGCCTAAGGCTGACATTTCCTTTAGACAGAACTGTTAATCAATAGCCCCAAAGTCAGTGGCATACAAAAGGGAGCTACATTTTTACGTAAAGTCCGAACCGCTGCCTCTGAATTACGAACTGTTCTAATTATGAGAGTAGCATTTGCGGATGGGCTTAGTATTAAATAGGGCGGAAGTTAATCCACACCAGAGAATATCACAGCTACCAATCATCGCTCCTAACACATAAAAAACACACACAAAATATACACACAAAGACACATGTACTCCAACAGATATATATAACATTTTACTACGTTGAAAACCAATATGATTCATAAACGTTCTTGCTCAGTCCACAAATAAAAACATACCATCAGTAATAATAAGACAAAATTAACCTATTTTATGTTGCACAACAAATCTATTTAAATTTTGATCCAAAACATAAACTATTAGAACTCACATAATGCTGATTATTAGCTGAAACCCACTTAAAGTTCAAAAATACAGTATATATGAATAAGATAAATATTTAGTTCATACAAACAGAGTGGTGGTATGCTTGTAGAAAATCATGACCTAATTATACCTCCTTAGAAACCAAAGAGGGGCTAATAACGACTGAGCAGTTAAGACTTAACTGCACCTGATACGATCTCTAGACTATTCAACATATATTCAAAGTTACAGAGGATAAATTGTAAAATTTTCTTTATTTTACGTTAGTCCTGACAAAAACGAGTAAAATAAAAATGACATGCTAGCGCTATGTAAACAGTGGCATCTATTCATTATTTAACACCATGCTATCGAGTACATACTTGTCATCTAACCTCTTTTGGTGGTTAAATATAGTATTACATCACATTATTTTAAATGTTGCAATACGATCTACATTATTATGAACAGTATCCTAATATGGGCAGCATTAATAGTACTTGAAGAAATTTCATTCAATAGTATATTGTTTAATAATATAAGTTCAATTATTATTGTAATTAGCAAGCTGTTCCACCAAAAGTAGCATTAAATACTAAAGGGCATTTATGTGAATATTTTTACAACACATTCTGTATACAAATTTCATCGTGCAATAAGTTATTTTTTATCATATAGAGGATCAATTAAAAGCGGAAAGCTTTCAGCGGAAATAATGAAAGCGTTACAAGGCTTATCTGTACCGGTGTGGCCTAATGGACGAGCGACTTTTCAAATTAATCCATAATTGACGGATTATACCATTACAAATTAACTTATTGGTAAATAATCTGTTCAATTATTGCTGGTTGTGTGAGCATTTGTTTATTGAAGATACGTTTTGTAGAACTGGAAAAATATGATATGAGGGAGTGTAGCATTTCAATTTAACTTACGGATAAATTAAACATTACATCATTGTTGGATATATAGACCTTTGTTGAAGATTAGTGTTTAAGTACCGGAAAAAATTATTTTATTTTATTATTAGGGGGTTTTATAAATGTTATAAATAATTTTCTTCACTCTAAATGCCACCAAATATTTTATTCTAAAATAAACTCAATTTTTTTAATATTAAATACATCAATGTTGACAGAATAATAATGATTTTTTACGACACGGATGTTGATACAAGTTTATTGGCGCTACTCTTTTCATGTCACTTGTTAGAGATAGTTACAGGTCACTGCTTAATATAGTTGACTGAAGTCTGAATATTCTCTTAAGGAACAGAAAATGGTGAGATTTACGTGAGATTTTCGTTTAATCAATCTTTTAGAAGGAACACAACTTTTTTCTTCCTTCTATTTACTTTTTTCAAGAGGAAATATACATTTGAAATTAATATGATGAAGTAGGTGTGATATACATAAAAGAAAAATTGTCATCACAAAGAGAAGATTACAAAGGTTTTTTAGCAGGCTAAATGCGTTCTTTATACGTTTCACGGTTCTCACGGAAGACATCAAGTGTATGGTTAAAATATATCCAGAAACTCGTCTTTTTTCTGTACATGATCATTAGGTTTTCTACCTGCAGTAAACGTTTTGATTTATGAAAACTAACATGTAAATAATTATTGGACTTCTTACTTGGTAGGGTGTTTGCTTTTTTTCTATCGTTCTACGGCTCCCGGCATTTTTTTACGTTTTGACAGGGAACGGTCGAAATATTGTTTTAACCTTTCATTAACACGTGGTCCAATAATTGTGAAATGGAAACTAGCTTGAGATATGACATTTGTTGGATTCAATCCGGCGACCTTCAGGTTTGAAAGCGGGCACTATAACCGTTCAGCCACTTATCCTTTTTTGGAAGCTGTTCTTTAGGAACAGCTTCCAAAACTGGAAGTTGCACTACAATAACTTAAAAAGTTTTTCTCGTTCAAGCTCAAAAAATCTTTAAACATTATTATTTAACACTGTTAAAGTAATATAAATTTTGCAACAATGAGCCAATAATCAGGTGATGAAGTATAACTTTGGCTCAACAATGCCGATTATAAAAGTTTAAATTATTCCGTTCGAAATTGTTGGTTCATAAAAGTGTATAATTTTATGTATATGTGAATAAACCCGTAGTTTATATTTGCCAATAGTGCAACAAATTTACAAAACCATTTTATTTTGTACCATTTCATACAATTATGATCTGTTTTATAATATAACAATGTTTAATTACAACATTCAATTTTATCTTTTTTTCAAGTTATATTGAAAATAGCGTTGCACTTTGTGTAGTAATATAAAAAGTACAATTTGATATTGACATGGGTATGTCTTTGCTCTGGGTGTGGGGTGGGGGTGTTAGCAATTTGTAAGATATTTTTTTTGTATGGCTACAACGACAGCTGTTAAGAGGAACTGAAAACATACCTTTGACATAGGATCTAACATATTTAACACAGGAAAATAAATATTTCCCCCCAAAAATAAGGCCATAATACTACTACTTGTACATATAAATCCGTGATTAATGATGTTGCTTTTGGAACTAATATTCAGTCACACTAGTCCTACAATACGTCACAGTTTAAAATTTATATTAATTAATTTATTAAATATAATTAAATACGGATTAAGTAAAGTTCAAACGATGAGTGATGGTGTCATCCTTATGGTTCCTTTAAATTACAAAATCTTCGAGTAGATTCATTAATTTACAAAAATGTAAACTTAAAACTATTATGTGTTTTTTAAATATTTTGTCCCCGAGGATTTTTTATAATTATAAGGATAACATTACCGTGGGTTGTTTGTGGAAGCTGTGGAAGGGGATTAACCGAGGCTCAAACACCGTTGGGACACACAGCCGGGACACCCTTTGGATATTTTATAACACGGCTCGTCGTTTGATAAATAATATGTTTCGATTTAATAAAAGGTTAAACTACCTCATGGTACTTTGGTATTTGCATTGACACGCAATTAATTTTACTAAGAGTCTATTTAGTATTCATTAAAATGTAATTGTGCTAGTTTTCTAAAAGACAAAGTTGTGTTTTCTAGAAACATTTTAAACTCGTAGAGAATAAATACATAGAGGTTACTTTAAATACTGCGCCAATATGTGTTGATTGGGGTGGCTACGTGGAAGATAGCTTCTAGTTCATATGTCTATTCAACATTTTGTGTACAGTTTTTCGAATGTAAAATTTATACTGTAAAAACTATTGCATACTTTTGGGATTTCAAACTAAATTTGTTGAGTGTAATACATGTACGAAATTTCCTTAAAATGTTATGTTATTTTTAGATTTTATAGTATGAAAATTAATTCAAAAATGTTTACCTATGTAATTACTTGATTAAAATTATAATAAACTTTAAGATAAGAAATAAAGTTAGTTAGTTCATTAGTTAAATAGCCGTTTATCTGCGTGTGTTGTTATAGTAAAACTAACTGGTAATAAGCCCAATACTATTAGGCTACTCTAGACTGATAAGTCGGACAAACGCTGTAAAACTGGTAGAGTATTCACCATTTAACAATAAATTAATATTTCACAAGATGGGTTTACTACGAAACGAGAGTACGATTCAGTCGGCCAAAACTTTTTCTTATCGTATCCTATTTCGACGCTTTTCTGCTCTCTGCTTTTTCGGTTTACTTCAAAAAATAAACAACTAAGGCGTATCATATTTAACTTACAGAAATTTTAGTTTGAAGAAAATAACCAAATTATTATATTTGCATACCTAATAATAAATCTATATTATATGAATATTTGTGTGATTCCATGCTTCCGTCGGGTTTCACACGATAATTTAACTGTTTTTCAAAATATGGTAAAGTAAATGAATATTGTAAAAATACATTTATGATTGATTGTACGTAGTATGTTTTTTTCTTTTTAAATTTATATACGTATGCAGTTGCTAATGTGTTGAAAAACGATAGTTTGATATGTTACATTTTCTGGACTTTTAAGGCGATTCATCTTATTATTTCTTTAGCATTGCATTCACCGATTGACAAATAAAATACTCTATTAATATTTTAAATATTTCTACCTGTTTGATAGTGAATGGTGTAAGGGGAGTGTACATTGATTGCGTTTGTTAACAATAAATGTTAAGGGTAAAACAACTAAATCCATAGCAAAAACTTATATTTATAGGTTTAAACGTTTGATTTACGAATGCAATTTTTCAAATCTCTAAGGACTCTATAGCAAATCATTTGCTATAGAGTGTCCCGGAAGGTTTTAGTCGTTATTTTAATATTTTAAATTATTTTACTGAAATAGCGACCTACCCATGTAGCAATTTTAAGGTTGTGTTTAAGCACGTAGGCACGATACGTACAAATTAATGTATACACGCACACATAAGTAGTTATTATTATTTCTAGTTTCACAACATATATTTACCAACCGACAGGGAAACACTACTTGCTGTTTTTTTTCTTGGAGCTGATAAATGATGATGGTGATTGCTCTCTGCGGCTAACTATAATTGATCTTCTGAAGCTCTTGGGAAACGCCTTTTCAGATGTTTTCAAAGCTAAGCTAACTCGAATATAACATGTTTAAAACAGTTAAAACAAAATTTGTTTAATATGGTAGTACAATACTTTTAACAATTAATATTAAAAGAATAAAAAGCTAAGTAAGCAAAGTTATCATTATTTTTAAAGACTTTATATTGACCTATTATATACTTTACCACATTTACTGCCCTTAATAGTAAACTATATGAACGAATGTACACAAACACACACAAAGTTAAATAATAAACAGGTTACAGTATTTTCGTTGCAAGATTTGTAATCCTATTTTCAAGCCTTGTCAAGTTAATATTTGCACAATAATTTAAATATCACAGACGTAATAAACAATATTCACATTCGACCTTCTCACCAAATCCAATCTACAACTGAAATCTATAAATATTATGTTTACGCAATTTTGTATATTGTCAGTGACGTGTGCAATATTATTGTGTGCATCTTAATTTGAGAATGCTTGAAAATGTAATTATAATTTCCAATACTCGTCACCTCAATTTAACTATTAATTTTATATTGTTTGACAATAAGTTGTTGCAACCTATTTACTATCCTATATATCAATTTAGGAGGAAAAAATGCTATAATAGTGAATACTTCTGGATGTAGAATCACTCGTTATTTACACTATCAATAAATATGTTTCAGAAGCTTTAGTTTTAATGGAAAGTATATTTAAAATTGTTTGGAGAGGCAATAAACTTTGGCACACCTGAAGAGGACCAAGTAGATATTTTACTTTTCAATTTTCTCACGTTTTCACGGTAAATTGAATAAATAACAGAGGAGATTGCTGTAAGATTCCGCATCCGAGAGACAATAATCACTCGCTGCTCGTTCATGTTGCCAGAAGAACGCTATTGTTCGGTCAACAGATTCACTACATGGATCAAATATACGATTTTCCTGTAGAACAAAATGATTTGTGTTAGCCTTCTATTGTTACGTTTTGTATTTATATTTTATTGAAGCAAATATAAATAATTTTACTTCATAGCAACGTTATTGTAAAATAGCAAAACTTTAACAGTTTAATATTTATTGTTATTAAAACATTAAAGAATCAGACGTACGAAAATCTACACCTATAGTACATTCATGATATTCAATTAATCACAATTGTAAATTAATTCACACATACAATTTTAAAATGTCGAATTTTTGTTTAGTTCAGCAGTTGAATAGGTGAACTTGTGAATTAGATAAAACATTTTGATTAAAATATATTCTTTATTTTCGTTGATTAAAAATGACACGTACGTCGATATTTTTTAAATTTTATTCAACGTATTTGTGTATACTCGTTTTTAAAGAGGTGTATTTCAGAACATCATGACAGACGGTCATACCATCAAAATAGCAGGTTCTGTAAACATCAGATAAAAGCTCAACGCAATATATAACATTATACTGAAAGCTACAGCCACAGGAATCATCCATTTTGGGGCAGGCGCACCGAGATAAAGACCACTTTGGATAAAGGTCTGAGGGAGACTCACCCTCATATAATGTCGGAGTTACGAGCCACGTCGGAACACCATACTCCCCCTCTCCGCCTATCCCAGATTAATTCCATCTTTAGAAATATGAACACTATAACGAAGCCAGAAGTAAAAGATAAAATAAAGTAAAATTAGGTACAGTGAACCCAAAACCCTCCACGATAACTATATTTTTCTTAACATACTATGCAAAGCCTTATTTTACTCTTTGGAATAGAGTATTAAAGTACTTTTTATTATTCCATAGGATGCTTTGTTTTGTTTAGTGCCAAGTAACGAAATGTAATCCCATAAAAATAACGCAAGAAGGATCCGGAAACATGATCGTCGGTGTTATGGTACTATTAGAGCCGATCGAGATCAATCTTTTTGCCTGAAAAAATGGTTATATTGCTTAAACTAGCTCCAGATGTTTTCTCCCTGAAGAATAGCTCCGTTTATGTTGTCAGTATGAACTCCATACGCCAATGTTTGAATAGATTAACACTGGTGTAATCCATCTCTCTGATCACTTGGGTACCTAACACCATAGTGATTGTTGTTGTGTTGATTGATATCATCAATGGTATCTGAAGTCAAGAGGGATAGTGCTATGTGCTGTTACCAATAGTAAGTCATACTCTCATATGCATACTCTTCCTGTAAGTGTTACTGTTCAAATGTCAAACGATAAGGGAAATTTGGCAGGGTATTCATAGCAGGAAATCGAATATAATATATTTTACACGTAATCGAGGATTATACGTAGTGCGTATTTTTCAATCACACTCTAACCATATAAATAAATGAATAATAGGTAAGATACCTTCTTGTGAATCTTGGTGTAGTCCTTAAAGAATGAAGTGTATTTTCACACCTATGGTGTCATTATCAAATATTTTTTATACTTTAAACTTTTTGTAGGGTTATATCATGATGAAAACACTTACACATTTCACGAAAAATAAACTAAATATTGTGGGTATATAATAATTAGTTGAGATGTGTTTTACCAGATAGACTTAGCTTTATACTTCCTTTATTACTGTTCCTGTTGTTTGTTTCAAATATTTGTTGAGAAAATGCATTTAATTGGAGGATACTACTAGATAATACATTTTTGTACAACAATTGTAAGACCTTAATCAGGAAAAGTGGTCTTATTAGTATTTTTTAGGACAAACATTCTGCAAGAAATAAAAAAGACGAATGGAACCTATGATTCTATTTTTTAGCTTAGATATACAACTTTTAAAATTTAGTTCACTATCTAATATTAAACTCAAATATTTTGTATTACAACTAGATTTAATTATTGAAAAACCTCTGCAAACTATGTCAACTAATAAGTATTCCTTACATCTGTACACTACGTCATTTGTTAAATTAACTACCTGCCTCAAAGAAAAGTTAACGAACGTCGTTTTATCTGCACTTCATACAAGCTTATTAGTCGTAAACCACCAACTGACCCAAATTCCTGGTAAATCTTGCTATGAACAATATCCCACAATTTCCCAGCATAGCAATAATTATTATTAATAATAATATTTATTATTAAAGTTTATCGGTTATGGCAGGATTGTAGCCATTTGCAAATTATTATTAATAATATTATTATTAATATATCTTATAACAATCAGTTGTCAAAACTATAGTATGCAGTTAATTTCTGTTACATAGTGTGTTTTGATGGTGCATTTATAGTTATTTATAGTGGTATAAGTTGCTGTAGGATTTCAGTGTTATTGGTTATATGAATAAAACCAATATCAATAAACAGTTTTGAAATAATTTATGATAACTATTTTGAAATTGTTTAAATCTACCGACCTAATTAAAATCTCGTGTAACACAACTACTCCACATACAAACGTTCTTCTCCTCCTGTTTTGTATGATTCACGAACAAAGTAAAAAAACAACAAACAAAAAACAAAGGTAAAACCATTAATTATACTTTAGTCCCATGACGATTTGTGTTAAAATTTAGCTTGTTAACATGACTTTGGGACAAAACAAACTCATTATTCATACAGAACGCCGGAGTGGCAATAGTCCAGGGCCTTGTGTTACACATCACCCTGGCGACAGCCCGTACTCGTCATGTTAACTTACTTTTCACTATTAGATGCAATGCTATCAACGTTTTATCAAATGAAAACCCAGATACTCAATGTCTTTATTTTTATTAATTGAAAAAATCTTTTTATATCAATTACCAATATTAATTACGTATTTATCAACTTATGACAAGTGAAAGATATTTCTCTCACAATTGAATATCCTTAGATCAGCTAAATTAAATTTGAAACACTTTGATAATTTATTTATAAACCTAAATGGTAATGGACTGGTAATGTTCTTCGTTAAATAAGTAAAGTCGTATTTTATTGTCATACATTTTACGATGTATCTATTTATGATAGTTATGTATTGTTACCCTTCCTTGAAATTTGAGTGGTAAAGGTTTTACAAAAATAAGGATTCCTACATGGTAACAATAGACGGACTTTCCATGAAAATCACTATTATGTAGCTTTCTTGTACATTGGGGATTTATTTTTATCTTAAAATTAAAAAAATTAAGCCATACCATATGTTAATTTAAATGTATTATACAAATCCAATATAATACAAGGTTTTAGTATTTCATTAAATATTCACTACTTAAATAATTGGGTATATAAGCTACATATAAGTCAATTCATTAAAATATCAACTTATTTAGAAGAAAAATATGTTGCAATTTGATAAAAAAGAACTAAAATAAATTTTGTTGGAAACCTTGGAAAGGATTATTGTGCTATTAGTGAAACAGCAATATTACTTCATAGCCTTCTATTTAACAATAGAAGACATGAAAAAAAACCTATTTACGATATTATTAACTTGCATTTAACAAAAATGGTTTTAGGAAAGCCAATTTTGTGAAGTATTACTATCGTAATTTTTTTTAAGTATTATTTGAGATAAATAACGATTAATTGTTTGAGAATCTTTGAAACTTGTTTTATTTAGTGGTCTTAGCTTATTATAAAATTAGCTGACAACCAACTGTTGTCTCATTCAATTGTTGTTTTCATATAGTTTTATTGATTATTCAAAAGTATCTGTCCTTAAAACAAGGAAGTAAAGTAAGGGAGTATCCGTATTGAAATAAAGCCTTGAGTAGAAAATGCAGATTGTCCATGACTATTTTTTAATCAGACCAACGTACTGATCTGTTAATTACAAAGAGTAAATTGGATTTATAGAAACTATTTTAGATAAATAAAGCCAAAATAGAGCAAAAATATATAAAAATAGCCTACTAGAAATAAATAAAAATACTGGGGAAACATAAACATAAATCGTTTTTTACCTATATGTTTAAATTAATGTGACTTGAAATATACCCGAGTGGGCGAAACATACGTGGATTTTAATTGCTTCTCACACTTGAGGGATTTCCAGTTTCCATGCATGCGGGCCAACTCATATGGGTATGGAATGTTTCTTAACTGTATGTTATTCGAGTGTTTTATGTATACCAAATATATACTTTTTAATACTTTTCAATGTTCCTGTATAAATTTTAAAATTAGATTACAAATGTTATGGCATATAGGTTGATTTCAAATAAACATTTTCAAATATATTAACCTATATACAATAGTTATAATGAAAATTTCTGTATCTCGAATAATTAATTGGTATAGTATATTAAATTAAGAAATAAAAAAAATTTAATTAATTAAAAACACTTTATTATTGATTTTAGGTTAATGTGATCATTAATTTAAAATAAATTTATTAGTTTTCGAATTTAAGCAACATTTGATATAACTCACTTTAAAAACTTGAATTATAGTCTCTATTTACTCAGAAAATGAGGACATTCACGTAAAAAAGCGTACGCTGGTGGATCGTCAAAAAGGCAAGACACTCTAGCTGAGTATCTTGCCTTTGTAAAAACGCAACAGAAACTCAGGAATTAAGGAATGAGTTTCCTTTTATAGCAAACGTTTTTTATAGCTCACTTTCCTAAAGTAATCAAGGTGGTTTAAGCTAAAATATATTTGTTATGTATGGTTTTCAAAAACAATAATTTTTACGAAAACTTTTTAGTAAATTATGATAAATTATAATGTTTATTAGTTTATTTTTTAGAAATAGCATAGCTAAATTTCACCATTTAAATCCGAACTGATTAAAAAAAAAAAAAAAAATTTACATAATTTAGGGAACTCGAGGACGTCAGTCGTTATGATCATTTATTGGTTTAGTCATCTTTCCAACCCATATATCGTTAATTCTTTGCTACAAAAAAAGGAGTCCTTGTTATTTTTCGTACCGAAAGACTTATCTAAATCTACTTTAAAATAAAGAAAGTCGTGTTAGCGTAAAGGAGTTTTATAATCAGTCAAAATTAATGTGATTGACGATTCCTTTTAAGTGCATTTGGTGAACTAATAATTCACTAATTTCGATCCAGCAGTTTATGTGTAAAAATTAACTTTATTTCTTTTTCTTCCCGAACTGTCAAAATGTAAAGTAAACGGATGTTGACATTAAAAACTGTAAACATTGAATCCCAGGGTATTTACAGCAACCATGTCTTCTGCTTCTCGAACTGTCAAATTTTAGTGTTCACAGCTGTTGACATTCAAGTAATTTTATGTTTTCATTTTCTAAAAATGTAAACATTGAAACTTAGGACGTTCACAGGGCGTTGCCCAGTGGGGTAGTATATTTCTAATACGCTACCAGTTCTTTAATAGGTTAATAGTTTGTACGTTATAAAAAAACAAAAGGTAAGTATAATTCAATCCCTGTTTGGTTGTTGTATTTTTTGCGTTAGCTTGCCAAAGTTTCACCATTTAAATCCGAACTGATTTTTTTAAATAGTTTTATAACATTAAATAGGGAACTCGAGGACGTCAGTCGTTATGATCATTTATTGGTTTAGTCATCTTTCCAACCCATATATTGTTAATTCTTTGCTACAAAAAAAGGAGTCCTTGTTATTTTTCGTACCGAAAGACTTATCTAAATCTACTTTAAAATAAAGAAAGTCGTGTTAGCGTAAAGGAGTTTTATAATCAGTCAAAATTAATGTGATTGACGATTCCTTTTAAGTGCATTTGGTGATGGTAAGCTGATATTCTGAATAAATTTTAGCTAAAGTAAACCTGGCACAGTCAGGAGGTCAAAGGGCGTATCATAGTGGTCAACACATTTTAATATCCTCTCGTAATTGTAATTGGTTTAGCTAATAATATTTATTGCAAAGAAACCCTAAATTTTTAAAAATATTTTTGCATTCATTTTACCGTTGGTTTATACATAATAGAGTATATAGAGCTATAGAGTAGATGCAAAAGTTCACAGCAGGTAAGAGTAATTTTTTGTTGTGAGAGAGGGAGTTGGGACTACTGAGTAGCACTGTGTTGATAAAAGGATACGGAAACACGGAAGTTTCACGGATTTAATGTGAGGTAAGCACTGTTTATTTTATTTGAATCTAAGTAAAATCTTTAGTTTACAGGAATCAATTCAAATTATGCAATTGTTGCAATAAAAATTGCGGTTGGATAATTTCTTTGAGTAGTCTTAAAAGCCCTTTACAAACACGCCATGATTAGTTAGCTTATTTTCTACAGATCACAGCAGTGACTTAGTATAAAATGAGAAAGTCTCCATAAGACCCTCATAATGAACACTGTATCCAGTTTTCAAACAGCAAGGAGTAATGACATAAGATAAAATTTACATATAATATTTACTGTCATATTTTATAGGAGTATTAATTGATTATCAAGGACTTATAAGCCCACAAAAAATAATATTCTTTGAAAGTTGAGATGAAATTCTTATTGAATACTTGGTCTTAAAATATTCCAAATTTTACCACACGTACGGGGAAAAGCAAATTTTTAAAATAAGATAAGGTTTCGGGTTTTCCAAGTTTCTGTAAAACTGTCAGTCATAACTTTATTGTTAGATTAAATGTAGATTCCCACTAGTTATTCGGAGAAAAAAAAGATTAATGCCTATTACTTTTTCATAGTTAGTGTTTCAACCTTAGGCGAACACTTTTTCCTCACTCCCCTTTACGCACAAGACACACATGCACACAGTTGGATATTGAGAAGGCTATGCTTAAAATCAAACACAATATGTAGGTGTTCTTACTTTATCCATATTTATAAAAACGCTTTTAGTACCAATAAGACAACATTGATCTATTTTATTTTACTATTAAATTAATTTAAATTTAGTTTTAAAACAATAAACAATTAACATATACAGTTTGGTATTTATTAACTACGTTTACAAAAATACAAACCGTAATTATATATGAAAAAGATAAATATTTGGCTCATAAAAAAATTTAGAATGGTCATGATTCCAAGAAGAGCTGTCTCGGGCACGAACCGTGATATTAAACATTCCTGGGTTGCTGTGGGATTTGCACATTCTTACCACTTCTTAGATTCCTATATACTAACTTCTGCTAAAACAATGGCATAGACTAATAGTATACAAACATCAGTCATTAAAAAAGGAAATTTAAACTTAGTTGAAAATTTTAGACATCTTAAACAAAAAGTTTAGGAAAATATTTTTAGAGGAAGGCTCCAAATAAAGTGAGAAACCTCCTCGTCAAAGCCGTATATTTGTAGAAAGTAATTGCCTAATCATAGCTTAGGTCCAAAAGAGTGCAAACGACCATTGCACAGTTTAGAGAGAACAATAATGGCTACGTTATTGTATACACTATTCAACTCATTTACAGTATTACTGAATGAATTAATTATATGAATTGGAAAATGTACAAAACCAAGCAAAGAACCATATTTACTTCATCGTATGAAATAGATTAGAGCATGGATCTGTCTAAAGGGGATCAGCTGTACCTAGAGCCACATGAAATTACTGTTTCAAATTTTGGTCCCTCAAATTGCCAACACCTTCCCTCAGCTAAGATTTATCCATGTCATAAATATCTACGCTGAAACTATGAAACAGTGACATCCAGTATCCATTTAAACTCATACTTTTGAGTATAATTTTGTCGTCCTCATTTGGAGAGAAAATAGTATTACTATTCATTTAAAATAACTTAATACTGTCTGCTTATTAATACAGTATAATATGGACAGCATTAATAGTTCTGTAAGACATTTCATTAATTTCCTTTATGATACATAAGTTTAGTTCTTGTAATATGCAAACAGTACTGTGTGGTACTAACCTGCAGTCAATCTATCCAAATTTACTGTTTGTCCAACATTTTGTAAATATGTCCAACAGTATTTATGCTTTTTTGTATTTCCGCAGAAATTGAGCTACAATGAGTATTGACGAACGAACATCATCATAAAACGGTTGTCTAGAGTAAGAGCCACTACAGGATGTCTTCTGCGGTACCGAAGCAGCCTTAGGAGCCGCTACCTTTACGTCCACCCCCTCTTCCTGGTCCATAATCTGCTGAGTTAACCTCTGTCACATCAAATATGAACAAAGAAGCCATGGCGTCAATTCCTTTAGATATTAAAATTGTTTATGAAATGATTAAAGTTTCGGCATTTACTGCCATTGCGATCTGGTTTTCAGTCGTAACGAATAAAATAGTACAGGTCATTGTTCCGTGTATAATATGATATTTAATCAATTCATAACAAATTAAATTGTACAAAGTAATATGGTTAAGATCATTTAGACGTACGCTAAGAGAGTCATCACATTGTTTATTATTTTATTCATTTACAACAACTAATGAACATAGTACTTTGAACTAGTATACTTTTATTTACTATTAACTAGTAAAAAACATCTTATGCCAATTATGATTACACCAGTAGATCAAAATATATACTTTCTAATCTTATATAAAACTTGATACTTAGAGTAAAATATTAAAAATACAACTTGAAATAATAACTATATAAAAGTATTGTTTAATGAAAAATTAGATTAATTTTCCTATATCCAAGTTAAACATACAAGCCTAGAAAGAGGTTTATTTTGAGTATAATTCAAATGCAAATCCACTTACGTAAATTTATTAATACAATACTTTTCTAACAACCCAATGAATCTACGTCATTTATCAATCATACGTATATTCAAATTTAAAACCATCTGGGATATGTTAGAAATTACCGTTGCATCACGTGAGACTCTTATGGAGAAATTATGGAAGTATTTAGGGAAATATTTGAAATCTTCTATATATTTTGCATACAAATTTCGTCGTGCAATGAGTTAAGTTATTTTTATGAACATGAAGAGGATTAATTAAAAACGGAAAGCTTTCAGCGGAAATAATGAAAGCGTTACAAGGCTGATCTGTACCGGTGTGGCCTAATGGACAAGCGACTTTTCAAATTAATACATAATTGACGGATTATACTATAAAAAAAACTTACTGATAAATTAGTTGTTAAATGTATTGCTGGTTATATGAGCATTTTATTTATTGAAGATACTTGTTCTAGAATAGAAAAATATAATTTTAATTCAAATTTACGTTTTAAGAAAAATTCAATAAATTTGTTCCCTACAACTCAATGTATAGCTATTTCGCCCGACGTTCGTAGGACCTATAGATTCCACAAGCTAGGTTCACAAAACTTATGAAAAATGCAAATTTTTACATATAATTTTTACATAGTATTTTTTTAAACAGGAAAACATCAACAAATACAAATAAAAATCATCAAACTGGTTAATATGTCGTTCATTTTATTCGACTGAGAAATTGTTTGATAGTTCTGATTTTTCATTACTTGAAGATCGTGTCAATTAGTCTACATAACACGATGGTTATATAAGGTTCATTTTGTTTTTTGACTTAGGATTCCATTATCAATTCTGATCTGCTATAATTCTTCAAGTTTTGGTTTTCTTAAGTTTTTTGTTAAGGGTGAGTTTGTAAGGCCTATTCAATTTTTTTGTTAAATATAGAAATAATAATTTAATCAGACTTTACAGTACATAATAATAAAAATTTTGTAATATTAATGAGTATATTAAAAATGACTTTTGTATGGATTTCATTACTAAAGAGTAGCCAAGATGAATTTCAAAAACCAAAAAATATTACCAAAATAACTAAATACCAATGACCAAACCAAATAAACGATTCCAATAATAGTAAAATTCATCTTTTTGGTCCGATCTTTAGTTACAAACTTAAAAATAATTAATACCATAGTCGTTCTGTAGTTGATTGGTTTATATTTTTACTATGTGTTACATGTTTATTCATATTTTTTGCGTAAGCCGAAACATTAAACGAGTAAAATAAACCTTTTAACTGCAGACTGAGTAAAATATTTATTATATCTTTAACGAAAAACACGTTTGACGATAATAAATGGCACCAAACAATGCTTCATTACAAATTATCTGGGATATTAAAATTAAAATCATCCTTGAATATTATATACAAATATAATATATATACAACTATATATATAAATATAAAGTCTTAATGGTGAGTTGCACGTTGTAATATTGTGATGGGTTTTAAAGAGATAGGTCTAGCAATTTTTACTTTCTCGTGGAATAGACATTCCATTCATTGAAAATTACCAAGTTTTTTACTGTAAATTTTAACAAAAAACAATTATAATTTAATTAATGTTATTTTTCAAGCTTCTAGTATAACTGCAACCTTTAAACAAAAATATCTATTACTTGCTTACTCTTACTCTTACTCCAGTGGCCACTCAAATCCAAGAAGATTTTTGGCCTCACCAACAAGATGCCAAGATGCCATCTTTCTCTATCCTCTGCCTCATCCAACTCTGCGCCCAGTTTTCTGATGTCTTCCACCACCTGGTCATCTCATCTGATTCTAGGTCTCCCCAGTGGGCGTCTTCCTTCAGGCTTTCCTCTCCACACTCTTCTTACACTACTATCTTCTACTCTTCTTCGAACATGCCCAAGCCATCTAATTCCCCTACTTCGGATTAAAGCTGCAATATCAGGTCTTCCGTAAAGTTCCCTGGTCATCCCATCTGATTCTAGGTCTCCCCAGTGGGCGTCTTCCTTCAGGCTTTCCTCTCCACACTTTTCTTACACTCTTCTTACACTACTATCTTCTACTCTTCTTCGAACATGCCCAAGCCATCTAATTCCCCTACTTCGGATTAAAGCTGCAATATCAGGTCTTCCGTAAAGTTCCCTTAACTCTTTGTTCCTTCTAATCCTCCCCACCCCATCTTCCAATGTTGGACCGTATATTTTTCTCAGGACTTTACTCTCAAAAGTTATATATTTTCTTTCTATGTTCTTTGTGAGGGTCCAAACTTCCAAACCATAGAGGAGAACTGGCTAAATTATTACGAGATATATTCGAACCTTAGTGTTTCTTGACAGGAGTCTGCTTTTCAAAAGTTTCGATAAGCTCCAATAGCATCTATCAGCTCCATTCAATCTAGCTTGTATTTCCCTATCCATCTTATTCTGGCTGTTTATTATCACACCTAAATACTTAAATTCTTCTGTAATAGAAAACTTATAGCTCAAAACGTCCAGCGTTGAGTTCTCCGGCTCTGCCTGCCTTCCAATCTTCATAAACTTTGTTTTATCTTCATTTACTTGTAACCCTAACTTTTTATTAATCTATTACTCACACTAATTCGACCACCACCGCTTTTAACAAAAAAAATCAAACAACTTTACGTTCGACACTTAAAGGATCATCGAAGCTTATCTAGTACTTACCATGTTATGGGTACAAGAAATGTGAACACAATTTATCATTATTATTTTTTTATACATATAATATTAAATTTACGTTTCACCAAAGGATTTGCGTATATTGAACAAATTAAATATCCAGGCCTATACCTTATTTTAAATGCCTCAATTATATATGTTATTTATTTATGGAATTTATTGTGTACAGTAGAGCGTTGATTATCCGATACCCGGTTATCCAAAACACAGTCAAACCATGATAAAATGAAACTGCGTACCGAACTTGAGTATAACCATTGGCGGTAGCAGCGGGCCAGCACTTCCGACGCGACTAAACTCGCGTGTTGTTTAGTTAATGTTTAAAGAACTTTTTTAAGCTTTTTCTATTTGATTTTTTAAAGCTCAGATAATCGACTCTACTGTAACAGATAACTTTATTATTGTGGTGAAATATAAAAATCCTATATGATTTCCTTCTCTCTAAGTATACTACCAAACATTATATCTTAAAATAATACTACAGCAAAATATTAAATAGAATAGTGATGATGATTTCACGGTGCGATTGCTGAAGGAAGTTTGTTTGTGCGATCCTTTTAATGTCACTTGTTACAGATAGTTTCAGGTCACTGCTTAATACAGTCGACTGGATTCAAGATATTTCCTCTGGAAATAGTAAATAAAGAAATTTACGCAACTACTGTTTCGTTTGATTAATCCTTTTACTTTTATTTATAAGACCCAGTCAGTTTTGAATATCTCCTAAACTGTTGTCGCACTACAATGAATGATTGAGTTTTCTCTCGTTCAAGTACAACAAGCTTTTACATCGTTATTATTTAACACTATTAAAGTAATACGAATGTAACAAGCCAAATCTAGTGTAGTAAAACTTTGGTTCTTTAGCTACCCATTAATGATAATCATAAGGGTTAAAATTTACCAAATAGTTTGTACTAACCAATAGTACCACTAGGAGTCTATACGATTAAAACTACAATTTATTTGTACAATTTTATACAACCGATAATAATATATAATACAGTATAACAATATGCAATTACTATTTACAGTTTGATATTATAAGCGTAATAAATATTACGGTGCAGGTAGTGTAGTTGTATAGATTGTGAGCGATTTATCAAAGACAATACGATATCAGCAAGGAGGCTGCAAGATCTAAAGAGCGCTCCCGAACCTTCCAGCAGTGGCAACATGGCTGGGAGCACTACGCTCGAGGACGATGGACTCATAGAGCAGAAAAACAACCGCAATAAAAAAAATTGGTTGAATGAAATGCACTTACTTCCTAGGCGTTCCCGACGATGCAAAGCACACTTTCTTCCGCTGCCCCCGTAGGTAAAGGCCCTGACTGGAGGCTGCACAAAAACTTGGTGTTTTCTCAGCTGCCACGGACTGCCACAAGATCATTGAGGACGAGGGAAACTGGAATTTTTTATCACAGTTCGTCCAGGACGTCCATCCAAAGGTGAAGAGGCCTAGGTCTCTGAACAAGTGCGTGGTCATGGAGTGAGCCCCAAGGGAGTAAGCGAAATTTAGGCCTAGCCTGTTTTAATGTGACAAACGGTTCCAGGTTACAATCCTAAAGCGTAGAAAAGGTTTTTTTAGTGATTAACCCCACTTCTTAGAGTATTCCCAAACTACAGGCTAGTCACCTGTTCGCATAAAGCATTTCTTCCGTCTCTCTCTCTCTCAAAAAAGTGTAGTTGAATATAAATATGGGTTTTTTTTATTTTAAAAGTAATTATAATCCGTAGTAGGTTAGAAGATTGCGTGGATTTACGATACATAACGCTTATATTACCAGTAATTTTCAGTATTAGTTGACTTACATTACAACATGGTTCACTATTCTAATTTTCTTATTCAATAAATATGACTGAATGCAGCACTAATTACGTTAAGGTTAGAACTCAGGAAATGGTTTCATCCTTATGGTTGCCTTTAAATAGCAAATGTTGTGTTATTTCATTTAGCATGCAAAAATGTAAACGTACTAAACGTTTTTCAAATACGTATACATTGAGGATTTTTATAATTACGAGGATAACATTACCGTGGCTTGTTTGTGGAAGCGTTAGAAGGGGATTAACCGAGGCTCAAACACCGTTGGGACACACAGCCGGGACACCCTTTGGATATTTTATAGCACGGCTCGTCGTTTGATAAATAATGTTTTGAATTGTTAAAAGATTAAATTCCCTCATGGAACTGTTTAAAATAACGGATAATACAAAAGTTGAAACGCAGCTTATAAAACCAAGAAAAGTTGTTTTTGGTAGAAAGTATTTAAATAAAAATAAAAAAAACAGGATTGAGAATGAACATCTGGATTTGAATTTTACCAATCCACTGATTATGATTGTAATGGCTACGTGAAGGATAAGTTGCGGTTAATTTTTATTTTTTTGGGGATTTTATCATTAGAAAAATAATTTAGAAACGTAAAAATAATTAGTTAATAATTTAAAGATTATATAAAATGCGTGTAATTATCTCTAATATATATTCTGTATAGCTAATAGTAAGCCTACTAGATTCACTTTAGTTTGTTTGTAAACACTGTCAAACTGGTGGAGTATTTACTATTGACGATAAATTATTCCTAGAATTACGTAGCAGGAAACTGCGGCCTGTGAATACGTGTAACACATTTATATCCATCGAAAACTATAATGTTAAGTTCGTGATCATTAAAATACTCATTATTTAAAATTAAACGAAAAATAATTTTTTGCAAGCTAAATAAACAGTATCAGTGGACTGATACATACTTTTTCCTTCAACAAAAGAACCATAAACAATAATAATAATGTCATATTCTATTGGGTTGATCTGAATTTTTAATTTAAAATCATATGGTTTCAAAAGTAATTGTCCTATTTCTGACAGGAGTAATCAAGTTAAATTAATTGTTAGAATTTTTGGGGGCAAGTAAAAATGAAGCACGTATTGAGAACCAGGAAGCAATCCTAGCGGTAATTTTCAATTTATATTTCATCTTTCCCTGCCGCAGACACGTGAGTTTATAATTCATCCTATAAAATTAATTAAATCAAATACTTAAATAATTATATTATAATTAAAATAAATTATGCAGTAGTAAAGAGTCAGAGAATCATCATTAGTTACTTGTATAAAATAATTATGCTATTATCTTAAAAGAAAAAAACAGTAATAATTTAAATACGTCATCGTTCAGAAGTTTATCCTATGTAGTAAACTGAAAAGCAGTCAGGAGTTGAAATAGGACCCGACACGAAATGGTGTTGGTTGTCTGATCCTTACTGTTGTTTCAAAGTAAACCCGTCTTTATAAGTTAGTTAGTAAAGTTTTATCACGTTGAATTTTAATAACCTAATCTATAATTTCACCTTCAACGAGATTACATGCTCGAAACGCGAGCGAGAGTAGAGCGAATTTTATAGAACCTATATTATTTTTATTATTGTAATAGAATATTACTAAGTATGCAGGTTTGTTTCAATTAGGTTTGTTTTAAAATTCTAATTTGCTTATATTAAGGCTGTTCACTAAGAAAAAAACATACAAATTTTTATAAAACTACGTCAAAAACTGAGCTAGTTACACCAATTTAGCTACTTTCCATGATAATTACTCGGGAAATGTATATGTAGGTTTGCTGCCATAAGAAACTTTTTTTGGGGTTCTTTTGGATCTTTTAGTAAAAATACTATTGGTAACTAGGTGGACTTGTATACAAAATGTTTGGAGAATATTTAAGTAAATAAGTGAGCCGTTTATTTTTATATATTCACCGTAGGATTAAAATTGAACTATGTACTTTGCTTACCATTTTAAATATATCAGTAATTGATTGAGTTAGTCATGATTTATGAATCCAGTGGTTAAAAGGGAAATTAGTTTTTTATAAACATAAATATATTGAACATTTTCGCATAACAAACCCCCCAAAGTGTAGTTAATGTAGCGTTTAGATTTAGATTATTGAAATGGCAACCTACCCAGGTATTTTAAGCCAAGTATGAATGAGAAATGAGTGTAGGATGATTGTGGCGCGATCTTATAGTCTTGTTACTGACTAAGGCTGACATGTTCCTTAGACAGGATTGTTAATTAATAGTCCAACAACCGATGGCAACTAAGGGACCTACAGTTTAACGTGGAATCCGAACCACGTCCTCTGTATCGCCCAATAAACCTGTCCAAGTAAAAGGTTTATTGGCGTTACCCAATAAACTCGTCCAAGAAATTACAGTAAGGAACAACTACTCAGAATTTTATACAAACCAAACAATAATTGCGGCCGTCATCATGACGACACAAATATATGCATATATATTTTTGTATAACTCTACATATTGTATTGAAATAATTCAACCAAGTACCCTTAGAAAACATATTTATTCCTTCTACATGTTTAGGTAATAATCCCATTTTCAAGAAGTGTAAATGTTTTTGTCTAAAAAACTCTACATATATAAATATATATTTATATATACAATTTTGAATGGGCCACACATGTCATGTTACTAACTTCTATCACGATCCTGGGCTTAACTGTCATCAAACGAGTCACGGGAATAGCTCTTTTTCCATAGGAATTTCGCTAATCATTTATGAAATATTATCAAATAACCACAGTTTAATAAAATAATTTTTGTTCACATTTATCTGTAAAAAAATAAGATTATAACAGTATATTCTGTAAACAATTCAAATATTGCAATGCTTTTATAGGTTTGACCGATTTTTTTATAGATACACTTTTTTGTATTTCTTTATGAATCCAGTGGTTAAAAGGGAAATTAGTTTTTTATAAACATAAATATTATTGAGCATTTTCGCATAACAAACTTCCCAAAGTGTAGTTAATGTAGCGTTTAGATTTAGATTATTGAAATGGCAACCTACCCAGGTATTTTAAGCCAAGTATGAATGAGAAATGAGTGTAGGATGATTGTGGCGCGATCTTGTAGTCTTGTTACTGACTAAGGCTGACATGTTCCTTAGACAGGATTGTTAATTAATAGTCCAACAACCGATGGCAACTAAGGGACCTACAGTTTAACGTGGAATCCGAACCACGTCCTCTGTATCGCCCAATAAACTTGTCCAAGTAAAAGGTTTATTGGCGTTACCCAATAAACTCGTCCAAGAAATTACAGTAAGGAACAACTACTCAGAATTTTATACGAACCAAACAATAATTGCGGCCGTCATCATGACGACACAAATATATGCATATATTTTTTATATAACTCTACATATTATATTGAAATAATTCAACCAAGTACCCTTAGAAAACATATTTATTCCTTCTACATGTTTAGGTAATAATCCCATTTTCAAGAAGTGTAAATGTTTTTGTCTAAAAAACTCTACATATATATACAATTTTGAATGGGCCACACATGTCATGTTACTAACTTCTATCACGATCCTGGGCTTAACTGTCATCAAACGAGTCACGGGAATAGCTCTTTTTCCATAGGAATTTCGCTAATCATTTATGAAATGCTATCGAATAACCACAGTTTAATAAAATAATTTTTGTTCACATTTATCTGTAAAAAATAAGATTATAACAGTATATTCTGTAAACAATTCAAATATTGCAATGCTTTTATAGGTTTGACCGATTTTTTATAGATACACTTTTTTGTATTTCAAAAGTATAATCTTTCAAACCATGGTAGAAAATTTAAGAATTTTATTTTAGAAACCAATGTGATTTCAACCAGCAATCCTATCTGTACTGTTTCCAATTATTCATTGGCCACTATTTGATACATAGTTCATCAGTGACTAGTCCGATGACATATGGCAACCAATGATCATTGGCTTACACAGAGATAACCAACCACCATCTTAATCAGTAGTATATTACGAATTTATGTGTACTGCAAAATTTCAACGCAAAGAAATAATTTTTCCTTCCATATACTTTGAAAATTACTAATCACAAAAAATCAAACATTAGACACACACACACAATGTAATTATTCATTCATGACTATTCGTTCATTCTGGTAAGTTTACTTTTGAAATTAATGGTTTTTAAGTATGATTAGATAGACTTTAGAGTGTTTAATACCAAAAATAACAAAACCAACAGTAGTAGGGTCTACTTTAATTATTGTCCCCTCAAGTGCATTGACTTATAATTCTATATTAAATATTTATTGTAAAAACAAAAAATAAAATTTTTTTAAAACAAAATGGAATTATGAAGAATAATTGGTTTTAACCAATTATTATTACATACACTTTTCAAAAGCCTAATAATTAATTACCCAAAATATTAATTTTAATAATAGTAAAACCACTCTCTTATATTTTAAGTCCAAGAGACACAAACGAATACTAATTACACATAAATTAGATTCTGGCTATGCACATACAAATGGGAATGGCTGTGTGTAATTATAAAGTTCATTACAGAACACATTGGAAATAAAGTGTAACCAGAGAACAGTCTTTAATCAGACCAGTTTATGAGGCAATAAAATTGCACAGTAAACAAAAGGGATCTCCGCACCAACAGTGAACTTTCTTACTGTTCTTTTATCTTTTTTCTTTTCTTTTTTTCTTTTTCAATCAATTTATAAATAGGTTTAATTTACTAACTTTGAAACAAGACAGTGATTATATTTGTTTTTAAATATAAGTGGAACATTTTACAATAAAGAAAAATGAATTTAAATGGAAAACCACTTAAAAGTAAGCTATTATACTATTATTACCCTCAGCCCTTAAATTGATAGGTAATATGTTTCAATAAATGCAAAAATGTTTTATTAAAACAATATTAAATGCCATTTTCATGAATATAAATTATGTTAAGTTTGTTGACATGAATAGGTCTTAGCTATGGGGGGGCGAGACGTTGTTAGTGCTATTTTCGTTACCACTCTCGTCAATAAGGTGATAATCGTCCGGACATGATTAATACTCTTATTACGGACGATAAAGAAGAATACACGGAATATAAATGAATAAAACTTGTTAAATTAACAATAAATCACTATTTATCTAATTTAAACATTTTGTCTCCTGGATTGAGTAATGACTAGATTAATGTTATAATACCTGCTGTATTCAATCAAATGTTCTTTATATCCATTTTATTCAAAAACTTAGACAAGAATAATAACGATCACTTTCAAATCAATTCATCAATCAAACAATTTGTCAAGTGTATTTTATTTTAGGTCTCCCAAATTACTTTATATATTCACTATCCATAAAAAATTAACATTTTAAATAGATACAAAATCAAATGATTAATTTTAAAATGTAGTTATTGAGTTAGAATTTTCTGTATGTCGACAATATTGCATGTATTATGATGTAACGCAACGTGTATAGGTTACGAACACTGAGCGCTCTACGGAGTTAAGTTAGATTGGCTATCGACAGTGTAAATATTATTATTTCGAAAGCCTAGACACCTAGATAGTTAGATAATTACTCACCAATTGAATGGTATCTGCCCTTCAGGTGTCAATTTATTAAAATTCCTTACAGGAACCGGTTTCGGTCTCTTAACAGACCATCATCAGCCGACGAAACAGGTAACACATAACACAATATATTTTTTATATCCTTTTTTATATAACGTTTTAAAGAACACACTGCGTTCAACCAAAAGAATCCTTCATCAAAAGTAGCACAACATTTAAAAGAAAACCCTAGTCATAAAGTTAATTTTGACTCATCAATTAAAATATTAAAAAGTTGCGAAAATAAATACAAAGCTCAGGCTTGGGAGGAATTTTGTATATATAAATATTTTTTAAAAAACAAGGACGTTATGCTAAATAAAAAGGATGAGTTCTCCGAAAAAATAACATTCCAGCTATTAAATAATGTAATGCAAGAAACTAACAGCTGTTTCATATTGTGATTCATCATGTAAATAGTTCTTTGTTTTTTCATTATTTGTGAATATGTGTCGTGATTTTTTTGAAATGTTTCATCTTATTGAACACCAAGGATATAAAAAAATATATTGTGTTATGTGTTACCTGTTTCGTCGGCTGATGATGGTCTGTTAAGAGACCGAAACCGGTTCCTGTAAGGAATTTTAATAAATTGACCCCTGAAGGGCAGATGCCATTCAATTGGTAAGTGATTATTTATTTAGTGTAAATATATTATTAACATAAAAATATCAATAATTACCAAACTTAACTCCACAGAGCTCTGTACTTTGGCAATATTGCTAAAACCCGTTTCGGGTGTTTCGAAAAATAACATATATTTGACCTATAAGTCGTTTTTCAGAGGTAAGGTGGGTAGTTTTCGCATTGCTCTAGGTAAGAAGTGCAGCTTAATATAAGTTTATAATATTTAATAGCCTGTATAACGTTAATATATAAGAGATTAAAAATATTTTTATGACGTATATTTCAAGTATTTCAATATTAAGTCAACTGAGTTGAACTGTTGGATATTGCAAGCAGGCGAACAGTTAACGGTAATGGTTTGGGAACAATAAGTGACATCCAGCGGTTGAATGAGACCAAGATTAAGGAGCCGCAAGTCTCGGTGATTTCTCCCGGGAACGTCGTTATATCACCCGTCGGATATTTCCAATACCTTTAAATTTACCTGTTTCTTTGTGCCCTTATCGAAGAATAGTTGATGTCAAATGGTGAAAAGGTATCTTAAAACTTGATAAAATTGCTTGCAAATATTCAAAAACATAGTTCTAAACCAACAACAGTAGACGTCATATTACCCAACGTTTTAGGACCGAGTTCACCTCAGATACGGGAAATCGTGAATAATTTTGAGGATATTTACCATAGTGTAGAGGGGGAAATACGCACATTTATAGAGAGCCGATTTATTAATGAATTAATTAAATAGACGACTTTATGTTCCTACACACAAATACAAAAAGAACAAGTCGTCAAAGATTTAGCCCAAACTTGACCTAGAGTGGCAGCAAAGAGCTGTACACTATTAGTTGTAGGAGTTGAGGTTAAGCTTCCAGTGGGAATTGCGGAATAAAACATAGGGACCGTTGTAGATAGGTTATCAACATCAATATGATCCTCTTTAAAATGATTTAGTTCAACTGTTTGCCAACTTTTGATTTGGTTATTTGGCTATTTATGCCGTCAGTTAGTTAAAGCTTCGTAGACTATGGTTTGAGCAGTTTGACATTTAAGGCTAGCAGACGATTTCCTAAAAAATTTGTAGGGTAAATATTTAACTTAGATTAAATTTTACTCAAGTTTAATGGCTGCAGTAATGACAGTTTCACTTAACGAATGCAAAATTCTATGAAAACATTTTTCTGTACACAACCTGTTACTACAATTGAAACAATCTATACGCTAAACTTTTCGATAAGAAACACTTCGATTTTTTTTCAACATCTGGCTAAGCAATAGCAAAATCTATAAGCGGAACTTCTTGATAAAGAAAGTTTTTGTTGTTTCAATATCTCGCTATGCAATCGAAACTATCCATAAGGGGTTCCTCGATGAGGAACATCTCAGTTGGAACACATTTATTGTTTAGACATGCGATCACGCAACACGGTGAAAGAATCTTCGATCTACACATGATATTCGCAGGGCAAATTTATTGCTAGAATTAGTCGAAATAATGTTCCCAATTATTTCACTGATGAACAGTGATCAATTTAAAATATTGCACGGGCTACAATTCAATAAAATAAAATTATTTTCGTAATTTAAGAGCTTAATTTTCGAGGACTATGGATCGGTTAACCTCAGATACTCGGGCGTCCTCTGTACATCAAAACTGAATGTATCCCTTCTATTTTCATTGAAAACATGATTAGGCTCAATTTGCGAAACATAAAGGCTCAGTTCTAGTCTTTCCAGTTAATTAGCTTTGAAAGGCAATAGACACCATTTGGTATGTCATGTCAGTTCATTACACGCTGTCCTGAACATTGAAGCTTGCAGCCGAGCTTGGATCAAACATTCCTATCACCTGGCTGTTTCGTTCTACTATGCTTGGAGCTTTAAAACGCTTTCTGAAACTGATTTTACATATTAAAATATAACATACAATATTAAGTTTGAAATAAGTTATATATTTCATAGACATAGAGAATGTTGTTATTGAATAAAGTTTTAAATAGTTTTTAAAAGTTGTAAGATATTTAGTTTTGTAAAATGTGTGATTTTTACAAGCAGGCAGTGTGGTAAAAAATAAATATAGATTTTTCTGTTGATGTGTGATTACTTACTTGTTGTGTTGGCTAACCTGGTATAGGCTATTTTCATATAAAAATATCGTGTTTGTACAGTAAACAGTAAAGTTTACGAAGTATTCTTTTGTTTTCATCTCGATTTTACGGAAGTTTAATTTTTTTCGACATATGCTCTTTTTGCTCAAAAACCATTAATGGAATGTTTTAATATTTTTTGCTTGTATATATAACTAAAATAAATATCTAAATTCAAATTGAGCATAAAATTTGAAACGATAAAAAATAATAAAAACTATTTTAATTTTTTCCCATATATTAAAATGGTTTTCTAAAAGGGATTAGGTTAAATCAAATAAATGTCCAGAGTTGAATGTAAAATATTCCATTTGTGTAAAAAACCGATATTAAAAATAAAAATTCTGAACCAAGCTATCTCTATTATAATAAATTTACCTTTCTTGCCGATGCTATTTAGCTTTCAGTATAACGTAATACGTATTTCGCCACATCTGTGACATCATCAGAACAATAAATGTCCTTGAAAATGGGTAAACCAAAATAAATATCTCCATTAGTATTTTGAGAAAAATAGCATAAGTTAACATGTACTGTAATGGGGTGTACCGGCCCCCTTAACCAAATACTATTATGAAGACAATAAATCTAATAAACTTTTTGTGGTTAAAATGAGCTCTAATAAGTTTAACTTTTTAACGTATCATGCCTAATGTTTGGATAAGGACGTTAAGTTGATTCGAATATCGTGTGGGGAGGCAGAGGGTTTGTTTGGTCTCCCCTAAACCTGTTAGTTTCTAATTACTGACCACTGTTTTGTGTTGTTCGCTAGGCCATGCCAAACCTAACCCAAACATATAGCTACTGCATGTTTCACCTCGGTACTGTTCCTTGACCAATTTAGCCATCGTATATAACTGAATATGTAATTTTATAGCAAATTTTCTTTACAGGTTGTTTTTAAAATATCTATCCCCACTTTTTTAATCAACTGCGTTGGTTATATGCAAATTTTATAACCTTTTTATTGGTTAAAAATTTTAAAACATGAAGTCTAAGATGAAAAAAGTCAACTTTAACTTTCTAAAAGAACAGTTTGTAATGTGACGTATCAAAAAGCAATGCATTTCCTCCGTGAATATAATTTCGCAATTGAAAATTAAATAGGTTGCGCCATTTGAAAGATATCCATAATGTAGGAATCAACACAAATGATTTCATTAGAAGCTTCACTCTGATGCATTGAATAGCACTGCCTTTCTCACCTGAAAACAGTGACAGAATTGAAATTTAAAAAAGTTGTACCGTTTCAAGATATCCTTAGGTCTAAGATTAAGTAGTCAGCATCGACATCAACATTTGATATGTCACATGGCAGGCTTCTCATAAAGAATTTATAAGTTTGCTCCTGCATCTTGGACCTCAGGGTACTACCAGTTTTTTTGTTCATGAATGTTAAATTTCTTAATGGGCTCTACAATTGACCAGGGTTATTGTACCAGGGCTATTGTATTTAATTGTTGGATAAACGTTCCCTTTAGACTTATCCATGATCTAACCTGTTTCCCACACGAAAGTAAATGCAATGGTTTTTACTTCCATTCCGCCTATAATACAGCTTATTGATTCACAATTACGAATATTACAAACATCCGTTGAACACTTATGACGAGATATAATTTTTAAAACGCTAAGAGAAACATTAGGTGAATTTGACCGTGACTGTGTTTTATTGGTGTTCAGTGTGTTTATTATTGTTTTTATGTATCATTTGGCAATCACATGAGTAACAAATGATGTTTTACAACATTGTATGACAAATCATATTTATTACGCAAAGATCATGTGACGGAAAAAATGAAACTCCACGCTTCAAGACGTCCAGCTCTGGCCTCGGGAAAAATCCGTATAGGATTGTTGCCCAAGGCCAGAGCGGTGGTCTCATTGCGGGTAATATAGCTGTTATTTTATTTCTAGCAGGTTTTCTTTTCTTTGTTTGAAATTCATTATTGGTGATGGTGGATTGATATTATTTAGATTCTTATTGCGGACATTTTCCATCACGATATTATGTAAAACAAAATTTCACTAAAACTAATGTAATGTTTATGTATTATGTTTATGTGTTTATGTTTATGTTTATGTATGTAAACTAATGTATTATGTAATGTTTGTTTTACATAATATCGTGATGGAAAATGTCCGCAATAAGAATCTAAATAATAGGTTTTCTTTTGTTTGTTGCGTTTTACTACAGCCTTTTACCGCTTATACAAGGTATATTCGACCGACGATTGCCAGCCGGTAAGCGAAACACGCGGTAAATCTGACCGACCGTATTCACACAATTCGTCTAATATGTACGACAAAGTCACGCCAACTAGTTCGAAATGAACAAATATTACGGAGAGGGGTTTGGGGGGAAGGTACTGGTGGGTGACAGCCGTCAAGGTCAAGCAGTTTAGCCAATATTACGTAGTAAAATTACCGATCGGTCAATTTGACCGATGTTTCGTTTAAGTGTTAAAGGTGCATATTACGAACATTGGGAATTTTAGAAAACTGTTATTCATGATAAACAATATATATTATCAGTATATCTAAATCGTTTATCATTCAATGCCTATCATTTATACAATATTTACTTTTTTATTAAACTTTCCTTATGCAATGCTAGAATAACCTAACTATATATGATATATAATTTCACTAATGTTAGGGAAAGTAATGTATGGAGTTTTGGCATCAGTGAAAAAAGGTGAAAAAATAATGTCCACTGATACTTTATGCAATTCGTACAAATAACTGCAGTATTAATATTAACAGTTCATTTGCCCAAAATTCATTGACGTAAATTGTATATTTACTAATTAAAACCGATAATACTAAAACACTTTCTATGACCAATGAACATTGAACAGGGATTTCTTACAATTCCAAAATCTTTTTTATACAAAATATTTTATTTCAGTTTATTTAAAAAATTAAGAAAAAACTTATCTTCTAACGATATTAATTGATTATATAACACTTTTTAAATAAAATTTTGCGATTACGTTGGTAATGAAAAATATTTTCTCTCAATACAAATCAGAATCTTAGAAGTTTAGCATAGATGCATAGCCTCTCAGATTCAAGGAGATTTCTGGCCTCGCCAACATTATGCCTCCACCTTTCCGTTCCTCTACCAGCCAGACATCTGCAATAAAAATAATGCTATTCAATAATAAGTGGAAATATATTAACAGTAAAAGATGTTGAAGGAATCAAAGCTTCACTAAATAAGGATTTTAGTTATACATCAAAATCAATCATGTTTCCAGAGAAAGGTAGATTAGATCATTGAAATGACAACCATACTACTATGTAGGTAATCTAAGCCAAGTATGAATGAAGATTGAGTGTAAGATGAGTGTGGCGCGATCTTTTAGTTTTGTTACTGACTAAGGCTGACATGTTCCTTAGACAGGGCTGTTAATTAATAGCCCAACAGCCGATGACAACTAATGGGCCTACAGTTTAACGTGGAATCCGAACCACGGCCTCTGAATTACGAATTGGTCTAATTATAAGGATGTTATTTACGGATTAACGCAGTATTCAATAGTTGTAATTGCCATTATGAACGACATGCCTATTGTAAATTCAGGTTACTGTGTCTTGAAAATAAATAACAAAACAAGTTTATATTTAATTCCCTGTAGGAAATAGGTTAGATCATGGATATGCCAAAAATAATGTTTTCAGTGCCTCTATACAGCTGTTCTTATATTAAAATTCAATAAAATAGCTCTATTTCTATGGAAATCTGTTACGAATTTTGATCTTACAAATTTCCAACACTCCCCCCACCAGAGCTAAGACATACCCATGTCAATATATAACCTTAAACCTTAAGTGTTCAATAGAAAAGGAGTTCTGTAGATAATTATGTTCAAAAATTAACGTCCTCACACTTAAAGCTTCTATAACAAAGACTACTCGAAAAAATATTATTTATACGTGATTTTGAAGTTCTTAGACATTTTAATAATAATGTTATTTTGAAATGATGTTCTTGTTTTATTTAATGTTTTTAAATTGATTTTTTATGAATTTCTGTGAATTTTTTAAAAATTTTTACAAATATTTTTTCCAAAATGAATTTTTTCAAACCAAAACAATTATGCAATTCAATGTACGAGTACACTTCCTTAATAAATAAACTGATTCCAGCCACACAATTTTTGATATATCTTGTAAATAATATGAGCAGGAAAACACGTATTTCTCTTCATTGTCGTCGTTGGCTTGGTTTTTCTTTATTCCAAATTTAACTAACATAATTATTTAACATAATTCAACTACAAATAAAATTTTATCAGATTTATTGTAGAATAAATATTACTAACAATTTTTTGATTCCTCTACAGTAACATAGTTTCAAAGTACCAAATTAAATAATATCTCATCATGGCTTTTGAAACCTATTTCATGTAATATTATAAGTAATCTATGTAAAAAAACAAATAGGTAAAAATTCTTTTTTATAATATTTATATTTCAACCCAAATTTGACTCCACGTTCTAATTAAATACTCTTATATGATTGCTTATTTCACTTTAGATCTCAGGTCATTTAGATCAGTTCGTTTTTATTTTATTTAATACGTTTGTTGTATGTTAATTTTAACTTAAAATATTTACGTAAATATTTTCAAAATTTATTTTGGTACAAATAAAATAACATTAAACACTTTAACGAAACTCACAATGTTTACTTGTTTTATCATTGGTCTTAAATGTGCGTACAATTGTTTATGGCTGTTATCAAAAAAGTATATCATTCGAAATAATCAAGTAAATGGCCTTTCAACTGACAGGGTTAGTTCTTTAGAATAAATACATCGAATGGAAATGTTTTATCTTAACAGAAACAAAGGAGTGATAGATTGAAATTCATTCCGCCCTCCGCTTTTATAGGAGATTTATGTTGTTTGTCGTTTGAGTCATATGTTTAAACTGATTTCTATTCATCCGCAGTGTCTAATTAAGAGAAGAAGCTCAATAAATGTACACCAGAGTCCTGGTAATCCGAACTAATTTAGATTCAACCCTGTTCGGATTAACAATTTTTCGGATTATCCATAAATGCTGTATAAAATTGCATTAAAAGTACTAATAAAATCAATTTTTCTAGATCCAAACTTTGTATTTAGACCGATTAACTTACGTCTCATCACAGTTCACATTTATGTTTTTTTATTATTTTTATTGGGAGGGGCGGATTACTCCCAAGGCACTTCAGTCATAGAGGCTTTTTGCGCACCCCTGTGTGGGTTGCAGCATTATCACATAGCGAAAAGCCATTGGGGATTGGCGGGATTTGAACCCGGGACCTTGGGCACCAAAGCCCCGCGCTCTACCCCTAGACCAGCGAGCTCCCCACATACTTTGTTTGCATGACTTCAAGTGTTCTTGCAAGGTTGTTCTATCCATTATGGACTCATCATTAAACACGACACACATATTGATACATATACATAAAAAAAGGAACAATCATGAAACTGTACCAACTTATGGTCTATTTTCTACGCGATCATTGGTAGAAATGAACTCAAGTTTTCAAATAGTAGTTTTCTGAAAAGTGATAATAAGAAGTCGGAACGTGTGAATCGAGTCTATTATGATGTACTGTGAGTATAGCTAGACATTGTTCTATTTTAGTTCAAGCTGCATACACTATTGCTCGAGATTTGCATACTCTTTGTTTGTAACACGATGGTGTAGCTTTTCATTACGTTAAAAGACGATAACTGAATATTTTGTTCCAAAAAGTATTCTATTCAAATAACATTTTGCGCGTAGTGCTTCATAGTTAGGGGTACTGTGCTGTAGATTAAATTGTTATAATTCAGATTGTATTTCATTTAAAATTTTAAACTCTGTAACCTTTTTCCTAATCAGGTAGTTCGGACTAGTCAGACGTGTTTCTATTATCAGGTGCATTATTTTATAGAGTAGCTTTGTATCGTTAATCACAAACTATATTCGGATGTAACCTGTATGTAAGGATCGTTGGGGATTGCGGACCACAAAAGTGAACAGCTAACTGCTCACGGAGCTGATTCCATCTGCCCACTCCGAATCCAATATACGTTTCATGAGCTGTCATCAGTGGTTTGCTCGTAGCCCACTGATAGTTTTCAGACATCTTCTCTTTACCTCAATTTTCTCCCGAAGGAGGTTTAGATAATTATTGTGTTATTATGGATAAACATTATTTAAATTTTTTAAATCCATTCATGTAATAACTATGGGCCCTTAAATAAAATATTTAAATGTTTAATTTAAAATGTTATAAAAATTGCATTTTATTCATTATTACGGTTAATTGAAAACGAATAAAACGGTTAAAATTGAGTTGAATTATTCATTCTTCTTATCAAAGCGCTTTATCAGGCCCATATTAAAAATGATGACCTAATGTTTACGATTATTACTTAATTCTAAAAGATGTAAAAATAGTTACGCAAACTCTCAAACTGGTTACACGAACATAATAGGAAAAACATAAAAAGTTAAATTATTTATTTTTTACTAACGTATAATAGGATTAATCAGGAACTATTTAACAGAGGACATTTTAAGGGAGTTTACACTTTTAATAAGTATATTTATTCTTCTTGTGTTCCATTCAAAGATTATGACAATTTAATTTCATAATTATAAGGATTTCACTTCAAGATTGTGAGGGTTCCATTCCAGATTATGAGGACTCTACTCCAAGATTGTGAGGATTTCCACTCCAAGATTATAAGGTTTCCATTCCAAGATTATGAAAATTTCATTCCAAGATTATGAGGATTCCACTCAAAGATTGTGAGGATTCCATTCTAAGATTAACAGGATTTTATTCCAACATTGCGACAATTTTATTTTCATTTTTAAGACTATATTTCTAATATAAAAGTCGACAAACTAATCATAATGCAAATTTAAAATGTTAAAATCATTATTTATTTTTTTCAGTTTTTTTGTTTGAATATTGAATAAAAATATATGATTGATTTTAAAAATTGAATTACTTGTATTACCAAACAACTTACGTAAAATTATTACGAAATGTGAAACTCGAAGCAATAAAGCAATTTAAAATAATTTCAAACACGCCATCAGTAACAACTGGTTTAATTATATTATTTACGACGAAAAAATTGCTTACTTAATTTATAAGACACAGGCTCAGCAATTAAGTGGGTATTTTACTAAAATTTTTGAGCTCTGAAAAAAACTTATATCACCCGTTTAAGAATACGGACATAGTGAATTTTCTTGCTTTTTATATAAAACTGGAGAAAAAGGTTTTTAAACGGACAATGTTTTATCTGAGCCAACTATTGTTTTAACTATGTAACCTGATAGCTGCTTTATATCGAAAAGGTAAAGTAATTTTCAAATAAGGGTAAATCTTGGGACAAAGAATGCCACAGAGACGGTGTAAAACGACACTGAGGTGTTTTGGTTTGGAAGCCGTGTGTATTTGGGTCACCTCGGTGTTTGCAGGGTTTTAATAACACCTTGTTATCCTTTCTGCCAGAGATCACGATGTAAAGTTTAAAAACTAACTTTTGATTATCCTAAAATTAGCTCCAAAGATTCACTTAATAGTTTACATCGTATTTTTTGCGAAAACAGCTGTATTCGTAGTTATAATAGAATAAATGATGTGTACTGTGTACGGTTCATTATAAATTCTCTAGCTGCTCATTTTTATTTTTATTTAGGTCCAACTAATTAAATAAGTGACAAGTTAGTTGTTTTAACTAAGAGAATTAAAATTATAAAAAAAATATTGAGTCTGAAAATTCAAAATGCTGAGCCGTAAAAAATGTAGGTAATAAATGTTTAACCATTTAAAATATAACTGGTTTTTTATAAAACATCAGAGAACTTAAAAAAATTAAAAATCCACTGGTTATTTCCCTTGACAAAATTAATTGTGTTAATTAGATAATTTTTTGGATATAAAACTAAATTGTATTTCTGCGCCATTGTAGCCGTTAACACTAGAGGAAATGATGCTTTTTACGTTCTTGTCCATTAAAATACCGCTCATACTCAATATGAGTTCTAGGGATGTGGACTTAGTATTATTCCTTAAACCCACAAGACAAGTAAGCCAAAATTTAAATATCTCACCTAGCATCGCCTTGCGTTCTTGAGTCTAAAAAGGTTACAATGCTTAATAGATTTTTTTGAAACCTCTATCATAACATTTAGTCAATATTGTTGTAGCAAATAGGTGTTAATTAGGGTAACTTGTGTGGTTCTAAATGTTAGTGACTATTATAAGTGCTACTATCATACTCATCAAAACGGTCCTCGGAGCTAGAGATGACACTATAGAACGACAACTGACTACTGCATCAAACTGGGAAACGAGCTATTTTTAAGTCCTTGAGGTCATAGATTAAATCCCTCCAAAAAAATACATCCTGAAATGATGAGCAAAACGACTCCAGGGTCTGTAGTAGTTTGTCATAAAATTAAATGGGGACGTAAAAAGCTATGAACGAACTGATAAAAACACACAATCACTTCATTTTTCATTGATTTAAGGCTCTGTTATATATAATGCAATGATGGTGAAAAGAAGTTACATCTTACTGTTGTTTTCTTAGATCTGATTTCATCGTTTCCGTGTTTGTATGTACGTTACATATTTAATACGTAATTTTTCTGTCACGTGGCTAAGTAGTAAAATCTATTTGTAACTAAAAGTATACCAAATTGATTATCTTTATTTTTCTTTTAATACTCGTAGATTCTGCTTACAAAACGTTCACTTAGTTCAATAATGTTTTGTGAAACTATCATATCAATTATTTTTAGTTTCATTTTATGGTATTTCTTGATTTAGATACCTCCTTAAACCTGAGATTTGATCATTCTTAAAGTGGAGATGGTAGGAATACACTGCGAAAGCAAGAGTTAAGTAGCAGGTGGCTAGTTCAGCCCGGATTGTTCACCTTATAATGCGCTGGTAATGTTGTCTTTACTTCACTCAACTTGGCTGATTAAAATTTCCTCTTACTTCCAAATGAACTCTGAAATGAACCGATTAGTGTACTTTATGAGAACTATTAAAGCAAAGTGAAATTAAAGCTTTTGTTCCTGTTGAACCTTAAATGAGTCAAGCAATTTTACAGTGTAATAAAGCTATGCAAATTCGTAGTCCGTTATCTATTGTCCATAGAATTATACATTATATAATTATAATTGTTATCTTAAAAAATACTATTGATTCTGCAAATATTATGTGGAAGAATTAAAAATTGCAATACATTTTATTGGGTAAGTGGGAGTTTCCTCGAAAAAAAAACTTAAAAATTAATATCCTAACTTCCATGAAATTTTCAAAATTGTTAACGTAAGATAATATTTTAATACGTATTATTTTGCTAATATTTGATATGTTACCATATCAGGTAACAGATTGGATATTTGTGGGCGACATTTATACAGCAAAATAATCATAAACTAATAATAATAACCATTCGTTATGATATATTATAAATTAAACGGTATCAGTGGACTAACACATACTTTCTTCCTTAAGTAAATTTAAAAACAACAATCTGTAATAAAACTATCATATTCTCCAAAGCTTATAAAATATCATTTAGTAATTTGTCGTTTCAAAAATAATCATGCAATTTCTGAAAATAACAACAAGAGAAACAAAGTTAAATTAACTGTTACAATTTTATGGGGACACACACACACACACACACACACACACACACACACAGTCACAGACGGACAGACATCACGTCAAAACCCGCTTTTTTGATTCAGGGAACCCAAAAATGGATATATCCCACTGTCAACTAAAATTCTAATTTTTTGACGAAAACAATACTTTCTCCATACAACTAAGTATACACTAAGTAACTAAGTATAAGGGGAGAAAGTTAAACGTTAAACGTTAATCAATACAAACTTAACTTTATTAGTGCATATCATTGTGATTCTTTATCCATAAAAATAATTACCAATTATATGATTTATTTATATTAATAGATCATATAAAGATCATCTTTTAATACGATTTATGTTAGGTATGTATTATTTACAATCATCCTTTTTGGAAACATAACTAGAATAAAAATCTTTAGGTTTTATTGAAAAAATAAGAGCTGGTTTAAATAGCTTTTGTTATATTTTTACGAGTTAGGGGAAAATAAATAAAACGTGATCACGCCTATTTGAACAAGATTTCAAGATGAAAGATGGTTCGTATCACCAAACACATGAGCAGTCGGCACCACCAAGAACATCAATATCGCACCATTAGAAGTTTTTTTCTGTATTTATTTCATTATTTTAAAATTTCTTTATCTTCCATTTACTGAACTATTTTAAAAATAAACTCATTTACAGTAAGGTTAAAGAAAGAGTATAAATAATAGAATAGGAATAAAAGATATTAAATATTTAAAATAATGTTGTAAATGTTTTGTACGTCAGTTGAAATATTCACTGTTCTAAATACAATAATCTAATTTGGTCCGAAACTTTTAATCACCACACAATTTTTTTTATTAAAATGCATATTCAATCTTAACCGTCTTGCCCACCCCTACGGAAACACGTAAAACATGCCTCGGCAGTCTCTTGCTCTGGATGAAATGAGTAAGGATGTAATGTTAAAATCTTTTTCTGTCTTTCAGATATGTGTTAGTTATAGGGCCATCATACCTGATGTATCCGAAAAACAGCTGTGTAAATACAAATAAATCTTAAAAGTAATTAAATTTTAATTACTTTTAAACATCGCTGAAATTAACTATTTTTCATTTTCAATGTTTTTAAGTATGAGGGCTATTACATAACTATTCAACTACATTATTTCCAAGTTTCAAGAAAATCTGATGAAAAATTGCTAAGCTAAGAAATTAAGCTATTGAGCCAGTAAAAAACTACTTTTGTACAATTACGGTGAATCTTTTTTATTTAAAATAGTAAATACACTCTTGAAATAGTAAACAGTATAATTCACCGTTTAATTTTCCATAAAGTTTAACTTAATTATGGCGATATTGATATTAATGTCGCATAAATGTGCTAACCCTTCAGTTTTATAAACTTTAAACGGATTAAAAGAAAACATTACAAGTGCATTAGCTGAGAGAACAACCCCGTTTTAACTAGCCACCTGCTACTTAGTGGGTTGAAATTAGGCTTTCTCCCTGATTAAAATAACAAGCCTAACAATTACGTATTACTTATAATACACTTTATACTCAATAGTTAACTACGAAATACGTTTCAATTAAATTAGGGACTGTGTATTGTCTTTAAGGGTTTTCAACTCTATTTTTCTGTAGTGTATTGTTTCTCCAAAAAATAAAGTTAAAGTTAAAGGTAGTTTAGTAAAGACTAAAGCAAACAATCGGGGTTTAAGGAGTAAGAAAAATATTTTGTAGGTTTTATAATATTACTAATACTATATTATGTTCGTTTTTATGCTATCCATTAGGTAATATTAATATAATACACATAACAGTTCTAATTTATAAATAGTGATTTCGGAATAGAACCGTAAAAAGAATATATTTATTACAACACGCTATGGGGAAAGTTATAACTCAACGCATCAGTATGGTTAAATAATAAGTGTTACGTTCAATCCGAATAGTAGTTTTACTTTCTTTCCTAAAACGTGCTATATAGATAAAGTATTTGTTTTTCATAAGAATTTTCAAATTTAAATTGTGACAGGATATTCCGTTTTTGAGGACCCCTGGATCTAAAAAAGTGGTTTTCGGACTGATAGCTGTGTACCCCTAGACTATACTGATCTTTGATTTTTATGAGATTCATTGCACTTGTGCATTTTGGCGATAACTCGAGAACATTTTTAAATGTTTTTGTTTTAAGGGTAGTTTACCCTTAAAACTTCTAAAAATCTGAAAAACTAAAATTTATTAAAATCCAATCTAACGGTTTTATTATAATTTAATGTCGTATAAAGTACAATATAATATATGACATCATCTATATGTCTGTAGAATAACTCATTAGGTGTGTCTTTTGACTATCCTAAATAATTGCTGACATTCTCAGTTCCCGTCTGCTCCCCAAAGTTCCCCCCCAACTTAAACTAATAATCTATAAACTGATAACTTTAATAGTTACTGCATCCAAAAACTGTGAATTTCATGGAGAATTTGTACTAGACCATCCTCTATGGTTTGGGACGAAGGAGGAAAAGACGTAAAAACTAAAAGACTCGACGACCACGCCACGATCGACTAGATATTTTGTCAAATGAATTGATTTCTTACTATATAAAAGTGGTTCTAGCTGCCACAAGTCACTCTCATTGTACTCTAATTTAAATGACCATAGAGACACAACAATAGAATTATGGAAACATATATAACATAGTAAGGATTATAATGGTCTCATCAAATTTTAAAAACACGCACCTTTGTACCCCAGAAGATAACGATTTGACTTTTTCAAAACCCGTAGCCATAAAAAGTGACTGAAAGAATCACAGTGGACCTGATTGTAATAATCTATTAAAACCTGTTCCACATGATCCAGAAGTACAATAAACCATATTAAATTCCGTTCATTTTTTAAGTAATACGTAAGCTAATTTTCTATTTTGTTTTGTTTAAAAGTTTCTTCTTTTGAGTTATATTACTTTATTACTGTCCCTACTTATAAATAATTTTATTGTTTTGAAGTACTGACAACATGCAGACAAACTTCAAATTGGTACACCTTTACAGGTTCTTCATCTCTTTTAAACATTTAATTTTTACCTTGTATGGTTACAAATGTTCAATTACGCTGACTACACGAGTGAGAAATAAAAAGTAGTCTTAAATAACAAAACTGTACGTTATGCGAGCTAACGTAAATAATAAAAAAGTTTTGTAAACTACATTAAGTGTGATACAAATTAAAATGTTAATCGGTCAATACAATCATCCTTGAGCAAGAATCGCAAGGTAGTGAAGCCATTGTTGTTATCAGTATTGTTGTTTTTGGTGAAGGGTTTGCCCAGTCGTTAGAAGGGACAAGAGAACTGTGTAACATACCGCTGGGTTAACTGATCTCACTGAACTCTGCTCCTATCTCACCTTCCTCTGAAATGAGCTCGCGCAGCTCTCTGTTGTGCACTGTGTTATTCGCTATACACCTACACAGTGTGCGTATCTTTTTTACCATTCACACAATGGTTAGTTTTCAGGGGGAGAAACTTTTATAAGAATATTTATCTATAGTGAAATTTAAAAAAATAGGTATTTTGGAGTCTTTCCCACCAGTGGTACCAATGAAGATTAACAAACCAACGTTTAACAAATTATTTAGCTAAAACTTATACCACACACCACCAAACTTAAGTTGGCAGCCAAATTATCGGGCACACGCGGAGGTTACCTCCAAATACTGATGATAACAACCCAACACTGATGTAAAAAAAGTGAGTGAAACAGGATATTTCTATGTTCCTGGAAAGAGGTATGTGTGATGCGATCAAGCGCAGACGTCAAAACAAACGTTTTCCACATTTTGAAGCAAAATATTTGCAAGTGCGAAGGTAACCTCCACTATGCGCCTGATGGAAGGTTTTGATAAAATCCTATCCAAGAATATAGTACCCTATCCACTACACTAAAACTACCTTGGTATGCAATGGAACAGAAAATAATGTGCTAATTAATATGCAAAAAATTACTGCAAGGATAAAATACAAAGTGAATGAAAAATAATCAGCAAATCGAACTCAACATACTCGTATACGCAAAGGTAAACTGATATTGCATTCGTACGGAAAACTCTTGATTTCTAAATATAGTTCTTTTAAATTGGATTATCAGGCACCTTGTGGTGTTTTTAAAACTATATCAAAGCTCTGTTATGGTCTGGCAATGCGACATCCAATATTTCATTTGGTTTTATACTTAAAAATGTATGTCATGCACCCATTCACAAATTTTTACTTTCTCCTTCTATATTAAATGGAGAAAGTATTGTTCTCGTCAAAATTTTCAAGTTGAGAGTAAGTATATGAGGCTCTCTGAGTCCAAAAGAGTGGTTTCCGGACTAACGTATAACTGTCTATTTTTCTTTCTGTCTGTATATCTAACTGTGTACAGCCCTCACCAGTAGAGTAATCGTCTGGATTTTATGAAACATTGTACCTTATCACGGGTTCACTTCGGCTATATCTCATACCTTGTTTATTAATTTTTAATTTTCAATTAAAGGGTAGAATTTAAAACATTTTAAGATATTTTCTATTAACATTTTTCTTAAATCCGCTCTAGTGGGTCTAATTAAAATTTCTTGGTTTATAGTTACTAGGATGCCAAATTGTAATCACCCACATGTGTGTAAAGTTAATGCTTCAAAAGCTATACTTAAAATGTTAAAATACGTAAATGACTTTTGTAATTATAAATTGTAATTTTAAATGTTAAAAATGTATTTTTCTGTATTAAATATATTTTTGATTTTTTCGACTAAGCAATAAATTTGTAAAATAGTTTGAATATCTCAATTAAAACATGGTGAAAAAGGTAAACCAATTAGTGTTTTGAATCGTTAGTCCAAGATCAAAGTTTGAGAAAAAAATTAAATTTACTGTCCGTGGTAAACACAGTACGTTTTATAGAAGGGGAAAAGATAAGGTTATGCCTAAAATCTTAAAAATAAGTGTAAGAAATTGTTTTCTCTTGTGGTTAGTTTAAGATACTTCATGATTCATTTGAAACGATACATTTTTCGATGGTATTTGAATTACCATGAAAGAATATGGTAGTTTCATCAAGGTTGTAGTTTTTCTATTGACTTAAAGGCAAAAGCATCTGTTAATCCACTGATATAGTTTATTTGGTTAAGCTTTTAGTTTTTAGCTTCTCCGGCATTGTGCTTTAATGTCAACGAATTACTGGCGCTGACCCAGTGAATCGTGCTTGGTTTGAAACCAATAATGGCAGACCTCTGTCTAGTCTGTGACACAAACATCTCTCCCGTACCTTGCTGCCTGTAACTGAACCACACTAACCGTTGGACTTCTTATTAAGTTATTAAGGACTTGGTACAAGTGATTAATAACTTAATAAGAACTCAGTCTATCTTAATAATAAATTTAGGTTATAGCAGCAAGGGACCAAGATAGGTTAGCCTGGATGTACCTAATTTTCAAACCATCAACACCACAGTCTATTTGTAAAACTTATTACTTTGGGCATTCACCATATTACAATTTTAATTAGACTATAGTACCTTATACATAATATGCATCCACATACACTGACAGCAAACACAGAATTCGTCTTTGAAATACTCACACAAACCCATTCACATCGCGATACAAAACTATCAATACACCATGCACCTTCCATTCACTACGCAGAGACGCATCATATACAAATAGGCTGCAATTAGTATCGCCCACAAGTAGTAGCAGTTCCCTTTATTTAAGTCAGTATCAATTGCCATTACATTAACCAGTTAACACTTTGCTATACCAGGTGTTTCATCTAAAGTTTCATTTAATAGCTACCTTTAAACTATGCATATGATATCAAACTTCTTAAGGGGGACTCCTCTTTATTTTTGTAGAGGATTTTGAAATTAATTTTGAATCCGAGAAATGTAGCCGCCATTTTCCAATATGGCCGACAACTTGGAAACTTGTAGAACACCTACATTTTATGGTGTTTTTGGATGGAACTCTTAATGATTTTGGTGCAATTGTAACCCTTTACAAGCTACTGATAATGATCTTCATGAAAAGTACTGATTTTCATGCAATTAAAGTATTGTGAAAAACAGCTGATCACCAAACAACTAAAGAAAAGTATCCATAAGAAGTTAGCTATTGGTTCACTTCAGGTGACAATGGTTTGAAACGTAAAATGTTTTTGAGCCATAGATCACAAACAGTTACATTTACACGAAAAATATCAAGAGTAAAAAGTCTTAAAGTTATCTGTTCAATCTAAAACCATCATAAAATATAAGGTGTTCCATAAGAAATTGTCAGCCATATTAGAAAACAGCGGCCATATTTTCAGATTCTAAATAATTTTTTTGAATCCTTTTAAAAAAATTAAGGGGGTTTCCCCATAAAATGTTTGTTGTCATATGCACAGTTTAAAGTAGCTTAGCTCACTTTAGGTGAGACACCATGTTTATAGTCACACATATCAATAATTGGTCAACTATATACAAATAGATCACAGACTACAATAATCACAAGGTCACCTGAGGTAATTAATTATCATAATGCTTTTTGTACAGAATTTGATTGTTACTTAAATTAAAAACTTTTGCCCCTCATACATTATTTTAAGCTCTATTAAATTTTTTAACCAAAATTATTATTCTTAATGTTTATAAATTTTACCTCATCACAAAAATAACTAAAAAATATACAGCACAGGATAGTTTTTTCTTTTTTCTCGTATTGCTACTAACATAATAAATTTGCTTATTATTCGTTGTCGATAACGTTTATTGCTCCCTAGTGTTTTAGCGTAGCCAATGTGATTCAACATAATGACCTTGTGAAAGACAATATATACGATATCAATGTAAAAAACTACATTTTGGAATCTTACTTTCTAAAAAATAATACTTCAATAACGTATTTTTTTAGTAGAATCTATCAAAATGAGTTGAAATTATAGAAATATAACTGTTTTGCTATAAGTAATATATTTTGACAAAAATAGCATTACCTAAAAAGTTGATACTAAACATGTTTCATCGTTTCACATTGGTCATCGAACTAAGAGCGCATATAACCCAGACAAATGTCTCTGAAGACATATTAGAAGTGTTAAATATTTTATGGCACGGCGTTGTGAGTTTTATTACTAAGTACTATATCGTTATGTTTTACGTGGCCCCATGAGAACCTCTTACAAGAAACTACTTTAGTTATCGTTTTATTCTGTAAGTGGTATTTCAATACTGAAAACCATTATTTAACACTATTTATAAGTCATAATCATAATTTCCAACTGTTACAACATAAAAGCAAATTATAGTATGCAGTATATACATTTTTAACCCAATTTATCCTTAAATTTCAGACAATTGTAAACACATTTTAACTACAAAAAGGAATAAAGCACACCAACAAAATTTACTACTTCTTATTACTTATTATGTTATTATGTTAATAGACTACGTAATTGTGTGGACATCAATTATTATTATAAACACACTTAAATAAGTACTAAATAATGAATGGGTGACTAAAAATTCTACAAAATGTACGTTTTTTTTATTCCATTGTATTATTACTTATAAATAACGCCAACAATTTGCTAAGTATGCATTTTTTTTTTACAAGTTAATTAGCAAAATTAAAACAAATTTACTGCCCAATGAAAACATTTATGTGGTTGAAATAAAACCGATTTAATACACCATAATTAATATAGCACTGAACAAAAAGTATCTCGCGGCCTATAGTTCTTGAGGCTACAACTCGGCTACGACGTTAGTCAATTGAGCGATGCCGTTTAACGTCTTTTAGCCAAAGCCGATCATTTACTGTTTAATTATCCATACCGTTATTATTAGCCTGTGATCAACTGATTTTGTTATAAACGGAATGAGGATTGAAAAGCAAAAGAGAAATTTAATTTACATCAATTAATTGGTTTGTTACAGTGGCTTCAAGCAATACAACGAATACGTTTTCTATCAAAACACGGAAGATTTTGGAAATACTTTTTTCTGCTTTTATTTCGCACAGCTATGTTATCCTTAAGTTTTTACAAATTGTTTAGTAACCTGATAATTTTGCATTATTTAATTCATAAAATAAATATTAATGCATAACCTCTATATTGTTCCCCGCAGTCTTCAATCAAGAACTGTCAAACGGTTATAAACAGCTGTTTTGGTTTGTATTGTTTACATTTTATTCTCCATAACCGTTGAAATTTTTAGATTTTAAACTTAATATTACAGAAACACGAATTTTTCGGACATTAGACCTATCTAGAACTTATTTCTACTCGAAATTAGTTATTTAAATGATTTAGAAAAACCCGTGTACCCAGACTGATAGAATGTATATATTTTGACTATATAAAACTGAAACAATTAAATAATAAGGGTGTGGCCATTATCTGGCTAGTTTAGTGCACCTTTATTAGTTCATTAAAACAACTCATTATCTTCGAAAACACTTTAAAAGGGATCAATGTTTGTTTACATTTAGTTGCCTGTAGATATAAATGTTGTTAATTTCCCAATGTACACTTCTTCACTGGGTGAAAAAACACAGGGTACATTATTACAGGGAAAGAATCTTCAGTGTCAAAAAACACTATTAAAATAATATTCTGTTCAAATTTCATATGTTCAATGTTTTCATAAAAGTGGTGTAGCTGTATTTTCGATTTGGCTAATAATTAAGAATAAGATTGAATTTAAATAGCCTATTTCTTTTTTGTTTAGTGATTTTTTTAGAAGTGAAAAATTTTGTATGGGTTTTTTATATTTGGAAGCTTTCTTGAATTTTTGGTGGTGAAATATACGTCGGAAATTAACAACGATTAGATCATAGATATTGATCATTATTTGTTAAATATTAAATATTTGTAGATGTAAAACCGAAAAATCCACATTCGTGTGTTTCTTTATGTGGTTTTAAACATCAATTCCGTTTGGTGATTATGATTAATATCAGAAACCCTTCGGTACGATTAGAAAATTGTGTTTTATGACGATCTCGATGAAAGTTTACTTCGACTGAACCTAGCCTTGTTTTAGTTGAGTTAAATGATGGCTAGAAACAACCCGTGTACCCAGACTGATAGAATGTACTATCTACCTTTGACTATTTATAAAACTGAAACCGTACTGGAGGCAACAAAGTTAGAGACTCCAATTTATTCATCAATATTTTATGAGGTAGCAATTTAGTTATTGTTGTGTGCAACATATCCTTTTCAGTCTTGTACATTTTTGAACACGTGAGTAACAATACGGGAACGCCTGCGCTTGTTTGTGTGTGTGTGCGCGCGTGTGTGTGTGCGTGTGTGCGTACATAAACACACACAGCACACACACGTGTGCTTGTGTGTGTGTAGACCTGACCATCTCTCGGTCAACAAGTAATATTAACACAAACATTTTATAACTATATGAAAGTTTATACAAAACTAACGCTAGAAACATTAACTGGTTAAAGATTATACAAATTTCCTAACAAGTAGTAAACTGTGGTCGTAATATGGCCTTTAAAATTAACCCGTGTAATAATAGATTGATGTTATTGGGCTGAATATAATAAATAAATAATTTTTACCATCTGATTATTATCACAGTTTCCGACGTCTACGCTATATTAACCTCAATATAAAAAAAATACTAAATTATTGGTAGTTCATGTTTTGAGTGTTCTCATTTGTTCTCAAGGAAAGTTTTCAAAGATCAGACGGAAATTGTTTAAGAAAGCGTAATCCAAACCAATCGAAATGTGGTCAATACGTACGTAAACATAACAATACCTCTAAGATGGAAATGTAAAAAATGTAAAAAGCTTATGAAAAGCCCAGTTTATTTAAATTCTTCTAAATAAAAACTCGGCAGTTTAATATTTTGACATATAATGTAGTTTTTTTTACATTTTTAGAATCATTATTTTTCCGGTTAACTTTTATACATTAAATTTTATATTGTTTAAAACGTCTTTAAATGAAATTATATTTTCTATAGTACTTCAATTATTTAGCATGTAAAGGATTAATTATTATTTTAATTTAGTTAATATGATTCATTTCTGTGAAAATAAATTTATCCATACGTCTATGTTTATGGACATCCCAGGGATTGAATTTAAAGTGTTTAGAGTCAAGATCCTAAAACTAGTGTTACCAACCGACTGATTTAGTCGGCTATCAAGTCAAATGGTATAATAAATAAATAATATTACAATATGTATAATATAATTACGGTATAAAAAGTATTCACGCGAAAAACATTTTTAATGGTTCAATTTGAATTAACTGAATGCAAATGAGTGGTTATCAGAAATGTTTATATTTTATAACGTAATTATAATTTAGACTGGGGTTTATGAACACGCCGTAGTTTTCATCGGCTTAGAAATCAGAAGTCGATGAAAGAGGTGTCGATTTATACACGTAGACAAAACAACGGAAGATTCCCTGGTCCTAATTCGATTTCGTGATCTATTCAAGGGTGAGATTTACTGTAAGCCTATTGTTATGAGATAACCAACCAAATGCATTGTTCTATTGTTCCATGGTGTGAGTCATACTAATTATAAATTATGGAAACTAATCGAGTTAACAAGGGTTTTCATTAACTGATAAGGAACTGGAATTTTTTTCTAAGATTGTAGACCAGTTGCATTTTAGGTTATTTATACAAGTCGAGTTATGATAATATTATTGAAACATATAAGATAATTCAATACATAAACACATATTACAGATTTGAAATGAACACTTAATACAATTTTATATCAATCATTTATAATAATTAATTACCAAATAATGATAATCCAAATTTGTTTATACTATTAGGGCAGGTTAAATGCTGCTATAAAGTTTTATAAACAATAATCTTAGCTTATATGTAAAAACACACGTTTTGTATTAGTTTGAACTTGAAGTTTATTTTATCTATATTATACATTATTATATTTTATACCCTCAAAAAAGATATAGTAGTTTGATGAGAAAGTAATTACTTTCCATAGGATATAATATACGTGGAAATAAAATATTTAATGACAATTGATACTAGTTTATTAATTAAATATTAAATAAAAGTCATGTTAATATAGTTTTAAGATAATTGCTTACTCAAACATTGTCCTGATTGTGTTAAAGAATAAGTGTTGTAATACATACATTTGCTCTTCTAACTGTTAATGTTCCATTGATATTTAGGGTGATTCCACTTTAGTTTCTGTTTTATAATTTAAGAAAAAGTACTTAACGTATTACATTTCCTTAAAACTCATTGACAAAATTATGGTGAAAAATCATATCAGCCAAACGACTAAGTCTGAACCTTTTAGTAATGAGGTCATTTTTTATTAGTTTTTGACAAGTTTCGCAAGTTTCCTGAGCGATATATTGGCGAATATTTAGTTTAGCCTAATCATGACTATTTTACCCCACAGAAAGTCCGTAGTGATACATCACACGATATTGGGACCTAACTGGTAACACCATGTTGAGAAATTATGCAACCTCTGAAGTTTTGACACAAAATAATATTCAACAATATTCTTAGAAATATTCTGGGCTGAACTTTTCCCACGATGATGCGCAGGTGGTTTCTCTATCTCCAATGCTTCAATATTTTTAAAATCGTTTTCACCTTGTTGGGAAAGATTTACTCAGTAGGATAGTAGGAAATTGGTCATACTCTTCTCTAAAGCTAATGTCAATATACAGTTCTCAGGTGTAGAGAAATTTAACAGTTCCAACATGGAACTGGTTTTGGAAAAGTGTAGTAATTTAATCATGTAAATATTTACAGATGTTAAATCGTAGGTGTTGATAAAATACGATACTTCATTAGAATCACCCTGTACTTATTGTACTTTCAATAAACTCCATATCCTGGACTTACCCAGGCCAATATGTGAATCACATCTCACATTACTTTGGGCATAGTGAGCTGTGAGATAAGATGGTAAAACTATAATGAAGAGTTAAACCGGTTGAACTGTATTTTGTGTCTGAGATTACATTATATTGTAAATTAAAATTTAATAAAATGTTATTGTGATATCATTATCATACCGTAAAAATTATAATTAACAGAAAAATTAAAATTAACATTATTCATTCATTACATGATTTAAAAAAAAAAAAAATAAAAATAGAATTAATTCACATTTTTTCATATTACAAAAAAATAAAAATAAAAAAAAATTATATGGTCTTCTATATAAAAAAGTTATTAAAAAAAAAAAAAAATAAAAAAAAAAAATAGCAATTTAATTAAATCTTAAAATAAATTTCCTAATTTCTAGTATACGTTTTAAAAAAAAAAAACGTCCTTAAAAGAAAACCTACAAGACTTGTAACATATGACAAAAGTCAAAAAAAATAAATTACTTCAGCTTACAAAACATCCCGTTATCAAAAAAATAAATAAAAATAAAATCCATATACTATAAAATTCAGTATAAATGTGACAAAATAACGATAAAAAAAAAATAAAAAAAAAAAAAAAAAAAAATACCTTTAATAAAAAAAAAAAAATTTAAAAAAATTAAATCATACTCTGAGCGTAAAAATTTAGTACAGTTTTTAGTATAAATATTAATCTTTTTAACATATGTGTGAACTTTCAGTTATTGATATGTTTAGAAACTATAGTTGAAATTCACATTTTGTATTCATTTACATGATTTAAAATGAAATGATAATGAAAATAGATATTTTCATTAATTAAAGGTTTCTATCTAGAGAATTGAATATTGTTCATACAAGCAAAGGGGCTTTACTGAATTTAAACAATTAAATAGCTTTACCTTTTCTTTAAATATATGAAGATAAAAACCCCTAAAAAGCTTCTCAAATCGTATGGAATTTAATGCTTTAAAGATATATAACATGAGTTGAGTTTATTAAAAGTAAAAACTTTCAAGATGTATAAATAAAAATTTTAAATCTATATGCAATTTAATTAAATCCGTACAGGGCTGCCAGCAATGTGGAACTAGGTTGGAACTAGTTTCCAATGAGTTAAATTTCAGCTAGTATACGTTTTGCAAAAACAGAACGTCCTTCATATTTATGAGGAAACATTTCATCTACTGCAGTATACAGTTCAGGTACTTAGTTTATACTGAGACTTAAATGTAACGATACCATATGAACGATAACAACAAAATTGGACGTAACGGCATTGAGTGAGGAGAAAATTGGTTCTGTAATGGACCTTTGAGAGATAATTGACCTTGTTAACGAGTCCTTCGACTTGACTGCGACATAATTACGATCCCAATAACAGTTTACCGTTATCAACTATCATTACACATGTTCTATAGCCTTTATCTTATTTATACCACTTTCCTATTTTAAAGTTCAGGGTTTGATTTTAATATTTGATAGAAACTTAGAAGGAAAATAAAACTCTGAAAATAGATTTAAGAACAAAATTTTCCTATAAAATCGTATTTCATTCAACCTGTGACATAAATTATATAAATATTTGTAAAAAAAATTATTATTAAAAAAATTAAAATTACCTCTTTTTTGAAAAAAAGTATTACCGTAAAGATTATGGTATAAACAAAAAGAGTAGAACTATTTAACATTGTTTTCCTGGACCTTTAAGCTTTTAGAATTTATTTGAATAGAGCAGTTCTTTTTTGCATACGTATAGGAGCACTAAAGACATATTTAACTATTTTTGTTTGTTAACAAAAATTTAATATGTCTAACATAATTTTATTGAACAACAAGCTACAACAGATCCGACTGTCTTCCAGCTGTTTTATCAGAAGTCCTTGATTAGTAAATGACAAATCATAAACTATAATTACAGGTTTTGTGATTCTGTTGTTTTATTGCTGTGCAGTGTAATATTGTCGGCAATACTTGTTAATTATTCACGAGAGAGATGGTGTATGCCACGTGGTGCCGCCTGACAAGTTGTTGTTCCACTGTTCATTGCATACATTATCACTTTGTATATGTAATTTATCAAACCTCAATGACTCCTGACGATGATTTTGTTACTGCCAATAATCAAGCTGCGTTAAACACTTTTCTTTTAAATATTTATGAATGACATTAAAGTTTTTTCTGTACGTAGCTTAATGTTATGATCTTATTTGTTATTTTTATGTTACCATACCGTACCATGCCATACCAGGCAGGAAAAATTATACATTTTTTTCTAGGTTTTACGGATAACGTGATCAATAATAAAAGATTTAATAGAAATAAAACTGCCACAGCTGTCAAATAGTATGTAATATTAGTTTAGTTACAATGATAATTAATTTAAAACCTATTCCAAAGTATATTAAATAAAAATTTTATCTAAAGAAAAACTTTTATAGATGATAAAAGTTTTCTTACTGAATATGATTTATGTAACTAATTGTAATCTATTGCTAAATATCTAATGAGGATTGAGTGTAAGATGATTGTGGTGCGATCTTGTAGTCTTGTTTTTGACTAAGCCTGACATGTTCCTTAGACAGGAATGTGAATTGATAGCCCAACAGCCGATGCCAACTAATGGATCAACAGATTAACGTGGAATCCGAACCACGGATTCTGAATTACGAAATAATATAATTATGAGGATGGTCTTTGTGGATTAACGTAGTATTCAATAGTGCGGACGTTAATCTACACAAGAGAACACTAACCCACCGACCATCGCTTAAAACTTCCCACAATTCGCGACCTCCAAGTAGTCAGATTGACATCTCCACCATTCCAGTTCCTTAAACAAATATGTAGATATTTTTTATTACATAATCCTCCTATGAAAACACCAGAAAAGAAGATAATATTATTTAATCTAGATATATGCCAATGGAGAGCAGAATTAGTTATTATTTGATATACTTATATCTATACTTATATAATATCTGTTAAAGTTTACGATAGGTAACAAGGTTTTGTGTGTTATTTAGATTTTTATTACGGACATTTTCCATCACGATTTTATGTAAAACAAATTTTCACGACGTTTCGGGATTTGGAATCTGATCCCGCCCTCAGGTGAACTAATATCTAAAACATAGCACAATTAACTTATAATCCGGACCAAACCAGTATAAAACTGAAAACATAAAAGTTTGAAGCAGTCAAAAAACTTACAAACAAACCATTCACTAAACATTACACACAAAATAAACCAAACACGTGCACTCGTCACGGAGACTCAAAGACAACTGGAAGGAGTGGGCGTGTCCCACTGGAACCGGAAACAAAATGGCCGCCATTGCCCACCATTGCTGGTCTGAAAATTACCAAATGAATTTCGAAGAAGCTAAGATAGTACACCGGGAACCTCACTTTTTCAAAAGAAAACTAATTGAAGCTTCCTACATAAAACTAGCAGACCAACCAATTAGTCAATCTTCAGTTGAGATCCGGCCATTGTGGCTGCCAATTCTTAGCAAAGAACTGAAGGGAACTTAGTTCTAACTTAAGAACTTAGCTTAAGGAACTTAATAGGGAAAATAAAATGTCTGTAAATGATATTCATATAAATCTGAAACAAAACTCTCATGGTATGCTAACTCGTAGTAAAGCTCGTAAGGGGCATTAGATTTTGTTTTAAGTAGAAAATTGTAAAAATAATGTGTTTTTGCTCTGTAAAGTTAACTTTGTACTGCATTTTTCATGTACATTAGAAAGGATTTGCATTTGAATAAAGAAGAATAATAATAAATAAATCTGTTAGACATATGGCAGCAATGGTGGGCAATGGTGGCCATTTTGTTTCCGGTTCCAGTGAGACACGCCCACTCCTTCCAGTTGTCTTTGAGTCTCCGTGACGAGTGCACGTGTTTGGTTTGTTTTGTGTGTAATGTTTAGTGAATGGTTTGTTTGTAATTTTTTTGACTGCTTTAAACTTTTATATTTTCAGCTTTATACCGGTTTGGTCCTGATTATATGTTAATTGTGCTATGTTTTAGATATAAGTTCACCTGAGGACGGGATCAGATTCCAGATTCCGAAATGTTGTGAAAATTTGTTTGACATAAAATCGTGATGGAAATAGTCCGCAATAAAAATCTATATAACATCAATCCACCAACACCAATAATGAATTTCAAACAAAGGAAGGTTTTGTGTAATTTTAATTAAAATCTTTTCAATGTCTTATCTTTTCATAACGCAAACAATTAACCGTAAAGGTCTAACTACAACCGACTTCAAAAAAATCAACGTTGTTATTTATACTGATTTTAATCCTATAGCTGTACTGTACTTTACTCAGATATTTTATTTGACATTCGATCGTTTTACTCTTATTAGTATGTAATTTAGTATATAATTTATATTTAAAATATATAAATTAGAATATTATCTTTATTAAACTATTTACTATAATATATAAAATGTGGGAATTTTCAACCACACTATAATATTTACGAATATAAGGATAAAAAGAAACTACAGAAAAAATATTTACACTCTCGTGAACACAGTGACAGTGACAGGTGCAGGTACCACCAGAATCGTTGGTCCGCAAACAACAAACAACTGAAACTGAGACTTTTCAACCAATACTTTAACTACAGATCAACCATTTGTTGCTTTCATATTTACTAACTCTTATTTGTATGTCAGTGTTAATATGACACGGTACATTTAAGTTTACGTCTCCCAAAGATTACAAGTTTTGATTTAATTTTAAAAAAATGACTGTGTGTCTTATTTGTACGAAATATAATCCTACAAATCAATAGCATCAATTTATAGTGTCATAGTCTGTGTTTAAGTCAATAGCATAACATCCATTTGAAGTCGTAACAGTCTTTGCCAGGACAAGTCAGCGTAACGCAGAACCTAGGAACCTAGAACCTAGGTCTCTGCCTTCTGAACTGAAAGTTTTTTCTTGAAAGAGAATAGAAAGAGTAAGAAAACGTTCAAAACCTGTGACATGCAGAGAGAATGCCATTTTCATTGGCGTGAACTGTGCAAAAGACCAACCTTCAACCGCTGGTGAGGACGTCGACTAAAATACTTTGATGACTTGAGATGTTGTTGCTATTGTTATATTACTAATTATTGTTATTTATTTATTTTGTTTTACATTAAAGTGTGTGTAAATAATAATGATGGCTATTCCAATAAAACCTTATACGTTTTTCAAATTAGAGAAGGCAGCCTCATTTTATGGATGCATTTGTGCAAAAACTTATATCATATATTTATAACAAGAGATACTACACTATCTAGAATACTATAATATTTGAATTTGCAACGTTTCTTCAATAAAAACACATGATCATAACACTTTCTTAGGGGAGCGCGCTGGCCTAGTGGTAGAGCGCGGCGCTTTTGCTGCCCAAGGTCCCGGGTTCAAATCCCGCCAATCACCAATGGCTTTTTGCTATGTGATAATGCCGCAACCCACACAGGGGTGCGCAAAAAGCCGCAACGGCTGAAGTGCCTTGGGAGTTATCCGCCCCTTCCAATACAAAAATAACACACTTTCCTAAGCTTTTTTATAGGCCAGTGGAATCCAACGTGCGCGACCCCTGACGTATATTTTTTGAAACGACCTTTCAAGGGTTTAAAAACTGCTACTTTAGAAATATTTTTTAATTAGGTGAAATTGTTTGCTTTCCTTAGATTACAAAATCATAGATTCTAGGTTTTTTATTTAAATGCACGAAATTAAATTTTTTTCGTAAAACTTTCTGTATGAAATTTAATGTAGTATTTAGATTCTGACATAAACATGTCAGGATCTAGTTCCGGGAGGGGGGTATTGGTAATCCGTCAAACTAAAATCTGAAACGAAAGTGACGTCATAGTTTAGTGGCGTCATATGGTAGAACAGCCTGCCACGAGCGACGAGCTCGTATTTTCCAAATGGGAGTAAGTACATTTTTATTACGGACATGTTCTATCCGTAAAACAAAACAAAGTCCACATCGTTTTGAGATCTAAAATTAAGAGAACAAAAACCTAGACCTAGCTACATGTTTTAGGTTCTAGATTCTGAGTATTGGATCATATTCCAGATCCCAGCATGTCATGAAACTTTGTTTAGCATTTTGTGGTAGAAAATTTCTATAAAAAATCCATTTAACACAAACCCACCTTTATCACCAATGACAATGAATTTCAAATAAGAAGTTTAATAGATTGGATTCATTATGACTATATGACTTGTGCATAAATATAGTATTAGTTAATCTTTTAATATTGGCAGCATGTTAAAATAACTATATTTTAACTAAGTTATACTAAATGTAAGATAGGATCTTAAAAACTATATGTTGAATAGCAGTGAGTTTTTTCAACTTGTAATTTGTTGCATGTCAATTTTAACTCATTAACTGAATTAGTCAATATTTATTTGATTAAACAACGGTTGATTCTTTGAAGAAATGTTGAGGATGTCATTTGGGGACGGCTAAAAGGATTAGCAAACAATATGTTTCGATGCAGTTAGCGTTAATTAATTTTGTATATACTTCCCTGTGGTAAATAAGTTAGGATGATCACGGATATGTCTAAGAGGACATGTTTTCTCAGTTCCCCTAAACAGCTGTTCTGATTACTGAATGACCTCACTATTTCAATATGTTGTCGTTCAAATATCCAAAAACCCCGCAGAAATAAGAGATATCCATGTCAAAAAATAACCTAAATTGAAAGACACGATCACCTGCAATGGCCTACGATTGAAAAATGCATGTATTTCTTTGTAGGTAATACTAATAATAACAAAATATTAATAAAATAATAATTAAATATTAATATTCAGTAATGTTATACATTACTGAATATTAATATTTTAAATGTTACTTCACTACTTCAAGTCTTCGGCTTCAGCTTGAACGAAACAATAGATAACATTAATTTCAAAATTTTAAATGCATAGGTTAGGATTAATTAATTGTTAATACAACAAGATTTTATACTAAGTTTTACATGGATTAGTTAAACTACAAAAATATATGATTTTATATAATGATTATTGTAAAATATTATGTTACAAATATTACGACTACGAGATTAAAGTGACTTAGTTTTGGTTAAACTAAGTAAAATGAACTCACTGTGAGATTAGCATTAACATTTAATTTTGTTGTGCTTTAATTAAAAAGCAAATATCATTCTTTTTTTAGACAAAAAGTACCACCCTTTCGGTGATACGCTAACTTTCTTTAGCCATTAAATATGTGTGCGAAGTTTGGTTTCTGTATCTTAAATAATTATTTATATATAAAGTTTTTTGTATAAAATACAAAATGGTGGCTAGCGGCTAAACGAAGGATTTTTCGACATATGTTTAATAGAAATTTTTTGTTTATTTTGATGAGTACTATCACCCTTCGAAGTTTGTTCCCAACTTTAATGAACACCCTATATATATTTACTTAACTATTTAAAAATATTTTTTGATATGAAAACTAATCTACCAAACGACTGAATAAACGACACCGGCACTATTTAAAAACTAAAATTAATTTTATGTTAAATATATAAAATATCCATAACGTCTTAAAGTACAGTAATTACAGTTTTTTAATAAAGTAAATTAGCGTATAACTATCGCGTTCATCCCATTTACTTTCTGAATAGTCGAGGGAATAGGGCTATGCCCAGGGCTTGAGATATAGTGTGGATAGGTAATGTAAGACAAACTGATGCTGCGTCAATATCTGTGGGGATATTATCTATCTTGCATTAATCTGGACCAACACAAGGGTCCCAGTACATACAGGAAGTTAAAGTCGTGCATGAATAGGTACGAGGAAATATATGTAATCAATATCAATTACCTTGGTTGAGAAGAGAGCCAATATTTCCTGTCACGTAGCAACATAATTAACTGACTGTTAATAATTATCATGAAAAAGGCACCAATAATTAGTTTACAGATTCAGATTCAGATAATAATAATAAAAAGATCTTCATATTCAGACTGAGCGAGGTGCCTAGAAGAATGATGAGTTAGTAAAGATGGTGAAAGTCTCATTTCATAGCAGAGTAGGTTTTTTATGAAGAAATCAGTGCACAGCTTAATATAAAAATTCAATACATTACTTCTGGAAGTTTCTTTAAAAAGGGGAAATGGGTTTCCAGTAACTATCAAGTAGCTTCTTAAATATTTATTATAAATTTGACAGCTCTTGTATTTCATACATCGTGAGCTAATAGCTGGGAAGGACAACGTGGAATAACCCATTATTGTTCCAATAACACGGACCCGAGATTTACTACAGTGCCGTAACAGCGGGCCATTGTCGTTTGTTATACCAGTTGTGTGTGTGAGAATAATTGCGCATTAACGTTGAAATATTCCAGGAAGGCAATGTTGGACTGATGACAGCTCGCAGTGTGCAAGGGATACGGTGCGCAACAGAAATGAGAAGTACAAAGTTGAAGTTGAAATGGATTTTAGAAGTTTTATTTCAATACTTTTCGAGGAATTAATTTTTAGATTAGAAAAAATTAGATACTTAGTACTTCATTTAAGTATGAACGCCGCTGGTATGCGTAGTCTTCGTGATACTGTACTTATCAGTTAAAAAATTGGAAAAATTCCAAGCACCTCTATTTGAGTGCTTATTTTATAAACCTTTTTAACCTCTAAACATTGCTAACTTCATTTCAATCCTAGTTAGTCACTTTCATCTATAAATATATTTCCTTTCCAGTAAGTTTTTCCTTCAGCAATAGTTGAATCAAAATGTGTAAGTCTTTCCACATCATACTAAATTTTCTAACACTTTTGGTAACCATAATTTTGTTTCATAAATCAATTATTTATAAATGTCGGATCAATTGCTTTTGGACCTACGTACTCACAAACCTCTTTATTGTTTTTTGTTCATTTAGTCATAAGTAAATCTGTTATTATTTTCAAATTTAGATTTATAGACGTAACATACTTCACAGGCATTCCTTAGTGATTGTTGTGGACTCCGTCTTCACACAGGCCGTACGCGGGGACATTTCCATTGTCCAATTTTATAAGGTTTTCAATTGTTCTTTTTTGAATAAATAATGTTATAATTTTAGTTTTGAATTAATCTGGTGGCTCACTAGGTAGCGGTCCAGAGTTAGATCCAGACCCAGCGATATTCCAGGTTTGGATTCGATGATTCTAATAAATATTTTTCAGTATTACTAGTATAAAAGTGAACTGTGTTGGGGCACAGCCGCGCCTTTCATAGCTTTTCCAACGCACAGTTCAGTAGTTTAGTTATGTTTTATGGAGGGAGGGGTGAGATATACAAAGAAAGGCTGAAATTCTACAAATAGTGTGTTAGTTTCGTTAAATTTGTTTTGATTACATTTTATTTTATTTCCACTCTGATTGTCATAGTCAGGTTACTTAAAATTAGATAAATATGTCTAGAAAGCAATACACATTTTTCCTTTTTATTTTATTGAACCATTTTTGACGTAAATAAAACAAATCTCTTGTTAAACCTGAGATGGTGTTAGAGTGAAGCGATGAAAACACAATTGGCTTGTTCGTCGGATCAACAAACAAACTGTACTATTATTTTTCTAAAATAAAAAATGTCTGACACAGCAAAGCTAATCTGCCCACTAGATAATATATAAACAATTATGTTTTTTGATTGTTTTAGTTCACTTCACATTTTAATATTATTTAAAAGTAGTTTTTAAAATTATGATACATTTTTTTTACTAAAGGACCAATTTAAAAATTAGATTTTAAAACTTCGACGAAAAATCATATTATCAATCATTTCAATATAACACTCAATACATGATTTGCTTCTAGGTAAAATAAACACAGTGTTTAGCTTGTTTTCGTGTATTTTGTGGGACAATTATTCGTCCACAATATTGAGTCTTTATTTTTCAACGATTGCTACTTAAATTTTTACTACAACTACCTCACCACTTAGCCATAAATTGCTCATATAAATTAATACGGCATAATAATTGAACCTGATTTTATTTTAACGCCAGCTTTGTTGAAACAAAGCATAATGGCTGTCCTCCAACGGTCTGGCGTCGAATGGCAGCACAGCACTGGTAATACCACACATCACAGCCAATAACATGGGCAATCGCCTCTCCTGACTCGGCAATATCTATAATTCACTTTACAATCAGAGGAAATATCTTGCATGAGTTTCCGGTGGCATTGATATTGTCTTGTTCTGATTCATGGAAGGCGTCCTTTCTAACTGAAAATAGTTGAGAGGTTTCACTCTTGGACTTGCATTGTATTGAGAAGCGGTTCCCTACAGATAATGCAACAATGTGTAACACTTCTGGCTCACCCGATTATGAGGGTTCACCTCTGACTATCTTATGCGATTATTATCTATAAGAAAATTAGCTGTCTTTACCATTAGAAACATTTTTGACATTTGAAGTTGTATTTCAATAAGTAGCAACTTTTCATTTTCTTAGTTTCTGATATGTTTATAGATTGTGAGACATGTCAAATGGTGCAATGTTGTTGAAGGATATATTAGTTTGCGTATTACAACTGCGCCTTAGCCGTCATGGATCATCGGTTGGGACTAGTTCACTAACTGTCCTGAACTAGTTCATCGATTGTCCTTTGTTAATTCACTGACTATCCTAAACTAAATAACCAACTGCTTTGAACTAGTATAGTGACTGTAAAAAGGTATTACACCGACTGTCCTAAATTAGGACATAGTCCTAAGCTAGTACACTGACTGTCTCTATACTAATAATAAAGTAGTATTTTTTCCTACAAGTATAACAAACATTTTTTTCTATTGATATCTTTTGGAATAAAAATTAGTTAAAGTCGATATTTTATCACATTATGTTATATATGAATTTCTTAATTAATATAAAACATATTTTAATGTGTTTATGTAAAAATAAGCATTACTGATATATTCATGGTTTTAGATGTTCAAATAGATCAACGGTTGTTAAATTAAGTTTAACAATATATTTGTGTATATACTGACGTTGTCAATGTATGTATTACATATTCTCCAGACGGTAAAGAACGTTGACTTTGACTTTGAATATAAATGAAACATACCGCAAGTTAGCCACGGAAATGATAGTGTTGCAATTCAAGAAGAAAACAGCAAAATAAAAAATTAAACCATCACAATAATACTATTCATAGTATTTTAGTTTCATAGAAAACAGTTTTAAATATTTTGATCAGAAAAATGCCGAAGAAACAAAAAGTTTATCAGAAACGTTTTGTTAGACCGTACAACGCATCCATGCGTGATCTGAACTCCGCTTTTGGTTAACCGACGTAAAAATATAAATAAAAAAGTATAATTATTTTATTCGCTTCAGTAAAGCATTTATTATATCAATATCAATGGTTACAGTTATCGTAGTAAACAGTTCAATATCCGGTGTGCTACCGTATGTAGTTTACTCTCTAAGGGTTTTTAAGGATGAATTCAAAGAGGTTCAAGTACGATTCAAATTTGATATTTCCTAATGTCTACAATTCTATATTTTTAATGATACTAACATCTACAGTTCAAAGTCCTGATAGTTATCATTTTTCGTTTAGTTCGAAGTAAATTGGCTTTTCATTGAACTTAGAATCATCAAGATAAGACTAAATATGATTTTATTTTCTCTCCTTTTACATTGTATGTATAGAAAGTATTGTTTTCGATAAAAATTTAATTTATGTTGAGAGAAGATACATCCGTTTTTAGGCTCCCTGAATCAAAAAAAGTGGATTTCGAACTGATGTCTGTCTGTGAAGAAACCCCTACACCTCAATGATCAATTAAATTTGGTAAACTGGTGCACTTTGGCCATATCTCCAGATCATTTTTGGATTTGAAAGTGATGGTTTATAGCTTTTGAGCAAAACAATATAAAACCACTCGTAAGTCTGTAAAAGTAATGGCTAAGAAGTTATGAGCTTTTATTTTTTTGAAATTTTCTGGTGAAACAACAGCTACAAAAATCATTCGACCATCACTATTCCGTTCAAAAACGTTCAAACAAACCAAAATCCTTTCAAACAAAGAGAAACCAACTGCTTTGAACTAGTATAGTGACTGTAAAAAGGTATTACACCGACTGTACTAAACTAGGACATAGTCCTAAGCTAGTACACTGACTGTCTCTATACTAATAATAAAGTAGTATTTTTTTCCTTCCTCCTTATTTCTCAACCATTTTCCATGAAATTTGGTATGCAGTGTAAAATGAATGCAATTCAAGAAGAAAACAGCAAAATAAAAAATTAAACCATCACAATAATACTATTCATTATTGTAACCCGGATTTGCCAATCAGAATTCATTATCTTGGTATTATTTCGGCTCTCCTAACATAACAACATAGTAAATTGGGCTTTTCATTGAATGTAGAATCGTCAAGATAAGATAAATATGATTTTTTTTCTCTCCTTTTACATTGTATGGTATAGAAAGTATTGTTTTCGATAAAAATTTAATTTATGTTCATAAATTTTTGGATTTGAAAGTGATGGTTTATAGCTTTTGAGCAAAACAAGAATAATTTACTCGTAAGTCTGTAAAAGTAATGGCTAACTAGCTACAAAAATCATTCGACCATCATCATTCCGTTCAAAATGTGTATAAACTATTATTTTCTTTTATTTTCTATGACCAACAGTTCCAAGAGACGACGATTTGTTTACTTTATTAGACGTAAAGATGAATTATTTAGATCGATCGTTACTTTACTAAAGCAATAACTGTGGGACCGATTCCTAATGGATGGTCTTTTGTATTTCCCTCAAGACCATCTGATAAATGTTGTCTTTGTGTTGACGGGGAAATGGGTTGATAAATGAGCTTCTGACCCTTAACCTAACGATACTGTAATGTGTGATAAGCCCGAGGGATTCTCATGAAAACATTTTAACAAATGAGGTAAAATACAGTTTTTTCTGTAGTTTTACATCTGGGGATACATGGTGATTTTCTGTCGTCTGACAATGTTAAGTAAACATCAATTATAATAAAGTGAAATACAAATTAGCAATTTGATTATAGAAAGTTCAATTTAATGTCCATGGTGAATCTGAGAGCGCCCAATGTTATTCTTATGGAGACCGTTAAAGATCCATACAAACAATATAAAAAATTGATTAAATAAGCTATTGCTCAACATAACCCACTCCAAACGTTTGGTAACTGTATTTCATTGTATAATGTATTACGATACGCCCCACGTACAAATCTCCATGTGGGCGGGTAAAGTACAGTTAAAAGTTAATCCGATTCAATTATCTTCAACGAGATTATTGTTGAACCACAACTTAACTAAATTCATAAAAAACTGCTCCGTAAATATTTACCTAACGATCATTTTCAGAAATATCCATAATAAATAAGAGATTTTGCCTTTTTTCCTTAAGATTAACATAAGAAGGGGTTTGAAGGTTTGTGAGGAACGCTGCATTTCTAGCATAAACAATTTTTATTTTGACCATGCATACTAAATTTCATCAACATCTGTCCACAAATTAAGGAGTTTGCTTATTCTCTATTTTATTAACATTGAAAAAGGGTATGCAGGCATGCTGCCATGACAAACACATACTCTATGAAGTTTAAGAATAAGGCATTTTTTATTTAGCTTTGCATACAAATCCCTGAGATGTATAGTTTTATAGGTTAATACAAATGAAAAAATTTAAACATTTACGTAATAATTTTAATTAACTATTGTACTGAGAGTAGATTAAAATTATATTTAACTAACATTCAAATATGATATTTGATTAAGACTTTTAACATTAAGTAAGCACATTCAACAATTTTTGTACGGTTGTTTTTTGAAACAGAAATAAGTTTTTAACTAAATCACCACTATTTACGTTTGGGTTGTTTAGTGCCTAAAAATATTCAATGTATTATCTTCAGGGGTATTTGAACCATTGTATAGTGAATAAGTCGAAATTGATTGAATATTTGTTAACCCTGTATTAACAGGGTGTGTCAAAAGTCATTGAAAGTGCAGTCAAACTGTAGCTATTATTGAACATAACTTTTTGTCAACCAAAAATATTGAATATAACTTTTTCCTTATCCTAGAGGCTAACAGTATTATTTTATTGTACCTATTAGAGAATATTCTCAAGTGACTAGCATTATTGTTAATGGGCCAGCTGTAGTAGCTTTTTAACACTGCTTTACAGATTTATTTGCATAGTTTTGGATGTGTATAAAACTTCAAAATGCTTCGATATTAATTCTTTTACATGTTCTAAGCTTTGAGATTTATCAAAAGACATGCGTTTTATTTTTAACCCCTGCTTACTATAATCAAATGGAGTTTGGTGTGAGGCCTAATAGGCTAATCAATAGTTCCTCCTCTTCTAATGCATTCATCGTAGTGATCATTTAAAAAAGCTAATGCGAAGGTGCTACGTCTTGCTGTCAAATAATTGAATGACTTCGCAAATGTAAAAACTGGAACTCTTTTCAAACTCTAAGAACACCTCATGTAGCATTTTCGGGTGATTTTTGCATTCAAAGCGCCGTCATAAAAGTAAGATCCTATCACAACTCCACCCCAAATGCCGGTCTAAACTGTAATCCTAAAAAAAATCACCTCACCATCTCAATTCAAGGTTAGCTTCGACTTAATGAACCAATATTAAGATCAATATATTAAATTTTATTAGTTAAGTAAAATTATGTTATAAAATACCCCTAAAATACCCCTTCACATTTACCGATATTTCAGGATTACGAACTCATCCAAGTAAATGTAGGAATACACATCTATAACAAATTTGGTCTCGATCGGACCATTTTTACGAGAGTTATCGTGTTCACGTACACATATATACATTTATATATACAATTATTAACGCATATAGTTTTTGGCCTCAGGGCACTTCAGAATGAAAAATAACATGGTCTTGGATTTAAGCTGTGCCATGAGACCTACGGTAATAGCTTCCTATGGGAAAATCACTATTAAAAATACAAAAAAAATCGTGTGACAGATAGAAAGTATAATGAAAAATATTTAAATTTAAATTTTACAGGTAGTTTTAAATTACGAATGTTACTTATGATATAAATGCATATCATTATAGTTATCTTAAGTAGTCGTTTAATGCTAGAATCCAGGCTAGGTCGACGTAATAAACGAATGGACATCAAAGTGTTGCCTTTAGGTAAAATCGGATATTGATCCAGAAATCCAATATCCGCTTTGAAAACACGTTTTCCCACAGATCCCAAAACCCTTTTGAACCATTCAACCATTAATGGGCTACTGTTGATATCGAAAAGCTAGACAAAGAATTCGTCTTATTTCAGAATTGAGATTTCATACATGATAAACTTATTGAATTGCTGTATATTGAAGTATATGGGAGCGACGATTTAAAAAAAAAAGCTTCATTACGTATTATGACCTTGATTGGAGTGGTTTCAAGTATTTTATACATAGATATGTCAAAATAAGTGTAAAGAAAATGGCTGTCAATGTCTTGCATCAATACAAGACATAATGTCTAAACCTAACCTCATTATGTCTTACGTATATCCAAAAATATTACTTTTAATGTATGAATTAAATAATCACATACCTATTAACTGGTATATATGGGATATATTTTGTATGAACTTAAATTTAGCTGTTATATGGTAAATAGAAAAATATATTAAGGAATAACAGACACCAGCCAGGAATAAGAAAGGTTATGTATAAATCTATAACAAGAAAAGCCCCGTTGCAGAAGACCTTCGTACTCAGCGAATTTTCAAATAAAAAAAAATATATAACAAGTTTGATAGATTTTGGTATGGTTCTAAGAAACATATTTACTACTAATTTTAGTCGATTTATATTAAAATTTGCCATTTTTGACTTCCTATCATCCCTCTCCACACGGGTTTCGAAACAGTTTATGAAAATCTACGTTAAATATTTTAAAACAGAGAAATATAATGACTCAATTAATATAATTTATAATACAATGTAGGCTACTGTGTTTTGATTTTTAATACTGTATATTGGTAACAGATAGATATATGAAAAACTTTAAATACAAAGTCAAACCCAGAGAAAAACTGGAAGAGTTGTAAATATGTAACTAACTACATAAAATATTTTCGGGGTGATAGGTTTATTAAACCCCTAAAAGTATATAGGAGCGACGATTTAAAAAAAATGCTTCATTACGTATAAATGATTATTTAAGAAACCACGTAAACATGTACGATTTAAAGTGATAAATTAAACATACTTGGCTTGAAATAAACTAGCCCATAGCTACAAAAATCTACTTAAAAATGGTAAACAAGTATAAAACAGCACGTCAGGTAACTCAGGTAATGTTGTATAAACATTTCGTGTACCGAATGTTGGAATTCCCTGGGTGTTTTACGTTTTGCGAGAGACTACTGTTTAATTAGCGGGTGAGAATAAGAAACGTGCTGACAAATCTGATGACGCGCCGTGGTTGACACTGGTGATGTATGGCCGCGCCACATGTCGTCGTTCCCTCATCACAGATGTACACAAAATTTTAATGGAGTAGAGTAAATAAGATTAGATAAACTACAAGTAAATTTTCCTACAAAGATCAAAGAAAAGAATTTGCACATTTAACAATAATATTATTTATTTTTTCAAAGTTAAACTAGTTTTGATTAATTTTCTCTACACACCCTCTTTCTAAAATTTAAAAAATATTGAGGGTTAAAACATAAATCATCGAATTAACTTCCCAACTCTCTTAACCTGAGAAAAAAACTAAGTTTTTTAATGAGGTTTATAACAATATAAGATAATTCATTTAAAATACACGTTATGTTTTTATATTAAAATTTGGCCATTTTTGACTTCCTCATTGAACTTAATATGTTTCGTATTTATTAATTATTTTAATGGTACTGATTAACAACTGTGAATGTAAAAATGATGTTAAGCTAATTAATTATACAAGGCGAAAATGTTTGATTTTGAACGAGGAAATAAAATTATCAAAGGTACCCTAGTGTAAGATAATATAGTCTGTTTAAACTTTTCTTATAGGCCTCTCTGTTTTAATGTCGATAGTCCACATGGCTACTAGCGTTTTTGTACATAATTTCACTTAAAATACCTGGATAGGCGACCACTTCGAAAAGGTAAAAATAATTTTATTGTGTTTCATATTTTCCAGTGAATTAATCTTAATTAATCTGTATATTTTACATCGCACCAACGCGCGTCGGAAACGCTAGTTATACAATAACGATAAACAATCCTCACTCAACTGCCTCAGCTCTGAAACTATTTTTTACGCTCTGTATTGATGCAGCTATGTGAGTGTTTTTTTCTTTGTCTAGGACCACAATATTAACATGTGTAATATCTATAGTGGTTTGGTGTTCAATGTAGTTTATCCAATAATTATAATCAATAGATCATTTATAGTACTTGTACCTGTTTTGTACCTCTTTATTGGTTTCACTAAAGGGGTTTTCATACAATTAAAAATAAAATGTGTAAAAGAAGGCCTTGTCACATTGACATATTTTATTTTATTTAATGAGATCATATTTTCACGGCCGCAAGCAGTGCTGTGCTACGAAATTAATCTAATTTTGACTAGATTTTTCCTGCAGTGTTCCACAGGGATTTCATACTATTTTTTAATCTAAATGTGATAATCAAATGGATATGTTAGCTAATTTGGCGATTTTTAAGATGGAAAACATGTAACAGGTTTCCATAGTGACTACCAAAGTTATTGTATTGAATTTTTAATAAACAAAATAATAATAACAGCTGTTTAGACGAACAGAAACAATTCCCTTTAGACATATCCATGATCTACCTTTTAGGGAAATTTTTTTATTTTGTTACTATAACTAATTAATACTTCAATGTTGAAGAAGATCACGTTAAGATCTCATCTTTGTAATAAAGCATAAAAACATTTTGTTCAACAGTTTAATATAGAACAAATTTTGTATTAAAAAAATAAATATAGTAGTTAAAGATTAAATTCTTTTTTATATAATTCAATAATGTTTTTTATTACGATGACGACTCTATTGTGAAATCAACAATTATTTGGCAACTTAAATATGTATTCAAATTTGTTATCATTTTTATGTACCAATATTTATTTTAAATTATTTAATAGCAACCTGGTAATTAACATAAGTATACACGTCAACGTATTATTGATTATTGATTACGTAAAATTGTCTTTAAAAGTGTTCTAAAATATACATTAAAAATTCTATTTAATAAATAAAATGTTTTATTTAAAAAAATGTGTAAAATTATAATTAAAATAGAAATTTAAAAACAATATATTTATTGTAATTTTTTCTAACCTTACAGATACATAAGAACTTCGTAAAATTCCATGGTGATCAGATTAGTAGTTTTGCTATACATAAAGGATTTTTTAATAACATATTTCTAAATAGAATTATTTAAATCATAATTAACTATATATATATTATAATACACAGCTTCTGAGCTAAATAAAGAATACAAAACAAACTTGTGTTTTAAAAATGTAAAATATCTATATATATATAAAAAATAAAAAAAATAAATTTTTGATCTGTTTTGAATATGTGAAATCGACATAAGGTTTAAAATTTTATAAAGATAGTTTTTGAAATTTATCATTTAGACTTCTATCTAATTTAATATTAATTTTTATATAAAATACATCTATATATTTTAAATAATAATATATTAATATTTGTATAAAAAATAAAAAAAAAAATAAAAAATACAAATCAAAAAAAAAAAAACAAAATAAAGAAAAAATAGAGAAAAAAAAAAAAAAAAAATAAAAAAGAACTAAATTTAAACAAACACAAACAAAACACAACACTGTATCTCATGGCAATCTCACACTCACAATAATCACCTAAACCTTTCAGCCCTTGATTTGATTTTGTATGAAACTCGAGTTTAGTATTTAAAAGAGTTTTGTAGATATATTAGATGTAATTTTAAATTAATATTATTAAAAATATATGTCCAAAACAGTTCAAAACCTTGAATTGACCTTAATTATACGTCATATGATTAGTGTTCTATTCCCCACAAAAAATTTATATGAAGATAATAAAAGTGTAATAGATATTAAGATTTGGCGCAATATGAAATCTCAGCAAAGCTTGTTTATCTATCAGATATACCAAAAGAAGAAATCAACAAGGACAGGAAATGTAAGAAATAAAAAAAGCACAAATCTTGGAAAAGTCAAAAATCTTTTAAAACCAACGTGGTACTGGATAATAAAACAATTTAACAAGACATACCCTCAAATCAAACAACAACCCAAAAAAAGGCAAGATAGTTACCTAAAGAAGTTCACGCCTTCCGCGGAAAATTTCTTTCATACTGTACCCTTCTAGATGGGCAGAAAATAAAAACTTAATACTCCAAACATTAGAGCGAGAGAAAAAAAGGGAGGAATAAAAGTGGCGCCTAAGACTGTTTAAAGTATTTACTGCGTGACCATTATTTATGACTTAAGTGTTATTTTAGTATATTCATATATTTTGTATTATAATACCTAATATTGTTAGGGTTTTGTTTTGATCGATAAATATTGTGGAAAGATCTATGATTTTTTTGTCCCCCTTCTCATACCAGGACATTTTGAACTAGGTCATCGCCAATAATAATTGTTTCGCACATTACCTCAGGCTAGACCTACAACCTGTTGTGAATTGCAATATTATCACTTATCGAAAGGTCTTTAATGATTAGCGGGATTTAATCTATAATCTTGAGCAGCAAAGTTCCGCACTCTACCCCTAGACCAGTACGCTATCCCTATGTTGGATATTGGATGATTCTCAGTTTGCCTCGTTTGCTTATTTTTTCATTTTCTTGCCTAAATTTTCTCATGTGGTAATATTTATGAAAAATATGGTTACAAATTTGCGTATAAAAACGTGTTTGATAGTATTGTGTTTTGTCAACGCTAGTAGTACTTTCATATTTTGCAAGACACGTCCCAAACCATGATATTGTAACTACCTAACTTCAAATTATTGTTGGAAGGATAGTGAGCCACTGGCCTAATTACGATTGGTTTGAAATCAAACCAGTAACCTTCATATGACGAAAAGAACTTGTCTGTACAATAAAGCAGTTGACGGTTCTGTATCAGTTCCTTTCTTATTACTGTAATCCAATGTATTCTGTCCATTTAAATTATATAAATTACATAAAATTTTTAAACCACTCTATTCATGGGGGAAAGCTGCTGAATATGCAAATGAATAAAATTATTTGAGGATTTTTCCACCGCATCGTGCCGTGCAGGAATAAAGTATAGGGGATAATTGACTGTAAAATTACGGCAATCAGTCACCAGGATGCGGCCTCTTTGTTACGGCGTGGATTATAAATTGCAATGGTCATAATACATTTATGAAATAGAAGTATAGTAGAAATATTTCTATTTAACTTTAACTGTTAAACCTTTGCTATCAGAACGCACTTTTTGAGAGAGTTCGGCATTTATGTTTGACAATGATTTATTCATATAACAAAGAAATTAGTTTGTGAGTAATTTTCATCATATACAATTTTGGTTTGTATTTTAATCATGTAACATGTATATAATTTTGTATGTTGATAAAAATATTTTTCTCTTTATTCTAGTACTGGACAGGATGATTGGTCCCCCCTACTGTTTTGCACAATTGATAATTTAGAGTGATTTCCAATTATCAAATTCAATACAAAGAAACATACCATACCTTTTGCTACACTAATTAAAATTTGGTTTTTTGTGTGATGGTTAGTGTAGGTTCTTTTTTAAAATTCTTTACTAAAGCTTTTTGTTCACAAATAATACTATCCGATACTTTAAATTAAGTGCTTAGTTTTCAATATATCCATAGACTTTTGTTACATGAAAAGTCTAATTATTGTGAAAATTTGTTTTACATTTTGTGTAAAATGTCGCATAAGAATATAAATAACAATCCACCATCACCAATATGACAACAAAAGAATTTTATTGGTCTGTATAGAGTAGTGTTGTACAACAGTACAATTTTTTTGAGTACGTAATAAAATGAACATCAAATCCAACTATTGTGTAAAAATCTGACAATGTAACTGTTTTTAAGGATAAAATGACAATGAAAAAAATAGGTAGTCCATATTTTCATTCTACAAAATACGTAAAACCTCTCAACAGGGAATCATAAACATTAAAAAATAACAAACAAAAACTGCAATTTAACAACACTCTCCATACATCATGGATCACTTAAAACTTTAAAACTAAAATAAACTGCAGAGATCTTCTATTACACAAATTTTTATTAAAAAACATCATTCCATGTACTACGCAGAAAACACTTAAGTAAAGAAAAGACACCATCATACCACAACGCCTTTTCGAATCAATCTCCATTCAGCTTTTGCTGTAACCAACCAACAAAAAAACATTGTTTTTTACAAAAATTTCAAAGAATCTAATATAGGACCATATTGGTCATCTTTTATTATTACATATCTTGATTCACTTTTCTAATCTACAAAAACGTATTCTAACAATCATCTTTACATCCCAAAAATAAATGACATGCATAATATACAAAATTTAGATGGCAAACGGTCAAACTCTTCGTTGTATGATTAAACTGTAATATCTGTACTTTTACTTTCTCCCCTTATACGTAGTATATGGAGAAAGTATTGTTTTCGTCAAAATTTTCGAATTTGAGTTGAGGGTGGATATATCCGTTTTGGGGTCCCCTGAATCAAAAAAGTGGGTTTTGACGTGATGTCTGTCCGTCCGTGTGTCCGTGTGTGTGTGTGTCTGGATGTGTACAGTGCCACAGCCTACCCCGTTGGTCCGATTTAGATGAAATTTGGCATGTATGTATATATTCACGGTATCTCCAGGCGTTTTTTTCATTTTTTTGAATTTTTGATTTTTAAGGGTAGTTCACCCCTAAAAACCCTTAAAAAACGTGAAAAATCCAAATTTCTCAAAAACGGCTCTAACGATTTTGATTAAAATTTGACAGTTTATAGTGTACAGAGTACTAAATAATTTGACACCACCCGCATATCTGTAAAAATGACGGTTCAAAAGTTATGGGCTTTTAAATGTCAAAAAAATCAAATTTTTATTTTCAGCGAAAACAATAAAAGTAAAGTATAACTTGACTGGTACCATTGAAACCAGCTTAAAAAACTAAACAAATTAGTATTTTGAATTATTTGTCTACGACTAACGGTTCCAGAGAAAAGTTAAATTTACTGTCTACGATAAACGCAGTACGTTGTCTGAAAGCGCCCAATGTTATTCTTATGGAGAATATGAAAAAATCAATTTCTCCTTACTTTCAAACCGTTTTCCATGAAACTTGGTATGAAGCGTAAGGTCAAATCACGAACAAAACCAGCTAAAAAAAGCTTGGTGTATTTGGGGGGGGGTGTCCCCCCCAACAAGAATGTTAATAACTTTGTCTCTCTTGTTTTTATTTTTAGAAATTTGATTTTTTTGAAACAATAAATTATTAATTATTTTTATTTTTATTATAAATTATATGATTCTAAACTTTGTAGAACATGATAGTTTTATTACAGATTGTCTTTTTTTAATTTATTTAAAGAAAGTTATGTGATCTAAACTGCCTCACTTTTTAAAAATCATTAAAGACAAAGGATTTTCAGTAAAAAACTAAAAATGGCAGGCCCTACTACAATGTAAAAAAACTTATAGACAATAATTTTGTGCATCTTAACAAAGACTAGCGTTACACTCACACACATACCACTAAACATAGTGTAGCAAGACTCCATTATTGGGAAGAACCTTGACGTTTCCCTGATCTTTAAAGATTGTTGGGAAGAACAGGATAAGTAAGTACCAGCTTGCCTGAGGACGGGATCAGATGTTGGAATCCGAAACATCATGAAACTTAGATTATTTAAAATCTGTTTTAAAATGTTAGGTAAAATGTCCGCTATAAAAGTCTATATAACATAAATCGACCATCACCAATAAAGAATTTCAAAGAGGGTACCAATTACTCAATTTTTAAAATAAAAGTTTTTTTAAGTTTTTAAATCAATACCTATTATTTGTTTTTGGTTCATTACTTGGATCTTTTCTTGGGAGACATGATTATAAATATAAACTTTTCCAAAATGTACAAATAGGATTTCGTTCAAAAAAAAACTTAGGCCTAAATCTTAAGATATATATTTAAAAACGAAATATACGTCTTGTCAATACATCATAAATCTCAAATTCTAAATCTGAGAGGTCTTTCACAAGCATTTATCTTTTACTCTTGTTTGATCAACTTTATGACGTCACAAAGTTCATTTACATCATCAATTTTGCTATTGCAAGATATATATGTTAAAAAACAAGTGGTGAACAGAAAAGTTTTATATTTATATCTTATTTATATAATCTACCAAATTATTGAAATATAATTTAGTAAAGCGAATATGTTTCTCGTCATTTTAATTAAACCGCCATATCAAACATATCATATGATTGCTGATGATGGTTTTGCAATCAATTTATGACGAATTCCCGGATGATAGATTGATATTACTTTAAAACCTTGCCATTAGCTAATCCATAGTTGTTGGTTTGGTTTTATCAGTATTAATCTGGTGATGAATTGAACACTTTATTTTTCTATATTAAAAAATAATATTTAATATTTTAGTCTATATTTTTATTGTATATTTAATATGGACAGAATAAACTAAATAAAATCTTATGAGATATAGATATTTTATTTACAATAATTTAATTTTCAATCTATAGACGTTCAACCGCTAACATAGTGTTATGGGATTATTTAATTCCCGCTACCGGCTCCAAGTGTTTTGGCTCTCTGAACTATTAATTAATAATCCATCATATGTGTTGTGCATAATTAAACGAGCTTGTGTATGTTCCTAAACGAAAACAAACATTTCCCAATGATAATAATAATAATAATCCTTTTATTGCCATTTACAATATTAAACAATTGTGTAGCAAACGTCATTAAGTTAGGAATATAAAGTTTACATAATTTTTAACCATATTAATAAAAAGACATACATAAAGATACATAATACATACATAATACTTAAATATTCAATTAATAATTCATAATGCTAAGACGTAATAATGAAAAACCTATATTAATTCACCCAGTGACACCCCCATGGGCACAGTTACCCTACCATGTGTGGTCCATGAACTCGCCCACATGGTAAAACTCTCCCTGAACCAAGAAGCGCTTAAGGCGATTCCTGAATCTCCTCGAGTTTCCCTCCAGCCTGATGTCTTCGGGGAGATTGTTCAAGAACTTAACCCCTGCTTGAGACGGCAGATTCAAGGCAGCTCTGGATCTGCTCTGGGCCAGTCTGTAAAACTCTCTACCTCTCGTGTGGTGGTCGTGTACGTATGTACCTTGAATGGGCACGCACTTAAATTTGCAGAAAGAAGTTGTTTCAAGTATGTACAGACTAGCCAGAGTAAGAATCCCCATCTCCCTGAAGACATTCCTACAGGACTCTCTGAACTGTAGCTTGGCCATTATTCGAATGGCTTTTTTTGAAGACGGAACAACCTTCGGAAGTCCGCTTCAGCGCAACCACCCCACATAGCGATCCACATGATCCCCTTGAAGTTTGCTTGGTCATATGAAAATGCATATAAAAGGTACTTATCGGAAAAAATTTAAAGGCAAGAGGAAAAAGCTGAATACACTGAAAAAGGTAGTACCAAATTAACAGGTATGGTTATAAAAAATGTTTGTATTTACTTCCCTGAGAGAAACTTTTTAGATCATTGATATGTCTAAAGGGAATGGTTTTAGTTCATCCAAATAGCTGTTCTTATTCTTTCATATATTAAAAATCAATACAACAGCTCTGGTAGTTTTTATGGAAACCTGTTACATATTTTCCATCTAAAAATCGCCAAATCCTCCCCAGAACTAAGAAATATCCATGTCAAAAATGTCAATGAAAAAATCTGAGAAAGATGAAGTAGATGAATCTGATAAGGTCTTTAAAGATACCTAGTTGTTATTAAGTTATTCCGGCACCAAGCTAGTTAACACTAACCCCCCTCCCATCACCAAGGGTGACCGGTTGCGTGGTTTGGCTAGGTACAAGGGAGGGTTTGCTTCAGGATTAGATTACTCTGCCGGTAATCTGAGTCTTAAAGAATGACGAAAACACCGACCCATTACTCTTTCTCTTTTAGTACTTCTAATTTTACTATGCACTTGTGATAAAAAGATATAGTAAAAAATCTGAGTTAGGTGTCAGCTATTGGACTCGGTTTGTCGCACAAAGTGGCGAAGTCCTCATGATTTTGTAGCCAGAAATATTGACCAAATAATACATTTTCATATCAAAATGGAGTAAATTCTTATGGCTAACCTAGCACTAGGCCTTCCTTTGCATACCGTGAAGGAGTAGAAGGACTTCAATATTCCACATGACGTATTCACCGTACAGTAACAATGGTACCATTAACTTATTTTCATATTGATTGACTATTTTTGTGCACGTATGATTCAAAACAGTTGTTACAAATATGGTATGATCAGTATCCTAAGACGTAAACTTTTCTATTTAGAGTAATGAATACGCCGTAAAGATGTGCAAGAGCGTGCAATGTCGACATGTTTAGCCGATAACAGCCCAAGGCGGGTTGGGCGGGTTATAAGCCGTAAACATGGCCATAACACCACCTCTCTCCAGCGCCTTCATTGTATGGGATTTTCCAATACCACATTGTTTGATCAGTTTAATACTTTAAATTAAATATTTTTACTAAAATATTTTTTCGGTGTAATTTAGGAGTCATAAATTGTTCAGCAATTTTTATAGCTATTTTTGGGAGCCAGAAACGTTCTAAACAATTTAAAATACACGTTATGTTCGATAATTTAGTATACATGTGCATTCAAGACATGTAATAATATGTATTTTTTAGTTTTAATAATTGCAACAGTTGGTGATATTACCAAATGTTTGCACTATAATATTTAGGTTATGTTTGATTTTCCCGCTGGGATAATTATAAACATAACTTTTAGGTTTCCGGTAACCTCAGTTTCGTTGCGCAAAACCGGAAGTTAGTGTTGTAGGGACGTCTACCCTCTGGCAGCTGACGGAGCGCTTAGCGCATGCTATTGGTTAGTTTCATATAGATTTGGAGCGTTCCGCGCATGTGATTTACCGGTCACAATTCAGAAGACCCGATGTTGCAGCTGTTTTTCGCAGTAGGAGAATCAAAAAGATCGACAATTTTGGAAGGAGACAGTTCAAGATGCCTAACTGCAAAGAACAAACACAGCCCTATGACAAGAGTGTGGAGAGGAAAGCCAGAAGAAGACACCCACAGGGAGGGGCGAGAATCAGATAGTATGACCTGATAGTATGATAGTAGTATTGTTGAGGATGTTAGAAGAATAGGTGTTGGATCACGTAGTTTAAAATATAAATTTAATAATCTTCCGTTTACATATCTCTGTTTAAATGCATGTTATATTCGTAAACTAGCTGATAACAATGAATGTATGTGTGTCCTTTATGCGTTGCCAAACTACTCATCCGATCACTATGAAATTTTAGGAAGTTGCTCTATATGTGTCCGGGAAGGTTTTAGCGAAAACATTTTTTCAAAAACTCCAGAAGTTTCCATTTTATGGCGTTTTAAATGACTAATGTTAACCCTATGCGGAGTAAGTTTGTTTACAAATTTTCTACAAACAAAACATTTGATATCTTAAATAACATAAATCGACCATCACCAATAAAACTATGAAGTAAATATGTGATGTATAAAATGGACAGCTGTATTCACCACGTTAAAAGTGTACGGTTATTTATTATGATTTATATTTTTTATTTTCTATCAGATTAAACGTCACGTGTTTATACTCGTATGTTACTAAATAAAAAATAATTACAATGTTTATACATATTACGTTTCTGATAATAATCAGCTGTTGTATATCTTTCCTATAAAAGCCGTATTACAGTTAGGTTTGGTTTGGGTTTGGATTGGATTTGAAAATTGTGAATTAATCTACTCAGTTTTTTTAGAATGTTATTAATATGTCTTATCGTTTCAGTATTGCTATTAACTAGCCCGCGACCAAGAATATCTAACCTTTCACAACGAAGCCGTAATGCTATTCGATTTCAGAACATAGCCAATCTTAAAGTTAACACGTATTTACTGTTAGGCGTTACGAATTTCGCCGGGTCAGCTAGTTATTTATATAAGTTTGATAGCTTCATAATGACTAGTCTTATTTTTTAGTTTTTTCAATGTTCGATTCATTATTTGAAGATCTCAGTTATCTTAAAAATGTTGTTAGGTCATAAGGAAGAATAGAAAGAATAATATTTACCTAAAATACATAGATCTTGATGATAGCTAAATCCTACTGAAATAATTGCAAATAACAATTTTTTTCAGTAGAAGATTGGCGTAAATAAAATAATCTTAAGCAATAACAATATTTTCTAGGAATATTATTACCCTCATGGATTTTAAAATAAATATCTATTTACATCACCAAAAAATAGTTTTGAACACTAAATAAATATTGAACTTTAACCACTGAGCTATTAAAAGTTACAGTATGGAGGTAATGTTAATTTATAGATTCATTTAAAGAAAGTCGGAGTATTTTTGGTGCCATTAAAAATTGTTGCTCTTTTACTAGCAACAATTATTTCCATCATCGACACACAATTTATTGATTTATGCTCATCATATAAACCCCTACGGTTGCACGGCTAATATGTCAACCACTGGAATTTAAATAATAGATTGTAAATGGCAGCACTCAGCTGACGCTTCGAGTGCTGCCAGAACTTCGAGGCCGGCCGTATAGGCCTCCTGAATTGGTGGATATAATAAATAACAGGTTAAGTTTGCACTTGTATTACACACAGGATTTTTCCTACAAAAAAATGAATTTATATTTGTCACTAACTTTGTGACCCAGGGTTTCGAACACGTGGTTCATTTTCAAAGATTGAAAAAGATGGAGGTATTGCGTCAGCAGCCAAGCCACTAAGTATTACTGGCTTATCTCTATATCATTTAAACAAAACTGTACATTAAAGTTACAATTAAAACATTTAAAACTTTTAAAATTTAACTAAATTATTAAACATTGCGTGTATCAATGGAGTGAATAACTTGGTATTTGTTTGAAAATGAACCACGTGTTCGAAACCCTGGGTCACAAAGTTAGTGACAAATAAGAATTGGATTGACGGGATAGTAAGGTTAGTAACCTGTTATTTATATGTTTATTTGTATAATATGTTTATTGATGTAGGATCGTTGCAGGACCTAATGCCAGTAAAGAGCAGGCGCCTGAGGGTTGACTCCATGCCAGACATTCAATTTGTGGTGTATTGTGATTTACTGTTTTCTTATCCTTGCTTTTATTTTAAAAATAGGCTTTTCAATCTACACCATTTTGGTACGTAACAGAAAAAATATGAAATATTTGTCCGAAATATATCTATTGTTGTGTGTAATGTCAGGTTAAAACATACATATACGACGTCCCTGTGGGAAAAAGCTTATATCATGGATATACCTGGTTAATATGATTATCATAGCGCATTTTATCGCTATAGCTGTTTGGTTTACTTTCAATTAGCAATATTCTTTACCATCCAATGCCATCTGAATCATCCATTTCATGTAAAATGATAACGGGGTATTTATAAGGAATTCACCATATTCTTCATTGGATCTCTTCACTCGTAGATGTATAAGAAACTGTTTCACACGATCATTGGACGCAATACTGTTTGATACACAGGTTAGTTTTATAAAATTGCTTGAAGTTTACAGTAAGGAGGTAATGTTAATTTATAGATTCATTTAAAGAAAGGCTAACAATACTTACCTGGGTAGGTTGCCATTTCAATAATCTAATCTAATGCAGTCGTGATTTTGATATTTACGCTAGATTAGCTTATAAATATGATAATATGAACATTTTTAGTGATTTCTGTAAAATCTATTGCACGTTCATAGATTGTAAAAGGTAGATATAATTAAAGTTCTGTGAATTTAATTCGATTTTTTCATATTTTAAAAACTATTTCCAGTTATTCTTTATATGTTTTTATTTATTTTTATTCATGAATCTCAGACGGAGTGTGTCTAACAGATAAACTAATGCTTCACTATGGGTTAGCATACCGAGAATTTAGTTTCAGATTTATATCAAAACAATTTACACATACTTTGTTTTTCCTACCCCTAAGTTCTTAATTACGAATTAGCAGCCATCATGGACAACAAATACCAAGTTATTCACTCAATTGGAGGTCGTTATAATCTTCTTCAACACACACACATACATAAACTGCACAGGACTTCTAGTTTTCTGTCCGAAGCTTCAATTACTTTTCTTTTGAAGAAATTATGTTACTGGTGTATTTTTTAAGCTTATTCAAAATTCATTTAGTAATTTCAGATCAGCAATGGCGGGCAATCTTTTACTTTTCAAATAACTCTTGATCCTTACTTAAAATCCTCTGTTTTGTTTGACTGAAAATCTTGATGGAAATTGTCCGTAATAAAATTGTAAATAATATAACACTTTGATATTTCTCATTCTGTATTTCACTTTATTTTTGACATGGATATGTCTTAGCTCTGAGGGGGGTATTGGCAATCTGTCAGAACACAATTAAAAACATTGATGTCATTTGGATTTCAGGACAGCTGTTAAGAGGAACTGAGAACATTCCCATCAGTCATATCCATATATATCCTGTTTCCAACAGGAAAGTAAATAAATACAATAATTTTTAGACAAGTTTATTTAAAATTTTAACTCACTCTCATTCAGTCAACTTAATTACCTAGATTACAAAAAAACACGATAAATCCACGCGTATAAGGTTGCCTCAAAGAGCTAAAATGGAGCATGTAGGATCTACGGGTCAAAGGTCCGGATATTATATTAGCACTCAATATCCCCCCGACTTTACTGCGTAAGCCCTCAAAGGATCAAGGTTTTGACAGATTAATAGGATTTAACTTTAAACTAGTCTCATTCCGAGGTGTAATATAAGGCACAAAAGCTATGACCTTTCGATTTGTGGAAATTTCACAGTTTTACAATTTTACACAATTTTTTCTGTATCTCTTAAGTGGTCCAGCAAGTGACTGTTATTGGAGTGAGACAACATAAAACAATACAAATTTTAAATAAAAGGTTTCTATGTAAATGGGTTCTAAACATTTACGTTGCACTTTTTGCGTTCCACGAATCTAAGCCGAGTACTTTATTCCTGTCAAGCACCAATAAATTACTTTGGACGTATTGCAATCAGTACTTTTCATCATACCTTATTTTAAAAATTGTAATATTCTAACCTTTGTATTAAGATTTCGTTGGGATAGATAACTCATATGAACAGTAAAGTTGTTAGGTTGATTAAGGAAAGGAATGATAATAATAATGGTAGGTAGGATAGGACAGTGGATTTAAATGAGTTGGAAATATGAAAATGGGATAGGACAGGGAATTAGATTAAAGAAATTTAAAAATGATGTGAGACTTATTTTAAGAGTTAAGGACATTTTTTACTTTTACTTTTGCATTAACTTTATTTTCTGTTATGAAGTTTTTTTAGGTTTAATAAAGTATAAGACTAAAATGGCACAGTGGTTGGTGACATCAGAGGCCGGTTGAAGCATAAATCAACGTAAACTGTCAAGCAAATACCGCCTCCAGGATCTCAGATACGCTTTAAGCCCACGTTCTGGTGGAGTGTTATATCTAGTAACGCATCCACGAATAGACAATCAATAGCTAAAAATTGTTTATGAAAAATATATTTTTAAATTATGCAATTTAAAAGCTAACCTAAGGGTGTTAACATTACGTGTTTAATTTAAAACCTAATATAACATTTTAAAAACTAACATGTAAGTAAAATTATTTAAAAATATATATTCATATTTTGTGTATTTCTACGCCAGTGGCATTTTTAACGTTTTGATGAGGAACGGTCCAAACCCCGGTCTTGTTACAACCTAACGTCGACCTGTTGTTAGGAAGCATCATTAATTAGTAGCCCAATGACAAATGGCGACTGGGTCCAGATTCGACCCTTGCGGGATTCGATCCGGCGACCTTCAGTTTTGAAGGCGGGTATTATACCCACTACACCACCCAGCCAGTTAAAATTAATATTAGCCAGTATTAGCCAGTATAAGTATTGTTAAATTATTATTAGCCAGTTAATATTATACAAATCATAAGTATTAAATTGTAAAAACATATATATTACAAAAGAAACCAACTACTTTCACCCGTCATAAAGACTAAACGACAACTGAGTAGGAGTGGTCGTGTCCCTTGGAACCGGAAACAAAATGGCCGCACCATAAAAAATGGTAAAGTTTCGGTTATTAAACATTTTTATTCTGTTATTTAGAAGTTTATTTTAGAATAACTTGACACAATTTACACATACTTTGTTTTTCCTACCCCTAAGTTCTAAAAGCATTTGTCCCTTAACCCAAAATTTGCTCAATGTTAAAGTTATCGCCATTACAATCGTTGTTTTCATTTTTTTGGCTTCGTTAACTCAGTTTCTTTAGATTATCATAAATCAAAAAAGATGTAGGGGCTTACTTTATATACTTTTTGTATTTGCATTAATCAATCATAAAAAGTTTATTTGGCTGGTAAGATGAAAATTTTAACAAAAAATAATATGTAAGCAAACTGACCTTACATATTTTCGTTATTGTTCGTTCGTTAATAATTCTAGAAAGATCAGCTGTTTGGCTTTGAACTGTGATCCTTACTTAAAATCCTCCGTTTTGTTGACTAGTCCATTTCCCAGTTTTATAGAGATTGTTTACTAATCCAAACTGATATTGATTTGTTTCCATCACAGCTGACAGATCGGAAACAGCCATTTTTATTGGGGTGGTTTATTAGGGTGGCTATATACATGGTGAGAGTACACCAAATCGTAACTTGCGTTTTTGTTTTTATATTTAATTTTAAGGAAGTAGATTTTTAAAGATAGAGCTAGAGGTGCTAACAATGGTAATTTTACTTTTCTGGAAACATACTACCTTAAGTTATCTTCTAACGTAACAAAAAATACTGATATAAAACCTTACAATATTATTCAATATTATTCCGAGTCATTTCTACAGTAAGTAATTGTTTTTACTGAGTATGCTGAACACACAAATTAATTGTAAGTATAAAAAATAGTTAAAGCTGGTAAAAAAATAATATAAATGACTTTGTTGGGTGGCATTAATATCAAGTGTGTCCGAAATAAACTTTACAAAAAACCAATTAACATTTAACCTTTTTAGACGTGCCCTAAATATTAATAGTAAAAACAAATTGAATTATTAATGGTGTCATGATAATAAAAAACATTCAAAAGTTAAATATTATTAGACTATAACTAAACCGTGTCGTTTTTATATGATATATGGTAATTAGGAAGATTTTAAGTGCATTCCTTTATAATGTATTATAATAACGCACAGATGAAAGTTAGATAGTTAAGTTAATTAGCTTCTTAATATTAAAAGTGGAACTTTCAAAACCAACGGACCGGACCTCTGTCGTCCTCAGTGAAATGCTGAAACTTGCCAGGAGTGCTCCTACGTTGTTTTAGATTTAATTAATATAGTTGTCTCGTATTTTTTGGGTCTAATTTGCTCTATCATTCATGAGCTAAATTTTCCTCTTTAACTATTAAAACTATTAAAACATTATATAAATTGATTAAGTTACTAATATTTGTATTATTTAATAATATGAAAATTCACTTTTGATTTTAATATTATGAAACCGTTTCTGAAAGAGGTCAGACACGCACACTCATTATTATTTTAATTTCAAAAATGTGTTTAGCATTTAACAAACTTATCGGTAAAGATGTATTTCCATATGCTTTGAGTGAAATGCACAGTATTTAAACCTTCATAATGTAAATTACCTCTCCCAAGTAAATGACTACCTATTGGTATAGTTTTACAAAAACCTACAGAAATAAACTTATAACTTTGACTGTACATTGTTTGAAGTGTAATATTTTTGGATCTTTTTAGTTAAATACTCCAAAAACCTTGATCATGTCTTATTTCTATTCCTGTCTGTTCGTCTGTCTTCCGTGACACTAAACTGAGCATTTTGTCAACTCATCTTCGCAAAAACGAATTCCTCTACCATGGTGAAACGTATTTTCACTATTCAATACCTTTTGCAGAATGCTTTTGTTTACTTTAAATTGACTGAACACCCATAAAGTCATGAGCTTTCTATTAACATTACAACATTATTTATTGACATTATTTTATTCCAAAGTGTTATTTTTTTGGGAAATGCAAAAATATATACAATATATATGCAAAATTGGTATGTCTGGCAATTTTCCTGAAGGTTGTGGACCAAAATGAAGGTCTGTGCCAAATGTCAAGTCTCCAGCATATCTAGAAGTGGTTTGGAATGATTTGTATCCCCTGTGAGTGAATGAGTTAGTCAGTCACATAAGTGATCGTATATTTTGTATCTTGTACCGTATCTTCACGGAGGACTACAGTGCACTCTTCTGCGTGTGAGGCTTGCACCCACTAAAATCCTCCACCCCAGGGTGTTTTTCACCTTGGAAGGAGCTATTGAGATATTACGTCATAGTGTTGCCTCAACGTAAAGCCAATAAGGTTAATCTTCTTTATATTTACTTTTTCCTGAGTGAAAATTAAATATGTCATGATCTTATTCTAATATGTTATTTCAAAGCAAAAAAATTCTACTAAGTAATTAATCACATTCTCTCATTAAGACAATTTCAAATTAGTACTGATAATTAAGCTTATAACATATGTTTCATTTATATTGTTTTCTTATTTAATTTGATTAATGGATACAGACCCACAAAGAGCGCCCAGAATTGAAACGTTTCTGCCATAAGAATAACATGGTGAGCATTTTTTTTTACATTTCATTTTGCTCAGTAAATATTAAAATTATTCATATCTAACCTACTGCAGACACCCACAAAAATTTAACTTTCTTGTGACCACAGCATGACTATCTCACTACATTACTATCCACGATTTTGTTGGAAATCCCAAACACTTAACATACAGCCTACCTCCTTTCCGTTTAATTACCTTCTCTACTAAATAAATGTCCTTATCTATCGTCTTTAATAATTCATCCCTCTAATATCCAGCTCACTTATATTACTCGTATAGTTTTTCAAATATAAGTGATAGGCCTTGTCTTATGTACTTCTATACCCGTCTAATTGAGTGCATACCCCTTACTTAACACATGTTTATATTTTGAAATCCTCCCACCTCCCACTTAAAATTTCGGATATTTTAATGTAAAATTGAGTTTTGTCTTGAGTAAGGCTATATATCAATTAAAAAAACCCGAATACTTAAATTAATTTCGACTAGAACAAACTGCACGAAAGTAGTCCGATGGGAGCCAATGCGGTGCTGCCAAATCACCTTATTCTATTATAGCATAAAATGGTTATGTCAGCTAATAGGCTAAATGAAAAATGGCAACACTGCTGGGTGAGAGGGGGTGAGGGGGTACCAGCTGCCCAAGACCTCATCGTACTACTTTCGTGCGGTTTACAATAATTAAAATACCTTCTTAGAAAGTTATTTCCCGTGGGATTATTCATCTAAATTTTTAAATTTTAATTTTTGCTAACCCTTAAGCTTTCTATGAAAACAGAATATCATTAAATTCAAATTCACGCCTCAGAGGGCAATTATTTTAGTAAATGGTAGGGATCCCTACCACATGCACCTAGATACTGTTATCTTCACTCACTCGAGTGCCTATGTCCTTCAAATCACTTTTATGTGTTTATGGCTATATAAGTGTTGCAACTTAGCTAAAACACACAACTAGAAATGAATAAAATAATGAATAAATAATTGAAGATCAAGAAATCCACATGTTTCTAGAATGTTCCGAGCTAACATCTCACTAGCAAAGTTCAATCTTTAAGGCGACCATCTAGCTTCAGTTGATGAAGTAAACAAATTGTATATGCATGAAATGTGAGCCTTTTATGTAAGATGTAATAATCTACTACAGATTTAGATAATAGGATTAGTAATATCAAAGAACATAAAAGTATCCCTTTTATCCATGTCCTATGGTAATTGGATAGTTTATAAATAATTCCTCAAATTATCTTCATTGAAAATTTGTGTTTTTAAGTAGAGCAATCAATATTCAGTTAACTAATTGTCGTTTCGATCATTGTGTTTACTCCAATCATAGTTGATTCATTAGAGTAACTTGTTCCATTAACGTTATGCCACAGTATAATGTTACGGTTTCGTAAAATAAATATCCTCGTTTCAAAACACTTAAAATTTTAGAGTTTATCAAACAACAAGGCCTAATATGCAATTAATCCACCCTATCTAAATTAATATGTCATTTCCAATAAAACGCTTTCAATAATCCCTTGAATAATAAAGATTTATTATTTTTTGTATAAACAATAAATCAAATGTTTATCCCATAAATAAGTGTTATTTTAAATAGATTAAGCTATACTTTCTCTAGGGTCATTTATGTTTCATTGTTAATGAAGACATTTCAATCTATAATCACATATCTTATATTATTTTCTGTATATTTCTTTATAATTTAGTTACCATTCCGGAAGTTGAACGTAATATGCTTTTTTTACGATGTGAAGGTCTGATGTTCCATTCTGAGCCATGTAATTAGAACTTGTAATTTTATTGGTAATACAAGCTGCTTCATTATACTAGGTATTAATGATCATACTTCTTAAGTCGTAAAATACTTCCAGAAAAAAACAAACTGTGTCAACATGCATGTTTGTTCGTTCTCACATGCATACGAGGTTTGTAAATAAATGAATTTGACTGGTTCAATAATACGTTATATTTACAAGGAAGAATATTTCAAAGGAAGTTGTTCTGAAATTACTCTTGTAGTCATTTGTCTACAGTACTACACCAAATCTCAGATTTTTCCAAAATTTTCATTAGTTTTTATGATAACGGTCTTTTAAGCGAGGGTCGTCCTAAATTGGCCATCGATTATCTGAAAATGCATTAGACTATCTATAAATTTATCTCTTGAAAGTTTTATTTCAGTAAGTTTTCTTTAATTTCTCAAACGTTGCAGTATCAGTTCTACCTAGTGTATCACAAAATTTGATTGTATAACATTGCTTGAAGTTATCACACACGTTTAGAACGCTCATCAAAAATCTGTTTACAAATAAATAAATAATATATAGCAGCGCTTGTGGTCCTAATTTTTTGAATCCTATTTTCCGAATTTTTATATTGTTGCCAGTTTTGTGGTAAAATCAGTGTCATTTATATACAAGGTGAGAGTTTACCAAATCGTCAAACCCGATTGAGTTTTGACCAGTTGTGCGTGATTATGAATGTGTTTGAATATATTCTATTTAACCCACTCGTGGTCACATTAGTACCTGGTGTTCTTAACAGTTCCATATCATACCTATTCAATTGGTCAGCAACCACACTGCACGATTGTGCTTGGTAGCGTCTGTCCGTGAACAGTAATGTGTTTATTAAACTGTATTCTATATATTTTACCTAACAAGAACAATTTAAAAATTATTACCACTTAATCATGTATTTTGGGATCAATCTCATACAATGATAAACCGTTTCGTGATCAGGTACTTCTAAACAAAGCTTAAAAAAACTACTGTGATAGTTATTAAATGTTGACATGGCTCTCAAATAACAAGCTAGACATCAGGACAAATCGTAGTAGTTCTTAAAAACAACCGCAAGACAGCAGCATGTCCTAGATTGGTTTTTGAGTCGATTGAAGTCGACTGGCCTGCAGTGGCTATTCTGAGTTGTTTGAACGGGTGCTACTTTCCAAAAGCTCACATCAATAAGGCACTTATGGAAAATATATACAACCTTTAAAAAGGGTCCTGAGGACCCAACCCAAAAAGTTTTACTTTCATATTAAAATTGTATTTAATAGTATATTGCTGCCATGTAAAAATTCAATTGACATACCTATATACACGTTACACTGAAGCAAGATGAAGAAATAAGTCTGAGGAAAGAACATTAATATTTATGTTACTGTTTTCCCCAGGGTTTCGTTTTTGTGTTACTCAGTTATTTATACCTTTGGCTTGAAATATCGCCGATGATTCAGATACTGTTCAAGAACTCATGGGAAAAAGCTTTGACAATTAGATTGATAGTTTTATTTGCAGGTAAGGCCAATTACTTAAAAATTATTAGGTTTATATTAATGTACTAAGCTTTCGCCAACAAAAATATATACAATATATATGCAACAATAACGAGTGAAGAGTATTCCCAATAAGCGTTATAGAGGACGAAACAAGTCTTATCTTAATTTGTTTCTGTTTGTCTGTGACACTCCAGGAGGTATTTTACGCCGTCTTCTCCGGAAAAACGGGAGAACTGATTTTATTTTATTTTTATTTTATTTCCAACGGCAATGCCAATACAAACAAGAAAAGATATTAACATACACTAAGTTAAGTAAATAATGATAACAAATGGTACACTATTAAATATATAAATAATAACTAATTTACTAAAAAAAAATAGATATAACTAAATAACAAGAATAAACTTTATAGTAATAACAGCTGTTAAGTAAATAATGATAACAAATGGTTAACAAGACAACATAGCAGTATTTTGTTATCAAAAATAAATAAACAATATTACTTAGATGGTATGGTATAAATAAGTTGAAGAATGAATGATTTAGGTTATGAAGATAAATAAAGTTCTTAAAAAACAACCGCAAGACAGCAGCATGTCCTAGATTGGTTTTTGAGTCGATTGAAGTCGACTGGCCTGCAGTGGCTATTCTGAGTTGTTTGAACGGGTGGAGGTTAAACCACAAATATAGCACAGGGGTCCTGAGGACCCAACCCAAAAAGTTTTACTTTCATATTAAAATTGTATTTAATAGTATATTGCTGCCCTGTAAAAATTCAATTGACATACCTATGTACACGTTACACTGAAGCAAGCTATTGCCATCTAGACTGCAAACATTGAAAGTGCGTGTGGGGTTCGTGAGTCATACTATTATATTTATGTTACTGTTTTCCCCAGGGTTTCGTTTTTGTGTTACTCAGTTATTTATAACTTTGGCTTGAAATATCGCCGATGATTCAGATACTGTTCAAGAACTCATGGGAAAAAGCTTTGACAATTAGATTGATAGTTTATTTGCAGGTAAAGGCCAATTACTTTTCATGACCTGTTAACGAACCTCGATCTTGTTACTATGCTTTCGCCAAAACCGCGATCAGGTCAGTTCTCACACCTTCCAATAACGAGTGAAGAGTATTCCCAATAAGCGTTATAGAGGACGAAACAAGTCTTATCTTAATTTGTTTCTGTTTGTCTGTGACACTCCAGGAGGCATTTTACGCCGTCTTCTCCGGAAAAAACGGGAGAACTGATAACAATGAAACTTGTTTCATGCATTCTCTACACTCCAGAGAAGGTTTTTCACTGCTTGAAATTGTCCACCGTCCCTTGAAAAGTAAATAACGAGCATTTAAAACCCACTTTTTACGCGATATAACCTACTGGTAATAAAAAGCTGTTCTTATGGTTTAATTATTTAATAATAGACAGAAAAACAAACAGCCATCAAATTAAAATGAATATTAGTTCGTTTACATTGATCATTGATTTAAAATTCACGTCGAAATCTTACTATATTAAAATGTTATCTTGACTTTTAACGAATCTTAATAATTATAAATATTTTTTTATTTAATCTAACTAATTTTGTCATGTAATAAGTATATTTTTCCCCTAACACAGAATCCCGTACAACCTGACAACGTACGGGCGTACTGCCAGTAACTAAATAAAATATACATTAAACTATGATTAACGTATCAATTACAGTTATAAAAAATACGAGTAACACAGTTCATATTTTATAGTGATTTTATATCCCCTGGTAAAATAATGAAGAGGCTATTAATGTATTTGTCAAAGTTTAACTAAATCACACTGAGACAGCTTCTGTAATACCAATTTTTAATAACTTTTTAGTTAATTTGGGTCCTTGGGATCCTTGTTCATGCAAGGCGTTAATTTTTTTTAATGAGGAATGAGTTAAATTGTATTTAATTCTATATTATAAAAATACTAAGCACACATGTATTAAGGGAATGGAGCGATATCAAAACGAAGAGCTACCGATGGAATTTATCTCGCCAGTCAAATAAATATCCTCTTTGGTGCTGGATGCATTTAGAGTCCATTGTCAATCTGACAGCACAAGTATTTATGGTGGCAGATTAAACCACTACACTTTAAGGACAAATAATCTATGCCAAATAAATAAAATACAGATAAACTATTTTATTTCAAACTTGGCCTTTTAATAATAAAGTGGTTTCAGTTAATAAGCTATATAATTTTGAAAATAAAGAATATAGTATAAACTACTAAATTGTTTGTTTAGTAGACACACATGGTCACATTTGAAACAATATCTCTCTTAAACAATTAACTTCCAATAAGATCGTCATTTTATTATTTATTAATGAAAATAGAATCCAACCTATTTTCTTTAAGTTAAGAAACATAGCTGTAACAGTATTGTTCCAAGTTAAACATAAGATGAGCGCTAGGCGGATAAGACAATTAATAATAAAATTTTTATAACTTTTTTGAGATTATACTTCTATCATAATAATCATAATAATTTGTTTAAATGATATAAAAATCTTTTAGTTTTAAAAATGAAAAGAAAAAACTTTAAATAAAAAGTTTTTATAATATAAACAAAATTTTTTTAATTTTATATATTATTAAAAATAAATTAAAAAAAATATCAAATTAAAAATTATATTATAATAGTTTTAAATTTCTAAATTTAAAATTTAATTTAAATTTTTAATAAAATAAAATATATACATAATATTTATATATTTAAAATTACTAATATTGTTTCATAATAAATAATTCATCAAACAGTATATACATTAAACTATGATTAACGTATCAATTACAGTTATAAAAAATACGAGTAACACAGTTCATATTATTTTATAGTGATTTTATATCCCCTGGTAAAATAATGAAGAGGCTATTAATGTATTTGTCAAAGTTTAACTAAATCACACTGAGACAGCTTCTGTAATACCAATTTTTAATAACTTTTTATTTAATTTGGGTCCTTGGGATCCTTGTTCATGCAAGGCGTTAATGTTTTAAAATGAGGAATCAGTTAAATTTTATTTAATTCTATATTATAAAAATACTAAGTACACATGTATTAAGGGAATGGAGCGATATCAAAACGAAGAGCTACCGATGGAATTTATCTCGCCAGTCAAATAAATATCCTCTTTGGTGCTGGATGCATTTAGACTCCATTGTCAATCTGACAGCACAAGTATTTATGGTGGCAGATTAAACCACTACACTTTAAGGACAAATAATCTATGCCAAATAAATAAAATACAGATAAACTATTTTATTTCAAACTTGGCCTTTTAATAATAAAGTGGTTTCAGTTAATAAGCTATATAATTTTGAAAATAAAGATAATAATGTAAACTACTAAATTGTTTGTTTAGTAGACACACATGGTCAGATTTGAAACAATATCTCTCTTAAACAATTTACTTCCAATAAGATCGTCATTTTATTATTTATTAATGAAAATAGAGTCTAACCTATTTTCTTTAAGTTAAGAAACATAGCTGTAACAGTATTGTTCCAGGAAAAACCCCACTGTTTTGAAGTGATTACCAAATAGTTTACATCGAAAATTGAAAAATTAATCTAGACATATTTATTATATAATGTTGTCAATAATGCTGTACTTATCAGCTTTTACCTATACTTATCACCTAATATATCATGCACAATAAAAAAACCATACGTATTGATAACGGAAAAAATAACCACAACCCTCCGCCTCCGAGTGGGGCAACAAAAGATAGCGTGCGCTCAGAACTAGAGTTGGAGCAATACTGCCCACTCCATCGTCCCAGCAGTGGTCACTATTAAAAATAAACTGTAAATAAAAATGTTGTATTTACTGGAACAAAAAACATAAAAAAGACAGCTACTACTATTAAATATGATGAATAATAACATTACAGCTCACCTCCTAGCTAGTTAATTTGGATCATGGTAACAAACTTATCGCATGGAATTAAGAACCAATATGCTTCTTACTCTATCCGTGTGATCGCTACTTCTTCCAAGGACTTCTAGGGCCGCTTGCAGTGTGTTGTCTTTTGCAAACAAACTATATGATAATTTAAAATACGAAATACTGTACTATGAAGTATATTATTCATTTTAAATGTAGTGTCATGTTAAAAGATTAAATTGCCTTTTTCTATTTTGGTAATTTACCAAACACGTTTACGTATTATTAACATAGACATACTATTTATAGTTTGCTTTAATTCTATTCTATACCAATGAGATAGTACGTATCGTTGAGTCAAGTGGAAACTATTTACAGCATAAATAGTAACTGTATCAGGAACAAAATCGATCCTATTGATATCACATTGCCACACAGGTTGGGATCCGGTTCGATGTGCAGTTGAGTTATCAGTATCTGGTAGCAAAGCAATATCTGCATCAAATGTCCGAGACTACAGCGTTACCAGGAAACAAATATACTGAGCCAAAGAACCGTTCTGTCTCACTTTGGTAGACAAGATATGTTTCCTAGCTCAACTGCAGATTGACGGATGAAATTAAGTCGATCGTGGAGGAACCATGAATGTCAACGTTGTGGTAAATTATACGATCACTGACTCATGATATCTCTAGCCCCTAGGAGGGGTGATGGGAAAAACGGTGATCCTAAGTGATAGCACCTTAGAAACTTAAGATTTTGGATTCTACAAAACGTTCATTGAGGACGCGGATGAGTTCGGGATTGAGTTTAACACCATGCACCACCGCATGATCCATCGTGGGAGTTAGCGTCCACCACCCGAAAAGAGAAGAAACATAGGCGCGATGATAGTCGTGAGGGTTGTCGACAAAAGGTTTATACTTCCAAGATATATTTAAAAGCATATTATATTAACAGAGGAAAATCCTGTTCTAAGGATGAGGGTCTAAGGTGTAGCAGGAATAGAGCAAGAATGAAAAAGAAGGCGCTTGTTGGAACAAGTACGAGAAAAAATTTTATAGGACAGTTTTTCATAAATTCGATATTCAGTTGAAGCTTATATCACCTAATTCAAGCCATACGTTAAGGATAGCCATTACCCAGAGGAAGTTGTATATTTCCCCATAAATCTCAATTTTTACATTGTTTCCTTAATGGGAAGTTGCAGGATAAGTCAAATTTGGTATTCAATTGTAGGTTTATTGAATTGGAATACAAATACTGCAACTTTATTTTAAGATGCTTATAATGTCGGTGGTTTTGAATATCCTAAAATCCATCTAAAATAAGATTACAGATGTTACATAGCTAATTTATCCAGGGAATTTGTACCATTTTAGTGATTCATATATAGTAAGTCCCTTTGCCCACTAAGTCAAAGGCTGCTGGATCCAAACCAGTGACCGGCGACTTCTGTCGGATCATATGTGGTCTGGCTTTCTCCTATGTGACTGATACCACTACGGTACCTCGCTGTCGTTGAACAGCCTATGAAGATTCAATTAGAATATTGAAATGGCAACCGTTATGTTGCATCAACATAACGTAGGGGTATGTCCTTATATGCATATATATCATTAAAATGAACATATTATTGGAAAGAGAAAACCCCAAAAAATAAAATATAGTGTAAGCTTATAACACTAAAAGTAATGTCGGCCAATTAAAAGTGTTCTTTAAATACCTACCCGGGTAGATCATTACTTTTAAGGGTGATCTAATCTAAATCCAATTTTAAATGTTGTAACAATTTTAAAACGTAATTAATTCCCAATTATTTGATGATATTGATGATATTAAAATATGTAATTACTCGCCTGGTACTAAGAGTAAATAAAATACAGACCAATGACCTAAGAGGACTAGGGGTGGCCTATAAGTGGCATATATGGGTGGTTTCCGTCTCCAGTAGAACATGACTAACTTGGAGTTGTTACGTGGTAATGAGGGGGATGTTTGCACACTTTGAAGAATCACTCGTTACATGGAATACTTTACGGTAACAAGACACGGGCTGCAACCACTCATGACGATAGAGTTTTACATAATAATTCTACTGTTGTGAATAAAAATGTTCCTAATATTATACTACTAGTCTACGCGTCGTGCGTTTCTGTACAAAATAGAGTAATTTGGTTTAGGTTCTTTGAAAAACATGAAGAATATATATATTAATTATTCTTTCTTTTCCTTTCTCCTTTTGCTCCTCATTTCTCCTTATTTATTCCTTTCTGACATAGCAACCTATTTAGGCATTTAAAGGCAAATTGTGTATAACAAATGATTGTGTTCATGTGAACTTGCTACAAAAACATAGGACTATATATTGAAAAATCTGAACAGACTATATCACCCTACACCAGGTGTCTTATCATTTTACAGCCTGGTAAATACACACTCGCAATGCTATTTTTCTTAACGTTTTCCATGCGTATTTCTCGCAAAATATTTTTTTAGATGACATCAAAGAAAAAATTCAGACTTACTTACTAAACTAAAAAAATACTGAAATAAACTAAATAAAAAATACTAAAATTAAAAATAAACGATATTAGTGGACTGACATATACTGTGGTGAATAAAGGTGTTAATTTTGTACAGTACTATTTAGCTTATTGTTTGACATATTGACATATATGTTAGACGTATTGCTAATGGAAAGTAAAACAACAGCTGTTAATTTAAATGTAAATAATTTAAATGTAGAGAATTTGAAACTAAACTTATGCCCTATAAGCTAAACATTAGAACTTTGAAACTCTATAAAATTAAAACTGATGGAGTTATAACAAATTTGGTTTCACTAAGCCTCCTCCGGAACTTAGAGATCACTTCTAAAATTTTCATAGTTATTGGGTTAAGTTTTGGCAACGCATTAAGGATATTCAAATATACATTTAGTTTTATACAGAGATTAGACTTTTCAACCGACTGTGTTTTAGCTACACAGCGTTTCTGGAGGTAGACAAACACTTTTTTTAAGTGATTGTCAAAATAATTTACATTACCGACATGGTAGATCAGGGGTAACGCTCTAGCCCACTAAGTCAAAGGCTGCTGGATCCAAACCAGTGACCGGCGACTTCTGTCGGATCATATGTGGTCTCTTCTGGCTTTCTCCTATGTGACTGATACCGCTACGGTACCTCGCTGTCGTCGCACAGCATGGCAGAAATGGCAACCGTTATGTTGCATCAACATAACGTAGGGGCATGTCCTTATATGCATACTTTGCTAGATGTCCAAAATTTTTATTTTCATTGAAAATGTTTATGCATTAATCATTTTTAATCAATTACTTAGGAATTTGGCATATGTCTTTAAAAGACCCAATGTTTAGTTGAAAAATGGCAACTATTTAAATTTTTCATGAAAAACACGTAAAAAGGAATTATTCTTCTAAAAATATAAACATAAAAACCCTATTTTTAATTTAATTCTTTATCCAAGGAAATCTAAGCTATGAAAATCTGTTAATAAACAACAAAAATCCAGTACTTTTACCTATATAAGTGTAATTGAATCGTTTTTCTTAGCACAGATTCCTACAACCCGTACAAAGGACAGGCATACTGCTAGTCTGTTATACAAGTTTTTTTCTATTACAATGATTTACAAGAATTATTTTCTAAATAAATAAAAGTAATAACAACTGCAGTGCACTAATGAAATGTAACGTGAGAGACGTCCAAACAGTAGATCACAGAGTAATGCATCACACGAGGGTCGTCCTGACAAGATAGGATATTGTATTGAGAATTCAATATCCGGACGAATTGAACCCTTGTGTAATCTTCACCCGGGCAAGCGTCTTATACCTCCGATGAGTCGGGTCCCAGGTAGAATTGAAGAGAAACGAGTATTGTAAAGTTGTTGCAATGGAGTCCAATTTGAATCAGATCTTCAATCTAAAACATGCATTTTAACTTTTTGTTCTGTAACTTGGTTTTATTCAAAAGTTAATCATAGACAAAGTAACCATAACACTACTAGTGAACGGAACCAGTATATACTGTAAAACTTTATATTTGTATAGATACGGAAAACCCAACTAAAAGTTATGTGCATTGACCTATATCGTACGAAACATATTTCTCAATCTCAACTTAAAACTTGCAAAATCCAAAACCAAATTAGTATAGTAAAATAAAAGAAAATAATAATGAAGTTATAATAACGAAACCTATAGAACATTTATTGAGCTATTAACGATTATTTTTCGTTATTCTGATTCAAAAACAGCTGTTTTAGACACATATGTTGAAGAGCAAAGGTTGTTATTTTTCTGCTTATGACTAGACCTGTAATTAATTACGATCATATTCAGTCATATGCCGCAAAATAACATTGTTGATTATATGTTTGATTGGAAGTCAATATGGGATTGGAAATAATCTATAAAGTAACTGCAACAGTCACTATCGGTTTTTGGGTATCTTTAATCAACTTTTTAATCGAACTATCGAATGGTTGAGATTGAATGGTTGGGATGATAATAACTTACACTGACATAACCTAAACAACCAATCAAGAATCAAGAACTTCTACAACGTTAGTCAACATAATAGCTGATTAGTATAAAGCGACAAAAATGATTGACAAAGATATTATTGATACTAAATCAGGTAATGATTCATGTTTTACGAGTTTGTTTCACGTTTGCAGTATGACGAAAAATATAGTTTATCATAAACCAAAAATTGGCTTTCTATACCCACACATTTAATAATTTAAACTCGTCCTTGTATCAAAAACGCGCCTTTTTGGTCCTAGTGATGAAATATACTATTGTATACACACTGTACGAATTTAACTATAACGTAGTAAGGCAGAAAAATATTGGGTCCATTTAAGATTCTGTTTTAATTAATACGTGGAGAAGCGATACAATTTCAGTTACATTTACATTCGTAATGTACCGTATATGAAACCAAGTAAATAACTAACTTATAATAATATCAGAGCAAAAGGAAAAACAATGCAAAATATAACCGATAATAAGGGTATAAATTAAATAGTTAAGTATTTTATGTTAAACATATTTATATTTTTCAATTCATAAAAGAAGATACCTCAGAGTGTGTCAGCTAACATTAATCACTCCACCGTGTTGTGTTAACACATTCGCGACTCCCTGGTGACAACGGCGTGGAGTGAAACAAAGTATTTCATCGTGTAGCCTGTCAACGAAACTTGTATATAACCAGCTTGGAAATTTAAAATAGAAATTTTTTGTGTAATTAAGGAGTATTTTGGAATCAAAACTACTATTTAACTAAACCAGTAATAACCAACCTACCAATTTAGTAGCTATATTATTACTAAGAGTCAAATGTTAAATTCTGGCGCCTAGTAACGTAGGCTTGCTATTGTCATAAATAACGTAAGAGGTGTCAATTAATGAAAAATAAATACAGTCCTAACCACTTACAGAACTTCTTATATAAAAAAATTAATAATGATTTATTTTGTAAAATAATCTAATTTTTGTTTTTAAATCAAGTTAAAATTTTTTATTAATATTAAAAAGGTCATTTGGCCACATATAATGTACTTCCAAAGGTTTACATTGATACTTTGATAATTTAAGATAAAAAAGAATATGTTTATTGAAATTTAACATTTTACGGACAAAAAAAGAAACGAAGCCTACCACATTGGACAATATATATAACTAAACCAGAAATAAAACTAATCTAGTACTAAAACTAAATGATAGTCAAATAAAAATCCTCAGTAGATGATGCCAATCGACGAGCGTTTTAAACTGAATGGTGAGTGAAGGATAAGCAACGGTCAGTCTAAGTCAAACGGTTGTCACTTGATAGTAGGTCTCCTGTAGTAATAAGAGATAAGAGACTCAGCCTCCTCAACTCTGATTGCCAAAAACCGATCTTGTATCTTAATTTTGAAAACGTTAAGAGATGGTGAATCAAATAACGAATTATTAGTAAAAGGGGAAATAGTTTTGATAAACTATATGTGTAATGAAAAAGCTATTTCTTCTTGAAAAAGATTATTGTTGGTAGATAGGAAAAATGCAAAAACTGGTGGCATATCTTATGTTATGATGATGTAAAATAGAAGAAAATAATGAGCCAGAATTTTAAAATGGATCTAAGAAGCTCCTTAATAAATAGTTTTTTAAATAGTAAAAGTTTTGTTTTGTCTCATTAAATAATAGATCAGAGAGGTATGTTCTACCTTTCTTAAACAGTACTTTCAAAATATATCTGTGCACCACAGTTAAACCTATTAGGTGTATTCTGTATGCCCCTCCTTAAGCCTTCCATGAGATAGAAGAAACTGAACAAAAGCAAAATAAACTATTTCAATTTCCTAGAGAAAAAATTCACTTGGCTTACTTGGGAAATATTATCATAGTTACTTCATAGACTTTCAGAACAACAACATAGAGAGTCAGGACTAACTCGGTCTGCTTCAAGGACCTTTCCGTTGAAGAATCAGTGATGACGGCCCTCCTCTCCTTACTTAATGGCGAGCCCTCAAGAGCAGTGCATTTTTGTGAGGTGTCATGTGGTCATTTTTGTAGATGTTACTGGATGATAGGGACGGATGAATTTTGGTAGCGTTGAGTATTTTATTTATCCTGACAAACATCATCCTTGTCTCCTTGGTGCGCCGAGAAAAAAGAGCTATTATGGGTGGGTGTGAGTCTCTTACGTGAGAATTTCTGTAGCCAACGCGCGCTGGAGAAATCCCTTTCACCCCAGGTGATGGGGATCCCTTTTCATCGTCTGTTGAGCTATTAATTAACAGTCCTCTTTAAAGATTATGTAGCCTTAGTTAGTAACAAGACTACAAGATCTTGCCACGATTATCTCACACTCAATCCTCATTCATACTTGGCTTAACCTACCTTGGAATATGGTCAACATTTCAATAATCTAATTTAATATAATCATAAAAGGTCAGGTCTTTGTCAAGGAGGATACCAATAGTTTTCATCATATCACATATTGATAAGCTCTAGTCATCAAGATTCACGCTCACCCCTCGCTCTTGGGGAGTAAAATGTAAAACAGAGCACTTATCAATGTTGAGCTTAAAACCATTGTCTAAAGACCACTTGTAGATTATATCTAAACCAATGTTGATTTGGTGAAACTTCAACTGCTAAACCAGAATCATAAAACAAGTGAAGCTGACTATTGTCAGCATACAAGTGCACTATACAGTGCTTTACAAACGATGGGAAATCGGCTGTACAAATGAGCATTACTTTTGTTGTGATAGCCAAGCTGCATTACCAAATAAACCTTACTTTCTCAAATATGATAAGAGTAAGTTCTGGTTTGCAATACCTATGGTGTGGTGGCCAAGCTGCATAGCCAAAGCCAGCTTACTTTGGTGATCCTTACATCTTTATTCATGATGCTAGTTACACAGTCGTTTCATTGGGAAGGCGTGAATATTTATAGTCTGTTTCGAATATTTAATGATTCAAATTAGGATTTCCAGGGACGAAACTGTATAAAACGTAGATTGAAATATAAATAAATGATCTTAGGGCTATACATTGGAAGTAAATACCTTAAATTGTAATAGAACTAAAATAATCGGTTATTACCTTCAAAACCCTGGATTGAATAAAAAAAATCAGGAAAAAAACCAAACGTATTACTCTATTTTAGCACATTTCACATATGGAAGAAGCTATTACTGTAGGTCTCATGGCAAGACTTAACCCCTAGACCATGTAATTGTTTTTTGTCTTTTGGTTCCAGAGACCAAAAACAATATACGTTATAATTTGTATATATCACTATATATACATTTTTATGATAACTCTCGTAAAAATGGACCGATGGAGACCAAATTTGGTAGAAACGTGTATTCTTACATTTGCTTGGAAACAGTATGTAGCAAACCTGCATATTCTTTCCCATGTTAATCTTGTGACGAATATGAAAACACCTTTATTTATGTCCAGATAGCGATATATGGTCAGATTAAAAATAGTTTATGGTAAAACTGCCTACTTTAACTGTTCCTCAACGCAGCAAACCTGTATACTCTTTCCCATGTTAATGTTACAGAAAATAGGCAAATACTCTAATTTACCAACAGATTGATCAATCTTTTCACATACTTGTACTATTATTGTCATATTATTGATTTGTAAATTCGCTGAGTACGCAGGTTTGCTGCGACGGGGGTATTTATTACATAATAGGAATTGTCTCTTTTATTACTGTTAAATAAAGGATTTTCTCGCTATAGAACTATTTAACTTGGTACTAAGTAAAATATTTTTCATGGCTAAGCACTGAGAAACTAAGATATAGTCATAAAGTTATATTAAAAAAATTAGCACCGTAACAAAGGCACCATTAAAGGTAGGGAGGGGGTAGCCATCTCACAGCCCATTATGCTTCACACTTTATCCTCTTTGATACACCCATAAATCTCTCTTTAATCTATATACTTTGTTTATAAGAGTTCTGATTATTTTCTCCTCTTCTTTTCCTCATGCTAGAACATGTAAATATTTTTCCATGAGTTCCTATGGTATGAGCAGTATAGAGTTAAGCAAGTATCAGAGTGTAGATTAATCTAACCTATTTTTATTGGATATCAGTTAATATTGGACAAACGGGTTCTATATTCATAAATAATTCGATCTATGATTTTACTATGGAAACTATTTTTTATACATTAAATGTGATATGAGGATTTTGGAAAATAAAATGTTTAGGTAATTTTTTAACTATAAACTTCACTATACAGTCAAGTCACCATGCCTTGTATTTTACTCTTAGTTATATTGTTTTGACAGGGGCGCTGGCATTAATAATATATTAAATTCGATAGCTGGATCTTAAGGGGAGTCGGTTGACCCCCTTCCTAGCCAAGTTAAACTATCAAATCTAGGGTACCGTTTTCTTGGTAACTATACATTAAAAAACCTTTAAATTGGAGTTTTTTAATTCAACTTTTTCATATTTTTTTTAATTTACGAAAAACCTCTTAAAATCCCGTGTTTTTGTACTTATTATGAAATAATTTGTTTTACTAAGGTAAATTTTCAAAATCTGACAGGTTATTTTGTTTCATTTTTAAATTTCTACAAAACAAAAACGAAATTGTTCAGATATCTCTACGAGTTCATGAAATATAGGTACCAAAGTGAAAGAAAAACAAAATTACAAGAATTCGTTGAACATTGCATCAGATTGAACTTTTGGGTGCATTGATTTAGACAAAAAATTGCAAAATGAGTTCTACTCAACCGATTTGCATGAAACTTGTTGTAAAATAATTCTAAGAAATGTGGAAAAAATATCCGAAAGAAAAAATCTAACCCTTTGACCCAAGGGGTCCAACGACTCCCCTAAAACCATACGATGTACATAAACTGCCATAAGAATTATTTAAAAATGTACATTAAATTAAAAGAACTATATTTGCAAGATGTGACTTTTTGTTGTCATAATAGGCTACCAAAAATATCTTCGTAAATATGCTTTTAATGAAATTTATTCCAATAGCCTTACATTTTTGGTAGGATACACAGAATCCCAACTTCGACCGTAATGTAAGACGTAAGTCTAAGACGATAAGTACTACGATTGTAAGGTGAATATTCCAACAAACTACTTTAACATATAATTATTTCTTAGTCTGGTAAAGGTTTTTAAAATCCATCAAAGCAACACAAATGAATTAAAAGTATGTGTATTTTCAATCATTCAAATATTTAATTAATACATGTATACACAATTTTTATCCAAAAATATGATTTTGTAACGTTTTATTATTTCGAAAATTACATTTTTATAGTTCAATAGTGTACACAAAAATACGTATCTTTGGAGATTATTTGGAATAAGGAAAATCGGTATTGCATTTCGTTTGTGGTTAAGTGTACAAAGATGTCGGATTAGTAAACAATTAATTAAGTACTTAGTAATAATTCCAAATGTTTTACTTTCGTCTATTTTCGATGAGGCAACAACGATGAAGTACAAAGTTTGACAAGATCCGAGTAGAGGGTCCTCATACATTATGCAAGTGTCAACACGTATATCCCAGAGATTCCATCCCCTTCTAGTTTGTTCTGACTTACCACCGTGTTCCTATCTTATATTCGCTAAGATTATATTGTGTACGTATAAATCATCTTGATTAAAGTTTCTAGTATATATAAATATCACCGTTTCATTATTAACTATTCCTGCAACTATGATTAGTTTGATGTATTTAGATGTGAAATTGAATTCAAAAGGCATCTTAACGATGAATGGAATAAACAAAGTATTTTGTCCATAAGTGCCTAACGTTATTCTTATGAGGCAGGTACGCTAAATAATAAAAGTATTCCTTTCTTTAATCTTCTTTTGGATCCTTTTTTTAATTAATGCGGACAAGACCCCAACAAAAAAAATTTTATATCTAGTAAAAGTGCAAAAAATATCAAGTGTTCTGATAATAAATTAAACATACTATTTTTCAAGTTTATTTGGTCGATGTATTTTTTTAATTCCTTTGAAGGGAAGAGATTAAAGGCCAATTTAATGTACCGTCTATTTTATGTAGTTAATACTGGACACTTCTGCATTGTATACATGTGTTTACTTTGTACGGTTTCGTCAGAAAATGCGTCTGATTTAATTAATAACTTAAAATATGTTTATTAACATTATAAATTTACATTACATTGTTTGTTAAGTATGCATTAACTGTTTTAAATATAATAAAACTCCACCGACAAGGTTTGTAAACTTATCGGGGCTATGACTCTATAACAAGCCGTAAAAAAATATTTGAACTTGTATCTAAAACGATTTTTAAATTCAATCTCATATAAATATAATCAACTAATTTTAATCTTAAATCTTCAGGACGAATGTTAAAGTTAATACTCATAAGTTAAAGTGTGTAGTAATGTTTTCAGCATAACAAGATATTAAAACTTAAGCTTTCAAATTTATTGGATTAAAAATGTAGTGGTTTAATCTTCCACCATAAATACTTGTGCTGTCAGATTGACAATGGAGTCTAAATGCGAACAGCACCAAAGAGGATATTTATTTGACTGGCGAGATAAATTGTATTTGTTTTTTTTTGTTTTTTATGCTACTCCTCCGTGCCTTATACTATATATTTATGGTCTTACACTAAGTAGATATCGCATATATCATAAGATACATATTTATAATTTATAACTGTAGTGATTTAGTGAAATATAAATTAATAATATTAGAACATTACTAATACTTGATAAAACAGTAAGATGTAAAATTTTTAAATGGAAAGTAACTTGAAAAACAGTTATGCTAACCTTAGCTTTAAAGGATTAAATTGAAAAGTAATTTTTGTATGAAATTTCATTTTATGAATTTAAATTTTTTGATTTTAATCTATACATACGATTAAATTTCATTTAAACTTTATGTGCATCCTATTATCATCGTGTTTCCATAGGTTGCCATCATTTTACATCCACGTAATTTAGTCTGAACAATAAATCAATCATAACAAAAAAGTACTCTTATTAAAACTGAGAAGGCTTTGGGTATCTTTTTAAACCGAATTAAAAATGTTAATTCATCAGTATCATAAGGAAAATGAGTCTATGGTGCTGTGAGTTTGACATGCTCTCCCAAAAAGAGTGGATTGTCTGAATTAGTTTAAATTGTTTATAATTTCATAAAAAACTTATGCACGGATATGAGTTAAATGCTTTTATACCAGACGGGAGCCCCATCTGGCTGTGTTATCGTATTCCACATTTCCATCACATGTTACTCCGTGCAGCAGCTTGCGTATCTAACCATTTATGTATTTTTAGCCAAATTTTGTTTTTAATTGCACCTAAAAAATATAGAAAATGCAATGTTTAGGAAGTTAGATTAGACCAAACCTAATGTTCCATATACATATAGACAATTCTCTGTGCCTTGATTTGCGAAAATTAAATTTTAGCAATAGCTTTGATTCTTCAAAACGTGGTTCTTTTAAATTTTTAGATAACTTAATATAACACATTTTTTATAGTATAGACGTAATGAAATATGAAGTTTCTCACATGTAAGGGTGAAGATGTCCGAATTGATCGCTGTTGTACCCGTAAATTGGACTATGCTAATATGTTATATTAAACCATAAAGTTACAGGGGTCTATGCAAAGGTTAACTAGGGGTACAATCTCCATAAATACATACTGATATTAGGATCTGCAGAACATGGCCTGCATCATAGTTTGATGCCCTTTAGAGATGGGTAAAATATGATTATCAGAGAGCTAACTTCTTGAAAGTGAATTTAATAATTACAGGACCAGTTTGTACACAGTTCTCAAAACAGTTGGGGAAAAGTTATATAAATTCAATATTTAATGCATTTTCAGTAAGCTTTAAAAGGGTAGTGCTAAAAGCATAATCAAATTAGGTGTTACAAAACCCAGAGTAACGGAGTCCCGAGAGGAAATTTATTTGAACTCTTCGAATACCTGCTGGAGACAAAAAGTGTAGTAAAATGTGGAAGTTACATTTCTTTCCAGACTTAGATCCATCAATACGATGTTTTATTAAATTATGATTAATTTTAAACACAGATAAATAACTAATTTTTTTTACTCATTTTTTTTAATACCCGTCTTGACTTTTCTAGTGGTTATTCTGTAACTAATTTTTGTAATATAACAATTAAACTATGGGTAGGGGTGCAAGCGTTAAATTGTAATGTCAGGGCCAGTATAATGATAGGGCCGTAATATTCTCTATTTGTACCATCCTTTACTAATAATATCTCATTGGGCTAATATAATATAATTTGACTTTTCAAACGCTTCTCTATTTTTAAATACCCAATGTTTCTAAGGTTTCAAAGGTGGAGAAAGTCATCTTGTTTTTAAATTATCTAAAGCCCTATTAGCTAACAATCACCCCGGAAATAACATTACATTGTTTCATCGTGCACAATACACAAACATGTGTATGTGTACCATGCATGACAGATATATATTTTAATTCTTTTAATATAGAAATAGAATATCTAAGACCAAACAAAATGTTTATTTTATTGTACGTACGTATACGTATTACTAGGACAGCTTTTTGATTATGTTTCGTAGCAGTCCTTTCAAATTATATAGTTTTATTGTACTTATGTATACGTATTTCTACGACACCTGTTTGATGATGTATCGTAGCACTTCTTTTAAATGTTTATTTCTATTGTATGTATGTATACGTATTACTACGACACCTTTTTTATTATTTTTCGTAGCAGTCTCTTTAAATGTTATATTTTTAATGGGGGCTGATTCTTTTGGATGATTAGAATACACCACTTCCTGTTAGCAAACATTTACACTAAATTTAAACGAAAATTATTTAATTTAATTTTGTGTTTTTTGAGTTATTTCATTTCATTAAGCAAATATTTTATGCAAACTATTGAGTTCATTCATAAAAACCGTTTTTAAAAATCCCTTTAAATAAACAGTTTTCCTAATTGGACGTGGAGAAGATTTTATTAATTATTATTAATAATTATAGCCACCGATTGGCAATACCATTTTTGCCTAATAAAATGAAAAGCTGTGTGACAGTTAACAATATGCTATGCAAAATACACATTGTAGTGGGAAGTTCATGAGGAGCGTTTAAAATAGTATTTGCTTAAGCAAAAAATGTTTGGAAATCACAAAAAACATTAATCGTTCATTCTAATCTAATTCCCCATAAAAATAAGATGGCTAAGGGGATTCGCTACTCGTAAACGGAAAAAAATAAAAACTGTAAAATCTTCTATTATACTTTATTTTATTCAAAATAATAAGAACCTTCAACCATGGGTTTTTTGACGTAATTTAGGTTTTCCCAAACCTTTACAGATATACATCCACTTATATTAGGTAGATGAAGTACAGGGTGAAGTATTAATTTCCTGAAAGTTGATTTTTTTATGTATTAAGGACTTATTTATATTCCGAGAGAAACTTTAAAGTTAGGCGGAAGAAACTATTGGTGTATATTAACAGTGGTAGATGTAAATTTTTATTGTATTTAAAGTATTATTAGACTATTGGTTTGCAGCAAATTATAAGCAAAATAAAGCTCAATTTATTTTTTTATTTAATTTTCAAATTATATTTTTTACAAAATATTCTTTACAAAATATCAAGTAAAATAATTACTATTGTTTGGGGAAAATACATTTTTGTTAGAAGAAATTAAAATAATCCAAACAATTTTTTTTCATTGATAGTCTCTAGGGATACAAAACTGGAAAATTGTTATCTCAAAATGAAAATAAATAAAAAATGTCTTTGGAGGTAGCGAATCCCCTTAGTAGTAAAAATCTTTAATTTGTTTATTACGAGTTTTTCAGAATATTTTTTTCATAATATTTAATCATATTTTTCACAATATAAATTCAACACTAGTATAAAAGTACAATGATTAAACGAAATATCAAAAGGAGCCACGGGTCAAGATAATATATTGTATAAGGAATTCAATATCCGGCTGAGTTGAAGCTGATCGTCATCTTTCTGGGTTATCATTTGTCTCAATATAAGTAATATAATAGTTATTATAACTTATTAAATGTATATAGAAAACCCAGTCATTTTATTTTGAAAGCAATAATTTTTTATTTATTTACTATGCCTTATCGAATTAACAATAAATTACCCAATACTTTCCTATTGTCAAATGCTCATAGCTTTTCAAAGACTTAAGCACTTTTAAGGTAATAAAATTAAAGGTGAAATTTTTACCCAGGGCTGGGTAAACATATTTATTTAATTAATACGTCTAAATTAAACAAAATAAATTACTTATATTTAATGAAAAAAAAACTAATTGGACTTCACAGTCGTTCATAAAACTAAGATCATGTTTTATCGTGGCAAGTATTTAATTTTGACCATTATAGCCTCTAGATCATTAAATTACTAAATACACAAAAGGTTTGAATACCTGTAATACTGTCTATGATCATCTATTGGTGCTGACGACCGTTGGTGTTTGACCTCATAGGTTCATTATCAAGTGCAATACCAAGTTTAAATTAAGTTGAACATATCAACTTGATGACGTAGCAACCTAATTCTAATCATATTATTTATGTTATTCTCTTTACCTAAATCACCAATACCTTCTATTAATCCTATCGTAGTGCTGTAAATTGAGTTCAATTCAAAAAAAGTTTTTAATTTGTCATTTGAATTTGAAGGATTTTTTTGGATTAACAATATATTAAAAATCAATAAGTATTCATCTGTTTCAAATTTGTGTGAATACATTTTAACTGTCTGGGGTACGGACCGTTCCCCGTCAAACTGTTAAAAATGCCTCTTGCATAGAAATACGCATAAAAATTAAATACAAATGTAATTATGGTTGTTATTTATTAAATGGTTGGCATAAGCAAACTTGGAGGTGTTTCGAAAGCAGGTGTTCTTTTGTTAATTTGAGTTTTTGAGTTGGTATAGTGGATAATGTAAGGTTCCTAGTGGATCAGGTTCTAGTGGATAATGTAAGGTTCCTAGTGGATCAGGTTCTAGTGGATAATGTAAGGTTCCTAGTGGATCAGGTTCTAGTGGATAATGTAAGGTTCCTAGTGGATCAGGTTCTAGTGGATAATGTAAGGTTCCTAGTGGATCAGGTTCTAGTGGATAATGTAAGGTTCCTAGTGGATCAGGTTCTAGTGGATAATGTAAGGTTCCTAGTGGATCAGGTTCTAGTGGATAATGTAATTCCTAGTGGTTTACAGGTCTCTATCACAATGTAGGTTCTAGTGGATCAGGTTCTAGTGGATAATGTAAGTTTCGTAGTGGATCAGGTTCTAGTGGATAATGTAAGGTTTTACGCGGAAAACGAACCGCAATAATTCTGCTTTTGAATAATTACGAACTGGTGTAATTATGAGGGTGGGTTTCATGGATAATTTAATAGCACGGACGTTAATCCACACTAGGGAATATTGTGTCCACCCAACATAGCTTAAATCATGGTTAATGATCTCCAGGCTGCTGGATTACAGGACTTCAGAATTTCAAGAAAGGAAGTCTAGTGGTCGCATCACTTTTGGTAGCTAGAAAAAAACCTTGGTTGACGTGTGCCTGTGGGAAATTTTCCTGTCGGTTTGAATAACATTCCTACCTTTAATTTCCCCTAATTATAAAAAAACAAAGTGAGTTTAAGCAAGAACTCTAGTGTTTAAGGCAATATGACTTCTTTTAATACCAGATGCCAATATTACTGTCACCGTCCAATGACTGGGACGGTGGCGTCGTCCTGCAATCCAGCTACTTGGAGGTCACGAACTGTGTAGATTAACATCCGCACTATTGAATACTACGAAAATCCTTAAACACCATCATCATAATCAGACCAGTTCGTAATTCAGAGTCAGTGGTTCGGATTCCACATTAAACTGTAGATCCCTTAGATATGCACATTGACTGTTGGGCTATTAATTAACAGTCCTGTCTAACGAACATGTCAGTCTTAGTTAGTAGCAAGACTACAATATCGCGCAAATATCATCCTACACTCGTTTCTCTTTCATACTTGGCTTAAAATACCTACCTTGGGGTACGGTTGCCATTACAATAATCTAATCTAAAAAATATAATCTAATCAATATCGTTATGCGAATAGGATAACCACAAAATACATATAATTATATGGGATTCATTGTTTTACATGAGTTTTTTCAAAATTTTTCAAATTTTTTCAAAATTTGTAAATGTGTCAGCCTGGTAAGCGAAGAGGACTTTTAATTTATAAGCATTTTTATAAGACTGTAATTTGATAAAGTAATAATTTATTTGATTATAAGAAATTCTATTCTGTTTATTGTATGTAATTTTGAAAAAATTCTGTTATATTCTATTCTAGTTATGTTCAGGGGTAAAGACATTTACATTCATTGTAGATCACTAGCTGCAGTTGCAAACTGAAGTTAATACCTCAATGCTAATTAAATCTTAGATAACCTAGCACCAAGTTTTCTCTCACGTGTATCTTAAACACACCGACTTTTTAAATTATTTATTTCTAAAGAGATGTTAATTTTTACGATTAAAAGTAGAGGTGTCAATTTATTCCTAACTCAATCGTATTACACCCTATAAATTAGTTAATTGCTAGGCTTTAAACTAATATTAATTCGTATTAACCATCCGGGATTATATCATAAATTGATTGCGAAACCAGTCAGCAGTCATATGTTGTGTTTGATATGGAGGCTTAATTAAAGTGTCGATATACGTGTTTGCTTTGATCATTATATTACATGCCAATAATTTACTAATTAATATTAATCACTCTCAGATATGAAAATCTCCGGATTAACAAAATAGCCTAAGGTAAAAATGCTATTGTAAACCAAAATGCACCATTGTCTAGTATAGTTTTTGATACATTTTATATACAGGTTTATTAATTAATTGTTTAAATTGAAAAGCCGTCTCTTAAATAGTTTAACAACAATACCTCCTTATTAATAACAGTCCCAGTTTAAAGTCGGACTAATTAATTTTATATTTACGTTAACTCCGTGTATAAAAACGAAAATGAAGAACATTTTAAAAACTGAAAGAAACATTTAAAAAAATCCCAATTGAAACTAATGTGATAAATGTTTGAGAGTTAAAACAATACTCATATATTTTGCAGCGTACTAAAGAGAGATCTGCTATCATTTGTAGTGTTTGGAGAGAATTGCTGTGTGCTAGGGGTTCTTGTGAGTTCTTAAACCTGGTGTAAGTGTACGAGAATGCAAATATGAATGGATATTATGGCTACGGTACTATAGTTTAATTTAAATGATACTAGGTCTATGGTGAATGCTAAATAGAAGATGTTGGGAATTCTATTAAGCCATACAGTCCCAAACCAACTTTGATGGCTTGAAAATTGCATATACAGGTCCATTCACAAAGATATACATTGACTTTGGGAGCTCATTCTACATGTAAAAACAATGAAAAACTCCTATTTAACATAGGTCCGGAAATGCTTAGTTAGAGTTATATGGCTGATGCAAATTTTGGCTCAGATTCGGGAACCTTAGGTTGTATACGGACTTTCTATAATTCCACGTAGTTATATTGTGGTGAAAAATCAATTTTAATTCTGGTATTTGACGTGAAACAGTTGAAAAATACCGGTTTCAGAACTATATGTAAAGTAGTTTTTAAGAAAATCATTCCAAATGCATGCCGATAAAATACATTTTTAAATGAATACCAATTATTTTACTAATAAACATATCAATCTTTCCAATTAAATCTGTAGACAATTTATTTCTGAACAAATTGGTGCAATAAAAGTGTACAGAATTTAAATAAACCACCGATTATAATAATAATTATTCATAACTATGCACGTTTTTCATTAAGCCTACAATGGCAATAGAAACAAAACGAGCGTAGTTTTGTTCCAGACACAAGACGCGATATGGAACACAAGACATGACACGGAAGATAACACACGACATGGAACACAAGACACCACACGGGACACAAAACACGACACGGAACATAAGGCACGACACCGAATACAATACACGACATAGAACACACAAAACAAAACCATATACAGTTCACGTTACGGAATATAATACACGACACGGAACACACAAAACAAAACGAAATACAAGACACGTTACGTTACATAATACACAATACACGACACCAAACACAATACATGACACAAAACACAAGACACGACGAGGAACACAAGACACGACACAAAACATAAGACAGGACCCTAGATAAATAAAATCAATGAGAAGACTCTAGATGTAACGCAGGCACCCTTGTTCTCTTCCCGAAAAGAACCAGAATATTGTGAAAGACAAGAATTGGAGTGATGTGATGAGGTAGGACACAATAACGGCAAAATAATGTGACTGATCAGTCGTTATTGTAGACGAGTCCCCTACAGAACGTCGCAGGACAATGGGACGACAAGGGAATTTATTGAATCAATTACTTGACCAATGTTGACCGGAAGTACCTATATGCCAGTAATTATCACTATAAATACTTGTATACTGCTTATCATTTATATTGTAAATACTTTTCATTAGAAATAATTATTCATTTTAGTTTTAAAAGTTTTATCTTCAATTTGTCACTGTATGTTCACAATCATTCCTTTTTAGAACTACGTTTAAAACAGAAACTGTATTTCTATGTATTAAAGTCTTGCTACATGTTTTATTTTTCCGGAATTGAGTCTGTATTTAAGCTCTACTCAACAAGGAATTAAGATTTCTTGGAGTTTAAATTGCCATTACCGGTGCTGTTCGTAAGTCTAGATGATTTACTCATACAATGTGTAATACCTTGTTCAGCTGAAATGAATATACTACAGCAATTGGTTTAAGTTTATTTATAACAACATATCAATGGAAAATTTCTATAGTTAAAACACTAAAAAGTTGGTTGATTATATCATACATGAGCCCATTTTGAAGGGGGGAAAAACATGAGTCACTAAAAATCACTTTAGTTTTAAGGTTATATGTAGAAATAAAACAAAAATGTTGTGGTAATTTTTTTATTTATGTATTGTGTTGCCTGTATTATCAGAACTTTTGTTAATTTTCCTACATTATGATCGGAAGTAAAATAGCTCTGTCTTTACTACCAATCATTTACCTGTTGTTACATAGGTGAATCGATAATAGCGCTATTGTAAATAACAAATAGGCCATGAATCGAACGCGACGACTCTTGGATTATGATCACTCTACACTTCACTAGGTATTTCATATGAAGCTATGAAGGTATGGAACAAATGATTCAGAGGCTGTTGAGGGCTGAGAGCGATGGGAGTGTATGTCCAAATCGGATATTGAGTTGCTGGACCAATTTCCGATTCGGCCTCTGACCACAGTTTTAATTCAGGGTGGACGGTATTGAGTTTTTCTTCTCTTGTAATTTTTTTAAATGGAAATTAAATGAAATGAAAAATTCTATATTTCAACAGACAAAGTTTGGACCACATGACTCTTTCTTACACTTAACCTGCCTCTAAACGTAAATATGATCATATAAACAAAAACAAACTTATCATATATTACAAACAGTATACGTAATAACAAATAATATATACAGAATATAAAATAAATTGATTGTTTTTATTACAAAACTCACACTCAAGAAAATACAACTACATCAGCAACCGCCCCAACACATAAGCCCTAGGACACGCCAGCCGAGACCATCCGCTCAAAAACAAAGTTTTCAGTGCCGCTACAAACTGTGAACGTTTTTCAATGGATGTTATATGTAGGGAGGTTATTACAAAGGTGACAGGTAGCCACAAAAAAGCTGTGGTCCCATGATGAGGTATTCGTAATTTGATTGAGGAATAACGTGAATTTCACGAACTACCTTGAGATAAGAATTTAAAGTCACCTCTAAAATAATTTAAAACAACTGTGTTCATATTGAAACAACTAATGATCTGTCATTACTTTTTGTCACTTTGACCGCTTTTTAATCTTTCAATTTCAAAATATTTGACTCAAGCTAGTATGGAGTGATATGCCTATCACGTCTAAGACAATAAACAAATATCAAGCAAAAATGTTTGAGAACGCTGGAGCATACTCGACTGTGTAAGACATGTCATTTATCACTGATTTACGTGTAAAGTGAGCGGTAAGTAAATTGTGGAAGTACAAGTGATTTTACCTAGTGCAATTAAGTATGTTGTGGTGAAAAATTCTGTAATTTCTTAAGTGAATGTATGCGTGTGTCAGTGACTGCTCCGTCCTAGTTGAATGATGACTTAAATATCAATTAAAGATCCTTCATTTTGTCGTAGTATATCGGATAATACTGTAATGGATACTAATACTACCATGGAGTCAAAGTCAATTTAATTGCGAAGTCGAGTATGGCAGATTACAATGTGTTTAGTGTTTTTATGATCTGGTTTCAGTCCATGCAACATGTTTTGGCCCCTTTTAAAATAGTGACTAAAAAACGCTTAATTGATGATGATGATTGAGAAATAATAATATAACGACACGAGTACTAAAGTGGTGACTCGTTATTCCAGATATCGTTCCTATTTCTAAACCATGGGGGAAGTGACTCCTGTCAGATCATGAACGACTTAGCCACCTCTGGCTAGCCAATTTCGTTTATCCACTATTATTGCGTCACTGGTTTTTTTCTTGGTTCAGATTCAGTGCACAAAGTAATACAGGTGAATGTGTTTTCACTTGATAGTGCTGTTTTTACTATACTCAAATAATATCCAACCATTAGATTTTTAAGGATTTTTGTCGTATTGCGCGTAAGTAAACTAGACAATCAGCAATTATTGTACAAAAGATGTGCTGACGAAGAACTACTTCCATCAACCGGAATGTTAGAGGGATACTGAGCCAATTTCAATTGATTCTAAACAACAGGTTCAATATATTGATAGATGATGATTCTTTCATCACCATCAATTAAAGATCATCATAATCATCATTAAGGATCATATATTGGTTAACACTTGTTAACCAAAACCACTTATTAAAATGTGTAATATTGGCCAAAACTGGGGGTTTGCAGAGATTATAATTTCATTTTCATTGTAGTTTGGTTTGAAGTAAGCAAAAGCCTTCTCAAAAATACCTAAAATCAGTTTTAGTAAATATGGTTGCTCTAGTTCATGCAGAGAACACGACCACAAATGCGTTGATCAGCGTTAAAAAAGGACAAGCAGACAGAAATCGAGATAAGGCCCATTTAGTTTTTTCTAGGTTGTAAACTAATATTATAATTTCAAGCAAAGTAGAGATGAATTCTAATTTTATTCATATAGGTATTATGAAATGATACATCGTCAGCGCATGACGTTCAACACACACATAGAATGCTTAATAGTCTATGCACATACATGTTCATTTAACTTATTTACCTACAATATTCACCAAAAAAAAGTTTTCCAGGAAATACGTTTCCGTTCTTGAGTTACGTTTCTCATTGCATTACAAACGGAACAAGATATCTGAAATAACATGAACATGATTTAACATGAACTCAGATCATACTGTTGTGTGTCAGTCCACTGATACCGTTTATTTAACTAGTGACAAATTGAAAATGCATATTCCCTATTAAGACGAAGACAAATTTAGGTGAACAAAAAGTTAGTGAGTGACTAAATCAAACTGAAAGCGATAAAAGGGTTTTTACGGTACATTACCTTTTATTAACACGGACTACGGGCCAGTCGAGGCGTGCGCGCGCTGGTGATAAAATGCCTTCACAATAGCTCGAAACGGCGTGTCATTCGCTCCGTTACATTTACATTTTAATTATTATCAAATTACAATCCTTAAAATTTTACTTTTACATCAAATACAAATTTAAGTTTATCATTTAACAAGGAATATTTTACGTAGCTTCATTATTATATGATATTTTTTGTTTGACATTCATTATTCGTGAAGGAGGTTTAAATTTGTACTATGGACGTTTTCCATCATGATCGGTAAAACAAAGTTTTGCGACGTGTTGGGATCTAAAATCTGATCCCTTCCTTAGGTGAACTAGAACTTAACACATAACAAGATTAATACATAATCCAGTATAAAGCTGAAAACAAAAATATGTACTTACTTCCCTGTGGGAAATAGGTTAGATCATGAATATGGTTAAAGTGAATGATTTTACTTAATCCAAACAGTACTTATACTTAACTAAACTGTACTTATAACTAAACTATGACGTCACTAACAAAATGACGTCACTGTTCAAAATTGTTGTTCAAAAATTGTCAACACCCCCAAAAATCTTAATGTTAAAAAAGTTTTAACAGTCAAAAAACCTAATACACCAGCAGTACTAAGTATCAATAGACACGGGCGAGATCCAATATCAGATCCCGGCACGTTGGGAAAATTTTCTTACTTATCACGATGGAAAATGTCTGTAATGATTTTATCTCAAACACGTATGCTAAAAAATTGTTGTATTTACTTCCCTGTGGGAAAGGGGTTAGATATGGATTCGTCTAAAGGGAATGTTTTCAATTCATCTAAACAGCTGTTCTTTTGTGTTAAAAATTTATTACAATAGCCCTGGTAGTTTCTATGGAAACCTGTTACATATTTTCCATTTTCTTTTGTGTTAAAAATTTATTACAATAGCCCTGGTAGTTTCTATGGAAACCTGTTACATATTTTCCATCTTAAAAATCACTAACACCTCCACCCCCAGAGCTAAGATATATCCATGTCAAAAAGTAACAGGCTGTAAAAATTCTACTAATTCAAAGTTATTGAGCTCGTCAGATTCCTATAGTTATATATTATTCTAACAAGAATACATATCCATGGATAAATAACAAACACAAAGAAACACTACTGGAAAGTAAACGACATGATTTAGTTAGATAAATTTCACCAACTTATTGTTATGCATGTGTTTGCATTTTTTTTATTTCTTAGGTCTCAATACAAAAGACCACGAGACTGAATAATACATCAAACGAGTCCTCGGACTAGATAGGATATTGTATTGAGAATTCAATATCAGGACGAATGGAGCCCTTGTGAAATCTTCACCCGGACAAGCGTCTTACACCTCTGATATTTGTAAAAACACTTTACTATTACTGTAAATTATTATGTTTAAACAATAAACTAGGATACTTCCCAAAACTAAATTATAATTAGGATAATACTTCATTCATTAATTGCCATGAAGTTTGGAATAAGATTGTGAGTTAGCTACAAAACGTTATTTCACCAATTTCATCCCAGCTTATCCCCAACCATAAGTTGACCTAGAACGTTTTCAGTTTATATTTCCTTAATATCAATTAAATTTCATTAAGTATAAAACGTATATAAAATTGTTTAATAGACAATATCAACTGGAGCATAATATAATTACGAGTTTAAATTGCTCTACGACCAGCAAGTAAGTGAACTCAGGCGTTGTTGCGTTCCTAACTATCCAAGCATAGCAAAGATAGTTGCAACTTACTATCTAACCTAATTATGTAATCTGGTTAACCGTAACTTTTAATAACCTGATTTAAAGTTGAATATTTATAGTTCGGTATACTATCATTATTTTATCCTTTTTAGAACCTAACATTTTCTGTCCACAAACACAATAATATTTTTTAATAAATGCCCCCTGGCAAATATTCTATTTAATCATTCCAGACGTTTTCTACCAAAACTGGGAACCACTCTTTTCTTTATAATAGATATGAGTGAATGTTTGCATACATATTTTTGCTCATTACTAATATTCATTAATTATATTGCTAGAATTCACTGAAGGCAGAAGTGCAACTTAAAGTTACAGGAATGTACAGTTGTCGTTTTAAATTTATGATGAGGTAATTGACTTAAGAGAAACGTTTTGAATAACATTTGACATTTTCAAAAAATATCGGGACTGTTTGAACTCGATAGCATTAAATGTTAAAACTTTGTAAATTATGAGTAGAGCTTTTAGATGATTGTTGGTTTTAAAATGGCTTATTTTAAAGCAATGTTCATAAAGGGAAGGTTAAAAATTACCAATACATGAATTAAGACTTAAATAATAAAATTACTATTTTGAATGTAAATACAAATACTGTTGCATAAATTAATAGCAATTAACAACGAACGGTATCCTTTTATTTCTACAATTAAAGTTTTGTTCTCCATGTACTTCTTAGAACTAATACGAGTACAATCCTGTCAACGAGCCAATTCATTTAAATTCTGATAAAATAACAGTTTTACTGGAAAAAGACATTGGTATTTAATATATCGTTTGACTAGCTGCTCAATAAAACTTTTAAGTAGACCCTTGAGTCATATACCTACATAAATCAGCTTAAAGGTTGCAATCATTTAAATATCGGTTTCATCTTAGTTTTTAGAGGGAAAAATTCAGTGTTATTCGTCATATCATATTACGAGTATTATAACATTATTCGGAAACTTTTCAAGTTCACTCTCACATAATAGACCTTTGACAGCTTTTGATATTTCAACCTACCATACAATTTCGATATAAATTGCATAATTAATATCATTTTATAATACGTTTATATTACAAATTAGTTAAATCAAAAGTCTATTTATTCGATAATAATAGGTAATCTTAATGCAACACTAGCCCACTAAACTCTATTCTTGTTTGCTAACTCGATAAAAGTTTAATAAGCTATAAATACTATATACAAAACCATTTATTGATTCTTGAAATTACATTCCACAAAATATTAGATTGTAATGTATATTAGAAATGCTGAGTAAAGTTTGTAAAATACTTACGATTAGTCAAGGTGGTACACCTTGAGCTTGGCACATCTTAAATAACATTTTAAATAACTTAGTTAATGGAAGCTGTTTAATAAAAGGAATTGGCTGTATGTATAAATTTCAAGTAAAGAAATTATTATTTAATGTATTTCATAAAAATGGAAATGTACTATTGATGGAACTATTAATGTACTATTATTGTACTATTAATGGAACTATTGACGAATAACTAAACTATTTCACCAAATGTTTTAAATTTCATTTTTTAGTTTAAAAAAGTTTATAAGTATTAGTTTACCGAAGGGAATTAATTTTATGCTACTCAAAAGTTTGATTTGTATAGCTTCTTTTATACATAATGTCGGGATATTAAATTCAAAGTAATTAGAAATAATATTTTTGAACGCATTTTTATTAGTTAGTTTGTATTGTTTTCAGACATAAAGCCAGGTATCAAAAATCCTGATACTTTGAGATGTGCATATGCTAGACCAGGGTTTCTCAAACTGGGGGTCGCGACCTCCAAATGGTCGAAGGCAGTTTAGACCCGATTTATCAAAACAGGCTCAGATACTTATTTTTATTCTTCAATATAGGAGCGGTAAACTGTTGAGCAATAATTAAATGTCAATATAAATTATTATTTTAGGGTGAAAGGGGTCACCAACCTGTTCAAAAATAAAAAAAGGTAAAAAAGGGGGCGAGGGTCCAAAAAGGTTGACAACCCGTGTGCTAGATATCCAAACAGTAAAAATGAAAAAATGCTCTTTAATTTATGTTAAGGTGTTAAATTTCAATATGTAGATAAATATCTCAAAGTTTATCATTTGAAACCACTACAGAGTCTAATCCTAGTTAATTGGTACATGAGGAAATATCTAAATTCAAATGGATGTATCACCCTAATTGGTAAGAAGGGTTGGCATAACTAAGAAATTCATAATTGGGGTGCAAATTGTGACGTTTCAACTCCTTGCCCCGCACTGCAGGGACAATTACCTCTTTGAATTGCAGCTCATAAGGACTGAAAACTCTGCAGAAATGTGCAACGTACAATTTAAATTAGTTGAAGTGTTTCGTCGTATTCATTTGAAATATCAAACATTTCGTTCTGTGAAAGCTACTGTAGAGTTTAAATATATTAGACTAAATTCTTTGTCACAGTAAAATAAATTTACATGTTTATTTTAACATTGATTTAACTTATTTAAAAACTACTCCTAAGTCATGTTTTCTTTTACAGTAACACATGCGAGGTATGATTAATGTGTTGCACATAAGTGAAGCGCAGTATAGTTAATTTATCAATTATTTATTCTATTACGTAATTGGTTATTGAAATAAGCAGCAATTAGGGTACGAGTTGATTTTAATGTTGTAATCGACGTAATGTAAAAATATTTAAACATGTATCATGTTTCTAAATTTTGTTTTAGAGTTTATGGGATAATAAGATGCCTAAAGATTAGACCTTTTTCATTCTACGGACACCAATAACAAGGCATAACACAAGGATGGTAAAGATAGTGAATTTCCTTTTAGGAGATGAGCACTTTAGGAAACAGAGTTTTACTATTGTTACATAATTACCTTTATTATGTTCTTCAACTTTATTTCGGACAATCCACATGCACAATAGTTTTGCACACGATCACATTAAAACCTTTCAGGGAATAACTTTAGAACTCTGAAGCATATATGAAACATAAGAATGAATTTAATTTTGGCAGTCGACATTATGCTGTTCCTCATTAAATCTCTGTAAAACTGTGTTGTGTAAAGAATTTCTGTCTGTGTACAAACCCCGAGACCACTCTTGTATCCATACTTGTACATCAAACATTGGCCATTTCTCCAAAATATTTTTTGTATTTTTTTGATTTTCACGGTAGTTTCCCCTAAAACCCCTTTAAAAATTAAATAATTTTTCAAATCTCCTCTAACAATTTTGGATTTACTTCCATCGTTTATAGATTTTAAAGCTATAAATGATATGCCCCTACCCGTGTGTTTGTAAAACTGATAGTTTTAAATTCACGGGCTTTCAAAAATGTCAAAAATTTATTTTTTTTCTAGAAAACAACAATTTTATAAAATCATATGACTATTACCATAAAACCAGCTTAAACAAATGAGTACCTTGAATCATTAGTGCACGACCAACGGTCCCAGAAGAAAGTTACATTTTAAGTTCATGGTGAACTCATTACGTTGTGTGAGAGGGCTCAATGCTATTTTCATGGAGAATATTAAAAAATCTGTTACTACCTTGGTTCTAAACCCTTTTCTGAACTAACATGATAGTTTGATTTGATTTAATATCTTGAGTACATCAAACTATGATTCTCATTTTGAATTTATCTTTTGGATACACAGTTATTTTTTCCTTTTTAATGTTTAAATGGTTAAATTGATCGAGCTTCTTATGAAATTGTTGGCAAATTTCCTCTGGAAAAGTGAGCTATTCACATGACCCACATGGTGACATTAAGCTTGGGACCATGATAGGAGTTTATAATTCGACCCCCTGAGCACGTTTTGGGGGTCATTCAAATGAAATATATTTAACACAAGCATATATATGTGTCACCACGATAACTAAAAAACACACAGTTTAGTATTTCAATCATGACTCTAGGTCAATTGGTTACTGAGATATTAAAAATGGTTAACACAATACATTGTACAATGTTATTCTTAAGGAGAATAGATAATAATCAATAACTCACTTACTTACTTAAATATTCTTCCAAAATTTGGTATGGAAGTCCATCTAGTTACGTTTTATTAATATATCCATAAAACACCAAATATAATGTTTCTTATGGCAGAAAACCTACGTACTCTTTGCCCATGTACTTTTGGAGAATAGATTAATTGGAATAACTTGATTAATTATTGAAATAATTTCAAAACATTTTGTACGTGTTTTTCCTCAGTTAGCACACTTTATACACACAATTTAAAACAACCCTTATTACAGTAACCCTACATTGGCAGTGCTATTCGATTACTATGATGGGAATATTTTCTGTGAAATTCGTTCTATTCACGCCAGCGTGCTGCCTACGACCTCGTTTTGTATATTATAATCTCAAATAGAATCAATGGCGGTCGATCGGCTTCGTGGGCCTGGGAGACGAAGGTTTGTGTTTCCCGGAAAGCTCCCAATATGATGAATGTTGCAGAAGGTTGTCACCGGAAGTGGGATGATGAATGTTCTAAGGGCTGTTTCTATGAATCAGAGAACCACCCTGACATACGTGTTACGGAGTCTTCGTTTTCACGGCTTGATTTTGATAAAGGACAAGAATCATAAAAATCTACATTAAAGTGATTTTTGAGTTAAAATTAAAAAAAAGAAACTGCTGCCTAAAACTGTATACAATACCAGCAGTAAGTTCGTCGTTTGTACAAGTCGTATGATAAGTAATAAGATGCAGCTTGCTTTTATCATAAAAAACTGAAACCTGAAATCTTATCAAATAAATACAAGGACAAAATGGATTCTCAGTACAAAATGTATGACATGTGTACATTTAATTAACTATAATTAATTAAACAGATTTATATAAATATAAACATTCCTTTTACGTTAAGCTAACACTTTAATATAATATACTTTAGAAATAGATTTATAATCAACGTTCCATATAAACAAACTAATATTGACTTCGATTTGACAGCTGGTGGTTATTTATTTTGGATTTAATCACTTTTATAAAAATCACTCATCTGTAAAACTTAGAAAAAATATATCAAATATTTCTCAAGCTGGGTTTTTAAGGTCTAAGTATTAGATTTTCATACTGCGTTAAATGGACGAAAATATTCACTAAGAGATAAGGAAAATGATAACAAATTTAATAATTGTAAGTGCTCTCGTTTTTACATAGAAACTTCACAAAATACCATGATATGCGTTACAGAAAGAGAGACGGACAGAAATTAATATGATCCATATGGGGTTTTCTGTGTTATCAAACATAAAAATAATTAAATATATTAAAAGTCCAAGCAACGTACAAAAAAATGTTATATCTATTTGGACTATTAAACTAGAATTAGCTACTTATTGTGATACAGAGAAGCTTCAATGTATTATTGTCATCATACCAGCTGTTATTACTGTATAATAGTTTTTGTACCAGAAATATGAAAATTGAATATAAAATACAATGGTACTGGCTATTTTTCAAACTTTAACACTTCTAAAATAAATGTACGGGATAATGCTAGGATATTTTTATTATAGAATACCACTTTTAAGTTCGAATTTAAACCCATGTAGTTAACGAAAATGTTTCAAAATACGTCTTTCATAAATATGAATAAATTCATATTTTTCTGCATTTCTTTGGAACCTAAAACGGGAGTTCACATGGGTGAAGTGGTATGTTTTCTTCAGCTTTAAGTTTTTATTTAATTGTCTGAAAAAAGGTTATGTAAAATAAAAGATAAAATCAAAATTTGTGATTTATAAAAAGCGTTGTTAACTATACTGTTGTCTATTATATTTTACAAAATTACTATTAACTTTAAAATTATTTAACCGAATTATATGTGTGAAACCAGATAAGGAAGTTTATATTTAGGAGACATATTGTAGTAAAAAATCAATTTAGTGCAATTAAACAGTTATAAATGTCATTCATTTTAGATTTTTAATCTGTAATGATGGGAAACGTTCTAATACATACATGACTCAATACAACGTTTTATTTGAAAATGTTATTTTAAACCTGTTCATGTAAAAACATAAAATGTTATCAAAATCGTTACCGAGATAGATTACAACGTTCTTAAGAGTCAGTAAGATTCTATTTCTCCTTATTATAAAACGTTTGATACTTTTCTTATGGTACAAATTTTCCTGTAGTACAAATTAATTGTAGTTTTAATTTTAGTATTATGTTTAGTTTCCTTTTATATTATTTATTTCCATCATATGATGTAAAACCCGTCGTTTTGATATAAATAAGCGTATGTAATTTTCATTTTATCACAAATAAACATGAATCCCATATATAAGTCTACACCCCATAGCAAGATTGAGTAAACGATATCAGTATACTTACACATTCTCACAAAGTAAACTAAAAAATGCAAATCTTTCATAAAACTACCATATTCTTAAAGTTTATCTTATTATAATTTAATAATTTATTAATACAAAAATTATTTTCTAGATTTTTTAAATAACAAAAAGAGAAACGATGTAAAATTAATTGTTAGAATTTTACGGGGGAAAAACCACTAGGTTATAGTTTTTTTGAGTGGTTTTTGTTGGCTAATGTAACCTTACGATGAAAATCATGTTTCTTGAAAAACTGTTCGGAAATAAGGAAGGCATAGTTTTTTATATAATCTTCATATGAATAACAATGGGCTCTCTCAGACAACATACTATGCTCACTATAGACAGGAAGTCTTTTAAGCAGGTTTTATAGTGGTAATCAATGTATACCTTAACTTATCATATTATTTAGTGCTCTATGCACTATTAACAACTAAATTTTAATCAAAATCTTTGGGGTGGATTTTAAGAAATTTTGATTTTTTCATTTTTAAGGGGTTTCGGGACAAACTACCCTTATCATCGAATATAAAAGATATAAAATCCCCTGGTCATACAGTAAATATATACTGTACATGCATACCGAATTTCATTAAAATCGGACCAACGGAGTTGGCGGTGGCTCTGCGCTCATCAGACACACACATGGACATAAACATACGCACGGGACATCACATTAAAACACACTTTTTTAAATCAAGGGACCCCTAAACGGATGTATCCACTCTCAACTCAAATTAGAAAATTTAGACGATAACAATATTGTCTCCATAAGCTTTCGTATAGGTGTAAGATATTAAAAAGCACAAATAGTTATCAAAACGATAAATACATGGGTAAAGAAGTCTAGAATAGCAATTGTTTTCTTCACATGATACTGTTTGCATCAGTTACCCAATTATACGGTTACATAAGGTACTGTTGACCCTAAGGTAACAAAGATGAAGTACAAAGTTTGACAAGATCAGAGAAGCGGCTCCTCATACATTATGCAAGTGTCAACACGTATATCCCAGAGATTCCATCCCCTTCTAGTTTGTTCTGACTTACCGCCGTGTCTAAATTTTATAGACCATAGTGATATTCTAGGTGATTTTAACTAATAAAGATGTTTAATGAATGTCATAAATCATTTTTAAGCCTGATTTACAGAGATAAAGCATCTAAGAATATTTAAATAATCTAAACCTGGAGTGTAATATCGAAACATTTAGTATAAAGCAAAAAAGAATATAAGTCAAGTGTGTAATATTAAAGTAATAATTTTGAAGTTTACAATGTGAAATTAAAACTGAACTACCGTAAAATCCAGAAACTGATTTTTAAAAACTATAACTATAACACTAGTTTAAATAAATACAGTTTTAAAAATTTCTGTAGACATATTATCAAGTGCAAACACAGGTGCATTGGTATATGCTATTAGGTGACTCACCAACCTGTCGTGTAGCTGCTGACATCACAGTAATTTATCCATTTCAGGGGAAAGCCTGTATTCATGGAATTTCGCCTAAACCAAATTCGCAAATACAAACCACAAAGATGGAAAATTGATTGAACTCTTTAACACCATTGGGAGTGGTCAAATGCAATACCTCATAGCAGCAGACTTGCATCTTCAGAATTTTTTTCAACTAAATAATAACCTATATAAACAACTCAAGCCTTTTTCCCCAAATAATGCACTGAAGTGTGAAAATTTCATTGGGTAAAATAAAGTTGAAAACATAATGGAATCATTTCACTTGGTAAAAATATCTAAACGGCTTCGTAACCCTGTAACCCGTGTCTTAAACATATAGAAGCAAAATCTAGAAAATTAACAGTTTTTGAGTTAATTCCAGGGGTGCTAGGACACCTAACATGTTTTTAATTATCCAAAAACCACATTAAAACTTAAATGTGGGGTAAAAAACCCCTTTAGGAAAGATCAATGTGTCTGGTTATCATACTTATTGTATACACGTACGTTTCAAATTCCTTAAAGACCGGAACGTTATTACGAGGGATATTCAATGAACAAAAACATGTATTTGGCATTTGGGAACTCCAAAAACGAAAAAATGGACCTAATTACAATACATCCATCTACTTATAGCAAATTCTAACTTAAAGGAAATTTCTAAAAGCGTTTTAATCTGAGACACTTAAGTTTATTTAAAAACGTTTAAGCTGACACCAATTATGTATTTCAAATTTCGATTTATGTATTGATAGTTTTAACATTATTCCATTTCGTTCAAATATTTACTCAGAAAAAATTAAATTATTTCCTTAACTTTCATTTGGTTGGTATGAAATTTAAAGGAAATTAAATCTACAGATATATTTAGTTCTAAAGAGGTCCTGTGTAGTACGTATGTCCTCTATTAGGACAATATAGAACAACTAGTTGAACATTAAAGATAAATACTGTCGAAAACTCCAGAGTAAGAGCCAGAAAAATCATGTCCTCGGATACTGAGTCCGACAGGCTCTCAAACGGAGAGTTATATTGAATTGTTTTTTTGTGCTGATTGTTTTTCAAGGAGCCTAAAAAATTCATAAAATAAAAAAATGGTATCAGTTACCCATTATATACTTTCTCTCATTAAACTTTAACTAAATAATACATACCTAAAATAAACTATAGCATTATTATATGAGTATTAACATTACTTTTAACATATCGAACGTTTATAAAATATTAAGTATGTCTCCCAAACACTCTTTTACCACAATTTGAAAACGTTTATGGGTTTGATCAAAATATCCCTTCTACTGGTATAACAAACATTTGGCTTGGACTTTAATGGGTCCATGTGGTCTTACCCTGCATACCAAGTTTAATTCAAAACGGTAGTACAGTAAAGAGGAAATTAATTTTAGTAAACCCCATCATAACAAAAATATCATTGAGCAATCCGAGACAACGTACCGTGCTTACTACAGACGCTAAATAAAAGTTGATGTGGAACTACTAATCATAGCTTAATATATGAGACCTGTAATGGGTTAATACCGCTGTTGTAGCAGAACTTCCCCACAAACAGTTTGCTTTGTGGACATGTAAAGTTACATCACCATTTCAATAATCCAATCTAACCTAATGGGGTTGCAGCCCTGTGCATCTAATCCAATTCAATGGTTTTAAGGTTTATAGTCTACTAGAATAGAATTGAAATGAATATACCAAAGGGCTCCGACCCAGAGGGCAGAAAATGGTGCAGTGCCAGGTTTTATAAATTTAGTGTTTACAAAATTATAAGTTGGGATGAAATGATTTGAAAGGTTCTATAAAATTGTATACATTAGTGTTAGGCGGTACGAAGTTCGCCGGGTAACGCTAGTATTCTATTATAATACAAAATAAGGTATCAACCTTTTAGACATTTCAGATAGCAAAAGGAAAATGAAAATATATACTACAGCTGATTATTATTATAATAAACATTATTTGTATAAACATTGTCATTATTTATAATTTGGCCAACAAATAAACATTTGATTTTTTATCATAAATTATAATTACAAAAATTCGTTCTGAGAAATATTATATTTATACGGCAATTAGATACCATTGAGTACTTAATATTTGATGCTTGCTTCTTTGGCTTGCTCAATGGTTCAAATAAAAACAGCTGCTGTTTATATCTTAAAAGGTAAGATACATATGTTGGAATCCAAAACAAAATTATTTCCCCATAAGATTAACATGGGAACTTTGAAGGCGTGTAGGGTAGAGATTTATGGGAAAATCGTCACAAAAACTATCATACTTTCCTATTTTAGGCCTAAAGAATCAGTATATCAAATTTCAGCCTCTTAGGTAATCGGGAAGTGGGAGAATTAGTGATGAGTGAGTGAGTGAGGACTTTGAATTTAATATATAAAGATTGTATTAAAAGTTGGAAGATTGATTTAGTCATTTAATTGTCTTATCATAAGCACCTTGAGGGCGTACTATATGCCCCCAAGGTAATTAAAAATGTTGTTTTAGGTCATTAAATACCCTACATAAATATATCATAAGTTAATATAACTTTTTATTAAAAATAGTTTTACACCGTATGTAGGTCAGTTTGGTTTTTTATGAATAAAACTACCAGTAGTAAATAATATTTTGGCTATACAAATTGCGATTGTCAATTACAATTTCGTTGATGTTTTCTCGGATGCATAATTTTACTTCAAATATCAGCGTGATAATTGAAAATGAAATAAAAATGTCTTTACTTCCCTTTAGAAAACAACTGACTCCATACATGTCTAAAGGAAGTGTTTTCAGTTCCCCTAATCAGCTGTCCTTATAACAATATTATTTCACTTCCGTTCCAAATTTTGGTCGGAATTGACGGATTGTTAATTCTCCTCTGATCTGAATGACATATCCATCTCAAAATTAATCTTTTTTAATCTACGATATATTTTTTGCGAATAGTTTATACTTAAGAAAGTTTTATTATGTATAATAATAGTAAAAAGTATTAAACATATTGAAATAACTAAATTTTCAAAATAAACTATCAATAAACTTATATACAAGTAAATAAAACTATGTAACTATATAAACTAATATCAATTGAAGAGAATGAAACAAACAAATACTGTTTTATCATTGAAGGTAATGATACTTTTATTATTTTTAAAATTCTTCCGAAAAGCATTAATTATACAAAAAAATCCTATAATAATTTAACTAAAACACCTCTTTATTGTTAGTTCAATGTAGACATATACGTATAATCTTCAATTTTTTACTGTAACAAATTGAAATGTTTAAATTTGAATATATAGGAGTCTTCTTGTTAGTTAAAAAACATATGTATTGTAATAATAATTCTATACTATGAATGTATAAAAAATCTTCAAGAATCTCAAACACAGCTCATGTTAACAACGAATTATATTTGACAAATTTTATCGGACGAATGGGAAATGTGCAGTTCGCTAGAAGATTCAGGTGGTGCAAAGTCCCCTCAGAGAGTGGGCAATAAGTCTAGCCAACTGGCCTCCGGGGAAGCTGCGGCCAAACTTGCTGACAACTGAATAACTTACTGGGTCCGGTCCCGATACGTTCCGCTGCCTTTGACAAATCTGAATCTATCACTTTCGCTTTCATATTTATTTGATTATTTAATGTTTCAACACGTATAAATTATATTGTTATTTAACACGAATCATTACAATTAAAATACCCCCGTCGCAGCAGACCAGCGTAACATGGGAAATAGTATGTAGGTTTGCTGATGTGAGGAACACTGAAAGTATGTGTTTCTAGCGTAAACAATTCTTATTTTGACAATTTCTACTAAGTTTCATAAACATATTATGTCCATAAATAAAAGAGTTGGGCTCTTTTCTATATTATTAACATGGGGAAAGAGTATGCACGTTAGTTGCTATGATAAACACATAAAATATAGTTTTAAGCATAAACAGCATAAGCTTAAGATTTCGTAAACAACAACATAATAACTAGCTGGTCAAACTTTATACAAAAGATAATATCGTAATAAAGAAAACTCACATATTTTTTGTTTCACATAAAAACGCGTTTAGTTGAAGAACAATAGGCAGGTAACAGGATTTAAACTTCATGAATGATTCACTTCAACAAGAAAGGACAAGGAATGTATTATTCAGGTGATGGTATAGCCTGAGAACAAAGAGCCTCATAAGTCCATACTTACGAGTTTCATGTTTCTGATGTTAGCACAGCCGGGAAAGTTTGCAGTCGGACGTGAGAAGTTGAATGTATTACTAGTTTCTTTTCAGGAAATTCCCTACCTTCTGTGAATTTTTACGAGAAACATTATTGCCAGGAAATTTGTAGTTTTGTTTGTGGAGGGTTTGTATACAACTCACTTATACCGTATACCACCTACACCATAATGCGACTAAGGTAAGAGGTTTGATAGCCACAATAAACGATAAACTGCAAAATTACATAGATTTAAAAAAGAATCATACATTTTAGAAAAGAGGGCTTATAATAGGTCGGGAATTTAGGAATAAAAATTCATTTTTTTAGAAGTAGTAGTGTAGATGACTTCAACGTTATGTTATTTGTAACAATCATCTGATGTCAAGTAGTTATATCAATATCAGACTACTTACTCCTTCATTGTCAGACCCTTCATAGAAGACTGAGATGATAGCATGTCCTGTAATCAAACTATTTAGATGTCGCAAATTGTGGATAGTTATGAGTGGTAGTTGCTGAATGTCCGCACTATTGAATGAAACGTTCATCCGTAAAGGTCATCCTCATAAATAGACCAGTTTGTAATTTAAAGGCAAAAGTGGTTTGGAATCCACGTTAAACTGTAGGTTTCTTAGACACCATTGGTAGTTGGGCTATTAATTACCAGTCATGTCTAGGGAACATGTAAGACCTAGTCAGTAACATGACCACAATATCGTGACAAAATCATCTTACATTTACATATTTCACATTCATACTTGGCTGAAAACCCCACCTGGAGAGGTCAACATTTTTAATGGCTATCTAATATAAGCATACGACTGGTCACTTTCCTGTTGGTAGACCATTATTTGATTAAACTAATCTTAACGTCATTTATCACAAGTCACTTCAATTGGTAGAAACTGGTCGATCATGTCATGCATAATTATTTATGCAATGGATATGGAAATGATGACAGAAGGTGTATTCATCTACGTTGGAACACTGTTCAAGATAAACATACAAGTATACCAAATGTCACTATAGCGAACCGACGGTTGTGGCATCCAGAACACATGTGGACAGGGAGATATCACGTAAAAACCCATGTTTTTTGAATTCAGAGAAGCCCTAAACGGGTATATCCAGTCTCAACTTAAATTTGAAAACGTTTATGGAAGCAATATTTTTTCCATATAATACTGTATAAATGGGAGAAAGTAAAAAATAGACAGGGCTACCTTTTCTAAATCACAACCTTGAAAATCGATCAGGTTTTTTATCCGTTGGTCCATAAACGTTATCAGAAAGGTATTAGGAAGTTCATTAAAAATCTATGATTTAGACTGAATTGAACCGTGAGAATATTGTAATTAAGTTTAAAAGCTATTTATTATTCATACAATTGATTGAGTAAAATTACATTGAAGTCTTTGCTCGGTAAAAATAGTTATAAATGGTTCTAAATATAAAAAAGGTGAATTGATTTCCCAAATGGTCTATAAATAGAATTTAGTGATCGAAATACGTTTAAAATGTGCACAAATTTTGTTGAAAGAAAAGACTTTGAAATGCTTGAAACTGTTCAGATGAATCGAGAGGGCTTCATACAACTCTGTCATGTCGTATACTGAAGACAGGTTGAATATGTAGCCATCCAATTTGTAGAAGCTTAATGTTTTTTATGAAGATAATTTATTCGAGAATTAAAACCACAATATTGTTGCGAAAGACTATTCCATGCAGTTAGTAGTACAAGTAAGTACACTTGCTATGACAATTAATGAAAAGGTGCGAATACGTTGATTGTACGCCATGCATCAAAGCTCTGTTATCAAACGTGATGATTGATTTGACAACTGTTCAAATGGCGAGTAGGCAGATCATTATGATGCATTAGTACCATTAAAAACCGTTTTCCCTTTAAACCTGTTATAACTTTAATGTAAACTGCACTTTAAAAACTTTACATGTGAGCTTTCTAATATAATTGTAAAATATTGTATCTAAGAACAACTAGCTAAGAACGTATATGTTGGGAAAAGGACTTTCGTGGGTAGAGCGTGTGTGTGTTTGTGTGTAAAATAAGATTCAGTGCTCAACTTGTTTGGCTTAGCGGGAAAACCAAATACTTAAATCAATAGAAATTGATTGGGAAGCGTCCTCAAACGGATTCCCGAGACGCATCCTGCTGCCGCATCACGGCACGGATGCAGGCGACGGCTGATAAAACAGTTAATAATTAAAATTTAAATTTAAAACAGTTATAGGAAAAATACAATGAATACGTTGAATCATTATTACAGAATGTAAATACTGTAACAACCTGTTCAATTTACCCTTTGATTCAAAAACATTATCTCCCATGGGATTTATTTGCACCATCCTGCCTCATGGCGTTGACTTTCCACCTCTGCATCTCGTCGCAGAACAAAGACAGGAGACAATCTTCAATCTACGAGTTGATTCGCAGCCCATCATCAAGTCTAAATGGAATCAGAAGGAAACAAAATTTATAACACCCTCTACTGATAGTCCGTCTTCAATAGGTGTAAAGGAGGACGTTCTTATCGTGAAAATCAACAGACAGAAATCTCAAAAAGGAAGCTAGGGAGCTCAGGTTAGTCGTCCACTAGTCCGGAGTTCAAGGTTTTCGTCAGTGCAGGAGTGTTTTTTCATGTCCTGTTGACTGTAAAGGCAGATTTATATGAAGTTAGTGAATAGTAAATTTGTGGTTTACTTTAAAAATGATTTATAATTATTGGAAATCTGTATTTGCCAACCTACTCACTATCTCAAAAGTAATATATTTCTATTTTCCGAATTTAATCTTATTTATTAGTTAACCTTTTATCACTTCTTTACATCCCGAAATATATTATGATTGCGATCTTAAAAATAAAATAAACACTGCCGGTCAAGTCGGCAGTAGCTCATAGGGTTAGAGGTGTGGAGGGAGCTGTACTCCTAACTCATGTTGTTAAGTGATGGTGAAGATAGCACAACTTTCAGAAACTTTCAGAAACTTCTTTTGAAATACTAACCACATTCAATGTTATAGTTTACTATTAGAAATATTTGTACATGTTTATGACTAATGATAATCTTTACACTATTTATAAAACGGTTGATTTTGACAACGAATCCTACAAATGTTAAATTTAGGATACGAACGCTATTATATGTGTTATCCGGTAGATAATGGGGTGTGAATACGACGGCGATGTATGACTCTGATAACCAGTCGTGAAATGTGGTCAGCCGCTGTACAAACCTCTACGTCATCACATTTACCTCTGCATATTTACTTTCCCGATTGATTTTTAAAATTTCTGGTCACACGAAAATATGCAACACCTAGCTTCTAATTTATTCTCTAATAATTTAATTCATACATGAGCAGTCATAAATTAAATATAACGGTAATTACTTCACACATACAGTGTTTAGTTACCATATTTCGTAAAAAAGATTCATGGTCAATAATCAGAAATTCAAATTTTTAGTTGTCGTTTACGCTTAGTTTTACCTAAACCTAAAACCTAAACCTCCAATTGGTGCAACTACGAAAACTATTCCCTACCTTTTGTAACACTTTCAGATCTGTTTCAGACTGTATCTCTAATTTTCCATCATCATTTTAACCAATTTTAAAGGCTTCTGGTAATGACATCACTTACAACCAGTCTGCTCCCTACCACCCTACAACTATCAGACAAGTAACAAACTATCCAAAGCTATCAATAAAGAACTAACTGTGATAAAAAAAGATTGTGGAGGTTTATGCTTTAAAATTAATAACATTTTAATCGTTGAGGAATGCCACAAATGCATTGTGGTCTTTGGGCTATGAGCTTATGTTTGTCAGCATATTAACAGTCTAGCTGACGGCCAACCCCTATAAATATTGGTGTGACCATTGAGACCTACACTGATAGCCAGAAACATGTACATACAGGGCCTAAGGAAAAAGATTTAAAATTATGGTGAGAAGAGATAATAAAAATTATAAAAATGTTACACAAATTATAAGTCGTAACACTTACAGCAGTTACTTGGATAGTGACTGATTAACACCCACTCTCTCAGAGCCTAAGCATACCCATGTAAAAATCAAATACATGTGTAATTCAACTACATACTTATACAACATTTAATGATAAATAGAAAATATGTGTGGTCTCAGAAGCAGAGCAGAGGTACAAAACCAGAAAATATTATTTTTTTCAAAAGGTTAAAAACGAATATTTTAATTTCAACTCTAACCTCAACAATTTGATGAGTTATTATTTTAACATTGTAAAATCCCTAATAAATACTACTGATATTACCAAACAATGACTTAAAATTGATTTAATAATCAATTATTAGGTAATGATTAATGGAGTGAAAATTAGTTGGTTTTGATGTAATAATTAAAATTATAAATTACAAACCTTTCTATCGAGAACACCATGTGAGAAGGCTGGCTGCTGCAGCAGCTGTGCCCTTCCTCAACTCGAGACGCCATATTAAACATCCGCAGGTTGCGTTGACACGCCATCAGCACCTCTTGATGAATGGCAGAAACACTGTTATCCGCTACATCCAGGAATTCTACTTAAATCCATAATCTTCATTCATCGCTTTAACGCTCAAAATGGGGGTCTGGACTTATTGGAAATTCGTAATAGTTAAAAACATTTATTAAATTAGAATATTTAAATACAAGATCATAATTGAATAATTACTGTTTTTGCAATATTTTTTTTAATTGTAAAGAAAACAATTAGTGAATTTCTTGTGAAAAATACACTGGTTTGTCAAATAATTTTGAATATGGACCTGAAATAAAATAATATAATGTTAATCGCTAGTAATAATTTAATGAAAATACCTAAATCGGCTAGAATGATTCTAGACTAAAATAAATACGTCACTACATACAGCACGGATGGCCTGAACTGAAAGGCATTTGTTTTCTCAAAGCTCAGAACCTTAAAAAAAACACTACCTGTACTTACATTTGAAGGTCTGGTGTACATAAAAGTTTGTTTGGTTCCTCATAGTGAGTTGCAACACGACATACTAAACTGATTGCGTCAAGGACTCTTTTTGAATCATTAGGCATTAGGTTTTAGCCATTATGATAGAACAGCTCGTTCACTAACGTGGGTAAATGTCGGAAAGGAGATTTATGTACAAAAATGATTATGCTGGAGGGAAGATAAAGTTAAATTGAATTCGCACATCATAATAATGGGAAATGAGAAACGGTTATATTATTTTGAAGGAATATTTTTGAACCTGCGCAAGACTAGATATTTAAAATGCATGTGAACATAGAACAATAATGTCTAAATAGTTTATTGAAGAGCTGATCACATGATTGAATATCATATAATAGCCTTGTACTTACTTACTTATACTTGAATACTTGTTTTCGATGGATGCATCGCACCATTTGTTATAAAACAACTATAACTAATAATAAAACTATTTACAAGATGACGGAGTCCTTTTAGATTGTGAAAATTGGTGCCCCCTCTGATTCTCTTAGGGAATATAGTGGCCTGCTAACCAGATAGCTCTTTATTGTCCTCTTAAATCCTCTCTTTCCCAGGTCCTGGATGTTGTCAGGGAGCCTCTTGTAAATCCTCGTAGTTGCATAGAGGTATCCCCTCTGCGTCCATGTTAGCCTGCAACGAGGCGCGTCCACGTCCACGTCTTGGGCGCGTCTTATATGGCAGTGATGCTGGTCCTCCCGCATTGGTAGTTGACCAACATTTTCTCTCAGTAATACCAAGCTGTTTAGGACATATTGTGAATACACCGTCAGTACAATACAGCTCTTGGATGATAGGCTTATAGTGTTTCCGGAACCCAAAAAATGTAAGAATCCTCAAGGCCGGAGGAGCTAGATGTCATGAAAAGCTGGAGAATGACCCTAGATGGCAATACCGTAGTTCAAGTGGCTTTGGTAGAGGACATAGTACGCTATGAGCAAATATGACTTAGGAACGACAAGGGCAAATCTGCGAAAGAGTTAGATGACCCGAGAAGGTTTTGCACATACCTTGCTGATATTCTGAGACCATTTTATTCTTTGATCAATCCAGAATCCCGAAAGTTTGACTGCCTCTTCATCTTGGAGGCCAGTATTCAGCGAACACAGCTGGGATTGAGTCTTGTCCCCACTAGTTACCATCCTATTCCTAAGATACCTCAGCTCGGCCCGATTCAGCAATTCATGTGTCTCTAGCTGAAGTTGTGCCGTGTTCTTACCCCTCGTCATCGAGGTTGTATCATCTGCAAAGAGAAGGGTCCGGCCACTTAATGTCATTTATCATGATTGTAAAAATCAGCGTTTCTAGGACAGAGCCTTGCGGCACACCGTGCCCCATGCTCCTTGGCCTTGACAAGCCCCCACGCAGTCAGACAACCTGTTTCCTGTCTGCCAGGTTAACTTGCTATGGTTTTAAGACGATTCTTCCTATGCCATACATCTGAAACTTTTTCAAAATTATTGTGTGGGATACTACATCAAAAACTTTGCTCAGGTCGCAAAGTTTAAGCAGAATAGAGTCTCTAGCTTCAAAGTTTTCAAAGATGTAGTTGATAAGACTGGACACTGCATTAATGGTGAAACGCCACTTAAGGAACCCACTCTAGGCATCAGTTAGAAAGTTATTAATTTCAAAGTATTGGGCAAGTTGTTTCCTCATGACTGACTCAACTACTTTTGACAGGGTGGGTAAGATCGAAATTAGCCTGTAATTTGAGGGTGCCGAGGAATCCCACATCTTAAACACTGGCATGGTGCGGGCCACCTTTAGAGAATCTACTTACTTAGGATGTTAAATTCTCATAGTTTTAGCTTGTGCCTTATGTGTTATAACGATCCATCCTTGTCATTGCTAAGGCATGGTGATTGCACCCACATAAGACAACCTCTATTTTTATTGAGAGGGATATGTTCAAGCTCTGGAGGTGGTTGTGTTAGTGATTTGCGGCATGGAAAATTTGTAATGCGTAGTTTATAAAGACAGCTGTTTATAGAAACTATTGACTTTTCCTTTAGCCACATTCATGATCTGAAACGAAGTAAATACATTTCATTTTTTAAGATTAACGTTGCCTATGTAATCAGTTAAAAGATTGCAAATATTAAAACAGCCTAGATTTTACCATTTGTTTTTTATCATGTGTTGTCTGGATTTAATAAAAACCACATTTCGGTGACCATAGAACTAGTTAATAATCGTGACTGTGAAATAAGCACCAGTACAAAATTAAGCTTTCGTTAAGACAGAGGCCATCTTTGAGAAGGACGAATAGCTTCCTCTACAAGAGGAACTGACCCCAACATAGAGTAATAATTAATTGATGACAGCTATATGACACTATACGCAGCATTGTGTTGCAGTTAAGGACTTTCATGTTGCAAAAATATATACTTATTTACTAGACTTGATTAATTCAACTGGTGTGTTAAATCATTAACAAATGTCACTTAAATTTATAAGTACGAGTAGGTTCCCACCTTTATAATAAACGTTTGAGTAGTCGTTTTTTTCTCTTTATCTTTGTGCCTGTTTCGATGTTTTCTCACGGTCAAACAATTGGGCACACAACCCTGGGTCTCGTGCCAACCAGAGTGTGCTGAGGCGCTCTGGCACAACACCGTCCCTGCATCAGCGATATTCTTTATTCATTAATCTGAATTAAAATATAGTGAACCGTAGAAATACTGTCTGGAAAACAGTAGTTATTAGTTTTTTTTTATTTAAACTGTCCAAAACTGTCATTTTCGTATTGAACATTTTGAAAAATTGAAAATTTCCAACGTATGGTAAGCATTTAAATTTTTTAACCTTAAAATTTGGCTACGACATATTATACATAATTTTTAGTATTTGAAACGCGTAAAAAATAACATTTATCGTAAAATAAGACACTCCATTAACCATAAGGTATTTACAGAAATACAACAGTTCTCGTTCGTTTAAACAACTGCTTCTTATCTTGATATAGAGATAAAAAAAGAGAAATATGTTTTTAAAATTAGCAATAACAATATATAGCAACAATCTAGAGTAAATTTAACTTGAAAAAAACTATATATTCCACCAAATAACAAACCATATAACAACCTTAGGTTTCACAAGACAACAATACGAATATCAATATTAACAAGAATTAATTATTCTATTGAAATGTTGGAATCAAAAAATTTATACAACGAAAAAATTTAATTTATTAAAAGCAATATCCCTTATCTATATTATTTGGAACCAAGTATAACGTTAAATTTTAGTAAAAAGCTGTTAGCTGTTGCTATTAGAGACAATCTTACGTCATTCCGGGCTTAATAGGGATTTGGGAATGAACTTTAAATTAAAATCTAAAGTGTGAAAAAAATGGGGGTAAAACAATTGATATTAATTTTCAGTTTTGATTTGAAGATAGGACAAATGTTGTCTCAAATTTGGCCTTTCCACTCTCATTATATTGGTGAAAAAATTTACATGAGTTACTCATTTTAACTTGATACTAGATACACTCAACAAACCTTACTAATTGCTGCAGCGAACTGAGTTTCACTGCAGCAATTATTACTGTATAGATCAACGTCTACCTAGATTAATTTGTATCTTAGCCACAGTGCACACCTTATGCAGTGTAGAAAAAAACTTAATTTAGAATACAGTTATGCTTAATTTTTATTGAACTGCAATTTTTTACTTGGATATGTTTTAGATCTGGGGGTGGTGGTTACAATTTTTGAGATCTAAATTTGAAACATTGACATCATGTTTAGTGACGTCATATGCTGAGTGACATCATATGGTTATAAGAACGGCCGTTTAGAGAAATTAAAAGTATTTTATTATATATATTTTCATGATCTAACCTATTTCCCAAAGGGAAGTAAATATATAAGCATTTTTATCATCCTTTAATTTATGCAATTTTCTGAAAAATATGTATATTCCATTTAATCATAAGGTTTGTATCTATAAATTGTTTGAATTAAGAAAGTATTTAAGTTAATGAATTAAATTGAGAAAATCAATTATTTAATTACAATTAATCATTACGTATAATTATAATGGTCCGCTTTGTATTTCCAATGGCTTCTATTTACAATGGATGGTCTTTGTATTTCCCTCAAGAGTCTCTGATAAATGTTGTAGTTAGGTTGACAGGGAAAGGGGTTGATAAATGGGCTTTGGACCTTTGAACTAACGTTACAGTAATGTTTAATATGTACAGATGGTTCTGACAAAAGGACACAACCTACTTATAATAAATATAAAATATCTTTGAAAGAGCTAAAACAAATTAATGAATCTCATCCAAAATTATTTATTGGTCAATAGAAATCAGATCGTTCTAAAACCTGTATGGATAGTTCTTAACTTTTTTTTCAAGTGTCTATAGAAACCTTTTTCCCCCATTTGAACGAGGTAAAACTTTGATATGTAAGTGATATGTGATGACTTTGATAGGTAAGTGTATTGATATGAAAACTATAATCATCTAAGTGTTGTTGTAGGATACCACCAATATTTTAAACGGTATAAAGATACTTATTTACATCTTATTTAAACTAAATCATAATTTGAAATTAAATAATTTAGTAATTATTTTATTAATTACTACTATTATTTTTAAAGACGTATTGTTGATTTGACCAAAAAAATCCGTACGGTCCGTTTCTATCCCCATATGATCATAGTAAACCACATAATCAAACGAAATGAGCATAACAAATCAGAAACAACATAAAACAACAAACGAATGCACAAAAACAAATATGACGAAAAAAACCATATACGATCATATAGAAAACTAGGACTTTACGGTACTACCAATATGGGTTTGAATACTTTTTGTAATACCAACAATGGGAAACAAAATTACCGTACTAACGGCTGGTTAACACCTGGACTAACTCGACCGTAAAAATGGAGTCCTGTGCCCTTTTGACCTTCATATGTCTTGGCCGGAGAGGGTATTAAATTCCAAAAGACTAAAATTTCAAACGGTAAATTCAAATGATAATTGACGTCATATGGTTATAACAAACACTGTTAAAAAGAACTGAAAACATCATATTTAGACATATCTACGTTCTAACCAATTTCCCATGGTGAAGTAAATACAATTATCACTGTATTTATGAAATATAATACAATATTTCTAAAATAGAAAACCTTTTGAAGTCAATCAAAGACAGCAAAATAAAAATTGCAAAAAAAACATTATATTCATACACTAACAGATCATTAATTAACTCAAAAGCTTAAGCTTTTAGATATTCTACAAATAGTAAATGAAAATAAAAATAAGTATTATTCGTCATCCCGTGTGCGTCATAGCTAATATCATGTAATGCAGATACAAAGTTAATCTAAAAGTATTTTTAGTAAGAAAAATCGAAAAAGTTTCCCGCAGTTGAATTTAAGTGTATAAATATACTGATTGCATTATTGTTCGTAATGCCTTTTAACAGTGAACGGATTAAACAAATTCTCATCAAAATAGCCTTTTGCTTAAAGGTAAACGGAAATTGACTGTGAACTCAATATCCGCTTTGAAACATACTTGTTTTATATAAACTTTAATGAAAAATACAAACCACTCTATAGGTGTCCAATGGTTTTGTTATAGAAAGTTAATTTCAAACAGGCAAACGAATATATTCGGTTTTTATACCGTAAGCCTAAGTGATTTCTTTGGTGTAAACTAGTTAAAAACATGCTTCTTATCAAGCTAACATGATTTTAATACATAAATTACTATTGAAAAAATAAGCCTGCATACATTTTCTCATTCCTACACTTTTAGTGAAAAAATCATTTATTTGTGATTTGTTACGACATTGGTGGTTTTAAACCGTAGATGAAACTTACGTAGATAATTAAAAAACCCATACAGGAATTTAATTAATACCAAGGAGTACTGAATGGATGCTATTATGAGGCTGTTTGTATAGAAATAAAAGAAATTGTTTCAAAAGTACATCAAAGGTTATAAGATTCTAGGTTTATTGTACCTAATAAAAGTACATATGCTAAAAATCAAACAAAAAAATGAAATCATGGTATTTACAGAACACATATTTAAATTTAACTATAATTTATGACCAGTGAAATTATGATTTTTAAAGATTGGTCTTATATACAGGGTGTTCATTCAAGTCGGGGACTAACTTCAAGGGATAGCTAATATCATGTAATGCAGATACAAAGTTAATGTAAAAGTATTTTTAGTAAGACAAAGTAAAAAAAAAGTTTTCCGCAGCTAAATTTAAGTGTATAAATATATTGATTGCATTATTGTTCGTAATGACTTTTAACAGTGAACGGATTAAACAAATTCTCATCAAAATAGCCTTTTGCTTAAAGGTAAACGGAAATTGACTGTGAACTCAATATCCGCTTTGAAACATACTTGTTTTATATAAACTTTAATGAAAAATACTAACCACTCTATAGGTGTCCAATGGTTTTGTTATAAAAAGTTAATTTCAAAGAGGCAAACGAATATATTCGGTTTTTATACCGTAAGCCTAAGAGATTTCTTTGGTGTAAACTAGTAAAAAACATGCTTCTTATCAAGCTGACATGATTTTAATACATAAATTACTATTGAAAAAATAAGCCTGCATACATTTTCTCATTCCTACACTTTTAGTGAAAAAATCATTTATTTGTGATTTGTTACGACATTGGTGGTTTTAAACCGTAGATGAAACTTACGTAGATAATTAAAAAACCCATACAGGAATTTAATTAATACCAAGGAGTACTGAATAGATGCTATTATGAGGCTGTTTGTATAGAAATAAAAGAAATTGTTTCAAAAGTACATCAAAGGTTATAAGATTCTAGGTTTATTGTACCTAATAAAAGTACATATGCTAAAAATTAAACAAAAAATGAAATCATGGTATTTACAGAACACATATTTAAATTTAACTATAATTTATGACCAGTGAAATTATGATTTTTAAAGATTGGTCTTATATACAGGGTGTTCATTCAAGTCGGGGACTAACTTCAAGGGATGGTAGTACTCATCAAAATAAACCAAAATTGTGGTGGTTAAATTTATTTTAATTTAAATTTTTAAAAAACCATTAACTTTAGAACATTTTTAAAAGAGATAAAAAGATGATAATATTGATTTAAAATCTAACGACGTTCTGCTATACTGATCCGTCCACGGATAAGCGAGGTTACGCTATATTATTGTTAGCAAAAAGATTTTTAACCACCACCATTTAAAAAATATGAATGAAAACTAAATGACATTTTCAAAATAGTTCAATCTTTGGCCAATATGTGCAAAGATTTTTGTAACAAATAAAAAATGGCGGCTAGCGGCTAAACGAAGGAATTTTTGACGTACGTATAGGATACTTTTGTTTAATTTGATGAGTACCATCATCCCTTGATGTTTTTCCTAGACTAATGAACACCCTGCATATATTTGTACTATAATTAACTATACGGTTCGTCGCATCTGCGTATTATCATAAAATATGCAAAATTCAACCTTCTAACAGTTCGAACACATTTTTCTCCCTTATTACCTTAAGATTATCCTAGGATTTGAATGAAACATGAGTAATGTCGTGAACTTGAGATCAGAATATTAATATATTAACCGATATCTTTATACTAACTGAACAGAATTCTTCTCTTTACGATTAAAAACACTTAAGTTTAACAAACAGTCTAAAATATTACAATAATTTTATATTACAAACTTCGTAGCTTTCTTGTTTCGTCGCCAACTTTCACTGATGTTGTAGTAAGTTTGACATGGAAAGGTGTTATAAACGATGCTTGTTAGACTAACGACACCGGTGAGTTACGCGCTTAGAAAGTTACAGGAAGGTTTGGATAGGAAATAATTAGGAGTTAATTTTTGATTTAAATAATTGGGTAAATATAAAAAAAATCTCTGAAGAAATAAAAAACTTTAGCCATACATCGAACATTTAGTCCTAAAATGACACACGTAACTAAACCCAGGGTTCCACTTATTATTATTTAAATGGTGAACAACCCAGTTAGGTATTTTAATAAAAAATAGATACGTGTAAAATTATTATAATGCGGTCTTAAAGTCTAGTCATTGACTAAGGCTAATTTATTCCTAAGACAGGGATGTTTATTAGTAGCCCAACCACCAATGAGTTTTAAAGGACCTCCAGTACCCTCATGGGGATGGTTTTTGCGGATGAATGTGCTATTCAATAGTTAATCCACACCAGTGAATATCACATCCACTGACTATCTCTTATTGTCATCCACAATCCACAATGTTGTACCTGATCGTTTGTTTAAAAAATATAGCTAACGGGCTGGAATAATTACGATTTCCATACAAGCTATATTATACCCAAATAGTCCATATGATTGATTAGTTTTCAACCTTGATGGTAATAATGTAATTTTAGGTGTTTATATTTTAACATCGAATACACAGACGTGAAAAAATTGAACTTGTCTTGTGAATACAGTTAAAAAAAACCTTTCCTGTGTAGTTAGAATTTTTAATTTTTACTGCCAACTGTAATCTTTTAGGATTTACTTTTTTCGTTTTATATTTCGTTTAAATGACGAAGCCTAATGTAGCATTAACGTTATCTTATGCACAATAAAGATCTTGAATCTACATTCTAATTGGAGAATCGACAATTCTGCATTTAATTGGGGTTTCATTGTTCTCGTACTATTTGTAGCCTAAATCTGTAAAGAGAGTTAGACAATTTATTTTATACGTTAAAAAAAATAAAGAAAGTATTAGGAAAACATTTAATTTATTACAAACTAAGGTAAAATTATACTTGTTTGGGATACTAGGATGCCAAAACCGACTGATTACAATAGCATCAGGTGTGTGAGCTGACATTAGTAATGTACTTGACATGCAAACTACGTAGTAATGGTGGCTGAAATGATTTAAATGCAGTTTGACGGTTAGCAACTGCAGTGGCTAGGTCACATATGGTTGTTGCACATATCCACGTGATTACCCCTACAACTGTCAACAATGACCTGCAGCAGTCACATTGGACCACTCAACTGTGTCATGTACTAGACATCTCATTGTTTGAGTCTATAATATTTTTAGTTCCACCTAATGGATGAATACGTTCACAAACAATTTTCTTAGACGTAAAATGTCACTGTAACGACTGTACTTCAAATTGTAGTAGCTGTATTAGGCGTGTGAAATTAATTGTATAAGTTTTGTCTGTACATTGCTTCGAGTTTTGATATTTCTTGTTATTTCTATCTTTTAAAGCCCAAAAACTCGAAATAGGTCATAGCTTTTTCTATCTATCTAAATGACTTTCTGTAACCCTAAACAATAAATTAAAAAATATATTTTAAAATTACAATCCAACATATTAAGTAATGTTAGTAGACCAAAAAAAAATGATATTGCTTTCAACACAAACTTTTACCCACTGAAAATGACTTATTTCAAAACATGAAAATATAATTATTTAGTGATTTTAGTTTGGAGATTAGTCACTGTTTTTCATCTGTATATATAAACGTCAAAGCCGTCACTGACTCACTCATCACTGATTACAATCTCACTTCCCAATTACTTAGGAGGCTGAAATTAGGTAAACTGGTTCTTTAGGCCTAACCTAAAATATGATAGTCTAACGGTGTGACAACTTTACCATAAATCTCTACTCTATACACCTTCAAAGTTCCCATATTAATCTTACGGGTCAAAAATGTTGTTTTAAACTCCAACATAATATTTTGAAATTAAAAGAAAAATTATGTTGTCTTAAGGAAGAAACAGCAGCTGTTTTTATTTGAACCAGAGCAAGCTAAAGAACCAAGAATAAAATAGTACTCAACGTTATCTAATTAATATATAAATATAATTTTTTTAGTACAGATTTTGAAAATGAAATGTTTATTTGTTGGCCAAATTTAAAATAATATCAATGTTTATACATATTACAATTATTATAATAATCAGCTGTTGCATGTATTTTACATTGTACTTTTACAATCTGAAATGTATAAAAGGTTGATATTGCCTAATATTTGTGCATGGGAGTGTTTACTAACTAGGCTGTAAAATGGTCAAAACAATTCAGAAATATAATAATAATTATATTATGTTTTATATTTGCCTGCGAACCTAAACCTAATAAAACTGTTATGTACATTGCTGTAAGGTATGGCGGGCAACAATAGTTATTTATATAATATAATATTTTTTTAATAAAAACATTTACATTTATAGATTTTCCTTTTCAAAAATACGCCTCTTAAAACGATGAGGGGTTTGAACAACAATAATGGTCGTGCTTGTATTTACTGTGTATATTCTATCCAAACTACATTCATGAGTCAATATTCACTCTGTCTAAGGGAAGTTTGAGGCGTATCTGTTATTTATAAATAAAAACATATATATGGAGTAACTAAACAACAGAAAATCATTTCTATCATGCACTTCTACTATATATATATATTATTATTTTAAAATTAATTGAATAAGTGTGCAGATGTCTGTAGATAAATAAATATAGAATATGCAAAAACCAGGAGAGAATTCCTTTATGCATTTATACTATGAATAAGTGATAATTTTAAAATTATGTGAATAAGTGTGTAATAATGTATGTAACTAAAATTATATATTCCAGTTTCAGTAAAGTACGGAGCATTATATAATGGCCATCGGATATAGTCTATGAGAATGTACCTGTAGTATCTTAAATAAAGGTACAGATAACTGTACTCCAATATCGTTAGTAATCTTGTTGATCACATCTTTAGAATCGACTCGTAAGTATCATATCTAGGAATCTTAAAAATAATAAATTCAATGAAGATATGCCCGTTTCATGGTATTTGGGAAATATATGTTAAAAAAAGTGTTTGGACTGCAAATAACTGACTTCAAAGGCATTAAGATGATTTAAATGTGATAATTTGGATTAACTCAGTAAAACCACCATGAAGGTTTGGTACAAAGTTTTAAATCACCTTGTGCTTTATTTAATGTTATAAAAGAGATAATTTCTAGTTAAGTTTTAACAACAACAGAGTGACTGGCACACTAATATCATAAACCTTAGTTCACTATTCTAATCGTGAGGAAAGCTCAACGAAGTTTTAGAATGAAGCTCAAAAGTTAGAAAGCCGCTTATTCCCTTATTGTTCAACAGCTTTGAGGCAAATGAATAAGCATTGCCATTGCGTGTATTTATTTCTTCAAATATATAGTCTCATGACCAGGCATTTTCAGATAACGTTAAGTTTACCAACCAATATTACAATGTAGCTAACTAAACATTAGAATTTAAGAGTTAGTTTTCACCACTTTCTTATTTTATTTTCAATAAATATATCAAATATTACCTATCAAAATATAATTTGTTTTTTTCTAGGATTTTATTTAGAAATATTTCACATGTTTTTCAAATAAAGCTGGATCTAAAGTTAGCAATTTAAGCTTAAATAATAAAAATATAAATGGATTTGTCGCTCCACCTTCATACCTATGGTGGAGTGTATGACTATATGAGGTGTGAGTGTGTGGAAAGAGTTAATTACCTCAAGTATTTGTGTATAATTTTTGACTGCAGACTAAATTAGATTCCTCATGATGTATACACACGTTCTAGATTAAAAAAAAACTGTATTATATTTTTCATCTTCTTTCAGATATTCTTTCTCTGTATCTAAATCGAGACGTTTATTTTGCTCATGGACAATCAGTTTTACATTATGGCATTTTAGCTAGGGGAGAAATGTTTATGTCTAATGCTAAACTATTATTTTTGACACAAAAATGAATAATTAAAGAACGCGTTAAAAATAATAACCGTTATCCTGCAGAATTGTCTTGCTGTAAAACCTACCTTCTGAGCTCAAGAATCCAACTAAATACATTATAAATACATAGAAATTGCATATCAATAATTGGCTTCAAGAAATCGGCAGGTATGAGTTGTACAGAGTTATGGCGTCCATCTTTATTTGAGTTACTGAGTGTTTTTTGTCTGTGTCTGTTTGTGTGAGGGGTGTGTGGTTGAACAGTTGTATGTGTATGAAAGGTGTGTTTACATGTTGTGCATGTAATGAGTGTTGTTCGGTTGGTTTTTGGGTAAGGGTGTTGAAGGGAGAACTATAAGTTTAGCTGGTCAGGGTAGAAGAGAACCTCTGTTAGAATCTGTTTTAAATTAGAATTGTTTAAATATTTGTTCACTTATTATTTTTTTAATATATATAATCCGTGATGTATTTCATCCGTTTTTTTCGAAAAGTTATTGTAATGTTTTATTCTAATTACAATCCCCATATTAATGCATTGTAATGTTTCTTATTTTCTTTTCTTTATTTAGTCGTTAGAGTACTTTCAAGTATACTATTTTATTTATTAAATGGGATATTTTGTATGTATATTGGAAATTATAATTTTTTCCTTTTTTTATATGAATACCAATTTGTAATTTTAATATTTCTAATTTTACTTTTTAATATTATTAAAAGAACAATAATACAAATTACTTTTGGTTATATCCTTCAATGGCATCGCTTTCGTTCACAAAATATGTTTGTACTACCACAAAAACAAACACTACGTTCAGTCTTAATTCCAGAATTTTAAAATTCAGTTTTCTTACAAAAAAATTTATGATTATATATTTTTTACAACAAAATATGTATTCTGCGATCGTTCAATAACATTTTCTTTAGAACATAGATCATTTAGCTTTTGTATTTATGAATCATTAGTCTTACTTAAGCTTTTTGACCTTATAATAAACTCATTTTGGAACACAAATTAATCTAAGTCCCATCTTTTCATTAGAAGAAAGTAATTTAGTGTCAAATGTCTTTTAAAATTTTGAATGGCTAAACCTTTTAAACTGTTCCGCAAAAACTAGTTTCAATACACATTACTTTTGTGAATATTAATTTCACGAACTTTTACATAGGTTATTAGAAAAAACAATCAAACACGATAACGCATTCTAATTATATGTAAACTAAGAAAACAAGTACTGAAACATTGGAATAAGAAATGTGTACATGGTACGTTCTTTGTGAAAGAGAGCTGTAAACAAGAAAGAACGATTATTGGCTGCCGAACAGAGAAACTGATAATGGCTTTCTTGCTCTGCGGTTCAATGTAGGTCAATCTGCTTTATAAAGAGAGTCATTTCCAGTTCATGGCATGCTAATTTTATAGCGGTACAAATATTGTTTTGCCAAGAATCGTAGTCGTTTTTCAGTCTTTTATCGTCAGTGTAAAAGCTGTCTTATCTAACTGTTGTTTTACTACTATCAATATCGAAACATATGTTTCACTAATAAATTGTACAACAATAAAATTCCTACCGTCTTTTACAACTATTTGTTGTTACATTGCAGAAATATTTCCTTAGTACTGGCTAACGTTGAGGTAAAAAACACAATCGTATCTTAAGGTTTGTTTATTCTAATTTGACTTAAAAAAATAATTATTAACAAGAATGAACTTTAAACAATGTTGATTATATATTATGTTATTATCATTAGTGTAAATTTTAAGAAGTAATATTTGAAGTTTTCAAACAGTGTATGTTGACACATAGTAACATGCATGATCAATCAAAATGTTGCAATGGAAACAACCCGTATTTTCTCAACACGATTGTAGCGGTCTAGGAATACAACTAAAACATGCTGCGAGAGTACATTATAGTGCAATTAAATATCGATGACTTTACGGATGATTGTTTAATGTATCTGATAATTGACTTACCTGATTACCTTCTAATAAGATAAAAGTATTCATATTATTCTATTAAATTCAAAATCATGTATCGATAATTTCTTAGGAATAAAATGATGTGTTGTTAAGCTGCTTTTAAAATTATTATAAATGTTAAAGTTCAAAATATTTTTTCTGTTCCCATGGAAAATAACTGTGCGAAGTAAATCAAAAGTTCATAATCGATATCAATTTCTCGCGTTCATTTGTATTCCAGGTTGGAAATATAACAAACCTCAAAGAGCGTGACTCGATCGCAAATATTTAGTTTTACAACCAATTCGGTCATAAAAACGTAATTTAATTCTCATTTCACATTTAGGAAAGTCTAGCATCATAAATTTTCTGTTAAACTAAATTTTTATTTCATTTTTCTCCATTAATTTTTTAAAACAACATTTTTACTTACAGACAACTACTTTGTTTTTTACTGAATATTATCATTGACAGCATTAACTTTCTTGTATTTCTTAAATCGACTATTTTAGTCTTTGAAATACATGTATCATTTTTTAGCTTACAACTAATGCATATGCTATTATCATATCTTTGAAACATTCAACCCACCACATATATATCAACAAAGATATTTCTTGGTTTTTATACGAGTATTATTAACCTAATGTTATTTTATTAGAGCAAACTATCATCAAACGGCCAACGTCAAGTGTCAGAGTTTCCAGGCCACACTAGTGCCTGTGACATGAACCTATCGACTACCTGTGTAACCGCGACCATTACGTTAACGTGTCTTCCGAAGCACAGTGACAGTTTGAGATACAAATGTCATATGTTTAATGACCGAAAATCGAACTCTTGACCAATGCCATAAGTTAGTCAGTGGTCTACCAACACCATTTCTGGCAGTTTTACTTCCAAAAATGAACTACTGACTCCTTAGAGTCCTTAAAGTATTTTATAGAACTAATTGAACCTAAACTTTATAGAATAACAATCCTTTAACGAAATAATTTAAAGACCAAGTTATGTTATAGATTTATTGAATAATTTGTCTCGGCTATTAAAACTAAACATAACACCGTGCTAGTGATAACGCTAGTTATTGGGAGCAACATGCAAATGACGTGTATTGTTGTATGGTCGCTTCCACTGGACTTATACGTGGCCACAGTTCAGTGTTCTGCTCGCTGATGCTGCCGGCGTTGCTTTATTGGCTCAACGACCAATGGTCAGTTCTGAAAATCTTTGCCTTTTACATTTATTGTTTATCTTCTCCTCTTTATTTATTTATTTATTTCATTTGTTTAGACCCATAGTGGATCACATAAAGCAAATTACGATCTGCTGCTGTTGTTTTTCTTTTTCTTCCAGAAATCCTTCATCATCACGCTGTGTTTGGTTCGACTCTCTTCTGTCCATTTTCCCCTAGGTCTTTTCGGTGTGTCTTCCGGTGCAACTTCCCAGCTGTGGATTTTGTGTCCAAAAACTTTCCGATCTGCAATGTCTGTGGGTGTGATGCCGGCATTTCTGAGATCTGTCTGGACTTGTGTGATCCAAACTGTTGTTGTTTTTATTTTCTGTAGGTACATCAAGATTTTCTTCGTCAGTCGGTTGTCAGGCAGCCTCATACCATGACCATAAAATCTCAGTCGTCTTTTGCAGAAATCAACTTCGATGTTGGAGTACTTTTCTGTGATCTTATGCGATTGGAGACGGTATCCCTCGTCCGTGATTTTAGGCCCAAGAATCTTCCGGATGATCTTTCTTTCCGCTTTCTTGATATTTTCTAAATCTCCTTTGTAGTTTAGGTTTAGAGTCTCACTAGCATAGAGTGTTTCGGGTTTGACGACAGTCGTATAGTGCCTAATTTTTGTGTTAATGTTAATCTTCTCCTCTTTATTATTTTATATTCTTTTAACTATTATTCAAAAGATGATTGTATATAGTTTCCTGTAGGTATTTGGGTCACTGTTTCAAATTTTGGTCTAATAGATCGCCAATACCCCTACAGAGCTAAGATATATCCATTTCAATAAAAAAATCAGAAGATAATCCCTTTACGTCTTAAATATTGTGAAAACAGTTTAGCACAAGTCAAAAATCTCTCTAAACTAACGAAAATTCAGAACCCAAAACAAAATTTATCTCAATAAAATATACTGATAAAGTATAAAAAATGGCAAAGCATTTAGAAAAGCAGAATGTCGTACACCTGTGTACAACGTCAAAACCAATCCCACCGCATGTTGCAACCACACAAATTAACCTAAAGCAGTTATAGTTAAGTTACGGAATCCAAGCAGCATCCCTCTAAACCCTCAATGCTAGGTCTCTAATGTAGCTCAACCCTTCCTTCGAATACTGTTTTGGTATATATCAGTATATTAATTAATATTATTAGATTATTTGTTTCTATTTCGTAGGTGGTTATATCTTTCCAATTAACAGATAAAACACAGAGGATATTACAAAATAACTTACAAATCCCCCTGTACCAAACAATATGTTATGGTTTGTATAACAAAGTATCCTTTTTCTAATATTCAAAAACATACAGGGTGTTTCAGAATTCCCTACCAATACTCTAGGACATTGTTCCTGGGTAAGAAACATATCTAAATATCATATTTAAATTGTCCGGAAGTCTTTAGTTACTCACACAGCCTCCATTTTGTTTTTTTTCACTTATAATTTTTTTTATGAATAATGGTTAAACGTACGGAATTGAAACTTTGCATAAAATTGAAGACAGCTACAATAAATTCATTGTGCAGATATTTTTGTTCTCAAAATAGACCTTATAAATTAGTATAAATTCTAATTAAATCCTCCACCATTGTGTTAAGCTTTGGCTCTTTAATATTTACTAGAATAGGTGTTATTTTTAGATTAGGCAGAAGGATTATTAAATGATTGACATAAATGTTTTAGAAATTAGATTGATCGTTTTTTAGATGATATGGTCTCAATTCTTAGTATTATGACTCCAAGCATTTCTTTAGTTGCATGGTGAGCGTAGGCTTTTTGCTATTTATTTCCTTTATTTTCTGAAAAGGATTATACAAGCTGTAACAAATTTTGTATTTACATCTGACTTTTAATACATTGTAGAAGTATAAAACTTGTTTTTTCTTAAGATCTAATACAGTGAATATTGACCTGAAGGTGTAGAATTTTGGCAGCTGACTATTACAGGATACATCTTGAATAATGGTTTGTAATTGAAACTTTGCACAAACATTTATGGCGAATAGACAAAGCTACAACAAATTATTAAAATTTATCAAATTCATAAAACAAAATGGCGGCCATTTTAAGTTTTGTTTCTCAAATAACTCGTGAACCGTTGATTTAACATAAAATTTACTAGATTGACTTTTTTTAGGTAATGTAATTCAATCGATTGACTAAATTATTACAAATAATTCTAGTATGTATTTTAAATATGACCGAGCTTATTTGAGAAACAAAATTTAAAAATGCAAATTTTTGTATGTTATTTGTATATTTTAGATTATTCAAAAATAATAAAATGTCAAAATTTTGTCTGATAATTTGAAAATGTAGAAGGTAATGAATAAAAAAACATTTTCAGGCAAAAAAATTAGATGATATTGTGAAAAAGTATTTTACTTTCCAGACTGATATAAATATGAAGTTTTGGTGAATTTAATGACAGTAGAGATGAATTTTGCTTATATGCTGCTGGAAAGAGATTTCCAGGAGCATATAATTAATATTGTTGCATCCTCTACAGTAATAGATTGCTTGGGTTTTTATTTCGTAGCAGTGTTCACTTTACTCAAATTTCAACCCTGTACCGTTTGTATTATGCCTTTGTCAGGTCTAGGCTTCAATACGCTGCTTGCGTGTGTAATCCCATTTTCAAAGTTGATTCTGATTTAATTGAAAATCTACAATCTAAATTCCTCAGATTTATGTATTTTTAATGTTATTATGTGTATCCACATCAAGTTCCATACAATGATTTAATGTTATTATTTAACTGCAATCGGTTGTGTTTAAGAAGGAAATTTATGGTTCTTTTTTAATTGAGTAATGGAATATTGGATGACCTGGAATTGTTACTGAGCTTGTCATTTCGTGTTCCGGCTTTCAAGAGCAGAACTAGGTATCTTTTTGCGGTACCCTAGCGCGAACGTTGACCCATGCGACATATTCTTTGCAACGGATGATTCAATTTTATAATGAATTGTTAGATCGTGCTAATTTAAATAATATAGTTTTAGATATTTTTAATAGAAGTAAAATTTAATTCAAAAATATTATTTTGATGTTAATTATCCAGTGAAAATAATCAATTTTGCTTTGTTGGAATATATATTTTTTTGTTTCGTAGACTTAAGTTAAAATTCTTTGTGTAATTTTGAACTACTACGATGGTTTTTCATAGCCAAAGGAACAAGGCTCAGTTAGTTAGTTTTTTAAATTAATTTTATTTTATAGTGGGCAAATGCAGTGCATCACATAAACATAAATATATCTTTGTATTTTATCTGAACTGTCAAATTGTAATTGGGCTTGTCCTGTATGTTTGACATGTAAATAAATAAATAAATATGTTCTTAAAAATAATAGATAATTTACACAGTGCTTGAAAGAAAACAACACAATACAGTAACCACAGTATCTTTACATTGATGGTAGGAAAACGTTTAAAATACAATTCCCAAAATGCAATAATATACCCTGACTCAATTACCAACTTAAATAGAGCAAACTCCAAATTGATAGCGAAAAAGCGAGAAAGCTACCAAATCTAATAATGCGAACACTAAACTTAAGGTAAGGGGAAGATTTCAGGAGCTTTCATTTTTCAAACCCCTACGAAATAGAAACAAACAATCTAACAATATTCAATAATATATACTGTTATATAAAAATCGGTATTCACTGGACGGGGTGGGCAACATTGGATACCTATCATTGAGGGTTTAGAGACCTGTGCCTAAATTTTGTGCATGATACATTTTTTTCCTTCAAAAACTAAACCATTACCACTGCAAACTAAAGCTAACTAAATTATGTATTCTGATACGAGTTGAAATACAGTTTGGAATATATATTTTCTTAAAACTTAATTTATTAAAAATACGTTGTAATATATGGTTAATAAGATATATTTCAGATTAAACGAAAAACTGAATCAATTATATTCTTTTATCTAATGTAATATTTAGTTTATATTGTACTTCTATCATAACCTATTTTGCTAATTAACCCAGCTTTGAATGTAATACTATGTAAAGTAGTGTTCTAAATCGAATTTAACCCTTCAAAGAGACGCAATCAAGATAAATAGAATAGAAAGGCAAGCGTTTGACCTGTATCTAAATTAATCCAATTATTTGTACTGATCCTTAATGAAGCTAAATCTAATATAATTTAAGCCTTTGTTGGTACGCAGTCTGCAACACAGACTGTACATGATCTCACCGTAGTGACTAATGTATGGAAATATTGAATATACTTGTGTCTACAATAAATGCCTTTATTCGAATTTCACTTCCGTATAAAATTTTTCTAATAAAGAAACTTTTTAGGTTGGAATTCTATCGTAAAAATAATTGACAGTCCTTAATCATACTAACAGGCCTAAATAGAGGAAAAAGTAGCAATGAGTAATTCTATTGGTCTTCAATTTGGTGTAAATTAAATACATTAAAAATCCTAATTTCAAAAAATGAAATGCATTAAAAATGAAGTAACTAATATCTAATGTTGGGTGCTGATTTGTTTGCTTGAGTTTCCTTTGTTGATGTAGCCTATTTATAATGCCAATAACGATCCAAAACCTGTTCATTTTACTACCTTACATCAAAGATCAGTAGGTATGCATTATTTTATGCACTTCTATTAAAATTAACACTAGATACACAGACCTTAGAACATCTAATCCCTAGGCTTCTAACTGTGTTACATTAACAACCTTAAGGTATGGTTTTTTTAATTTCCATCAAACTTTTGACTAGGTTCATGGGCCTTAGGATTATCTATTGCTTAGGCTTCGTACTACCTGTATCTATGACCTTTAGGTATGTATTTTTATACCCAAATGAAGATCACATCTAGGTACACAGATCTTAAGATTATCTAATCTTTAGGCCTCTTACTACCTAACATTAACGACCAGTTAGGAATGTATTTTTTTCCAATAACAATTGTGACCAGTTGCACAGATCTTAGGGCTACCTAATCCCTAGGCTAACATAATGATGTTAAGACTGAGGCAATATCAAAATGTAAATGAATCCTGCATTACAAGATAGTTTATCGATTCCAATCAAACGGTTTTAAACTAAATTAAACCTATATATTCTTCAAAATTGAAATATAAGTAATTAAATATACCTCATTCGTGTGAAATTAACCCAACCCAAAAAATAACCCAATTGGGTGAATTAACCCAATTTATGATAAACTATATTATTAAATACCTCTTTTCAATAAAACACTGTCTTTAAACATTGTTTTCAAAAATACGAGAACTTAGAGAAGGTAAAAACAGAGAAAAGTAGGAAGAGCACATGTGTTCAATGTACGATTCTTATACGTTAACGTTTATTGTTTTCCCCAATTCCTATGTCTATAGGATATTTATTTACAATTTTGCCTATTTCATTGTTTGATATTCTGCTGTTGTGGTATCAGTATATGGTATATAACCATGATAAAATTAGAGAATTATGAATATCTTGTATGAAACTGTTTCTGTCAATTAGTAAAATACTATACTTAAATACACAAATATAGTTTTAATATCTTAATACTTATCTCATTAATTCATCAGCTATTAATAAGGCCATCTAGTCATTTTTGTTGCAGATAGGTAAAATTTTCCCTGCCTCTAGGTGACACAATAGAATATTTCTGTATTCTATATCTGGCTCACTCACGTTATTGCAGCTCCTGCTTTTACCGTGCATTGTGCGCTACAATGGAAAGGTTTGGGGGCTTCAAATATAAATTGAAAAAATGTGTATTGGTTGAATAAAAAGAATGTTAGTTAAAAAAGTCTCATTGAGTAGCATATATTAACGTACGACCTACCCCCTGTAAGTTTTACTTTCTCATTTTATTCATATGAATTAAATCCCCTTATATTTTGTTTATCGATTAAGTATTGATTTCGTCAAAACTTTCAAATTTGAGTTGAGAGTATTTATATCTGATTTGGAGTGATGTGAATAAAAAAGGTTTAGACACGATGTTTGCCTGTTTGTGTGTGTGAGTGTTTTGGGCGGATTAAAAAACATTCAAAATAAATAATTAATTTAAAATTTTTAGGAGTGTATTTTGGGCTCGTTCAAATGAAAATATCAACGTAATACCTTGAGTTTGCATAGAGTAGAACATGAGTTGAAGAAGGTTGAAGAAGGGTTAAAGGAAGGTTTAAATAGCGAAAGCTGAGATATATGATCCTTGGCTAAGAAGAAGAAGAATCGTGGATCGAAGTCCTTACTTAATAGGAGACATGTAGGCCACAAGAGATGAGTGGTGACTTATACATTGTAGCCTAAATTTCCCGTTGGTTACACTGGGAAATGGGATCGCCGAAATATTTGTCTAAAGAAAATCGAGTTAAATTTTACATCATGCATGTTTTTAGTTTAAAAAATGCCGAATCTTTTGGGAAGAGAGTGTAATAATAAAAAAACAAATTATTCCGGTCATATGTGAGTAACCTAGTAATGACCACAAGTTCTGACGATTTCATAGATCGATACTCATGTAATTATCCTATTATGACCACAAACTTTGCATCCTTATCAGTGGAAATTATTAAAAATATATGGACATGTTTTTTCAACATTAGATATAAAGAAGAAAATAGGTTACATTTGTAATAGTGATAAATATAAAAAACTCCTTGTAAACTTGATAAAAGTTTTTTTTACTTTTAGTACGATGCCGGATGCTTAAGTGGTTGCGAGAGTATTTTCAGCTGTTGAATTTAAGTTTAACAGGTTTCATCAAAATCTTCTTGAAAAAATAAAAGCTATTACCTTGGCAAGAGTATGTATAACGAGTGTTATCAAGTTGGTATTTAAATGCGAGATTGCCATAATATCTCATAAAAATTACCCGCCTTACTGTGGTATTCTCGAATTATCTTATAAAAAAGTAAAACATCGTTTTACATTTACAATTTCCAAAATATGTTATAAATCACACAATCTTATGGATTAACCCAAGAAAACAATTTGTAGTTGTATTTTGAAATATTACATTTAAATTCTAAAAAGTCTTTGCCACTTTTTGAAATCATACTAGACGATTTTGTAGGTATTCAATTTTATCGTACTGAGTGTTTGTTTAAATATATACACGTATGATTTCACAAAATTTTGATATATTTTCTAAGACTATTGTATTATGCTAGTGTACCTTGATTATAAAGGTATTGTCCATCTCTATGATTGTTTAATTATCTATTATATTATTGAAGTAGTGGTAAACGAGGCAATGAAGTGATGTTATTAGAGGTATTCTACTAACCTGACAACAAATATATTTGACAGAACAGTGTAAGCCACCAACATGCCGGCTTCCAAGTTCTCCCTTGGACTATTTTAATTAAAGTGTGTTCATTAAATACAGATATATAATTTGGTTCAGTATCACAGGTTTCATGTGTAAAAAAACAATGGGAAAGTCGATTTTCGTTTCAATTGTAAGTTATCGATATAAAAAATGCATTGAAAAATCAATGCATTCTTTGAAAAATATTATTCACAATATAAACACGATCTGCAAAAATTCAGGTAAACATTTTATTGCATATCTATATAAAAGTTATACATAAATTAAAATAGAAATCACTTGGCAAGAGTATGTATAACGAGTGTTATCAAGTTGGTATTTAAATGCGAGATTGCCATAATATCTCATAAAAATTACCCGCTTTACTGTGGTATTCTCGAATTATCTTATAAAAAAGTAAAACATCGTTTTACATTTACAATTTCCAAAATATGTTATAAATCACACAATCTTATGGATTAACCCAAGAAAACAATTTGTAGTTGTATTTAGAAATATTACATTTAAATTCTAAAAAGTCTTTGCCACTTTTTGAAATCATACTAGACGATTTTGTAGGTATTCAATTTTATCGTACTGAGTGTTTGTTTAAATATATACACGTATGATTTCACGAAATTTTGATATATTTTCTAAGACTATTGTATTATGCTAGTTTACCTTGATTATAAAGGTATTGTCCATCTCTATGATTGTATAATTATCTATTATATTATTGAAGTAGTGGTAAACGAGGCAATGAAGTGATGTTATTAGAGGTATTCTACTAACCTGACAACAAATATATTTGACAGAACAGTGTAAGCCACCAACATGCCGGCTTCCAAGTTCTCCCTTGGACTATTTTAATTAAAGTGTGTTCATTAAATACAGATATATAATTTGGTTCAGTATCACAGGTTACATGTGTAAAAAAACAATGGGAAAGTCGATTTTCGTTTCAATTGTAAGTTATCGATATAAAAAATGCATTGAAAAATCAATGCATTCTTTGAAAAATATTATTCACAATATAAACACGATCTGCAAAAATTCAGGTAAACATTTTATTGCATACCTATATAAAAGTTATACATAAATTAAAATAGAAATCATATACTGTAAATAGTATTTTATTTCTGTCACTGATTCTTTAAAAAATATGTACAACGTCTAAGCTGGTTAAAGGATTTGATAACTTAAAATTCCCTTTAGCAACATAATAATGAAAACGATAACGTAAAATGAGGTTCATTTAAAACCAATTTAGGAGTATTTTATATTTTTCTATTTGGTTTATTACAAGGTATCAAATACACCATTCACCATAAAAAGTTAAATTATTAAATAAAATATGTCAATAATTTCTAATAAAAAAAATAAAACTATATAGTATTTTATAAAATCACGATTTATATTACAAATTTAAACTATAAATAATAGTATGTCCATCCTTCGTGCGGGTTGTATATGAATAAGTGTTAACAGTAAAAAGGAAGCTACGTATTATCGTGATAAAATATAAACCTTAAATCTTAAAAAAATAAATAACAGGAAAAAGATTAATTCTCAGCTTAATTAATTATTCAATATAACTTACAATAGATGAATTACAACATGTTTGTCACCATTCAAATTTGCTATACTTTAAGATAACATCATAATATAGTATCATTTTGAAATAGCTTTAAAATTTATGAACACAATAAACCAACTAGTATTGATTTTAATTTGACAGCATATGACAATATCTTACTATTAAATCTGTTTAGTGATCAGCTGTTTAGGTAAAATTAGAAACGAAATAGGTCTAATATAGCAAATACTGGGGATTTCAAGGCTCATTATTTTATTTTTACAGTGCTTGGGTTGGTTTCACGTGAGCAAAAAACTTCTTCAAAGGGTTTAGAATAGTCAACAAAGTTTAGTTTAGATTAGTTTTAGAAACTGAAGGTACTTCTTGTTTTTACCGAGAAGCGTTACAGAAAAATTTAAATTAATATTAAAAGTCATTTCTGCATAAAACATATTAAAAATACCATAAGTCTAGAAAATATACAACAAACATTTTAATTTTATTTTTATATATTACAATTATTATTGCAATTGTATTGTAAAATGTATTAATATAGAACCAGTAATAACAGTCCAAATATCTAGTTATTCGTCAAACTTATCTTTGGAACTAACTGTAAACCAACATTTCCGTAATTCTGTAAGTGTCTCAAATTATAGTACTTTTAATATATTACAATAGAAGAAAATCTAATATATAGTCTATACGGTTCATACTTCATATCATTTTTTACAAATTAATCGTTTACAGCATTTATATTTAATTTTAACTTGAAATAGTTTTCTTTAAACATGGAAGTTTATGATATATTATAGTTTAATGATATTAAATATTCATAGCAAAACTAAAATAGCTTAGCTAGAGCACGGCTAATGAAATAGGTATGGGGATATAAAACAATACCTAATTTTAAGCTTTGTTCATCTTATTTGCCATTTGGCAGGCTCAATTTTCACTATGTTACCCTCGAAGTTTATTGTTTATCAATTTTTCTCATCTACATTTTGTGATTATCCCGGGGATCGAACCCGTCACCTCTTACACCGAAGTCCAAGACGCTAAACATTAGTCTAGCAGATGACCTAATTTTAAACTTATTTGTTAATTATTGGTAAGTTTGATAAATAAATAACCAAAACCAACCTAAAAAGATCATTTAAGCATATTGATAAGTTTGCTAAAAATAAGTAAAATACGAGTGAAAATAATAAAAAAATCACAAAACACATGTTGCAATACTCTGAATAACTTTGATCGATCTGGTCCTTTGAAGTTATCCGGGTCGTAAGGGTTTACAAGCAATTTGGTAACTTGTCAAAGCCTTTAAGGAATAGCTAAACTGTTAATGTGGTTTCAAATATAACTTCCTGAGTATTTATGATATTCATAATGAAAACAATACTGATTATTGATATGAAAAAATTATCAATTGTTTAAGAAAATAAATGGTTCTGTATGAATCTTTATTATTTACCACTTCTAGGTATATTTCAGTTTTTTGACTTCATCAGGTGTGTAGCGGTGGTTACCTCTGCACTTGCAAATAGCTTGCAAAAAATATGGAAAACGTTTGTTTTGAAGTGAGCGCTTGACCGAATGTCACGCACCTCTTTCCAGGAACCGAAAAATGTTCAGTTTTACCAGCCTTTTTTTCTACACGAGTGTGGGGTCAAGTTTTTCCAGTGTTTGGAGGTAAACTTCTCGTGCATTGACATAGATAGGTGTTTGACATAGATATGTCTTAGTTCTGGTTGGCGGGGGGGGGGTGTTTGCAATTTTCGGGAAAAAACTTTTGAAACAGACACGTCATTTGGTCAGTAACGTAATCGCCTGGTTATAAACACAACTTTTTAGATGAAATGATAGCATTCCCATTAGTCATATCGATGATCTAACCTATTTCCCTCAGGGAAGTATCTACAAACATATTTTACATGTATATGTCTAAGCTATGAGGGGTCTAGACTATGTTGGGGACGCAAAACTGTTACGCAAGTGACGTCACATAATTATAAGAACATTCAAACATATCCATAATACAACCTATTTTCTACAGGAAAACAAAGATTAAAGATTGATTTAAGAGTTTTTTCTATCTGTTTTGACATGGACAAGTCTTAGCCCTGGTGAGGGGGTTTCCAAGACTAAAATTTGAAAAGGTGGCGTTATATGATTAGTGACGTCATTTGGCTATAACGACCACTATTTTGATGAACTGAAAACATCCCCTTTGAAATAATGATCAATGATCTAACCTATTTCCGACACTGAAGTAAATACAATAATTTTAGAGATATTATATAATTATTGTTTCTGTTTCGCTCAATCCTGCGTCATAGAGATGCAACTCCGATAATAATTATTTAACCGTTTATAGTCATTAATTTAATTACTTCCCTTGTATGAATAGTTTTTTACTCAGCCTACATATGGGAGTAATTTCAACTTCAATTGAAACACATGATCATTAAGGTATATGATTAATTAAGGATTTGAATATGGTAATTATATAATATATTTGTTTACATTATACTAGAGTAAACCTGTCAAATAAAGGTGTTCTTTTTGCAATAAATAGAGCTACAAAAAATAGAGACGATTTTTCTATAACATTGGAGCTCTATGATAATATAAAACTAGGAACAAATAGTTTAGGTAGTACAGCGTACAGGAAACAACAGGTGTTTTTTATAGGAAACACGTTATTCGTTTATTGTTTTCCTAGATTTCATCACCGACAAAGTTGGTTTGAAATTGCATTCTAACATCAACAATAAAATAACCATAGTAAAATATCTACTGGTATTAATTGTTTTGATTACATTCTTTAGTTTAAAAAAACATTATTTCCTCTTCAAATTTTTTCTAATAAAACTACGCAGCGAAAAAACATGTGTTTTGTAAGTTGCAGTTTTTACTGATAGTGCAAACATGTTTAGTGAATTTATAACTTTCAAATATAACGATTGATTTATTATAAAATATATATACTGGCAGTGGTTCCATTTCACTCCCCTAATATTCAAAATCTGTATAAAGCTGTTAAATTTCGTTAAGTTTTAAGCAATGCTTAAAATGCAATGCAATGTATTGTGTTTAATGAAAGGTTCTTGAAAAAACCCCGTACATTTACATAGGCATACATTGAAAAATTATTTCGTAAAAACTTACAACGATATTTCCATTATATCACTATACACTTTACAACAATTTTGATGAAATCATAATGTATTACAGATTGCTATAGTAAATAAAATTAGAATTTAAATAAATAAAACATTTACTTAAGTCAGCTTTTAAAACCCGTTTCTTAGATATTCTAAAACAAAAACCGTACATTTTTTTCTCTTGGAAAAACTAATGCATATTTTAATCAATAACATGGTTTCATAAGGTATATTTTTTCGAATACATCTATTTTGTAGGTTTTATGTCTAAAACAAAATACATCGGAAGAACACATAATTAATGTGTATTCTACAAGAATTTTTTCCAAATCAACCGGAAATTACGATTTCCATTAATGCGTTCAGTAGGCAACACCATTATATGATCCGTTATAACGGATGTATTGATGCGTGTTTCCAGATAACACGCACTGATAGATATTGTAATGAGATTGATTTCACAATGAACAGTCAATAACAATGAAGTTGTTTATCAAACCCTGAGAATTCTACAGCAATTTCAATAAATTTGCTGTAAGAATAGATTAGATTAGATTATTGAAACGCTGACCATACTACTGTAAGTATTTTAAGCCACGTATGAATGACGATTGAGTGTAAGATGATTGTGGCACCATCTTGTAGTCGTGTTACTGACTAAGGCTGACACGTTTCTTAAACAAGACTGTTAATAAATTTCACAGCTGATGGCAAAAACTAAGAAACCTACAGTTTAACGTGGAATCTGAACCACGGCCTCTGAATTACGAAATCGTCTATTTATGAGGAAGGTCTTTTCGGATTAACGTAATATTCAATAGCAAGGACGTTAATCCATACAAGAGGACACTACATCCACCGACTATTGCTCACAACTATCCACAATTCGTGACCTCCAAGTAGCTGGATTACAGGACGTCGCCATCGTCCTAGTTGTCTGTCTATATACTGAAATACACGATAAAATTTCATATAAAAATATAATTCTTCAAAACTTAGTTTTTGGTATAGGTAAGTTTTCTGAATAAATAATACAACACCAAAAAAGACAAAAGTTTATTCTAGTTTATAAATTATCAATATATTCAGCTACTTAGTGGTTTGAAACGCATAAAATGTTTCAAACTTTACTCGATAATTCCAAACCTTTCAGGAACTCTTAAAACTATTTACTTAAAACGGTGGAATTTCTTATTTACCTTAAATTAAATTTGTACAAATGAAGAGAGACAACATAGAGAAGAGAATCAAGTTTGACAGTGACACAGAAACACAGCGGGACGCTTTGAGAAGCTTTTAAATTCATTCAATTGCTTGTTCATGTTACTAATGAAGCTGTAGCTCATTTCGTGATGTACCCTTTGTCATCACAGTTCTTAACCTTCTTCTGTACAGACTGGTTGGTTTAGGAGAGGTCACTGTTTAAAAAATACAAAAAAATGAATATTGGTTTATTTCAGAAATACACTTGGTTCTTAGTGAATGAAAAAATATGATCATGGATGATATAGTTTTTATAAGAATTTTTAAATACGGTATCATATCAGTTTTAACCACATATTCCTCCTTATACATTACAGTATAGTGTTACTTTGATAACAATTTTCAGAAATTCTATTTTTTTATAAGGCTTGATACATATTCTAGGAAACTGATTTAGCTATCTGCTTGAAATCTTTACTACACACTCTTGACATAATTATCTTTACACTCTAGCAGAAATATCACCTAGTGAAGTCTGATATTTGAGAAAAAAATTTAAGCCGTTTTTGAAACAAAAATGTATAAATAAATAAGAAAATTATGATTCTATAAAATAAAAAGATATAAATCTAAATATGCTGGGGGCTTTTTACTACATCAAGGTAAACATGTGTAAAATATTGTTAGGATACATGCCCATGAATGGCCGTATGTAGGCTCTTCTTTGAGTTCAAATAGTCTACTGTTAGTGGACCTTAAGTACCTTTCTTAGTACTCTAAATTTGAGTCAAATATCCAATGGCAATTATAATATGACACTTTGAGCCCCATTCCTCTACAAAAAATAAAATAAATAACATTTCAAGGAAATAGAAGGAGTTTGAACATAAAACTCTCTATGATTGACATGGGAAATATACAGTTGTATGCCCTTAAAACGTAAAGTATGATTTTAAGCATAAATGGATAAATCTAAGCTAAATGCTAAGTCTCATCCAAATATATAGATTGATAAGTGAAATAATTTTCCCTTATCCTCAATAACATTTGAGCATCAAAATGCAATGTACTGTGTAATAAAGCTGCAAAAATAAGTGCCACATAATTTTTTTAATTCTAAACCTATGTTTGTTTTTGTGTTTCATGATGACCATTTATTTGAAACACTGATCCGACTCTGTGAAGATGTGAATATACGTAACAACCCAGTATAGAAATAGTTTTAGAAATAACCACAGATTATACCGTACTGGCTGTTAAATTATTATACATTTATACGTTTTATAACTGAATTTTGTACTTGTAAAGCTCATACCATATTTTTAAAGGATATTTTATTGTAAATTCACCATAAAAGTCTTGGTGTACTATGTTTGTCGTGTAAACACATTAAAACATGACACGAGGAACAAATTGAATATCTGGCACAGCTTCAGAGTCTAGGCGCCAAGAACGGTTTCCAGTACTGATGTTTTCCCGGGTCAAACATCGTGAAACGTTCTTAACAGCATTTAATTGTTTGTTTTAAATAAATTCTCTGCTTTGAAATGTATTTTAATATTTTTTTATTTATGTTTTTGTGTTATAAATATTTTCATTTTAACTGGAAACTATTCAATATTTGTTTTACCTAAGGCCAATGCACAAGCCCATAAGGAAACTGCGTGGGGCTCACATCCACTAAACCCCCTACTGCCCAGGGGAACCAGACCGGAACCCTTAAAGGACGAATTCATGTCTTGCGTGGTAAAATAATAATAATATCTTTATTCTTTTAAGGGATAATATACATTGAGTTACACACGTCAAGTAGTTTTTTTAATATACGTGTCATAAAACAGTGTCTTGGCAACGTAATAAATATTAGACTCAGCCATTTTCCCTAACAAGTTTTTTATACTTTTACCATTGCCTAAATTATAGTCACGGTAAAACCTATAATTTAGATTACCAAGAGGCCCAACATGAACTCATTTACTGGGTACAGAACTTTGTACACAAAAACGTGCTTTATAGGTTATGTGCGTTTTTTAGATGGCCGCCGGTCGGGGAGGTGAGTCGGGAGAGGTTGTGTCGTGGTCGTGGTGAGAGTTCATCTTCCAGAAAAGAATTTGAAAGCTGGTTTCAGTCTTCAGCCTAAGTCAAGATCTCGCCACTCGTGGAGACCCAACAGGTTTCACACCTCCAGTTAACGTTGGGTGGGGTGGGAAGTCAACTGAAGTTAGGAGAAACTGTGGTGGTGACTTCAGCACTAATAAGCCCTGGCTGATAAACTCCCACTGATCGCGCTCATTGCTGGAGACAAAGTCAAATTGTCGAAAAGTAGTTCGCCGAAAAGCGATGATAAAGAGTGGGACCGAGAATCGAGTCTATTGTGATGTGTTGAGTGTAGCTAGACATCGCCCTATGTTATCTCGAACAACAGTGTACTGCTACATCTGCATACTTGATGTTTATGAGACAACGGCGCAGCTTTACATTGGCTAACAGGATTTCTTTGCTACGTCAATATACAATAACTTAATTCCTATGTTCCAATAATTAAGTTATTTTGTTTAGTTAGCATTGCGTATGTAGTATTGTATGATTAATAATACCGCGCCGTAGATTTTATTTGTATAATTCAGATTGAAATGCTTCGTTTTTATTTAACTCAGTAACCGTTTCCCCCAACAGGTAGTTCAGATTATCTGAATGTTTGGTTTACTCGGACCCTGGTTGACTTTCAAGCATCATAATGTATTATTTTATTAAAATTAATTACTAGAATATAACGTTAATCGTGATTAAAGCGCTCTAGAGCTTTTCCCATTTGAACTCAAAATTTAATTCCGGACAAACATAAAAAACATTTGAGATAAAACGTGGAAGTAATTTATGAACTCCCTTTATTTGCACCTCGCTTCGTGGAAGTGTGGCCGGGTGACAAATTCTCCGCATCACCACTTGGTTTAACCGACTCTCCAATTTACCCAGAAGTGGGCATGGTACATCTTTCAACTAACGCTCATCTCATGAATATTTGTTCAATTCATGAAGTAAATAAGTAAACTGTTCAAATTTGAAATTTATTCATTTGTTTATAATATATGATGAAACGTATTTTGTCAAACATGTTTCTCCTTTAGCAACGTATTTTGTAGTTTCAACTTGACTCTTGTACAATCGATTATTGAATCTGAATGATAATTATGTCCCAGCGTTTGATAAATACACTAGAGGGAATGTAGTATTCTATAAAATTTTAAATTTTAAGTAAATGTAGATACAAATCTAAAAATAATTTGTCCTCAACAAGAATGCTAATTCGCATTTTAACAATACTATACACGCTTTAGAAACATACTAGCCAAAGTACCCGTTTTCCATTTTATGGCGTTTTAAATTTCTAATGTTAACCTTATGGAGAGTAAGTTTGTTTACAAATTGTCTACAATGAAAACATTTGATTTCTTAGCTACAGCTGATTGGTTTACTTTCCATTAGCAATACCGTATGCTTTACTATCCAATGCCATCTGAATCATTCATTAATGTTAAACTATGAAGTAAATGTGTACTGTAAAAAATGAACAGCTTTAATCACCACGTTAATAGTTAACGGTTTTGGGGGATTATGTATTTATATTTTTATTTTCTGTCTGATTAAAGTCACGTGTTTATATGATAATTACAATGTTTATATTATTACGTTTATTATAATAATCAGCTGTTGTATATCTTTCCTATAAAAGCCGTATTACAGTTAGGTTTCGTTTGGGTTTGGATTGGATTTGAAAATTGTGAATTAATCCACTCAGATTTATTTGTTTTATGGGAATGATATTAATATGTTTTATCGTTTCAGTATTGTTATTCACTATGCAGCGACCCAGAATATATAACCTTTCACAATGAAGCCGTATTGCTATTCGACTTCAGAACATGGCCAATCTTAAAAGTTAACATGTGTTTACTGTGAGGCGTTACGAAGTTCGCCGGGTCAGCTAGTATTCTATAAAATTTTAAATTTTAAGTAAATGTAGATACAAATCTAAAAATAATTTGTCCTCACCAAGAATGCTAATACGCATTTTAACAATACTATACACGCTTTAGAAACATATAATATTATTCATTCTAATTTAGAATATTTAAGTCTAAAAATAATAGTAAATTTCGAAATGTCCAACTGGTAGTTGCTTAAGCTATCCCTTGAGTGACATAAGTCCAGTCTGACTTTGCCAGTTTTCGTTCAATTGTTCATCTCTTAAATTCTAATGCGTATAATAAATTTATTTTACGTTGAATAACGATACAAAAAATGTATTTATTTTTTACTTTGGTGCAGATACATAGTTTAAATTCGAAGCTATTAAAAAGGTTGCAGGGTATTTTGTAAGTTAAACATACAGTTAACATGTATATTTTAATAATATGTCTATTTTATTTTTGCGATTTGATGAAAATGTACTTTAAAAAAATATATAGTTCAAAATATAATAATGAACTGTTTTAGACATTCAATACCAGTCTCATTGATGAAAATAATGTAAATTAACTGTTTTAAAAATGATAATTTTTCGATATAAAAATTACATTTTTGATATAAATTAATAAATGCAACTCCTAAGTATGTTATATATTTTTATCTTATATATTCGTTTAATTTAATCTACGTTTGTTCCAAAGCTTTAGAAACAAAGAACTTTGAAATCCTCTTAGAGTAAGGCGTTCGCAGCTGTAGACTCCCTTCTTTGCCACTCTGCTATGATTCGCTAGGGTAAAATAGAACTGCAGTCAATACAGTACAATACAAACTTACAATAAATTAGGTTTCAGTATTAAGGATTGATATTATTGTACAATACTGTGACTATTTCAATTTTCGAAGCACGATTTTAATATTACTGTATATAGTTGATATCAATATATAATGGTATATTATAAAGAGGAATATGTTTTTATGTTTTTGTGTTTGTGTTTGTTTGTATGTTTATTGTATGTTTTTGGGTTTGTTTGTGGGTGTATTGTGGCAAGTAAACTCGAAAAATACTGAACCAACAGGTTTGAAATTTCACACAAGATATAACTTAAACTCATGCAGCTCATAGACATGTTCATTTCTTTAAAATCCCTTTGGGCTACGCCCCGTGAACGTTCTAAGTCTCAATGTTTACATTTTCAAAGAATAAAAACATAAAATTAATTAAATGTCGACAGATTTGAATACAAAAATTTGATAGTCCTAGAAGCAGAATACATAGTTCAGTTGTTTTAGTCCTAGGTTTCAATGTTTACAGATTCTATTTTCAGCATATGTTGACACTGCCTTTTACAGCCCAAGAATAAAGAAGAAAGAAAGTTAATTTTTACAGATAAACCGATGGATCGAAATTATTATTGCCAAAAATAGTAGATTTTAAGTTATCTCCCAGTGCCTGTCACTATTACGTTATTCATTATCCTATCCCAATATTACCTAACAGGTGGTACCTTGTTATGTTGTAGGTACTTGTGTTTACACATTTTTTAGGTCGAGTATAGTATAAAATACTATTAGTACATACCTCCTTTAATAATCATAGTATTTTACCTAAAATAAAGCATTTATTGTTAGTCAAATTGTCATGTTGTAGAATATTTATTTCATATCGAAGAGAAAAGGTAACCTCTCTACCTATTAAAATAAAAAATCACCAATCTATATGTTGGCTAAATAAAAAAATTACTATGTTTATAAATATTTCGTTTATTATAATAATCACCTGTTGTATATTTGTTATATTATCCTTTTGCTATCTGAAATGTGTAAAAAGTTGATATTGTGCATTATTAACTAATATTTAATTTTTTGTGTGTGTGTCCACATGAATACACTAATGTCCTATACATCAATTGGTTCAAAATACCTTGATAGGCTACAACTTCAGAAAAGTAATAAAATTATATTGTTTTTTTCATTTTCCAGTGAATATAAGCCTAATTAACCTGTTCTTGATCCTCGTAGCAATGTGCAACGGATAACACTAGTTTTAATGGTAATACCACATAAAATCGTAGAAATAGCAACAAAAATATTTGTTACCACTGATTAACTATCCAAAGTGTTATTTTTAATTTGAGGCTTATAGATTTTATTTCAAAAGCACCCATATACCCAAAGGTAGGGACGTTTTCACCCTGTGTAGGGTGATGGAGTATTTATACGGAGGATTGTTACGATATTGCTCAAACTTGTTCACGAGTATAACTTGTCACGAAGTTAAGGATACACATGCGAAGTCTTCCTTATTGTTTAGATATACCATTATTCCCTTCAGGTAATTTAAACCACGAAATAAAAGCTCAAACGACTTAATAAAATTAAGTCCATACTTTTTGTTCTCGTAATGAGTAATACCAGATATTATACCACTGGTAAAATGAAAAAATAACTTCTTTAGTTTAAGAAGATACCATACTTTTGTTTGTCTTAGATTATATTAAATTAGATTATTTATTAAATTAGATCACTAAAATTGCAACCTACCCAGGTACGTATTTTAAGCCAAATATTAATGAGAAATGAGTTTAGGATGATTGTGGTGCGATCTTGTAGTCTTATTACCGACTAAGGCTGACATGTTCCTTAGACAGGACTGTTAGATGGCAACTAAGGGACCAGCAGTTTAAAATGGAATCCGAACCACGGCCTCTGAATCACTAATTGGTCTAATTATGAGGATGGTCTTTGTAGATTAACTTAGTATTCAATATTGCAGACGTTAATCCACACAAGAGAACACTACACCCACCGACCATCGCTTACAAATATCCACAATTCGTGATCTCCGAGTAGCTGGATTACACGACGTCGCCACCGTCCCAGACTTAAGGACTTTACGTATATCTGAATGAGAGAAGATAAAATTATCGAAAAGTATATCTGAATAAAAACGTGTATATTTAAATAAATTTATACTGTAGAAATGAATAACGTACGCTCAAAACAATATGTTTTATAAATTAAATATTTTTCTTAGAGGCTTTATAGTGCGCTTTGTTATTTTCGACTCAAACAGTGTAAGTTATTTTATGAATTGATGTAATTTACTTAAAACAATTGTGAAATGAAATTATTTTTTAATACCTGCATTTAAAATATTGACTATTGTTTAAGAGTGTGATTTATTCATATTTTTATAACGGATATTTCCCATCACGGTTTCAATTAAAACAAAGTTTCAAGATGTTTCTGGGGATGTTCCATCACTTAAAACTGTGATGGAAAATTTCCGTCATAAAAATCAAAATAGCATTAATTCACCATTACCAATTATAATTTTCAAACAAAGAAATAAAAAGTATTGTCCAGCCTTTAATAAAAAGTTATTATCTCCCTAGTATTTATTTTCAGGAAAACTCCAATGCCCTTTTGAATCAGATATTAGTTTAAAACATTAAAATGACGATGGGTTCCTACTTTTTTGTTCATAAATAAATAATTTAATTGGAGGTTTCAATTCACCTGTTTAACTTCATATTTTCTAGAATGATAAATATTTTTATATAAATTGGAGCAATATGATTTTCAATGCACAGTGGTATTTCCAAATTCGGGTTTGTCTCACTCATAAAACCAATTGAGCACAGAAAGTAATCTCTTAGAGAATGCAGTACTTCTTTCATCTTGAATTTCCAGCCTCAAGAATAATGATAAAAATTAAAACAAATATGCCTGTCTTTAAATACGAGTGTTAAAACTTAGACACATCAGATTGGTTTCAGAACTAAATATGTTTAACATAAAGGTGTTTTCATTGACAAGGTATATGAAATGGAAATATAATAGAGAATGAATTTTTTCAATGATATGTTTTTTGATTCACGTTGTTATGAGTTAATAATGCTTCCACTGAGAACCAACGCTCAAAATCTAACAAATAGTATTCTTATGCGGGTACAACATATTTTATTTATAATGAAACAATATAAAGGGGTTTCAGGATTGATATATTTTAATGTGTAAGTTTGACGAATGAAAATATTTAGCTCGTAACCTAAGAGCATCTCTATCAGTTAGGTTTTCTGGTTCGAAGCTACGCCACAAAGTATTTTTTTTATTTTTTATTAAACGGCATTATTACGAGAAGTCAATAGATTAAGGACATTTATGGGAAATATAGGTAAAACAAGAGACCGCTATGATTGAGAATGCTTTGAAAAGTGGGGATAGAGAAAAATCTTGAACTTTTAAATAAAAATTAAATAGTTTACATATTTTGTTAATTGATGATCGTGTCATGTTTTTCTATTTGAAAGTCAGTAAAAATTACACTTTAAGACTAATAATCTTCTGCAGGCTTTGTGCAAAATAATTGTGTCCAACATTGACTGGAAACTAAATCCACTTCTTGCAGCTTTTTTTTTAAATTTGAATGTTTTTTAATTTATGTTCAAATACCTTTTGTTCAAGGTATTTGAACTTTACACATCTTAAAGATTTTTTGGTGCTGAAGACCATTGTTTTGGACCTATAGGTCAATTATCAAATCCAATATCAAGTTATAGCACTATGCTCGACACTATTGCAGTAAAGTTATCATCCAAAGCATGAAAACACACAAAAACACGAAGTACAAAATACATGTATTAGTTTGGCTAAATAACTAATATTAGGTCCGAACCAACAGCTCGTCAGTGTTAAAAAATAATCGCAGACAGTATAATAGGAATTTAATACTTTTATTTAATAACGATGGTTATCCACATGCTAATAAGGTCTAGCACCTTTTTTACAATATACCAATTGATTGTTCCAAGTATCACACAGAAAGGTATCCCACAAAGGTATCTCCAAAGTCTTATTTTATGGACGCTATTTAATAAAACATGGCTAACGCCAGTTCTTTGACAGAAAGGTAGAAGTTTACCATTCGAACATTTGATTATTGAATTATTAATTATTGACATGAATTATTAATCATGAATACACACTAGAAATAGCCAGAAACGTGTAAAATCTGAATATGATGAAAATATATCGTAGAATATATTTAAACCGTCCAGCATACGATTTTCACAAACAAATTTAACAAAAACGTTCAAATACAGTAATACCAAAAACTACACTATAATAGGTTTCTCTGCAGAGCATCTTAGAATACTGGCCTGACGTTATAAATTATAGTGCGAGCATACTAGAGCGCATTAGAAAAAGAGGGAAACAGTGTTAAGATATCCAGCAGTAAAGATATACTGTTTTACTCTCTTGTCCCATTTAATACAACTCTTCCTTACTACAAGCTCTCAAGACCCTGTTATAATTACTATTTTATCAAGTTAAACAATATGTCACAATATATTTCACTACTTTTTGTCAGTTTTTTACAGCTTGGAAGGACAAAAAAATTCAGGCATACTTATAAGATTGACAATAATAATGAAACTTAAACTAAAAATTAGTAATCAAATAAAAAATAAATAAATAAACATATGTTATAAATATTCTATCAAAATTTATACTTATTCATATATTCATATCCAGCGTCATCCTGGTTCACCTTGCCAGGCATAGAACCAGTCAAATTTCCTAAGATTTTTCATTTTTCCTTTGTAGGTACATTGATGCTGTCATTCTGTCAGTATCAAAAGCAGTAGGCAGAGATGAGGGGAAAAATGGACAATGATTAAGTGGGCTTATATTAGGCCGGGCTATGAAATGTCTATGGATTGTTTATGGTCTGGTTGAGAATCAGTCTAGGTGAGGTAAAAAGGGAGTTCATAACAGCACTGTTCAATTAAATATTTTTGAGCTCATGTCTAAATTTGTTAAAACTATTAATCCGAGCTGTGTGAGGTGGAATATGGTTTAATAGCTTGAGTCAAATGTAGTCAGGCTTATTTTCAAATAATTTGAGAACAGGAAACAGAGGAATTAAAGAATCTAGTATTTCTATTGTTGTAAGAATGCTGATGAGCTCTAACAAGATTTTGTTCTTTAACATAACTAATTACTTCTAATATATAAATCCTATGAACTGTTAAAATTTGCAATTCTTTAAAATAATTAAAACATGAATCTATAGACCTGAGTTACATATAATACATGAAATACATTATTACATATAATGCACATTCATATAATTGATGAAATATGCGTTACGTAATACAGTATTGAAATCACGGAACCATTCACGCTTAATGAGATGCATACATGGAACTGCTTTCAGCCTCCGCTCATTGAATCTGAGACGGTTACAAGTCCTCTTATTCAACTTGGAACACCGGCTGTATTAGCTAAGTCTCGCATCTAGGATAAGAGAAATGCTAAACAGTCACTTAGTTACTGTTTATTCTCACACAATATTACACGAATCTTGATTTTCGTATGTGTGAATATTAAAAATTATGAAACAGTAAAACGTTTCACAACTTTCCCTTGTAAATTTCAAAATACGTCTAATTAAATAAGTATTAGTTTAGGTATAACAATTTTCAATATCATGGTTCTACAGCTCTACACAGAATCAAGAGTTTCTTGTTTTTGTTTGAAATTGATCGTTGGTGATGGTGGATCTATGTTATTTAAATTTCTATACTGACATTTTCCACTACTAAAAGTAAGTCAAAGTTTCAGGTTCTAGAATCTCAAAAGAAAACTAGTTGAAGCGTTGTAAATAAACCTAGGAGGTAAACTAATCAGTCAATATTCAGTTTAAATCAAGCCTTTATGGCTGCCAATTCTTAACAAAAACCAAATGTGTGGAAAAAGTATCTGTAAGTAAACATAGTATGGATCCGAAACTAAATTCTCATCTATATAATTCTTAAATTCTTATCTAAATTCTTATTTACTAAATTCTTATCTATATAAGGGTTAACTTATCTTGTTTAACTTATCTGATTTTAACATCTTTATTTAATAAAGATGTTAAAATCAGATAAACCCGCTTCGCCCGTGTTTTCGGTACTAGTGTACAACTGCCATGGACACGCCTTCCTTTCAATCTTTACTTCAGTTCTTCTCAAATCCCACTGACGAGGTTTTTTTCCTGAATTACAAATTTTTCTTTCCAATTTGTTATGGCCTAGTCAGAATTAAGTACGTCGTTTAACTTTGTTATTCTTTTCGTGATGGAAATTGTCTGTAGTAAAAACCTAAATAACGTAACTGGTTTGCTTTCAAAACATGTTAGCCTACTTAAGTTTATATGGACAGGCCATAAAATATAGAGCATATTATATATATGAGGTTGGTAAGAACAAGAATTAACTGGGTAAGTGTCTACGACAAGCTCTAATGTTTCATCTGGATAGAACCAGCCATTAAATTAAATCTTGGGACATATATTAAAACTGCTCATCTAATAGTCTAAATTTTTTAACTAGGCAAGGCACAATAGTATAAGAAACAGCCTGTCATTATTATTTTGTGATATTCTATATATTGTATTACACTTCCACACTTTTTTATATTATGACTATTAAAATAAGTCGCCGAATTTTTAAAGTATTATAAAAACGTTTGGTAATTTGTAATGTACTCAGTGAAATACTACTTGAGTAGTTTTTAGTTTTTTAGGTACCCAAAATTAAAAATTCCTTAAATGAAAGTAAAATTACCAAAAAAATTACCACGTTTATAAAGCAACATTATTACTTTTAGTAAAAAGTGATTTGACAAAGATGGTAGGAACCACCTGGTAATGCCTTCCCAGAAGGTAAACCAGGATTATTTTTACGATCTTGAATTTATAGATGGATGTTAAAGACAGGCTGTCGAGAGTTAGGCTCCCTTTATTGCCTTCTGCATTCAAAATTATGGAACTTTTATTTTATGATCAGTATCTGCAGGCTTAGGCAAATAAGTTAAAAAACTAAACGTGTAGTGAACATTATTATAATTTTTTTCTTTATTTATCTACTTGTTCTAATACAGTTAACACCCATTAAATATAATATAAATTAAGAAGTTAATCAATTGTGACATTTTAAACGTAATCCAAAAGATGTAAACTTGTGTTCAATATTAAATGGTATAGTAAACAATGAATAACAATCGTAAATAAATAACTAATAATAATTAATTAAAATAATACATATCTAACATTGATTTAAATTACTGCCAATAATTGAAATAATCAATAACAATAAATAACAAAATATAACTATAACAGTTCACACAGTAAATATTTAATTTGCTGTTGAATTAATTATGAAAACAATATTGACATTTTGACCTGTAACGGTTTAGAGTCACCAAATTCGTCCAAAACACAGCGCATTTCAACATTACTATTATAATGTCTCATCACCCGGTAGAGAGAGTTTAGAAGTGCGCATTATATCGGGAACGAAAGCGAAAAGAGAAGTCTGCTCCTACTATTAAAGTTGGGAACACGAAACGACAGGGCCGCCAGTTCAGCAGGGTCATCTGCCGCGTCACACAACAGTGTACAAAGGAACGCCAAACACAATAGAGTTCTCCTAGAAGCCAGACTCCAGAACTGAAACAGCTCGAGCAAACTATAATATGGAACAGTGTACTTATAAATGTTGAAACATTTAAGATATAAAAATCGTAAACATCTCATCTCGACCTAACAAAGGCTTTGTTTGACTTAACTAACGTTTATGGTTGTGCAAAATTCAAACTTTGCTGATTATAAACCCCATTATCATAACATAAAATAAATAGGGTAGATAATAATGGTAATTTGGATGATTGATAAGTATGAAAAGTTTTACAATTACCAAACGTTGGTAATGCCTTCCCAGAAGGTAAACCAGGATTATTTTTACGATCTTGAATTTATAGATGGATGTTAAAGACAGGCTGTCGAGAGTTAGGCTCCCTTTATTGCCTTCTGCATTCAAAATTATGGAACTTTTATTTTATGATCAGTATCTGCAGGCTTAGGCAAATAAGTTAAAAAACTAAGCATGTAGTGAACATTTTTATAATTTATTTTGTTTATTTATCTACTTGCTCTAATACAGTTCACATCCATTAAATATAATATAAATTAAGAAGTTAATCAATTGTGACATTTTAAACATAATCCAAAAGATGTAAACTTGTGTTCAATATTAAATGGTATAGTAAACAATGAATAACAATCGTACATAAATAACTAAATATAATTAATTAAAATAATACATATCTAGCATTGATTTAAATTACTGCCAATAATTGAAATAATCAATAACAATATATAACTATAACAGTTCACACAGTAAATATTTCATTTGCCGTTGAATTAATTATGAAAACAATATTGACATTTTGACTTGTAACGGTTGAGTGTCACCAAATACGTCCAAATCACAGCACATTCAAACATTACTATTATAGTGCCTCATCATCCGGTAGAGAGTTAAGGCATGCGCATTATTTCGGGAACGAAAGCGAATAGAGAAGTCTGCTCCAACTATTAAAGTTGGGAACACGAAACGACAGGGCCGCCAGTTCAGCAGGGTCATCTGCCGCGTCACACAACAGTGTACAAAGGAACGCCAAACACAATAGAGTTCTCCTAGAAGCCAGACTCCAGAACTGAAACAGCTCGAGCAAACTATAATATGGAACAGTGTACTTATAAATGTTGAAACATTTAAGATATAAAAATCGTAAACATCTCATCTCGACCTAACAAAGGCTTTGTTTGACTTAACTAACGTTTATGGTTGTGCAAAATTCAAACTTTGCTGATTATAAACCCCATTATCATAACATAAAATAAATAGGGTAGATAATAATGGTAATTTGGATGATTGATAAGTATGAAAAGTGTTACAATTACCAAACGTATAAAAAGTATCAAAATTGTAAAAAGTGTTAAAAATTAATAAGGTAAAAATGTTTTGATACTAGTTTTGGGTAAAAGGGGTTTTGGATTGAGACAACTGCACTGACTGTTTCGTGCTTTTCAATTAGTTTTGGAGACTATTGGTTGCATTGAAGCTGTCTTGATATATCTGCTGTGTGCGTCTAGCAGTTTACTGAGCTGCATGCTTTGCGCAACGTGATTGGGACCACTGCTTTGAGAACAGTCCACTGCGGACTAAAATGCGCTTATATACCATACTAGCACTATTGGTATTTCCATTCTTAGGAGTTCCCTGACCTCATTTCAAGTAAATTTCTTAGTGCCCCATCAGTTTCCATCATTACAGAAGGATTCAAAGAAATCATAGTACTTATTCACAGTAATAACCCTCATACTAATTTTACTCGTTAACATACTTAGATTATGAATAAAATAAATAAACATAAATTCCTATTGGTGGATTTATCGCTTAGATAATGTTTTTTAATAATCAACCCATTTTTTTCAAAATATACCTCTGCTATGATTGCAACAATTTTTAAGAATAATCCAAGATATTCATCCTGCAAAACATTTATTTTTGTACGTCGTAATGTATTTATAAAAATTAAACAATAATACAAGCTATTAAAATAAAGATTACAAAATTTACAAATTAAATTTTAATTATAAATATGTAAAATATATATTTAAAAGAAACTTTAACAAAATATTATATTACTGATTGTAATCATATTGTGACTACTGTATTTTATCTGGTTTAAGCCTATATCACGCAGTGTATAGTTTAAACAATGTTGCTTAGAAAACACTTTTTCGTCATACTGCTTCAAAAACAGCTGTTTATATACATGTTTTGAAGAGCGAGAATTTTTCTTTTTCTTCCTAGGATCAAACCTATTATTATGATGATATTTTGAGTCCTAGGCCACAAAAGATCATCCCATTATAAATTATCGATAAAATGGTTGCAAGAATCACTAAAAATTTTTGTGTATTGTGAAACTGGTAATCGACTATTCAATCGAACCATCGAATGGTTGAGATCGAACTATCGATACTAACACTGAAATAGCGTAAAACAATCAGAAATTAAGAAAAAAATGATACTCGGTTGTTAAACTTGTACTCGTATATAACATATCCGTTTTTGGTCCTAGTGATGAAATATACTATTGCGTTTCAATTGAATACTATCACGGAGGTCGTTGTTGGGCGACGCAATCAGCTGTGTCGTGGAATCACGACATACGTCGGACAACATATCGCGGAGATAGAAAAGTGCTTCTTAACTGAGAGGTATTTTATTTTAATATACACATATCAGGAAATAAGTCGTATTAAAGTAATTTTATTCTTGATTTTTACATAACTGATTACACAATATTATTTTAATTAATTTTCGTAACTGTAATATAACCGGAATAAATGCATCATTAGATGGTTCATAAATAGTATTGTTTAATCTAGTGAATTTTCAGAGGCGAGGTGGAGTGAGGATAAAGATTGATTCCACTCGCTAGATGGATGATCTTCGCTTGACCGTTGATTTATTGTGGCCTTCATTCGATAACAGATAAATAGGGCGGCACTAACTCAGATATATTGGGAATATTTTTGAGCTTGTCCATTCTTTCATATTGTTTAGTAATGGTTTTATTGATTACACTGTTTAACACCTGAAGACCATTTATTATAAAAAAATCAGGGTAAGTAAAATACTGAATTGAAAATACATCATGTACTTACAAAGTACTTAACATATTTTTCTGCTTGTTATAGTTGCATTATCACCAGTAAAATTAAAATAAATCGTTACTCATTTGAAGTATTCTGTTCTTTTAGTTTCACACAGGAAATCCTCGGTTAATTTAATCAGAGTTTAAATTAAGCCATTTCATATTTTACGTAGTTGTAACAAATTCTTGGAACCTAACACATGCTATATAGCCACTCCACAAATATTTCCATAAGCTATCACACCAACGATTTTTGTACTCTTGAAAACACGATCATATTGGTCAACCCGTTGTATGAGAATTCAAGTATTCAACTGTTATTAGCTAACATCAATAATAAATACTCGTACAATAGACTGTTATGTATAATTGTTTAAAGCTTAAATTAATGTTTCATTAATCTAATTCTTTGTTTGAAATTCATTATTGGTGATGGCGGATTTATGTTATTTAGATTTTTATTGCAGACATTTTCCATCACGATTATATATAAAAACAAAGTTTCACGACGTTTCGGGATCTGGAATCTGAAACATAATCCGGACTAAGCCGGTATAAAGCTAAAAACATAAAAGTTTAAAGCAGTCAAAAACTTACAAAAAAACAATACACTAACCATTACACACAAAAGAAACCAAACACTTTTATAACGGCTTAGTCCGGATTATGTGTTGATTGTGTTATGTTTTAGATTTTAGTTCACCTGAGGATAGGACCAGATTACAGATCCCGAAACGTTGTTGTTTTTTTCATAAAATTGTGAAGGAAAATGTCCGCAATAAAATTCTAAATAACATTAATTTAATGTTGCTCTAGTTTTTATTTTGCAATAACAGTGTATCCAAACACTGTTTATTTAAAATAGTCAAATCACTTGTAATCCTTTTAACCCAAATCAACACAGATTTAATTTTCACCATCCACTAATTAAATTCATATACTCTAGATATGTTCTACAATATTGATTCATTTGTTTAAGCAAATAACTAGAGACTATTTGAAAAAAATCGTTAGTAAATAGTATCAGTGCTTGATGAACGGCATTCAACACATTTAAAGTATATAGTGTAAAACCTATCTAGGAAAAGTGTAGTACAATAACTAATATGTTCTATATATTTTAAATAAAGTTCTCCGCCAATCATTAATGTCTAAGATAGTCCTGGGTCGAAAGTTTTGGTTATAATATTAAGCAAAAATATTATTCCCTTTAAACGGATCGTTCAACCTATTTTATTTAAAGATGAAACAGTTATTTTTTACATGGACGTGTCTTAGCTTAGGGGTTGTGTTGGCGATTTGCAAAACCACAATATAAAACAGTGACATCATTTTGGTCATATTGTTGGTGACGTCATAGTTTGGGTTATAAGAACAGCTGTTAGGATGAACTGAAATCATTCCCTTTAGACATCGATGATCTAACATATTTCTCACAGTTTAAGTAAATACATACATATCCTCCAATAAATAATTTAATGCTTCAAATTATTAGGAAGAGCTGTGAATTTCACAGTCTTAGAGCATAACATAAACAAAATTGTAAATGTAAAAAAGGCAAAAGATATATGTTGGCACAAGAGCAGTGGTGACTATTGTGCTGAGGAGCTGAATTCTGTTACGGGGCTGTGGCAAACCAATCGTGTACTTAATTTTACTACTTCGATCGCTTAGTACGACTATATTGACTAAAGAAGTCATGACATGTTATCCTTACGCTATATTCATGGTTTACTTAATTAATAGTTTACGCTTTATTCTGTGAATATGATTAACAATTAATTAATTAATTTTCCTAAATCCCTAAAACAATTATCATGGATTTTGTTAATATAATAAATTTGATCAAAGGATATACGTTAAAAGAGGGACTATTATCCCGTTTAACATTGATGGATTTATATTTTTCATTACTAAACGGGATAATTTTAATTATAAGTGATATGTGAATGGCTTACAACACATTTGTAGTACGATCAATACTTTAATTATTTCGAAATACTAAAATTAATAACAAAGACCAGAAAATGTTAAAAAAACTCAATGATACTAAAATTTGAATGAGGCTATTTAGTAAATTGGACACTTTGATCTAGAGGTAGAGTAAGGTGATGGTTCAAACTTTAAGCCATTAGTGAAAACATTTAGGGTTTTGAAAATACGTTTATTGCTGGATTCTAACTCTTTCTCAGACATTTCTACTATACCTTTGTCATATTTTTTAGATGTACAGTATTATCCAATAGAAAAATTGTCTTCGTTCCTTAAAAATTTATATTATTTAACCAGTCAAATATAGGTAAACAGTTATAAAGTGAAAAAATAAACACCATGGTCCCATCTTCTTCGTCTTAACCACTTTAGGTTTTCGTAGACTAAAAACTAGAAATTATTATACGCCTATTGTTAAAATATGTTACGTAAAGCAAAATTATTCTATTTTTTACATTTTACTTATATTTAGGTATTCTACAAGTAATAAGCACTGTCAAATTAAAGTGATTGCAAAGAAATTAGACAAAATTTTGTAAAGTCCAATATGAAGTACAAATAATCGTATACTAGTATTAGCTGAAAATGAAAGCAGTACCATCAGGCTCAATATCCACTGTTTTGTTAGAAATAACGTTTTATTGCACTTTCTAATTACCTATAGCATTTTCAAACAAATGTTATTTATAATAAGATGTTTATTAATACGTTCACTACCAATGTGTTAAAAAATATCATTAATCACAGACCAGTGTCAACTATAGTTGACGATTGATTAAGTAGGTATTAAATGGCTCTCCGAACTTTTAAAACGATAATTTTCTCTCAAGTCATGCCTTAATAGGTCTTACCGAAGTGGACAAAAACATAAGGCGAGGTGTTTTAGTAAGTCCCAGACCGTGTTCTTCTCTGATGATGCATAATTAAATTTCTCCTAAAAATCCTTCCGTCTACAGGGTTAAAACACACGCTTGGCTGGTTTTCATGATCTTAAAAATATATATCAACTTGTGTCCCTTAAACGTACGGTGCTTAGTGCTTTTACATAATACTAGAAGTGTGGAGAGGTACTTCCTAGAAAGATACAGTTTTCAATACTAATAATTTTCTTCTCTGGGTTGAAATGAGATTAAAATGAGAGAAAAATTAACAAAATTAAAAGTCTAGTGTATTTTGTTTACAATTAGTTTTATAGGCTAATATTTTACCATATTAATACTAGGCAGCTGCGAATTACTGTTTAGGGGGAATGATCGATGTTAAAGAGGGTGCCTTGTATTATAAGTAAAAAGATTGTTTGCATGTGTCCAATGACTTATACTTTTTACTCGTTTCGTCATACTTTCAAGTTTTACATTAAATTACACTATACCCTTATAATGAAATGTAAGAGATCTAAAGTGATATTAAAGTGATATATTCCTTATTGTGCTTTAATATACAGCAGGATGTTGTTATTTTTAAATCTATAAAAAAATTAAAAAGTAGCAAATAGTTTAGTTTTAACTTTCGCTTGATAATTTCATGTAATTAACAGAAAGCAGTAGGAAAAGAGAGGTAATGTGAGCCTGCTTCACTTACCTCTCCCTGATTATACTTTCTTATTTACATTCTTCTAAATGAAATATGGAAGGAATATAGGAAAATTTAATGATTGTAGATTTTACCAGGATTTTTATATCTCCAGCTCATGCGGTATCTCACCTTTTAGTATTTTTACCCTGCATATGGAAATAGTATTGAGATGCACGACGCTCTTAGAATTCACAAGCTTCAAAATTCAACTTTGAGGTGTGTATTCTCACTGATCGCAATATAAGACCACGTGTCAGGGTAGCGTGATTATGTTGATATTTTATCCATGGGTGAATTTTGCAAACTGATGACCAACCAACTGTATGACTCACTAGCATGAACACTCACACACATGGAGCCCCAGTACCTGAGTGAGAGTTCAAACTTTACCAATGAGCATTTACAGCTTGTTAACCGTGATCTCAAGCTACAATTCCAGTAAGTAGGGCTTGGGTTTGACTTGAGAAGTTTTTCACATTTTGGGCCGGCATTCTTCTCCTTCCCTAAATTCTTTAACTTTACCTATTTCAAAAAACCATATCATTAACCGTTTTACTATGTAAATTGATTGTTTTGGATTCAAAATTTATTTGTAAATGTTTTTTATTTGTTATTGTTAATGTTTTTGACGTTACATAATATTAAGTATTCTATTTTGTTATTTGTTGACTAGAGTTGTTCTGAAAACCAGTTTTGTAACTGTGGAACGCTTGAAAAACAAAGGAATTTTTATTTATTTATATATAAAAAACTGCAAAGCAATTACTTCTTAATGTCTTGCAGTTATTCTACATTATCTGCTACGTCTTATGTTCAACAAACAGACGGAAGTGTAACGCCGTTAACCCTCAGGCAGCCTCTGCGCTGCGGTGGTGGCGTGGCTTTCCATGTCACAGCACATTGTTCCACACACAACATGTGTAAATTGAGCCTACATGACAGGCAGGATATACACATCTTCACTCAACTGAATTAAAAAAATAATCTAGTGTTTGTCTTCTCCGTGAAAACTAGAGTGCTTATAAATATGAAACTCATTTTCTATACTTTATGGAGAAGGTTTTTGTTTACTTTAAACTAGTCCACATCCCAAACTAATCCAGGCCCTAAAAATATAACAATAAGCTCTCGAATAACAAGTTCTGAACAATATTATTCATATTTTTCCAAGTTCATAGAACACTTGATTAATAAGTATAATATGTGATCTCATATAAGCAACAGCAGTTAAATGCAAATCAATAATAGTCTTGTTTACATTTGAAAAATTAAAATGTACATATATACAAAATTCAAATTATTCTAATCGTAACTTAATGCTGAGTAATCAAGTTGAAAATCTATTTTTTCTTTGTACATATATGTTCAAGATTTCAGGTCTATATTTTTTGTTTGTAACAATAATCTTTTCTTCTTTACATTGAATCCTACAATATTTACAAAATGCAAATTTTAAGCTACAAATAACAATTAAATAAGGTCGAATAAAATACGTAGATTTTGAATTTTTTCTATTTTTGACATGGGTTTGTCTTAGCTCTGGGGGGGAGGTGTTGGTGATTTTTTAGATGGAAAATATTTAACAGGTTTCCATAGAAACTACCAGGGCTATTGTAATGAATTTTTAACACAAAAGAATATGAACAGCCGATTAGATGAATTGACAATATTCCCTTTAGACATATCCATGATCTAACCTATTTCCCACAGGGAAGTAAATACAAACATATTTAATCCTTGTTTTGACTAAAGATTAACCCATGTGACTTATTTTGCTATTATAAATTACTAAATAAATCACCCAACTCGGAATCGATTTTAAAGAAAAATAATTGTAAAATATATTTTTGATTTCAAATAATATTCCGCTGATTTTCTTTGTCCCTTTGACGAACTACATTGTCAGGTATTAGGCCTCAATCAGGATATCCTAAAAATTTGCAACAAAGGTACAAAATGTCAAAGTCAAATCATTTCGTTTAGAAAAGGGAATGCCCGTTTCCTGTTGTCCTTTCAAAATGACCTCGACTTTGCTTTGAAGTTGAGGGAAAGTCATTCTACCGAATAGAACACAATATCCTATTTTTGAAGTAACCAACAACTCCTTTATTGATTTCGCATAGATCAAATTTAATGAAGATTTCGCCCGTTCAATCAATACTGACATAATAGTACATGTATAAAATTATTTTACCTCAGAAACGACAATTTAGCATTTGTTTATTCAATAAATAGATATACTACATGATAAATAAAAGACCGTTATTTCATTTAAGACAACGAAACGAAAAAAATACTTTTTTACCATAAAAAGCTATACAACGTATGGAAACGTAATGGAATTACATTAAAATCACTAAATAAAAATTAGTTACAAGCACTAAAAAATATCCTAGTAAAATTAAATAAACGTTTCAAAACATATCTAGTTTTATTTTCACTAATATCCAACGATTTTACTTAATTATAAATCTAACTCCACGATCTTTAAATTTGTGTCCAATATGATCAATTTTAAAACTGTGAAATATTCCTTTTTAAACAAAAACTTCATTTTAAGACACACTAGTCTGAAATTGGTATAGTTTCATCACAAATAAAGTCATTAGTGATATATGTGGACGAATTTGTAACAAGGTTTTTCGGAATATGTTGATAAATATTTTAAGGATATTTTTTGTATTCGTTTTTGATCGGAGTAGGCCTACATTATATCATTTAAATATAAGTCAGTTCTGTAGGTCTCAAGACGTTTTAATACTCTCAAATGACACCAATCACAGGGGTTTATGGGCAAAAACAACGATATTGCAAATGTTTGACTATTAGGTTCTCGTACGGGTTTATTAGGTAAAAAAAGTAAAATAATATAGGTAATATGTATTATCAAAGGTCAAAATCTCACTATAGATTTGCAAATGATATTTTCAAAACTATTATGTATCGTCTACTGCAGTACTCTCACGCTCACATAACGAACGACAGCTCAAGTTTCTTCCTAAGTTGATCAACGTGCTTTACAAACTTACTACACGGTTCCAATGAACATTAAGATGTAGGGTGTGACACAGCATGCAGAAACTTTCTCATTATACACATTATCATTTGCTCGATATTATTTGAGACGCTCTGCTAATACTTATTGCAAATATTCGTAAAGTTACTTAAAAGTAATGTTACGTACTGGTTAAGCTGTCTGAAAATGTGTAAATATGGATTTTCACTATTTCAATCAGTGCGAATTGGTAGCACCACATACTACATTACCTTACCTTACCTAAGAATAACTTGTTTTTAAATGGACCTAAACAGGTAGGCATGTTAAGCCAAGTATGAATGAGAAATGTGCGTGAGATGATTGTGGCGCGATCTTGTAGTCTTGTAACTGACTTAAGCTGACAAGTTCCTTAGACAGGACTGTTAATTGATAGCCCATTAATCAATGGCATATTTAAGGGACCTACAGTTCAACGTGAAGTCCGAACCACTGCCTCTGAATTACCTGGTGGTCTGATGATGGTATTTGTGGAGCTGGATTACAGGACACTCCACTTACATAAATATCTTCGTACTGTGTATATGATTTAATTTACATCTGACCTTATGATATAATTATTTTTAATAGTAATGTTAATTGGATATGTATCAATATCCAATTGCATCTAATGGACCCACAATTTAACGTTGGATCCGAATCACGTTTGCTTCTCAATTACGAATTGGTCTAAAATGAGCAAGTTCTTTGCGGATAAACATAGTATTCAAAAGTGCGCTCGTTATTCCACACCACAGAATATCATATCCACCTATTGTTCATAGCTATCCAAAAAACTCGTGACTACCAATTAGTGTGATTATAAGACACTAATAACTCCAACACCAACATTTGATTAAGCCAATTAGCTCACAAAGATAATATATTGTTAATCGGGCAGTTAGGGGTAGTATTTGGCCTCTACAACCTCCAACCAAAGGTAAGCGAAGGCGGAAGGAAGTTTACACATGTAGATAACTCTACAAAATAAATAGACAACTAAATTGACATTTTTCATGATATTTTTTTCTAATTTGATCTTCTTTTAATCATATGAACTGTAGATTATTAAAACTAATAACGGTTTTTTATCTATTGGGTTCATATATCATTTAATAGAAACCAAATACTTAATTGATTAAAAAACGTGAACATCAAAAATGTATTGCATACAAAAAATTATGTTTTAAAAGTAAAAAGTTTTAGATCTCAGAACAAGTGTTAAAAACTGAATTAAGTTTAAGAGACTTGGTATTCTACGTCGTCTAGAACAAGCACAATATATGGAATCTCGATGGCGGTTTTGGTTTGAACCAATAAGAATGCAGGAGAACTTGGCCATTGTGACTAAAGCATTGTGTTGGTTCTGTAGAATGGCGACAATCTGTTCCTTTGTTCACCCATTTAACAATCCAACCAAACTCTACAAACGGATTATGGCCCGTTTTTCACATAATAAGAAACTACTAAGTTTGGAGTTTTAATGTCATCAATATTATTGATATACTTTAAATACATAAACCATTAACTTAACTACTTAAATCGCGTTTCTTATAGCTAATCCTTAAATTAAACGTTATCACCATAAATATTATGTACCTGTTTAATTTACTTAATCAGATTAATTAACAGGTACACAATAGTTTGGTAAAACTTAATTAAACTCTATCAATCAGTTAGGAAATTTACTGAAAATTCCCTATATTATCCCTCTAAAAATCAGTATTACTTGCCACAGTTTGTCACGATTTGAAAAATATAATTAATAGTTTTTTTTACAGCTACCACAAAATATAAATAAATAAATCTAACTTTTTGAGGGGGGGGATTGACTTAGTTAGATTTATTCACCAGTGTCATTTATTATTAACCAATCCTGTGATTTAAGACTTATTAGCCCTGTGTAGGCCTAAAGTATTAATTTACCAGAGATTTTTACGTTAAACTACTTTATTTCATCCGTTTTATGCAGTAACAGCTGAATGAGTGGAGTACCAGGGTTCATGACCGGTCATGAAACATATAAAATTTAATTTTAGATGCATTATAAGACACGCTACAGAGGGTCAGACTCTTGTATCTTCTCCATGTTAAGTTTGTTAACTAAGTGCCTTTTTCTGAGCAACCATAAAAGCCACAGAATTATTTATTTTTTGTTCGAAAATACATGATTTTTTTCTTCAAACCGAACGTACGGTTTTGCAAACTACATTATAGAGTACTAATATTTTCTTTAAATTTAATTTTTTTACTTTTTTACCATGTTTTTAAATATAAAATATTAAAATATTAAAAACAGATATGAAAATATCCTTTTTTGGTTTAAAGCCTATAACTTGTGGATCAGAGTTGAAAAACCCATTGAAATATATCTAATGGTTCCTGAGAAAAGGGAACATTTTTGTAAAAAAAACTAATTTTTCAGAAGTGTTTAAAGTCAGACATTAGTTATAATGATACGAATTAAATGTAAATATGTATTTCATTAAATTAGTTAAAAATCCAAAATCAGAAGTTTAGGGGTTGTCCCCATGTACAGCCTCAAAGTAACCGTTTGCCCCGGCTACATAAGTAGTGGTTAGGTCACGTAAGAGGAGGCACTAGTAAAAATTCTGGTATCTACACTACAGCAACACTAACACTAGACTTTGACCAGAAAGTTTTACGAAAAGCAAAAGAAACTATTTCACCACAGTAATTATTTAGAATAATAAGCACAGGATCATTTAACCTACCTCGGGTGATTATACAAATGCATTCAAAGAAAAACTGAATATTTTTAAAAGATAATTTCTTTTGTAAATTAATGTCATCATCCTGTATATATTCTATTCATGCTGTGTCTATGTATTTAAATTTCGAGTGTATAATATTTACTTTTCATAACGGGAATTCGATCTCACGTAAAAGCAATGTCTGAAAACTGATTCTTTCTGAAACGGATCACAAACTGACAGGATCACGACAGGCTATCAACTCCCCAATCAAAAGTCAATCATTTTAATCCAGTTCCAACTCTTCGTATTGTGGCAATTGTTCATCGAATTTTTGAATGATATCTTTCATTTAGTTTACTTCATAGTATTAGGAATTATTTCTGTTAAATGTTACATTTTTCCAATGGTTTTAAATTTATTTTAATTTTTTTCTGGAACAATATCTTAAAAATAAAATATCCATACAACAGTTATTATTTCACTATTAAATTAATAATTAATTTTTACTTTACAGTTTCAAGTGATTCAAATTTTAACATTTTCAAAAGCAAAATTCAAGTTAGTTTTGAAGACAAACACAATGAATTATAATTTTAATTTTGAACGATACCCCAACAGGAACAATTGAACTTAATGCGTAGAATAATTTATTTTACACTGCTAGAGGCTAAAATGAATGAAAAAAGTGGAATTAAACATTCCACGTGGTTACAGAACAAAGATCGCAATCAGGGGCGAAACTGTAGTCGTTATGCCGGTGTTTGTCTATGTTTATTGCACTCAACGTGCACTTCACGGGCTTTAGTGTAATCAACATTCGTGATGATTTAACGTTGAATCCATTTCCTTCCAATTTTTCCAGCTTAACATCCTGTGGCAAACAAATACCAGAAAATATGTCGAGTTTTATCTCGTGGTTCAATCGAACATGCCGATCTTTGATCGTGCTCCACATCAAGGTAAATTGTTTTTCATTTTCAGAGACAACAAAGACCAGTTAAAGTTGATAACTCATATTTCATCGATCTGACCTCCTTGAAATCACCTAAATGTAAAGTCAAAGCTAAGTTTGGAACCAAAGCACACGACAACTATTATTAAAAAATAATTATAAATTAAAAATCAATTACTTTAAATATTTGTGTTGCAACACACCTACACAAAATACAGGAGAAAAAATTAAAATATTTTGATAAGTATGTTATTTATATTTTTACTACGGACATTTTCCATAATGGTTTTGAGTGAAACAACGTTTTACGAGGTTTCGGGGTCTGGAATCTGATCCCGTTCTCAGGTGAGCTAGAATCTAAAACTTAACTCAATTAGTACATAATCCGAATCATGTCAGTATAAAGCAAAGAAATGTCTGTGATAAAAACATAGATTTACCATCATTAATATTGAATTTCACACCAAGAATTTATAAGTACATTATTAGTTTCTGTTTTATATAATTCCTTCAAAAGTTTATTATTATTTTACAGGTAAATTTTAGTTATTTTGTAAAATTTGCTAGTAGAAATTTCCATGCCAATTTTAATTTTAACATATTATTTAAAAATTAGAACGAGAGTAATATAATGGATTACCTTTTAATAAGAATATAGAAAAGTGAGAAATGAGAGTTATCCATTGAAATAGGTGCTAAAATAACTAAATATATTTTTTTTATCCCAATTATTTCGTGAAAACAAAAATGGCCTGTGAATGTCATGTTTCCTGTGGTGAGCTAACATCCCTACTGTTCTTACGGAGAGACCATTCTCATTTTCATACTGGTCCATAATTAAGAGGAAAAATGTGGTTCGGAAACCACGCCAAACTGTCGTTACCTTAAACGTCATTGGCTGTTGGGCTATTAATTAACAGCTGTCTAAGGAACATGTTAGCCTTGGTCAGTTACACGTGCGTGTCATTACCAGCTTACACCCATTTCTCATTATTGCTTTACTTAAAATACCTATCTGAGTATTTCATAATATCGGTAAAAAGGAAGAAAATATTAAACTATTGTTTATTTAATTCAGCCATACGATACCTTATCTATGTGGATAATCAAAATAAAACCACGGTAGATTTTTAGCCTCACCAACAACCAGTCTCTATCCTTTCCTGGCCTCCACCCAATCCGCATCTGCTTTTAGCTATCCTACATCTCTCCGCACCTGGTCCTTCCATCTTAGCCTGGTTGATCCTAGCGGTCACTTTTCTTGAGGTAGATACTCCAATATTATTCTCAATCGTCTTCTCTTTTCCTCAAATGACTAGCCCATCTTAGCTTCCTGCTCTTTATTTGGTCTTTTATGTCAGGTTATGTATCCTGTTATTTCATTATTAATTGTTTATTAATTCTCCATACACCATTTTCATTAACTGAAACATGGATAGTTTAAAGACGTTTATTTTAAAAGCTATTATTTTCTTTTCTTGGTTCTTTGTTAATGTCAAATTCTGTTATCTGTATAGTACTATCGGTTGTATTATAGTATTGTAAAGTTAGTTTTGATTTTGTTTTTTATAGAAGCCTAATTTTTACCAATGTTTTAAGAGCCCAGTAAAATTTATTTTAAAGAAATAGAAAAGGTCTGACATCTATCTTTATTTCTTTTCTATTCTCGTGGTCTGTGGTCACTCCTACGTATTTACACTCTTTAGTCCTTTCAACACTGTTAATTCAAACTTGAAGAGAGTATCAAAATTAAAATATTCTAAGCGTAGTTCAAAAATATGGTGTTTTGTATTTTATTTTTATTTTAATACACATTTAAATCGTCAAATGTCTTGAATATAATAACTAAAAGCTTTAAGACTCTGATCAATAATGTATGTGATAAAAATGTGTCGGAGGGAAAAATATATTTGAACATCCGAGGTACTGCAGTCCTACGTTACTGTAGTATTTAGTCCTGTAATTGTCCTCTAAAATACACATATAAAGCTCCATCTCATAGTCGATACAGATATGAATAGGGCAAAGGCGTTTTGATACTTAAGAGTCCAACTAAAGTAAATAATTTTTTGAGAATATAGTTTCAATAAATGGGTTTACTACGAAGTGATTAGGTAGTTCATTATTTGTCATAAAATAATAAATCAAAAGTGATTCACTAGCTATCAAAATGTAAACTTCTTATTGTCAAAGCGATTGAGCGTTCGGTAGATAAATTATACGAAATTCCTTTTCGTTTGATATTCGAAACTCGAACATCATAAAACTCCTTGGAACATGATTTTTAATGGCAACAATATTCACCTCTGAAATTTTAAACGTTTTAACTATATTCTAAGTATATGACAGTGGGTTTGACTGGGTACCTAAGCACTTTGTAATTTGCAAACATATTGTAATTTTACACAATGCTCAGTAAAAATACAAGATCTTCCACCTTAATACTCAATATTCACAGGGTTAACAAACAATATACAGTGGAATGACACACTTTATCTCCTAAACAAATTTAATTTAAACTACCCTTAAAAGTTGTGGATTCAGTAATGAAAAAAATCTGGAGGGATACCAAAAGTTCTCCCGTGTACTAAGTTTTGTGAAAATCAAACGAACAGTGTGGTCTCAGGGGTTTGTGCATAGTCAGACAAACAGACATCGACCCGGAAACCACTTTTCTTTGGATTCAGGGAGCATAAAAACGGATAAAACCACTCCCAAGTCAAATTCGAAAATGTTGACGAAAACAATACTTCCCCCGTATATTATGTATAAAGGAAGAAAGTAAAAATAGGAGCAACTGGTATTTATAGTTACAGTTTAAAAAAATATTATTTCAGGGTTTATCAAGTAACCCATCTTACCTTACGAAATGGTGTGCGAAGATAGGACAAGATAAGATACCTCAATACTGTATAAGGAGATATTAATAAATGAAATTTGAATTTTCATGCCTATAAAAATTCATTAAGTAATCAATATACTTCCTGTAGCCAGTTTTACGAAAATGCAATTAACCTCGGCATCATTGTTCTCTTCTCCCACATATAAACGGTGAACCAACTTGTTACACGAGACATATGACACCATTCCTCTAAATGGGGTTTTTATGTCCAAACCATTTTATGGAAATAAAAAGTACAATTATAAAATTTGCATTAAGCTAATGTATATATTTTGTATTGTGGGGTACATAATGGAAGGTACCATGTGCCCCCAGACACCATTCTTAGGTGATGGTAATATTATAGAAAAAATGATACATTATACTAGCTATTTCATGATTGCTAAAAGGTGGACTTTTCAATGAGAATACTTAATATTACAAGAAATAGTAACTTCTCTTACCTAAACAGTTCGGAAAACGATGAACAATTACATCAGCTCAGACGGAAAACACATGTTGATTTTTACACTTCGGATGCTTCACTCAAAATGGCTGCCGGCAGTGTCAGACCCTCGCATTGCAGTGCCAGTGTAGATGAACAAACTATTCAATATTAGGTTTTGATATCTGTCATAGCTACAAAATTTACCGCAAGGGCTCACATATGTGGGTCGTGGAAGGCGACCACGCGGACCTCTAGCCAAATCCCGTAGCCCAGGGATGGCGGTAGCTTCAGCCCCCGAATGGGTAGAGACACGATATCGGCCTAAAACCATTCAAAGGTGATGGTACTACGGGCAGGAGGGGGCTTCACTCCCTCCTGGGTTTGGATTCGTAGTGGGAGTGGTTGGTGCTGAAATGCGCTAGTCGAACCCCTGTTCCTTCCAGAGTGAGGTTTGCCGATGGTAAGGTGTCTCTGGGCCGCCGAGGGCGGATAGCCGGTCTTGACCGGTGAAATCGGTGGGGGGGTGCTTGCCGGTGAGCAACACCGGTCGGGGTGGCATCGATAACCACAACTGGTCGGTAGGCTGGATAACGACTGGGCGGGTAAAACCGAGCAGACGGACATCCGTGGTGGTAGGGGGCGAACGCTCCTCCTCCATGGAATGAGGTGCCCCCGCCAAGGGCATAGCGTAATAGGCTTAAGCCTCTCGCGAAAACCTCAATGCAACAGGGTTTTGTTAGGATGGCATAGCTACAATTACAAGAACTCTATCTTGTCCGCCACTCCATTTGCCCCACTCATCCCTATCAAATACTATAATATCTACTTATTCAGTTATAATTGCAATTAGGTATTTGTTTTTAGTTTGACTCAAGCCAATAATGAATAGCTTCGATCATGGATATGTCAAAATGAATGATTTAAGTTCATCTAAACAGCTGTTCTCTTAACCGCACGACGCACACTTTCACCACACCTTTTGCGTCTTCCAAAATGCTAGCAACCCCTCCCACAGAGACATAACCAAATCAAAACTGTTTGAAACTAAATAAGAATCTACAACCTGACGGAACGAAATCATTTGAAATTATTATTTCATTCAAACTGTTAACATCAAATAGATTGTTTTAAATCAACAGAAAAAATTAAATTAAGAAACAAACCCAGATAACAGCTTCCAAACATTGGATAGTCAATTACGATTGGAATGGCAACGTCAGTTCTTGCGGCGATATCGACAGCTGGGGACATCGACAGACGTGACATTTGGAGGCGATACGTTGTCGATAACAGCTGATCCCCATTCATCATCATTAATGATTTCCTTACTTCTCTCATTTCCTTAAAATGCCACATTTATCCAGAAATGGAGTATTGTTTTCTGAAGTATAATAACACATTATATAGAAATTTATATGTAACACTTATTTTAATCTCGTCAAAGTATTTTAAATAAAAACCATTTTAAAACATATGTTTGTTAGTTTATTCCATACTATATTATATTCTGATATGTAATACTATAATTATTATAATATTATTATACAAGCAAGGTTTGGATATGAATATATTTCGAATATATTTTGTTCTATATAAGTCTCATGTCCAGGGAAATCCTAGTTTTTATAAAATTGGGTGAACATTTTTATAATTTAATAATGGGCTTATGGAGTTTCAAATGTAAACATAAAGAAATCAAAACAATTGTTCATGTTAACATACTTGGTGAAACGTGTTGATTGAATATTGCATACAATGTAGTTGTATGCTAACATATGAATAAAGATTTTTAAATTTACGTATATATTATAAAAAATAGAAAGTATAAAAAGAAGAAAATTTGTAAACAATTTTTTAAAATTAAATGGCATTAAGATAATATACGCAATATAAATTATACGCAATATTATATTTTTGTAAAAAATATTTAGATTTTTTAGAGAAAATGATGGTTTTGCGTGAGTATTTTAAGTTAAAATTATCTAATCGGAGTCCCTGCAGTTGTCACCGTTATCGGTATAGCAATGGAATAAAAATCAAAAATTCTTTGTTGGAGCACTCTCTTTTTTTATTATAATTTTTTTATTTGATTTGAGCTATTTAGTAAACAGAATAAAATTAATGTTAGCTCTGATACAGCATCCTTTATTAATTGTTAGTTTAATTAAGTCAATATTTGCCTTTTAATAAATAAAAGCATTTTTGGGGCTTTAAACACGTCTCAAAAACGTTCAACCGAGAACCTCTCGATCATTTTGCAATAGATAAATGTAATGTTTCTAATATTAGATCTAGTATCACTTTAAATTGTGAGAAGTATATTCATTTGATATTATTACTTGGTATATTTAAAATTAGAGCTTGACATATCTCAAATTTGATGTTATCTTTTTCTATGTTATTCGTTTAATAATTATTTATCTGTTTAATAACAATTACTGTTATCGTTAATAAATTTCTTTACAAGTTTGGTCTGACTCGGTAAAAAAATTCACAAATACTTTAAAATACATGACTAATTAGTAAGAACTGGAGGATTGACGTATGTAAAGTGTTTGTGGTTTGTTTTATGAATCCATCTAGAAAACCCCTTTCCAATTAATTTAGGTGGGAGAAACCTAACGGATACTTCAAATAAAAGTACCGAGTTACAAAAGGGTCAAATAAAAATATATAAAAAATCATACTGTCAAATTTGTTGTATTTAGAAAGTTTTATATGTTTGTTTCGTGATAATAAGCATTTCTATATAACGAAACAATTTGGGTCAAAATAATTATTTTACTATATAAACAAAGAACAATTGAGGTTTATGGAGAATTAAGAAAAGAGCAATTTCGGACACCAAAAGAACAGCTGATGTTTCCTAAGCGGTCTCTTGATGGTTGTTTGTCAGTTACGACCCGACATACTTTTTGTCACAATTTACTTTTGTCCGGTTTGAAAGTTAAACCTTTACTTTGGTTTATATTTAAAGAAACTAAGTAGTTAAAAATGATGCTCTATTTTTTATTGGTCATAGAACCGCATTAAATAGACATTTTTGAAGTGTAAAACACCAAAAGAAAATCCTCTTTGTATATTTATGTAGCTATACGAAATGGTGAATGTCCTGCATTTAACGAGTATTTTTGTAACACTGCAGCAGTCATAGCCATGTACTTTTCTAGTGGGTGTCATACATTGTTGTAGTAAAGAATTAGGCAAGAAAAAGTAAAAAATAATGATTTATGTACCTATCTACCTCTGTAGCCATTGAAACCCAAGCAGGATTACGACCTAACCAAGGATATCCTCTCCACTTTTCTCTGTCTACGGAAGCCTGGGGGTTAGTTAGATTGTTGATTATCTATTTGATCAAATCTTTCTGCACCTGGCTCTTCCATTGGAGTCTCTGCCTGCCAAGTGGTCTCCTGCCTTCTGAGCTATGTTGGTCAACAGTTTTAATAATGGATGTATCTTCTAGCCTCCATACATGATCTGCCAATACAATGCATCTGTTTTTCATCTTATGTTCAATATCTGGGTGATACATGTATCACTATTCATTTTGTATTGGTTCATAAATTTTTCTCAGTGTCCAATGTTTAAAGAGTATGAAATTTTTCGCCATTTTATAGTGTCCAACTCTCTGATCCATACAGTAATACATGGAGGATTATTGTTATACGAATTTTACTTTAGTGCTCTTTTCACAGAATCTTTGACGTTAAAGTATTATTAAATAAGGGCCAGTAGGTTACTGAAGCTAAAATTATTTAACTTTGAACTTCCTTTACCCTTTTCCTTTATCCTTTGTTGTCAATATGTTAAACTAAGGTAGGCCATTGTTTAATTTTATCAACAAGTTAAAATTTAAAATACCAGTTCTCTTTAGCCCTACCTTGTTTGTTTCTTGGACTAGGTTCCTTATTAGATGAGCTATGTAGCTGATGTTACATAAAGCGTGTGGCAGCTAGAAGTGCTACATCATCCGCAAATGACAACACATTCATTTTTGTGCTTGTAGTAATTCCAGCAGCATGTTTCCTGGTCTTTTTAAGGAACTGATCAAGCATTACACTAAAGCCAAGGGGATTGACATACCCCTGATCTTTCTTAGAAACCTGAGATGAATTCTCCTGTAAAAAGTAACAGAATTGTGCATCAATATTGCAACTGTGCATATATAAAAATTCGATTAAATTAAAGACAAAGTTATTAATAGAATTCATGTTTTGTATTTTTTTATTTTACAGAATCATTCAAATTGAACCTGGTGTTAAGTAATTTAAAATATCTAACTGCTATAAATTTGCATGGATTTTTCTACATACAGACTTATTTGTTAGGATATCAGAGACAAAGTACTTGCTAAAACCATTTTCCCCGTCGGTATGGAATTGTCTAGTTTTATGGCCATTGCTTTCAATGTCTAGTTGTGGCAATGGAGTCTGATACGCATTTGCTTCTTCCAAGTTCACATCAAGGCCCACGTTAAAGACTCTGTGATGAGAGTTAGGCTTCATTGATTGCTTCCTGCATGCTAAGTAATGACGGGCTGTATTACGACCATCATCCATTATTCATCAGCGTATCAGGAAAGTAGGCAAACATTATACGCTACCTTCTACGAAATAAGTACCTCTAAAGGAAATAAGTAGTAAAGCAATAGCATACAGTTTACCAACTTGGTTGCATTATACATTTCTCATACATTACTCAATCTTTTAGTACTTTAATCAGAACTTCATATAAATGCTATTGATACAAACTGTTTCAATTATACTGTTGTTTATCTTTTCTCAACTTCTGATGTTGATTGAAATATTAAAGAGAAAATATATTTTTAAATGTATGTTGTTGAAATAATTTAAATTCTACTATCCATTTTTCGTAGGTAACCTCTTTAAACGTAATCTAAAAGGTAACTACATGTATAGTATGCTTGAAGGTCATATAAATTTATCTGTTTTGAAATAAACATTAAATTTTCACATTGGTCGTAATTGTTGATATAGTTTAATTTTGTATAGTGTGTAATTCTTAGGTTTTTGGGTTGAGCCTACTTTTTTTATTAGTTGCCTTGGCGTGTTCAAGCATGTACTAAACTTTAATTAATAATCCATCTACACAAATTTTAATTAGTTTAAGTGATATTTTTCTACATGATTAAACTTACATAGTTGAGACTTCAAACGTAAAATCAATTACTTATATAGATACAAAAAGTAATCATAGATAAAGTATTATTGTAGATTATGTTTATCTATATACTGTTCACGTGTATTTATACCTATTTCCGAATATTTTTAAAGGGGAGTAGACCCAAATGTCAGTTGTAAAATTGAAGTTATTTTGAAAGATAATCTGATTTTCTGCACAGTCTCCAACGTTTGTCCTCCCTCCCTGGGCTCAGGGAAGTGCCATGTCAGAATGCCCTAGAGCCTCGTTTGTCTGGAACTATCCTCTGTGGGGTTTTGTTTCTTACTAAAAATAAATGAATGACGAACCTCCTTAAAGATGTTAAAATTAAACATATTAACGTAATTTTAATCCGCTTTATAAAATACTTAACGTATATTATATTTTACACAATCATCAATAGACCAACCTATATAGGAACATTACTGACAGTGTAGTCACTGTTTTATAAGAAAGAGAACCATACTAGGCAATGATCTCATCTTAATCATTTATTTGATCTCTCTGCAGGGATTATCCTACATGGATTTATAGTTAAGCTGAATAATCTATAAAAATTAAGGAATTCAATCAAAAGATTGGATTCTTTGTGGCAAAAATAGTGTTTAATTTACAAAGAAATAAATGGAGAAATGAAAAGTAATAATTGAATAAAGAAATAAATTAATGGCACATTCACATTACGACTTGATGATTAACTACGTTAATGTTTCCGCTAAGTCAAAACAAAAGAACTAACAAAATGAAAAAACCTAATGCCCAAGTAATATATAATTAAAATAACATCATACGATAGAATTACTTATAAATATATTTTGTAGCTGAAAACTATTTCCACATTTTAGAGCAACACGATCACTTAAAAGAATGATTGTCCAGTCAATACGAGCATGTCTACAATTTTAGTAACAGTGTACGGTGCTCTCCAATTAAGAGAATTTTAAAACTCACGGATCAGCAACCATAACAGTATAGGTACACTTGTATGTAAAACAAACATTAAGGGACGAGAGATGCATCACCATTCATCTGAGCAAGCTTTCACTGCATGCCAATTAATTACTCTCACAACATGAATTGTGCGTCATTGTAGTGACAGTGTGATTTGACCTTGTGAGACAAGATTAATGAGCGAACTATACATCAGCACTCTGATAGCTATCATACAATTAGCACTCAAATGAATTGTAGTGACAGTAACTCAACCATGTGAGAGAGATTGATGAGCGAATATAAATCACTACTAACAACAGCTAATTGTGTAACAATTGTCCAACATGTACGTCATTGTAGTGACAGTGACCAGACTCAACCATGTGAGAGAAGATTGATGAGCGAACTATACATCACTACTCAAACGAAACAGCTATCATTGTGTAACAATTACTCTCCAACATGTACGTCATTGTAGTGACAGTGACCAGACTCAACCATGTGAGAGAAGATTGATGAGCGAACTATACATCACCACTCAAACGAAACAGCTATCATTGTGTAACAATTACTCTCACAACATGTACGTCATTGTAGTGACAGTGACCAGACTCAACCATGTGAGAGAAGATTGATGAGCGAACTATACATCACTACTCAAACGAAACAGCTATCATTGTGTAACAATTACTCTCACAACATGTACGTCATTGTAGTGACAGTGACCAGACTCAACCATGTGAGAGAAGATTGATGAGCGAACTATACATCACCACTCAAACGAAACAGCTATCATTGTGTAACAATTACTCTCACAACATGTACGTCATTGTAGTGACAGTGACCAGACTCAACCATGTGAGAGAAGATTGATGAGCAAACTATACATCACCACTCAAACGAAACAGCTATCATTGTGTAACAATTACTCTCACAACATGTACGTCATTGTAGTGACAGTGACCAGACTCAACCATGTGAGAGAAGATTGGTAAGCGAACTATACATCACTACTCAAACGAAACAGCTATCATTGTGTGGCAATTACTCTCACAACATGAGTGTACGTCGCCATAGTGTCAGTGTTTGTACTCGAGTAATCTGAGGGGTGATTGATAAGTGAACTATACATCACCACTAATCCGTTCTAGCTTTGCCATTCTAATGTCTTTAAAAGGAGGTAAACTAAAAAAAATAATAGCTGGAAGACGATAATCACTTGGTTTGTTGTTTGTTTACTGTTGTCTGACGTAATGTGGGAAGACAATGTTTTATGTTAGACAGTGTTTTGAGCTGATATATAATTAGTTATTATCATTACAAGTGTTTTTCTGTTTCGTTAGCAAGGTTAAGCGACGTAACCGTAGATTTTAAACGTAAAATTTGTTTCAAGAATACATTTTGTGGTAAACTGACATTGTGAGTACTGCTCAAAACTAGGTTATTTGTTGAGTACTAGGTTGAGTACTAACTAGTTTATTTATGGATGTTTATAAAAATATTAATAAAATAGAATATTACTATTTAATAGACTTAGACGATAACATTGCATTGTGATTAGATGAACAGTTATCAGTTACAGCTCAGATTTGCTGGTAGTAGGTGGTCCAAGTCCCAAAATAAAGCCACCCAGGTGTGTTGGAGTTGCTTTTGAAATTTCGGGCTTGAAGGGAGCTTAGAGTTTTCATTATCTTAATACCCAATGAATCTAAGAGAGTAATGTAATGTGTGTCTTTCCATATCATATTGGTGGTATATTTTAAATTGCACCTTAAAACAGCGAAACTCATGCGGCTCTGATTTAATATGCAATGTCAAGACATACTCTACTTAGGTTTGTGGGTTTTTACTTAATGAATTAATACTTTAAAAATATCTGTAATATGCTATTTTTCTGCATGCCAATTATAAATTTTTAAAGATTCACAGAAATTCTCACTTAGATAATCTACACTCTGAGGGTAAAATTTGTATTTAAAATGAGAATACTCTAGCTTGTTACCTTATTGGTGTCGTGTTTCAAATATTATTAAACATATGTAAATTCACTGAGATTGCAAGTCAGCTGTTAGATTACCTTTACCTTTTGAAATAGCAACCTACCCAGGTAGGTATTTTAAGCAAAGTATGAATGAGAAATTAGTGTCAGATGATTGTGGCACCATTATTTAGTTTTTTCTGGCTGTTTGTCAACAGCCAATGACAGCAAAGGGACCTACAGTTTAACGTGGAATCCGAACCGAGTCAGCTTCTAAATGACGAACTGGTCTAATTATGATGGTGGTTTTGCGGATTAATGTAGCATTCAATAGTGTAGACGTTAATCCACACCAGAGATTATCACATCCACTGACTATCGCTTATAACAATCCATAATTCATGACCACAAAATAGCTGAATTACAGGACACGCCACCGTCCAAGTTACGGGGGCTTTTTGTTGTTTAACTTTTTAAAAAATAATTCTCGTCTTTGGCTATTCTATGTATTGTTTAGTTAAAAAATCAAGCGTAAATTATTTTCTAAAATTAAAGTAATTACATGTTTTTTCCTTTTAAAAGTTTAAGCTTGAGTGACATAAAAAGTACCCAATTTAGTTATAATTAATATTATGCTTTGTACTGAAAGCAACATTTACAATTTCAAATTTCTCTTTTTTCTGGAGCGAAAAGCATTATAATATGATCACTGACGTCACTACCCTGATATAGTGTATCACATTAATAAGAAGAAATATGATGATGGAACAGTGACTCGGATGAATAATAGATAATGTTGATGTATCAGGAAATGGGAAGGAAATTGACATCAATTCAATATTCGATTGGTAACCAGTATATCTGTCAGTCAGAGTGAGTAACCTGCTTAGTGACGTATCCTTTATGGTATTGGTTTTAACAACTAATAAAGTTTATTACTGCGTGAAAATAATATTAATAGCATGATACCTATTTATACTAGGAGTAAATCAATATAGGCTTCAAGGTCAAAATCAAATTAAGTGATATGGTTCAAGCAAACACATGTCATTGAATTCTGACTATCATTTATTATTATTTTCCAACGTTTTGTAAACATTCTTAAAAGAGCATCTAACTTATGTTACAGTGATTGATCCAAGAGTATTGCATTAACTACAGTGTAGTTATTTGTATTATATAATATATTTATACCAATAATTTTCCTTATTTATCTCCTATTTACGTTTCTATTTTCATATTTATAATAATGAGTGTTCTAGATGTTCAAAATAAATTTAAAGATATAATATACAACATGTAAAACTGCTTAAGAGAATTTGTGACGTGTAAAAACATGAAGATTGGCGATGTCTTGGCTAAAACTAAAGTATGTGTTGCCAAGATATGTTCAATATGTCGTTCGTCAGTACTAATGATATGTCAAAAAAAGAGTGAAAAGTGTAATGAATGAATCAGAGAAAGAACATGATCGTCAAATAATTTATTAATCGTTTGTTTATGAATTAGGCCATCATTGAAAGAAACAACTTAATACTATATTGAAAAACATTACGACAAATCATCATGCAACAAATAAAAATTATCCTAACAATATTTTGATTTCAGTTTTTCTTCATTAAATTCTAATTTATTTTATGCTAGATTACGAGCTATGATTTTTTTTAAGAAAAACGGAGGAATGAAGTACTAAAATAATAAACACTTATAGTTGAGTTAAAAGGGTGAATTGATATAAATCTAAAACAACGATGTGACTGCACATATCATGTAATGTTTATTTATCATGTTGTTTATTAATGTTTATTTACCATATGTTATAAAGTTAAACTGTATTTCCAAGTGATCATGAAGCTTCTATAGATTTTAATCCTTAGCTTATTATGCTGTATTATCACCACATTATCCATTATTTTTACTTTTCTTGTAATAAATGTGCAATTTGGCACGGGTTCAAAAACTGGAGTCCAATTCGGGTTCATACTGTTTTCCAAAAGACAGTTATGAAAAATGTCTATAGTATCAATACAATAAGAGAAAGTTAAACAACAATATACTTAACGTTAGTTTATAGATTATTTTAGCTAAGTTTGCTTTATTCTGATGTAGATGAGAGTTTAGTAAGATATAAACATCCGAATAACTTCTTGATTAGCATTATACGTGTTGGTTTTACTTTAGGATGAAGTAAAAACTCACGTCTTCCAACACTACTTAATATATTACATTTGTAATTCTATACGAACGTTAAATATATACAAAAGTTGTTAAATTGGTGATCAATTTCGTCTAGTTACACCGTTCATCAGGTCCATCATCACCGAATCATCAGGCCCAAACGGAGACTGTCTCGGTCGAATTAAGTTTCCGATTGGGCCTGATAATTATCGGTATAATTGGACGAAATCGATCGCCAATTTAACAGCTTTTGTATATATTTACCATTTGTATATAATTACAATATAAGTGTAAATATATTAAGTAGTGTTGGAAGACGTGAGTTTTTACTTCATCCTACATAAACACCCGTGAAATAAAGGTAGGCCATTCATCGTTTATCGTTACCTAATAAACGTTCTGCGAATAGTTTTCAGGTGTTTAATTTGAACAGTTTCTAAAGATTTTAATATGTTTAAGAAAAACAATTTTACAATAATGTAGTGCCTAAACTAATGTGGGAAGCATTTGCAGGCCAAATGATTACAATAAAAGGGTAAACCGTAAGTATAATGGATTTGATTACAAAAAGTTATTTTTTTTCTGACAGCACTCGTACTTTATTTTCTAGGATGAATGATGAAACGACTTACCAGAGAAAAGTACCATATCATGGATATGGCTAAGGGTGCTGATCCTTGTGACGTCACTGATGACTGAGCAACAATAAAGATGGTAATAATTATTTATTGGACTCGGAAAAGGGAATGAAAAAATAAATTTGTCTCATTTTTTATTTTTTGCTCATTAGAAATGCTTAACTAAGGAATGTGATATGAGAAGTAGAATACATTCTTAAATTTCCAGTGGATAAAAGTGTCGTGAATATAAAACGTGAATATTGTATGGAACGGTGGTCCTGTAATCCAGCTACTTGTAGGTCACGAATTGTGTGCATAGCTATGACCGATAGCCAGAAGATGGGAGTTTCCCTGTTGTGGATTAACATTAGCACTATTGAATAATAAGTCCATCCACAAATACCATTCTCATAAATCAGTTCATATGGATCCTTGGGTATACCATTGACTGTTTGGCGAAATTCACAGTACTGTCTTAGGAACATGTCATCCTTAGTTAGTAACAAGAGTACGAGAGCGTGCTACAATCATCTTACACTTATTTCTCATTCCTACTTTGTTTAATATACCTAGGATAGGTTGTCATTTTAGTGACTAACTAACTAACCAGCTAACTAACTACTTTGTTGGTACGATTATACGATATTAGTTCTGGTAATCTTCAGCTTCTAGTTAAAGGTCTCACGTTAAACTTAGTGCTATTACTGCTCTGCAAATCATGAGCATTGTAGTTTTTCTAGTAACTTTATTACTTAGTGATACAATGTAACATTTTAGTATTGCAGGAATTTCCTTACGTCATATTAAAGATATAACTACCATAAAAAACATCCAGTCATGTTGTCAATGACGTCATTTCTAATACTACTTTTTTTATAAAATTTAAATAACAACTTTTGCGTATAGCAATTTGGTAACAGCACCCCCTATATAACTTAGGTATATTGATATCAAAAATGTATAAATACAATGCAATGAATACATTGCAAAAAATATTATAAATAAATTTATAATAAAATATATTTATAAATTACATATAAGGCACAACTGACGTAAACTAAAAAAATCCTTAAGCTTATAAAAACTACGTATAGTAAGAGTTTAAATTATTAAAAGTTCGTTAGGATCACTTAATCACAGAAGGACTTTATAATCGTCTGTGTGAAGAGTGACAGATGAGTGGTCGGTCAGCTGATCCTTGCCGTCAGGGAGGATTGTCATTGGACGAGCCGCGTTTAGATTTATGACGTCACATCAATTTATATTACAAATCCCCTCCATATGTGGCAACTCAAATCACTGTCACCCTTTACTCACTTCTGACATTAATATTTCTTGAATATTTTACCTTATTAAATGTTAAAAAATTATAAATGTTTTATAATTTCTAACTTCCAGTCCAGTTGACTTGAAACTACTTCCTTCTAAAAAAATATTAATGAAGTTTTATCTTAAATTTTAATTATTATATATATCATACTATGGTATTTCGGATTGTTTACACTAATGAAGGAATAAAATGCGTTTGATATATCTGTGTGGTTTATGGCAACAAAGACTTTTTTTATTATATTTGATATAAAATGTGAAAATATAAAAATATGACGAATATTCGACCAAAACTTTTGTCAGTTTGTTTGAGGAGCTAGTAATATTACACATTAGTAAATTTAAAATAGGTAAAAGGTAAGAAGTGCATAAGTTGATACATAACAGGGTAACAAATACTAGACTTTTCCTCTCAATTCCCATAGCAATATTTTTGAGAGTGCGTGGATATCATTAAAGAATCATGGTACACAAAATGTTGAGAGTTATTTTTTTACGTGATTCTTATTTTGTTAATTTTGTAGTCTTGTTACTGACTAAGGCTGACACGTTCCTTAGACAGAACTGTTAACTAATGGCCCAACAGTCAATAGTATATCTAAGACACCTCCTGTTAAACGTGGAGTCCAAATAACTGTCTCTAAATTGCGAACTGGTCTAATTATTAGGAATTAGTATTTAATGCGCACGTTAATCCACGCCAGAGAATATCCAATCCACCGACCATCGCTCACTATCCACACTTCGGGATTTCCAAGTAGGTGGATTATAGGACACGCTACCGCCCCAATCTGATGTTATCTATATCTCATGGTTTTCTGTTTGATGATTGATTTTGTTTATGTTATGTTTGTGAAACCCGCTAACTATGTCCCTCCAATAACGCTGGAAGAAATAGGTATTTTCATATGAAAATTCAAAGCACAATCACGTTTTTTAATCTACTACTTATAATAGTATTAAGTACTAGTTTTATCTCCTTGCGAAATATTATACAATAATTGTACTACCTAGTGTGTTTTAACTATCAACTATCAACCTAGATAATGGGATATAATGCCAGGTAACCCTGAAAAATAAATATATAGTAGCTATGTACCTTTAGTCAATCGTTTGTATATTATATTTTAAGATTTTTATAGGTTTTTGAACTAACATAAATTTTCTCTTAAGAGTTACAGTAGAATTTATTTGAAACAGAGGATTTATTTCTGTTTGATTGATATATCCCAGAATTCTTTCCTCACTTAATTTCATTTATGCTTGCTATTTAGTTATCAGAGAAACAAAATGACATAAACGAGAAGTTTCTTTTATAATGACAACACATTTTTAAAAGACTATTTATATTCTTAGTAAGACCCTATTACAGATTTTATAGTCTTCTTGTAACTTATGCGAAGGCTTTTTCAGCAAAAGGTTTCTGTGCACTAAGAAAGAGCGAATGCTATCTCAGAGGGCAATTTGCTATTAGGCTTCGAATGTTCGTTACGCCCAAGAGTATAAGATTTACAAGCCAGCGTTGCAGTGCAACTAAACTGGCATTGAATTGAAAATTGAATTCAGTTCTTGTACCACACCTAATATCAAGTATATTGTGAAATTCTTTAACGTTATTTAAACATATTTCATTGTTACTCACCTAATATTAAGATACAATAGCGTGTTCTAAAATACTACGAGTATTGGGAACTTATTTTATATTTTACATAAAAAATACCACTGAATTAATTAATATATAAATAATAATATACTCTGGAAATACAAATTTCAAAAATACACTAATGTGCTATTTAGTAAACTATTTTTGAATTAACTAAGGTATAGGCTTATAAATATACGTATAATGAATCTGCAAAATCAATCGTTTCTCTACGAAAATCCAATTTCCTCTTACAACTCCTTTATTTGGTTAACACAAAAAGATAGAAAAACTATTCAAATTTCAAAAGGTAGTGTTTTTAACAAAGGAAGAATAACTCTGACTGCTTTTAGTGGCTAATTGGGGCAAGGGTTGAAAGATAGAAAGGGTTCCATAAAAATAATCGAGAAATGAATCAAAATATTTAGAAAGGCTGAACTTTGCTAATTACCTACTTTAGCGGGATCTGGGATGAGATTTCAGAGGGTCAGCTTAGCAATCAAGTTGGGTAATATTGACCGCATCTGTTTCTGATGGGATCGTGCTCTAATGTACGTAAACAACGTACCGGTTAGAGATTTAAGGATGAGTTGTTTTTAAATACTCATAATTTAGTAGAAGTAGTATATTGCTTAAAAGATATTTAACGATTATATTTCAATGATTTTTGACAAGAATTAATCTTAGCTCTGGTGTGGGGGAGAATCGATAATTTGTCACCAAAATTTGAAACAGTGACACCATATGCTTAGTGACGTCATATGGCTTTAAGTACAGCTGTTTAGAGGAACGAAAAAGATTCCTTTAGACATACACGTTATCTAACCTATTTCCCACGGGAAATTAAATACTGCCACTTTTAATAGATTTTATACTATTTCTTTACCTGACATGGTGGTGTAATCTAATCTTTATGTTAAAATCTTTATGTAAAAGTTATTTTCTTCGTTAAAATAATTACTTAATATATTTTAGTTAAACAGTTAGCAGGTTATTAACTTGAGATACATAAGTGTTAGCTACTATAATATAAAAGTCTATAGTACATTTATGACTAATTCATAAAATTGCAATTGATTGAGCTGTATTATTGAAAAGTTAATTAAACAATATTATTATTTCACTAAGTATTGTGCAACAAAAATCATTCAAAAATACTCAAAAACGTTTATAACAAGCTACACTAATAGTTTTATAGCTTTACTTATCGGAGAGTGGAATCACAAGAGAACTTCCCCAAATGAAAAACATAGATGGATGGAATACAGTGAAGCGATTATGATTTAATCGGATAACGTTGGTAATGCTAGTAACATTATTATCACTGGCTTAATATGATTATTCCGTAATTAACGTTACTGGAAAAGTGATCTAATTCTATTCCATTTTTACTTTTCACAGTTGAAAACATAATGGGTGTGGGTTAAACTATTTTATCTAATAGGTTTATATCTCGCTGTCATGAAATATTTACAAATGTTTTGTATTAGTAAAACAAGTTGGATTAATGTCTTAAAAAATTAATAACTCTGAGAAATGTACAGAAAAAACTTTAATTTAATTTAAAGATGGCAAAAATCATCAAAACAATCGCTACTAATATATTGTAGGTTAGGTTTGACTGTTTCGTGTTATATTAAAAGTAAAACATTATGAATTTCTAACTTTAAAGGCCAACGCACACAGCAACAGACGCATGTATGCAGACGGACGGAGAAAAATTCGCTCACCATGTGATTAAATGTAAGCATCTGCATGCAGACGTCGGCAGATATACGTACGTATGTGTGCGTTGCAACATCCCATAACATGGGGAGCAATTGTCCGATTGAGAGATTGTACCCCGTCCGTCTGCAGACATCTGCATACGTCGGTCTGTTGCTAAGTGCGTTAGCCCTAATGCATAACTATAGGTTAGATTAGATTAGATCATTGAAATGGCAACCATACTACAATAGTGGAATTTTAAGCCAAGTATGAATGAGGATTGAGTGCAAGATGATTGTGGTGCGATCTTTTAGTCTTGTTACTGACTAAGGCGGACATGTTCTTTAATTATTCATTAAAGTAGTAATCAATAGTGCGGACGTTAATCTACACAAGAGAACATTACATCCACCGACCATCTCTCACAAATATCCACAATTGGTGACCTCCAAGTAGCTGGATTACAGGACATCGCCACCGTTCCAGCCATAGTAGAAATGGGAGCAGAGTTAAAAGAAAAAAGGTTTACTTTGATACTTTTAATAAATTGGCGAACTACCCAGGTAGGTACTTTAAACCAAGTATGAGCAAGGTACGAGCATAAGCTGATTGTTGTGCGGTTCTGTTACTGACTAGGGCTGATAAATATCTTACATATAATTGTCAATTAATAGCCCTACAGCAAATGGAAAGGGCGAATGTCTAAAGCACCCTTAATACCCTTTGAGGACCGACTGACTTCAGTAACACGTACTGCAAAAACCCCACCGACGAAATATCGTCTGTGGTAGTTTTTCATATAGTATACGCTCTCTGGCACACTTTAATGTAACTCATTTCATTTTAGATGTTTTTTGTTTCCTCTTTTAATGTCTGGATATGATTTTTTTGTAGTTAAAGCCAGAAATAAGTAATGAATTTGTTTGTTCATCTGTTTGTTTACCATTGTGAACGAAAACAACATATGTTGCATCAACATTTTCTGAAAAAAACTAACATTTTTTGTCAAAATCCCATGAAACATTGTGCACACTCTATAGTGTAAGTAAAAATTTAAATGTGTTTTCAATTGTAAAAATATTGTTCATTTGTTATATTTGGCAAGTTAAGTAAAAATATCCATATCAACTGTTATGTAATTTACAGTTGATATGTATAGTCAAAAAAAATACCATCATTAGTTGCTAAGTTAACCCAAAACAAGCATTTAAGTAAAAAAGATCATTAAGATATCTAAAAAAGAGGTCACAGTAGAAACCTTTGTATAAACCATTACAAAAATGCTGTTTTCACTCGATCTTTAAAATAGCTCTGGTCCTCAGAAGGTTTCAAGTTTTGAACTGGTCTAATTATGAGGATTAGCTTTGTTTATACTAAAAGACCACCGTCATAATTAATACAGTAGTAAACAGTACAGTGGTATTCTATAGAGAGGACTTTGGTCAACACCAGGGAATGTCGGAAGCACAGATGCACAGACACCTACACTAATGACCTTTAAGTAGGTGGATTACAGTAACTTTATATTTCCAGTCTGTATTAAAAAAATTTCGTTTATGACTAAAATTCCTTTACAGTATGACCTCCAGATTTTTATAAGCCATGACGTCACGTCATAAAGCTCTGTCATCGCAGCATTTATTTTTATACTTTTAAGTATTGGCTAGTTAAACTATGACTATTCTGACGATAAAATACTATTAAAATAATTAAAATAATTTCGCATAAATCTTTCTTAGAAGTTAAATTTATATGTGTCCATTGATTGAAAACACACATACCTTCAATTTTACTTATGTTTATACATTCATGAAACTTGTATGCAGCATATTAAAATACAATAAAGTTAAATTAATATATATGGAGATGTTAATGGAAGGGAATCTATAAGAAATGTAGATATAGAATTATGATTGGTCTACAAAAAATATGTAGAATTTTATTCCTTCAAAACGAATTGATGATAGTGCATACATTAAGCACGTTTATGGTATGGTGACGTGTCGTGAATTCCAGCTAGTTGAAGGTTACGAATTGTGGATAGTTGTGAGTAACGTAGTTTTCTCTTCTGTGGAATAACGTCTGCATCATTGAATACTACCCCATTAATCCGTAAAGCACATCCTCATAATTAGACCCATTCGTAGTTCAGAAAATAAATTGATTCGAACTATTGATAAGGTGATTGGCTATTGGGCTATTAATTAACAGTCTTTCTAAGGAACAGCCAGACTTAGACATTATTAAGACTACAATATCACGCCACAATCATCTTCCACTCATTTCTCATTCATGGCTTGAAATACCTACCTGTGTAGTTCACCTTTTACTTAAAGGTAAATAGTAAATAATATGTATTGGTAGGAAAACAATCTTGTTTATCATCAATATACACTAATCAGGTAACATAATCTTAAAAGAGTAATTTAATAACGTGTCTCTATTGATCAAGTGAAGTATACATTCGTCATCTTATCTCGAACGAAAGATATTATTACGTCTGCCGAGAAGATATCGTTTGATTCTCGCTGTCAAGAGAGATTGAGTGGAAACGAAGAGCCCAATATACTTTAGGATTTATAACGCTTGGCTCAGTTATTGTTTCTCCCACACGTCACGTCTGTTCCCCTCAACAGATACGCCTGTGAATTAATTCTAAAGCTGACGGAGCTTAAATGATATGATGTCTATTCATTCTGGTTCCTTAACCTATTACTTGGATCCGTGTGTTTTAAGTACGCGTGGATCTAACAATAATTTACGATTTCAATTTAAAAAATTTTCAGCTGTTTTTTCTCTAATTACTTTTGATATTGTTTAATAAATTATCACTTCACTTAATTATTCTCTCTCTTAAATATCCATTGGAGATGTTGACTAGGAAACATTAACTATTTGAAAGATAACGTACCATTCATGGTGAATCGTTTAGCATAAGAGTTAAAGGATTTTTTGTTGTGATTCAAATTAAAACATTTACTAAACATGATGAAAATTGTGATTGATCTAAAATGTAACTGATTCCTACTAGTTTGTTTGTAAATATATGGCACATTTAATTATATGTTATCTGACTTCTTGTGATTCTATTGTTAATTTTGAATAATAGAGAATAGAGCTTTTTTTAAATAATTTTAAATAAACAGCAAGTAAAATTGTGATAATGTTATGACATTAAGTTTTTTAAATAAAGGTTCTGAACTATCATAATTTTTGACTCCACACAATGCCCTTAGGGCTAATTCCTGTGAAACTACTATTGGAGCTTACAAACCCCATCAATAATCAACTATTTCATTTCAATATTTATGAAATTTTATACATGTATCCTAGTATTGTTCACATACAAGTCGTAAATATGTAGGTGTAGTAGGTGACAAGGACGTGGCGTGTCCTGGTGTCCTGTAATCCAGCTCGTTGGAGATCACTAATTGTGTGTAGTTATAAGTGATTGTCGGTGGATGTGATATTCTCTGGTTTGGATGAGCGTCAACTATTGAATACTAAATTCGTCCAAAAATAACATCCACATAGTTCGTAATTCAGATTCAAAAGCGGTACAGATCCCACTTTAAACTGTGAGTTCCCTATATGCCATTGGCTGTTGTGGTATTAACTAACTGTCCTGTATAAAGAACATATCAGCCTTAGACAGTAACATGACTAAAATATCGAGCCAAAATTATCTCACACGTCTCTCAGTCAAACTTAACCTTAAAAACCTAGGTATGTAGCGACTTTTAAAGGCAGTAGTTTGAGTACATGGACAAAATATAAATCTATTATGGGTCCATCTAAAAATGTACAACACAGAATTGAATGATTAATTATCATCATAACCAGATGATTAATTAATCAAGTTTCACTCTAATAAATATATATTTTTGAACGATGTTGCCAAAAAGTGGACCAGAGAATAGAGTGTGACAATTTTACCTCTACCAAAAATACTGATAATGAAATGTTACTAAATTACCAACTAATACCAATTATACTAATAAAAGTCTTATATTTAAAAATATATTAGTGTCTCTAAAATTATTGAAATTGCACACTAGGCCAACAACTCTACGGTTATAAGCTAGATATGCTATTAACAGTTTAATAACATTATTTCCGAAATGGTCCTAATGGCATTGGAATAAATTACGTTATTTTTCAGGCTCTACACACAGTAAATATGGATAGAAACTGAAGTCAAAATATATGGTTTTGCAATTTAAAACTGTGACAGGAACTTAATTGAAACCCCAAAGGATATCAAATTTAATTTCATTTACGTAAATAAACGTTTATAAACTTCCAGTCTTAAATTTGTTAGTGGAATTATTTTCTGACAACAACAGTAAAACAAATTAAAGAAATAAATTATTTGTATGCATAAGACTTTTATGCTAAACTGTAACAGCTATAATAAAAATTATATGTAATTTACTTGTATACAAGAGAGAAGTTATTTGTCTTTTGACAACATAGAGCCTTCCTGCTTTTGTCTGTATTTATTTGAAAATTTGAAATAAAGGTCTTTAAATATTTCCTATTTTTAAGATGATAATACATATAAATTTGTTACAAGTATACTTGTTATAATTGAAGGAATTCTATTCAGTATGCTTGAAAATTCTATTGGAAACTTCCAAAAATGGTTGAAGTTCGTAGATTCTAATAAAATTTGGTATACGTTAAATTAAAAAAATATGCACAGTAAGTTTAAGCTTTACAACCATAAAATTTAAAAAACTTCTGACTAATTTACTAAGTTAAGTTTTCCTGTTTACTGGCTAACCTTATAATTAATCAAGTTAACTACTTATTTAAAAAATCACAGCGCTTTGAACATTATCTAGTTATTAAATTCATCATAATATGATGATTGACGCCAGTCAGTAAGATTAACCGAGTACAGGGTGACAGTGATGTGAGTCACCACATATGGAGGGGATCTGTGATATAAATTGATGTGACGTCATAAATCTAAGCGCGGCTCGTCCAATGACAATCCTCCCTGACGGCAAGGATCAGCTGACCGACCACTCATCCGTCACTCTTCACACAGACGATTATAATATAAAGTCCTCTTTTAGTATGTAGTTCCAACGTTATTTTAGTTTGTGGTCTTCGATTGTAAAAGTTAATCGGTTTTAAAATTATTGTATAATATTTAATGTATGTTTGATTTACAATGATGATTATATAATTTTCCCCGCGGAAAATGGGTTGGATCATGGATGTGTCTAAAGGGGATGTTTTGAGTTCCTCTAAACAGCTGTCTTCATATCCTTATGACGTCACTATGCATATAAAGTCAATATTTCAAATTTTGGTCTGATGGATTGTAAACCCCCCAACCAGAGCTAAGGCATATCCATGTTAAAATAACTAATCAAGGAAGTTAGTTTTATAATTGAAATATGTTTGAAGGCTAAGCAAAGTTAAATAAGTCATAAACACAATTTTACTCCAATTTAAATCATTGGAAATTCGATGAAATAGTTAAACCATTTTCAAATATTAAATTGTGAATTATACATTTTGGCTACGGTGGAACACTGTATGATTACTGCGTATAAATTAATTATAGATGATTAGTACGTCACATCATTACCCGTTCCTTTTAGGAATAAATACATTGTACCACAGTTTTTCATGGAGTTAAATATCCCTGTCACAGCAGGACTGCGACCTTAGTGAATTCCTTCGCCTTCAACATTAATTTATATTCAACAATCAAGGCTTACAAAAAAAAGTATTTGGCATTCACCCACCTCAACGTAAAACCACGTAGCTCCTATAAAAAAAAATATATATTTTTTTTATTGGAGCTAAGAGCACACGTCCTAGTCACTAAAGAATCAAGAAAAGTTCATATTGTCAGTAGAGAATATCTCATCAATTCAGTAGGTCACGTTTTTAATAAAGTCAACAATAATCTGACTTCACAAATTGAAGTTTTTTTGTCGGTATTTCACATTCATGGTTTGATTATTTTAGTTTTTTTTATATCTATATTTCTATAAATAAACCACTTAATTTAAATAGGTCGTAATTAATTTGACCTAATGGTCTAAACGAGCTTCATCAAATATATTGAAATCTTTAAGTTTGATTTCAATCAATATTATAATCACAATACATTAATACATTAATACTATTATCCTCGTAGGACCATACAAAAAATACAAAATATAACCAAAAAATTACATATAACACATTGGAGGTGTTACTAATAATTGTATTTTAGCCTTTTTACATATTTTATTTTTTAAGTTTAAGGGAATACTGTAAAAACTTGGATTAAGCTCTGAGATCCATATTGAAATATCTAATTTTAGTTTACGTTCAGGTGGTCTCATAATCAAGGAAGGATGTTTACGAGAGGACGGGAGGATGTGTAACACCTAATGATGCTAATGATGATAGGTATACTCATCATCAGATGCAATCCTTTTTTAGGAGATCTTCGGCCACAAATCTCATCAAAATGAATACACGCATTAATTTAATAACACATTCATGATCAAATGTACAAGACAAGCCCTAAAATACAAGTATCTAGTAAGTATTTTCCAACGTATTAAATGACCATTAGATGTTTTAGTACTGGACAGGAATACGATACAACTCAATATGAACACTTTTAAAGACTCTATTATGCCTTACAGGAACAAAAACTGGACATTAATTCAATATTAATGTAACAAAACATATCTACTCGATTTTTCTTTCTTCCAAAACTTTATTTTATGTGTATTGAATTGGTTTGCAATTTTAAAGATCCATCCAATCCTCTCCAAAGTTCCAATGCTGTTTTTTCCAAATCATTCAATTTTAACAGTTTATTATGTACGTGTACTGTTTAGTGCGTTATAAATTCATTGGTGTTTATGATAATATACAAACATATTAGTAAGAAAGCTTTAAACTATTTATAATCCATGAATATTTCATCAAATACACTATCCTGCTCGTTTTCATCATAATACTTTTCATCTTCATCATACAACTCTTCATACGATGAAGGACTACCACTTTCAACTCGAATCTTCTCCGCATCTACATCATCCTCTTCATAATCGTTGTATTCATCTTCACCAAAGATCTCATCTCGTTTCCTCTGGCCATCCATTTCATAATAAGTTTCATACTCCTGTGAATCTTCATCATTAGGTTTTATATTTACACTCTTTTCTTTCTCAACCTCAATGTCACTAATAGCAGGATTTTTCTGCGAATCATAAGTACTTTCTGTAATTTTTGACATCACGTTGGAATGTTTGAAATGTTCTCTAACCAATTCAGCTAAATTAAACCTAAGTGTTGTATATTCCCCATTGATATCGTGATAGTCGTAGAGTTCAACTTGATATTTATTCAAATCTTTCAGGCTGCCATACAGTACATGGCCGGCTCGAGTGCCCCGTTCTTTAACGTCTGGTGACACTCCGTCTGTCCTGACTAGTCCATTATTCATATTCTGGACAGCTCTGGACTTAGCTTGCTTCATCAGCTTCAACTTAGTAGGGCGAGATTCAGCCACCGAGACCAGCAGCAATGTCAATATAAACCACCGCATATCTGAATAAAACACAAACCCATTAGATATACCAATTTGTTCGATTAGTATATTTTTACACACTGTAAAATTCATGTATAATACAGAATATTTAACAATAAATATAATATTTTACTTGGTTTAATTACTGCGAATGTGAATTTTAAGCATCCTTCTGCAGTATTTGACCACTGACGTAGCCATGATATTAAAAATCTTTCGATCTAGTTTAAATTTCCTCCAAAATTCTTAGACCAATGGAATGGGTCCTCCAGTGCCGATTAAGATTCTAAATGTTTTAAAATCTATTCTTTCATACTTTTAATATAGTATGCGAAAGTTTTTTATAAATATTGATATTTTTGTTATTGATATCTACAGACTCATCTGGTCCGGCCTAAGACCTTACAGTTGGATCAACGAAGTCTTGACCTTTTTTTCTGCAAAAACTACTCTGCCACTTCGACATATTGAACAATGTACTTTGGTAGCAGTGACTTCTTCATAAATTTTATATTTAATTCTAATTTTTAATCTTAATATATAACAGATAAACTATGTACCTATGTATGTTGACTATAAATTCCGGAACCGTTCAAAATGTTGTAATGCTTCAGGCGTTATTAAGCTTAATTATAGTATGATTTCTGTGAAGATTTGTGCAAATCCGTCTAGAGGGCTCCGTCCAAGAGGGCATAAAAGAGTGCCTTTTCAGGTTCTATAAATTTAGTGTTTACAGAATCGACAGCAGTGATTAAATCATTTGAAAATCCATTTAAACTGTATACGTTATTGTTAGGCAGTAGGAGGCTCGCCAGGAAAAGATAGTTAATATTAAATGCCCTACAAGGTGTATTTAAGAGCACATCATTGTTTGATATACTTTATATTATTCGTCATAAATAATCAAAACGTAAAGTAATGAAATGAAATTAATAAGCTAACATAAAAAAGGTCTATCCATTATTAATTAATTTATTGTTACTGTGCACCACTAATACAACATTTTGTTCTGAAACAGGATTAGTTAATCTCTTTTTTCGTTGGGGTAGTCAGGCCCTACTTACAAAAATTTTCATTTCAACCATATTTTTATATAGCCTTATGTCTACCACTTTATCTTACATACCTTCATTATACATATACAGTACATAACAAGATACATAATATTGTTTTTAACTCGTTTAGTTAGTCACATTTATGATTCAAATTTGTTTTCATCTAATTCTTTTTTACCGTTTATAATATCACAGATAACTTAATTTATTTCTTCTACTTAATCACCAGAGTTTTAACTGAAAAGGCCACGAATAGAACATTTTGTAATTTAGAGGTAAAATCGAGGTTCATATCCCACGTTAAACTGTAAGTCCTTCATATGTTTTGACTGTAGGAATATTAATTAACAGTCCTGTATGAGGAACATGTCAGTCTTAGTCAGTAACAAGACTACTAGATTGCACCACAATCATCTTACACTCATTTTTTACAAAAATTACGTAAATTTATGCTATTATATTCTCGTAAAGCATATACTGTTAAATTTTAATCTAAAACTGAAAAATCCTGTTAAGAGGTTTAATCAAACTGAACCATATTCTAATATTGCTAACTAGATGTTTAAATGTTATCATTACAGGGCCTAAATGTAGCCTCATAATCTAAACCAAATCACTTTACTGGACTCCAACATAAACAAACACAGATGTCCAAACTAAATAAGTTAGGTAGCGTTCACAAGCATTTTATAACTCTGTGGACTGTTTCGAGAGATTTCGACTTTTCAAATATTATTACCGAGTTTTTCAAAATATTATTTTAATTGCTCTATTTGCGCTTTTTATTTTATGTGTGTATTTTTTACTCATAATTCATCATCAACGTTCCTACAAAGATTCGTACAAAACTTTAGTTTATACACTGTAAAGAATTAACTGTTCTTTAATTTTCCTTTGGTTTTCACTTTTTACTTCTGTTTCCCTGCTTATCCAAGATTATAAATCGTTACAAGTGACCTCTTTCTATCCAGGGATGGTTTTTGAATTTCCTGTCAATTCATCTGTAACTAATTATAATTTTAATCCACAGAGAAATCTCATTCACAACGATGTGTAAAGTATATACAATTACTTTTATTTCTGTAATATTAAGTATTAGAAAAAAATACGTACGTAGATTTTGTTTTTTATAGGAAATTAAATTATTTAGAAAAAAATCCTAAAATATGTATAGGCTACAACAGACATTTTGATAAAGGTAATTAAGAATATCAGAAATATATACATAAACAGTATGTAAATTCATTGATAAATAATTATTTAATAAACGTAAACAATTTCCAAATAAACTTTTATTCAGTAGTACTTAAATTAATAGGTATTAACTTTAAAAGTATAAATAGTTACTAATCGTTTACTAAAAGTGAAATAGGTACCTGTGTGGTGTATTGGCTATAAAGATATTCAGTAAACAATAAAAACGTTTTAACACAGGAAAAATGCTCGTACCTCCCATTCTGCGAGATCCCACTTCACACTGGGATTGGCACATTCAGTGTTCAATCATCGAGTTCGAGAAGTGCTTCAGATTACCGGGACATTCAGCGCTGATTACAATATACTTGTAAACACTGACAAGTGGCTTTATCTTTATTTATCATGACATACCCATAAGTATAAATCATCATCAAAATAAACGGTACCAGTGGACTGACACATACTTTCTCCCTTAAGTAAATTTAAAAAAGACAATCTGTAATAAAACTATCATGTTCTACAAAGTTATTCTAAATATCATTTAATAATTTATTGTTCAAATTGTATGGGGAACCCCCCCCCCCCCCGGTAATACCAAGCTTTTTTGAGCTGGTTTTGTTCAGTGATTTGACCTTACCAATTTATTTTACCAATTTATTTTACCAATTTATTTTATTTGACCTTACACTTCATACCAAGTTTCATGGAAAACGGTTGGAAAGTAAGGAAGAAATTGATTTTTTTTATATTCTCCATAAGAATAACATTGGGAGCTTTCAGACAACGTACTGCGTTTATCGTGGACAGTAAATTTAACTTTTCTCTGGAACCTTTAGTCGCAGACAAATAATTCAAAATACTAATTTGTTTAGTTTTTTAAGCTGGTTTCAATGGTACCAGTCAAGTTATACTTTACGTTTATTGTTTTCGCTGAAAATTTTAAAATTTGTTTTTTTGACATTTAAAAGCCCATAACTTTTGAACCGTCATTTTTACAGACATGCGGGTGGTGTCAAATTATTTAGTGCTCTGTGCACTATAAACTATTAAATTTTAATCACCTGGGGATACGGTAACTATATATATACATGCCAAATTTCATCTAAATCGGACAAACGGGGTAGGCTGTGGCACTGTACACATCCACACACACACACACACGGACGGACAGACATCACGCCAAAACCCACTTTTTTGGATTCAGGGGACCCCAAAACGGATATATTCACCCTCAACTCAAATTCGAAAATTTTGACGAAAACAATACTTTCTCCATATACTATGTATAAGGGGAAAAAGTAATACTAAACGATCAGGATTAAGGTTTTTTGTTACTATTACTGTTCAATGTAACTCATGCAACTAATTGTTTGAAAATGAGTTTCTTATAAGTTAATTTTAAAGTGATTTCTGAAACTTTTTTTATTTAATATTTAAAACTTCTAACAGTATGAATAGTACACTTTACCTTTTTTCTAAACCTCATAAACTGGTAACTTTGGTTTGCACTCAAATCATTTCTTTATAGGTTAATAAGGTTATCACCTTACAGTAAGTAGAATTATATTATACTTGATGAGTGAAGTTCAATTTAAATTACCATAAATCGACGGTTTGTTCTTTAATTTATAATCTTCTGTCCATATTAAATGCATAATATTTGAGACTAGGGAAAAGACAAATCGTAGGTTTCTAGTACTTGTTTACGATTAATAATCTCGATAGTGAATTAAGTTGCTTTGTATTAATTGAACTTCCATTAGCAAATACAGCTTATGTTGTAGATCAAGAAACAAGTGTAATCCGGTTACTTTCTCATAAACACGATACAACTTCAGGGAAACCCTTATACGACGAAGCTTCGTTAAGGACGTAACTTGTTTCCATTAATTGGTCCATCGGATGCCAAGCCATCAGTTGTCATCAGGCGTCATGGCGTCTGCGTCACTGATCTGATGACTCGGCGTGTTGGTGACGCTGTCGATCACTGTTCCTGTCTCCACATCGATACATCTCCCGCCTCAGATTAAAGATATGTCTCTAAATTATCAGTTGTCATCAGGCGTCATGGCGTCTGCGTCACTGATCTGATGACTCGGCGTGTTGGTGACGCTGTCGATCACTGTTCCTGTCTCCACATCGATACATCTCCCATATTTTATTCTTTTATAATATCAAACAGTAAGTATGTTTTTTTTCAAATGGTAGGATCCCTTGTAATTTAAAGTTTTTTTTAATAATTTTTGTACTCTATATTTGGAAAATTATTTAAGGTATATTTTTGTTTACGTTTGTTTAGGTTTAAAGTTTAAAGAAATGTTCCGTTAAAATGTTTAGGAGATATGTATGTTTTTTGGCAGTGTTTACACAGTATGAAAACCGAATTAACGGTTTTTGGTCATCGTTCTATTGTGTGCTGTTTTATGGAGATCTGCATGACAAGCTTTATGTTCAATATATGCACTTTTTGATTGATTGACCATCAGGCGAAACGGTGTCGTTGTCCCTGAACTGATGACTCGGGGTGACTGAACATTGACGCTGTCAATCTCTGTTCCAGCTCCACGCCGTTATATCGTCCAGACTCGTATCTGTAATTGGGATCGACAAAGTTGAGTTTGCTTGGATCACTGCCAACCAATGGATTTCAGTAGAAATAATTTCAGTACTCAACCATCTTTTGTTTTAACAACACCTTTTAAACAACAAATATTGTATTTTTAACTTCCATTTCAATTTAATAAAGAATAGTTTTACGTTTTTTATGACTTTTCACTTTGAATATGTTATTTCGTTTACATTTAGAGCAATTATCGGAAATATCTGATTGCGTTAAGCTAAAATTTTGTGGAATATCTTCTCACAAGTCAATTTCACATAGTAACTTGTTAATCTAAATAGCGATGTTCTGCAATAACACCAATTTCATTTAATCATTATTCTAACGAATATTTTCGTCACATAAGCAGAGATTCCCACAAAAATATTGTTACAGATTAGAGGTTGTAGCTTTATTTAAGATACTTTTTTGAAAAATTAAATCAATCTTTATATATGTCAACATTTCAATATAAAAAACCCGATATTACTATATGTATCTTAATAAATGTGCAGGGTATGTTTAAAGAATAATTGTAATAGTAGAATTATAATATAATTATAAAAACTATATAGGAATTGAAAACCTAACTTAACACCAACGTTGGTTTACAATTATTACATTTAAAGAGATTGAAATATTAACAAAAACGTATAATCATCTATTTATGAACAGGCATTAATTAAAGTTATACAAAACATTGAAAACAATGTTAGAATAACTACACAAATAGGAGACGATAGACTGATGGTCAGTCACTGCAGCTGTTGAGGGTAGTATTGAGTGGCTACATGCACCGTCCGCCCGGGCCTGCCATCAATGTTTCAAAGCCTCATCTCTGGTTGATCAACGTCAATTTTTCATCACCCCTCGATCAACAAGTGAATCAGCAGTTAACGAACCGGAAACATTGGCTTCATTTTTTTATAGATTGGACACCATAAATTAGAGAAAGGTTCGCATCGTTTTTCGTATGGTACACATGGTTTTGTGCTTTGACTGTATGAAAGGAAAAAACTATATTGACCATATAGATATATACAGGGTGTTCATTAAAGTTGGGTATAAACTTTGAGGGATGATAATGCTTATCAAAATAAACAAAACATTACCTATAAGTGTCGAAAACACCTTTGTTTTCCGCTAAACACCATTTTGTACTCGTATTTTTTACAATAATTAATATATCTTTAGAACTAACTACGCTACAGCAACCATAATTTGCACATATCTTTATTGACTAAATATAAAAATATTAGTACCAACTGGTGGTGGTTTGAAATATTTTAATTTAAACAACAACAAAACCATTAACTTTATAATTTTTTTTTACAAAATAAAGAAAATATTTTAATTTTAGCTACGAATATAATGACACTTTCTTTAACGAAATTCGTCATGAATAAGCATGGAGTGGGGAGCGCGCTGGTCTAGGGGTAGAGCGCGAGGCTTTGGTGCCCAAGGTCCCGGGTTCAAATCCCGCCAATCACCAATGGCTTTTCGCTATGTAATAATGCCGCAACCCACACAGGGGTGCGCAAAAAGCCGCTACGGCTGAAGTGCCTTGGGAGAAATCCGCCCCTTTCAGTAAAAAAAAAGTAAAAAAAAAGCATGGAGTAGTATTGTAAGCATAAGTAGCTGCATTTTTGGTGTTAGCTTACATGCGCAACTGCATGTAAGCAGGACTAGAAGCGGCGGCGGATCAGCTGGCAAAACGCTTCTTCACCACGGCTGCGCGGCGGTGGCGCATGCCCTCTGTAAACTAACGCTAAACGTGAATTTTCTGGCTTATCCGTGGTTGGATGTCGTTAAAAAAGTGTTGTTAGATTTTAAATCAAAACTACAGTTATATTTATATCAATTAAAAACTTTTCAAAGTTTATGGGTTTTTGTTATTTAAATTTTTAACCTCCGCCATTTTAAAATATTTTCTCCGCAGCCAATAAACATCTTTGCAAAGTTTAGTTTCTGTATCTAAAATAGCTATTGAAATATAGTAGTTTTATAAAAACTAAAAAATGGCATCTAGCGCCTAAATGAATGATTTTTCAAAATATGTTTATCGGAAATTTGTTGTTTACTTTGATAAGTACTACCAACACTCGAGGTTTGTAGCCAGCTTTAATGAACACCCTGTGTATTCAAAATTTCTTGGTTCTAACACGTACAAGAATAAAAACATAGAATAATACCCGACCTTCCAATCCAGATTTTTCCTTTCCTATTGTGTACTGTTTAAAAACTTTTCTTAAATTATTAAGTTGGCTTCATAATTTAAACTTTAAAAAAACTTTTGATTGTATACTAACCGTTGTTTTGTATTTAAAACTTTACTTTAAAAATTAATTGATAGTATAACAGCCAAACACTAAAAGTGTTTTATATGAATCCAATGGTTTTTACTCGAGTCAAATAATACGACTTTTTTCCTTCAATTATATTACAAAGTAAGAGTTTATGATTGTTAAATCTGATAGCTATATTAAAATAAAATATTCAAAACATACTCTAACACACCATTGTTGTGGTAGCATTGAATTCTCAGTTTCAAATAGAAACGCTAAAATGTTTCAGCACTTGAGTACGGGAGTACTCATTCTCTTAGAGAGTAAAGCATCCTTCTATCTCAATAGTTATGAGTATTATTTAAAATCAGATTTTTTACATGTACATATTTATAAATAGCAAGATAATACTTTTCAGTGTATTTGTGAAAACGTATGAGTCAATATGTTTAATTTAATATTTACTTCGTTCCGCTTCCATATTTCATAAATGCAGTCAGAATTAGTATCTAAAATTATAAATACAGTAATTAACTTACGGTATGTTTTATTCGAAAAGGTTTTTTATGAAGTTAAACACGAAGGTTATAGTAAAATAAACATTAATAGCTTTTAAGTTTTACAAAAGACGTTTGAAATAATAAAACATTAGTGAAACAACTTAATCGTTTTTACAAACTATTTCATATTGTGGACGAAACCCACAAAACAAAGAAAGCAGGTAAAAAGAAAACTGATACGAATATAATATTTTGTGAATAAATCACCATGAGGTTGGATGGTTTTTATAGCCATCTGTTTTTAACATGTTATGTTTATGCAAGGGAGAAATCAAACCTTTACGGGTTAAAAATGTATTTTTAATATGAATTAAATAGGAAATTTACGTAATGAATTAAATGAAAGTTTTATGATGACATGCAAAAAAACATGTAAAAATATTTATAAATTTACATTAAAATGCTACAAAATATTAGTTTAAGAAAATAAAACATAAGTATTAATTTTTAATATGTAGAACTTTTAAAGATTTCTACTTAATGGTGAAATATTGACCACAGTTCTAACTTGAAAACTCCATAACTTTCTATTGTGCGCTGTTATAACGTTTAATGTATTCATTATGATCCACGTAACAGCACACATATGGTCCAATGAAACAGAACTGATGTCATTTCGTATGCAGGAAGCGGTAAAGGCACAGAAACTTCCACCAGACCGACTATAATATCCATCAATAAACCAAGACTTGTACAGCGATCAACCTTTACCGTTCTATCCTTAACCCGTTAACATTTTTATATTCTGATTATTACCTACATACATTTAATTTCTTAATTAATTTTATTTCAGTTTTATTTTAAAATAAAATTTGTATCGTAATTTGTTTATTTAATCCCGTTTAAAAAATAATACAGTATATTTGCGTGAATGTTATTTTTAGTTTATTGTCCAAAAAATAATCAAAACCAAAACGTCTTTATATTATATTGAAATTCTATATCACCAGCTATTTTTAGTGTTGCATAGCCTCCGTGTTGGCAAGTTTTGACATGGATAGACCTATGTCTTAACTCTGGGGGAGTGTTGGTGATTTTAAAGATGGAAAATATGTAACAGGTTTCCATAGAAACTACCAGAGCTATTGTATTGAATTTATAATATAAATAAATAAGAACAGCTGTTTAGATGAAGTGAAAACATTACCTTTGGACATATCCATGATCTAACGTATTTTCCACAGGGAAGTAAATACGAACATTTTTAAGTTTGGTTTCTTTTAGGCTTGAGATTTATTGATTGAATAGTTATTTTGTAATAGTTGTGATTTTCTTTCAGTATATAAATGTGAATAGAATACTCATTAAAGTTTTATCGATTTAACAAAATGTTATGTTTTGATTTCAACAAATTTTAATTACTGAGAGAATACGTTGAGCTATGTATTTAATTACAATATATTTACCATATTGGAGATGAATAAAGGCAAATTTACCTTTACCTGAAAACTAATACTAGATTTAAGAGTGTAAACACTAAATAAGTACCAAATTATAGTTTTGCAATATTTGACATCGACCAGAGTACTTGTATATTCGTGTGCTAAATTACAGATATGATTCACAATGGTAGGGCTGAAGGGTCCACGTAAAACACGAATAAAAGCTCTCACTTAGAAAGCAATACTAAACTAATATTGATATGTCTTATTACACGCCATACCATATCAGTTTACCATGTTTTTATACATCAAACAGGTGTGTTATCATGGATGATAAAGAAGAGAGGTTCGTACAGAATATAAACTCTAGCACTAAACTTCTTCGTTACCTGGTTAAGTAATATAATTTTCAATAAAAGTTTTTGCTATCTATTAAAATAATTTAATGCAAAAAAGTGATATTGTAACTAGAATGTAAAAAAAGATCGGTTAGTAGACAATTTTCAAACGAATTAGAATTAATAAATATATTGTCCTTTATATGTGAAAATATAATTAGCTATGCCCCAAACTAGGCCAAAAGGTTGCCTCTAAAACAATTTGTAGTATGTAATAATTATATATCACCCTGGAGGCCCTCGTGTCGCCTGATTACCCTCTGGACTACTAATTGTCCCCGTGAGAAACAGAGGTAATTAGGCTGTCAGATGTCGCGCTATATTAATTATTATTTTCATAATCATTGATTCTGACATCAGGTCTCAATACATTAGTGTTAAACATATGATATGACGTTTTTAAGGTTCATTTTTTAACAAACAATTGGGGTTGTGGTATTATGCTCAAAATATTCAATATTGCTATAAAATTAAATATGATTGTCCCGGTTGTCAAATATATACGATTAATTATTACCAAAACACATTCAATCAGACACATAACAAATACAAAACAGGTTTAGTAACATTTGTTTGTCTTAGCCATACAGTAATCAAAACAATCATCCTCTATTTATTTCACTATAGCATACCATGAAATCGAATTAAAATAACAATTAAATACTCATAATGTATACAATATTTTATTTTTAAAAGGGAAATTATATTATAAAAAACCAACAGAAATGCCATATTTTGTTAGTTTGTACTAAAAAATCTGTTTTTACGGTATTGATAGTGTACTAACTACTTATGAATGCTAATTAACATACGTTTATATTATTAGTTTTTATTGGAAAAATAAATCACATACATATGATTGTAAAAAGTTTTCCCCATCTTTGGTAAAAATAATCCTTTTAATCAGTCTGCTTAGATATTTTCAGATTCATAATTGTTATACTTACAACTGATATCTGTAATAAATATATAACTTATGTAGATTAAAATTTGGGTGTTACCATAAATAAATATTACAAAATAGACATGGGAATGTCACAAATCGAAAACTATTAACTGATATTTCAAATCGGACGTAATGTATGGTATTTGTATTGTTTATGTAGGTATTGTTTACAATTGTTTACTAACGTGTTATTGTTGGTGTACATGTTATTGTTGATGTACGTGCTATCGTTGACTACGTGGTATTGTTGACGAACGTGGTATTGTTGAGGAACGTGTTATTGTTTACGAACATGTTATTGTTAACGAAAGTGCTATTTTTGGAAAACATGTTTTAACGTATTGTTGACGAACGTGTTATTGTTAACGTAAATTTTATTGTAGACGAACGTGTTACCGTTGACGTGCAGGTTATTGTAACGTACGTGATATTGTTGTTGACATACGTGATATTATTGAAGTATTTTCTATTGTTGACGTACGTGTTATTGTTGACGTATCTGTTATTGTTATACGTTTGAAGATATTATAACGTAAGTATGCACCGTGAGATACAAGGACTTGTGCATGGGAGGGATCATATGGCGGTAAACAGCTGGAGCGAGTGTGTTGTGAAGTGTCTATCAGCGGGCGTTAACTACCAGAGGAACAGACGCATTATTGCTACTGTTCAGTTTAATGGTGGGGTGTCGATATCAGAATATCAGAACCTGATATACCCTGGCTGCAATGCTGTGGAGCTAAACGTTACAATAATTTGAACATAATGGTAAACAATAAAATAAGTAAGATACTTAATACTTATTAGACCACAATAATAACTTTATTTGTATCTTCTCGTTTTACTAAATTATAATGTGATACCGAAGATTACAAACTTAACTATAAAACCACCACGTTTAATTTCTTTATTTTTCTTACACAGTGCATCTCTAAACTCTCTACCGACCTTTCATATTATTTCTGGACCCTAGACAAACCGAAGTGTCAAATTTGAAAATTCGAGCACTCAAAATCTACCTTCATAGTTCCCATTTTGTTTTTTCACATAGCAAATTTGAATTCGAGAAGGGTTGTTTATGATGAAATTTTGTTTATGAATGAGAATTTGGTGTTTAGCTTTATGACCTAAACATTTAGTCAAATAAATTATTCAATTAAAAATTTTAAAATGGCAGTTGTAACGAATTTAAAACGTAAATATCTTAAAACTGCTCACGATAAAAGGAGCGATTACTTTTAAGTTTAAAAGTTCAGTTTCCAATTCCAATTTTGCTTCCCTAAATTTGTTGTCGTTGTGAATTTTTTCTTTGATTTTTATCTTTAGGTGATAACGCTTCATATTAAATTACATTTTATTATAAACAACCGTTCTTGAATTGAAATTCGTCATGTGAAAGAAAATAAAATGGTTGCTATAAACTAGTTTGACTTTTAATGGTCCAGGAACAATATCTGACAAGGTCGGTGGAGGTTTTAGGGAGATCCTGTATAGTAGTAAATAGCAAAATTAAAATTTAATATGCATAGGTAATTTTGTATTCTCCGAGGGATTGACAGAGTTTCAAAAAGGGTTAAAACCCAACCCCTAATTTATGGTCACAGTAATATAAATATTAAGGTTAGTAACATTAATAATTGTATAATAACCTTTTAAATTTTACGTTGATTTTATAAAAATGGAACTCTTCGTTCTATAAATTGTCGTCTACAATATGCTGCGCAAGGCCTGTGAGGGGTTGCGGCTGGCTGAGTGGATTGCAGTGATCGCAGCCAAGCACATTTGACGTCAGTCTGATCGGGCGGAAGTGACTCAGTCACCTTGGGATTTGTTGTGTTATCATTTCGCACAAGCTTTTCTTCTTCTAAAATTGTTCTGACGTTTATCTATCAAGAAACAACCAAGCTGTGTTATTTATTTTCACTTAAAATCTACCATTAATCAATCTATACATTTTATAATATCCTTGGGTGATATATTTAAATGTAAATGTATTTAAAATATAAGAAGATTGAGGAGATTTTCCACTCGTAAATGGATAATAATTTAAAAAATATATTCTTAAAAGATGTAGTTTTTAACTGTAAATAAGAAAAATATATACACTTCAACTGTAGTTCTTAATGTTTAAGTGGCGTAAATTAGGTTTTCACAGACCTTTACCTGTCACATATACCTAATTTCACAGCACGAACTGTTAATTATATGAAATTTTGAAATTTTTTTCTATGTTTTCAGGACTTAAAATTCTTATTATGAGAGAGCCGTTAAACTTAAATTTAGGTAAATTAAACTTTTGGTGTTGTGTGTAATAATGGTGACATGATTAATGATTTCTTTTATTTTAAATGTTATAGGACTATTATTTGTTTTTCATTAAACTCTCAAATATAAATTTTTTATATCTTTAAAACCACAATTATTAAAATACAATATTGTTTTAATTTTAACTAAATAGCTACAATTTGATACCAAAATAATAAATTTTAAGCGAGTAGTTTTTCAGAAAATATTAAATTTAAAAATACCGTTTTTTGGGAAAACTATAAATTTTTTATCAGAATCTAATAAAATCAAAGGACCTTTTTATCATTGTTAGGTCTTTATCAGACGAAAAATGTAATATGTTTACGTGATATTTTTATAATGAAAATAAAGAAAACTTTTTGATTACTTATATTATTAAATTATCTGATTAAATGTAACTGACACATTACATAAATGACAAGTATAAAGCAAAGCACTTAATTTGTATGTTATTACACTTTTCAATGCTAAATCCTCGATCCAAAACTATATTTAAAAAGATTTCGTTGTGATTGTTCCTAAAATTGAATGATATTACTATAAAATTATAGAGAGAAATAAGAGGTAAGATAGTATACCATACATATTACTATACAAAAATACGTACAAGGAAAATCCCATAACAGTCACGATCAATTTATGAGGTTTTTTATCTACGTTACATTTACGTTTAGTATGTTTTAGGACAATATTGTGTTAGTAATTGTCAACTGTTGTTGGTAAAAATACTTTCATAAAGAGTATTTCTGACGAACCAATTTGTGACCTATCCGTAGATTCTAATAAGTAGTTTCATATGCATCAGTGGTATATGTACTTAGCTTTGGCTGAAAGTAAACACCGCATATAAATGTCAACAGAAGTTTTAGGATAATTAGTCAACACTACTTAACAGCAGTATAGGCTACATTTCTTAAATACATTCTATTGATAGATTTTTAAACAGTCTAAATCGTTTATTGAAGATAGGCGTTCCTTCTTCCACAACGAATCCTGTAATCCCTCTACTCAAGCTAACACCTTTTGCGTTCCAGTTTCTCAGCATTTGGAAGTATATTCAATACGTATTTAGTATACTCCGTCTCGCTTTTTTTCTCTTTTGATAGTCAGATTTTAAAGATTATCAATATTTGACTTGTTCAATTTGAGTTTGATTGTAAGTTTCTTTGGTGTTGATTTTCATCTTTATTGTATCCAGCTAATTGATAATTATTCTTCGAACATATTACGATTCATTTTTTGACTCATAGACTGATCTCTTTCGACAATTGGTGGGAATTCAGCACGGTGAGGGGGTTTCTTCGTAAACTAATTCCTATTGGATCATGGGTATTTTCGTTTCTATCTTTATAAAATAGCCAAAGTCGATAGGTGTATTTGTCTGTATTGTCTCGGCTTCACAGACATGGCAGATCACACTTTTTTGAGTGTGAGGGATGGATTGCAATGGCTATGTATCAGTCTGTGGAGTGACACATGTCTGTCGCAATCCATCCTTACAAATTTATTGGAGCTATGCTCCAAGGTGAGGACAATTTGAACTGCGTTTAACACTATGTCCATTTCCTACTTCATGTAAAAAGAGGTGATCTCGTTGTGTTTTAGCCCTAGTAGCATAATAATCAAAGGTCTAACCTGAAGTAAGGTTGTGAAAACCAATAGGCTCCTAGGAGGTGATGTGGAGACTTTAGTGGGTGAGAGTCCCACACTATCAGGATTCTCCGGTTTACATTAGCATTACCTCCGCCCCACAAAATTCTCTGCAGGTACACTAAAAAATCGTTTATCTAGGACACGCTTATCCGAAATTCCGGTTTATCTGAAATGGTTATTGGGGAGAAATAATGTTGCTGGAAAATTACAGCACGACTTGCGTCAACCTAAACGACGCGAACTGTATTCGGCCGGTATGCACGGCGACTTCAACTGGAACTACACGGGGAATTTGGCCGGTACTGCACAGAGTATTTTGCTGACGCTGCGCAGCGTTTTTGGCCGGTACTTCGTTTCTGGTCAACCGTTCACAATACTGTCTGTCGAAGTAAATTCAAACGTTTATAAACACCTTAATCAAAGAAACGAAAGCGTAATGCGCTCCCATATTACGGGTACGGTATAAAAAAGCTGAAGGCGTTTATTTAGCGTTTTATTCCAAAAATCTTTAATAATATTTATCCGAAAATTCACTTATCCGAAACATCCCTGGTCCTCAATGTATAGACTTGTCTGTTCTAAGTTAGCGTTTCTTTATGCCAGTTACATAATGTTTCACTGTACAACGAATTAGTAACGAGTAAGAAAGCAACGAAAAATAAAGATCGATTAAATTATTTAGCCTCAGTCAAAATCGAGCTCTGACAGCAAATATAATCGTAACAAAACAAAGATTACAAGAGGAGTCACGTATGAGAAGAGAACGCAGCTCAGTAATCAGGTTATCCGGCCGTGGGTCGGCGACGCTCTCAGATAAACCCAATATCTCACATCGTTCTGCTACATTACACCTCAACCCCTCTCATATCAGAGGACTTAAACTTGCCTTCTTGTTCCAGGATTGCTTTACAACTGGTTTGCACCACTTGTTACTGAAATAAGAATACCTATTACCTCGTGAATACATGTTACCTTTCTGAAACGGTGTCCTAACAGGTAGGTAATTTAAGCCAAATATGAATGAGGAAATGAGTAAGACGACTGTGGAACGTTCTTGTGGTGTTATTACTGACTAAGTCTGACGTCTTCCTTAGACAGGACTGTCATAGTCCAACAGGCAGTTATGTCTAATGGACCTAACGTTTACCATAGAATCCGAACAACTTTCTCCTCTAAATTACAAATTGGTCTAATTATGAGGACGGCCATTGCAGTTAAACTAACAGCAAATTGAAACTATAATACTCTCTGATAATAAACTAAAGATTTAATCATGAGTTTGATTTTATTTAAAGTGGATTCTATTTAATCTTGTGAATCAAATATAAAGAAGAATATAACAAAAATGTATCATCAGTTAAAACAATATTTCACAGATTTAGCTTCACGTTTGTTCTCTCCATTACTACCAGTAAAAATTTTATGATATATAGGCCACGAAATAGCAATATAAAAACAGTTTCTTACGAACTAAAAAGCTAATAAATTCTTTCTTGGTTCTTGGAAATAGCTCCGTGAAGCGCGGTCAAGTGCCGACTTCAAAACAAAACGTTTTGAATATTACCAAGCAAAATATTTGCAAGTGCGGAGGTAACCTCTACTATGCGCCTGATGGAGGGTTCAGAAACTTTAAAATAGTAGAGTAAGAATGAGACATTCATACTATGTTGGGGCGGGTGGATATTTAATAAATTAAGACGATGTTGGGTAGTATCCGTAAAATTTTCCTTTACTCATAATATATTAAAGAAAATATCCCTTAGAGTAAGTTAAATACAATAACTATACAGATACTGTATACCCATAGCCCATTACTGCATTCACTCAACCTACAAACTCTAATGAGTATTTGATGTCGACTCCAGATCTGAGAAGCGATCAGTTTGCTTATAAAAATGGCGATACCTTTAAAGCACAAACGAAACCGTTTATGTAAATTGGACATTTTAATTTATATGCACAATAGATTGATATTTATATTCGAACCTACATTCCACGTTTTTGTTATTAGTTTATCCAAGATTTGACCTAGTTATTTTACTAATTTTTACTACATTTCATTAAAGTAGTAATAATACAATTAAGAACGTATTTTTATATACTTATTTATATCCATAATGACATTACTATCGTCAAATTCTGAATTGTGATTGGTCTAGAACCTGTATCGTTATGAAAAATCTGTATCGTTATGAACTCATAATGCAACGGTTTTTAATTTCCGTTTAATAATGAGCCTCTTAATGATGTTACTTTCAGTATCTTTAATGGTACTTTCTGCAATGATCGTACTCGCTTCGCTCGCTGGGGGCTCCGCCCCGAGGGGTCCCTTCTAGTTGTCGGCATAATCGCTTCTCGTAATCACTGACAAAAACGAAAACTCAAACACGTATAAGCCTCAGTTACAAACAATTCGTTAGTACCCTCAGATTTCCGATAGTACCTTTCGCAGGCCCCCGTTATAGTTAACGGCAGAATATAATAAAAGCTTTATAAAACAATCTCACATCCCAGATTCTGAGCAATAATATTATAGATCTCGGATACAAGTAAAGAATTTACTCCATTATCAATGAATTTCGTACACGAATATTAATTTGTACCGCAAACTGAAATATGAAAATTAGTTCGTTAAAATAGCCCATACAAATTTTACACACATGTTTTGTTTACAATATGCACACTGCAGAGACTCTAAAATATGTAATATTTTGTTATACAGTGATAGCTCTGATGGGAAACAAAATGAGTAAAATAGCTGTAAGCAACAGTTAATAGAAATAATTTTATATTCTATTTGTAACTATAATGCATGAGTTAATCATATTTGAATTTGAATTCAATAAGCTAAGACATTTTAATATAATGACATTCATTTACCTTCCATAGTTGAAACTGTTAAACAAACTAGATTATTGGCAAAGGTATTTATTGACTTAATTATCGCTTGGAGCTAACACTAAACAATCCTAACTTTGAAGAGCCATGCAAACACAGTTCAGATACAATTACGTAAAATAAAGTTAATTAACTTAGTTGATTTACAAATATTTGCTTTTACCTTAAAAGTTTTATTGTTATACGTTAGGTAAAGTTTTTAAAATTTGCGATTTTATATTCTTCGAAGTCTACTGTATTTTATAATCAACATATTTTTTCAAAGATCACCCTGTTTTTAATATGGAGGTCTACAGTAAAACAACGTAGCTACAGATTAGTTCTAGATCATTTATTCTTTTATTTGATGTAAAAAAAGATAATTACAAGACGTGTCTAGTGAGGTGATTCATGGCGGAAAGTCGGGCCCTGTTAATCTCTGTAATGTGACAGTTTTACTGTTTGCAGCTCTTGAAAATCCTGCAGAGTGTTATTGGGATCGAGTTATTTATATGCAGGTTTATATATTCAGGACTCACTAATTTGAGGTGGTTTATTTTGTTTTACAATAATTCATGTACATAAAAAAGTGTATATATTAAACAAAATCCTCAAGATCATGAACAATGAATAAAGATTGTAAAAATAAAATCGTAATATTTCATTAAAAAACTAAATATTCCCTTCTAATTCTCATGTATAGTGTTTTTCAACCTTAAATGCTCATCACCAAAGGCCTAGGGTGTGTGGTGAATTGAATATAGCGAAACACCGTAGCGGGGCTAGTCACATAAGCTAGTCCAAGGTTCATGATGTGACAGAGGCATCGGGTCACTGGTTGAGATCCAGCAACAATTGACTTACTGAACCAGAGCTACCGTGTAGGTCAACTCACTAACTCACTTGGTAAACTGATATTCCAGTAAACATTATTTAAACTAAATGTTTATGAATCGAGTTATTGTTTTGTGGTAATTTACTCTTTGTTTATGAACAAAACTGTATTTATATGACTTCCATGTTTTTTCAAAATCATAAACAGTCTTTCCGATGATAGAAACTTATTTTATGATCAGATAATATAAATTATCTATTCGCATTTTAAATTAGAAAAAGTTTACAAAATGTTATAAACGTATACGACTGATGAATAATATGTGTGCATAATGAGATAAATCTCAGTTGGAGAGATTGGCGCAAAAAGGATAGAATGCTTATGTGGACCCTTATTGGAGTAATGATAAGGATCAGCGTCACTTTGAGACAATGGGAACTTGCACTGATATAAACACACAAATTTTAAGTAATTTATGACTCACCATTGTTCCATTAGGTGTTTGGTTTGAGTAAGTGCTTAAATACTAAACAACTATTAAAATAAAGCAAATGCTGATTCTACACAATGCATTTGTTTGTTGAAAGGGTAATTATCAGGATATTTACTGAATCCGAGATAGCAATAATAAATACTGTACAATTATATTTAGAAGTGTATCACAGATGAATTTAATAATTTTAGTAACCAAACTTCAAATCTACGTACCTTGTCACAACTATAGTTTCCTATTTCCCCCCCACTAATCTTGTACCGATCTAAGATCTAACATACCTGTTATCAAAATATTGTTGTTGTTCTCTTTTTGTCACTTTATTTGTCTAAATTGTTATAATGTTCTTAATGTTTCTTTTACAAGTTATTTATTCTAATTTATGTAGCGTGCAATGTAGTGATATTTTATTGTGATAAGAAAATATGGACTACAAATTAGTATTCAAATAATAAATGTTTACTTTAATGCAATGATGAAATCGGGCGTTAACACAATTTTGAATTTATAATAAATAAGTAAACGTTTTTCTAATAAACTTTAAAAGAGTTAGAATTCCATTCGCTTAACTCTGACAAATTGAGGCCACTTTGTGTGAGTCGATAAGATCCTTATCATGGGAGTGGCGGAGTTTATCTTCATATGTTACCGAGTCTGGCTGAAACCCCACGGAGACGCGCCACAATAAATCTAGTGACGTATAAGTCTGATTACATCTACTCTCATGCTTCAGGACTCTCTAATCCCGTCAAAGAGTTACTGAACTGATGATAGTAATCCGAGGCTGTATTACACGCAGTATGATCATAACCTTTACTACTTATGTCTCAGGGTATGCATACAACGACAATCGTCAATTTAAAGTGGTGGTTACTCAAAAATATCGTACAGGCTGAGTCTGTGGTTTTGGCTGGTTCAGGGATCGAAATTCGATAAAAATTTTGAGAAAAATACATAAAAAATAGATAAATGTTTGGATTATAAGATTAACTAAAAAGGATAAACTATCAAAAAACTTTAAGTAAGTAGTCACTCCCTGGGTCGTCTGCTTCTTTCACTCGCTAGCTGCTGTTGTCAAGTATGGGACAAGTCAGGTTAGTTATTGCTCTAATTACTGAGCATCACCTTTTCAAGAAACATTTACTCACTCTGAGGATAATTTCTGATGAACCAGAGTTCTATGTAAAATCTCATTGGAGACTGCAAAACGCATGTTCTTAGACTGTAACAGACTGGCTGTAACTGACTCTTGAGCAATCAGATGAGGTATTCGACTCTAATACAGGGGAAAAGATGCTGAGGCTTGTGAAGGGCACAGAAATCAGATTACATGTGTAGCGCACACAGGAAACACAATAAGCCACAAAGATAACACAATCAATCACAATATTTTAGAGTCATCTATAGACATGCAGTGTGACGGGCTTCCTTATCACACTGGCTCACTTTTTGTTTTACCGGGGGCTAAAAGTGAATTCCTTATCCGTCTAGGATTATAGGAGAGAGGTGTCTTCCTTACTGATCATCCGGAAAGATACCCTTGAGGAGGCAGGCTTTGGTAAAATTCTGCGGTTTACGGACAGGAAAATGTACTTTCCAAGGGCATGTACCCTAAAATAATAGGCTGAGGGCTCCTAGGAGTAATCCTTTTCCTTGTCCAGTGGACCAGAAAGGGTTGTTGAGATGGACCATGAATCGTTCAACAGTGTAGCATTGAACAGCCATAGCTTGAGCCCGGATCTGTATTGCTAATAATCAGGTGCCTTTATTTCCTTTATTTGAACAGTATTCTACTGGAATACGTGCAGTGTGATCATAATCTAAGTATCTAAAGCTGTGTAAATATCATCATAGTGTAGCTCATCTTAAAATACAAATCTGTTACCTTTCTAAAATAGTACGGTATGCTCTGTGACTAATTGTATCTTCTACCTATTTTATCTGTATTTGGTCTTTATATTTGACGTTTTTAGCTCTATGATACACCAAAATAAATACTATTTTACCAGTTATATTTTACTGCATTTTACAGTAAATACAAGTATATATCTTGACATTTAGAAAATAACTTTTTCAATATTCTTATCCAGCCATTTTTTGATTAGAGTTTGAAATTAAGATAGAAAAAGTACTAGAAAATCTGGAAAAATTATCAATTTAAACTTTTATTTTCTAGGCTAACCTTAATATTGTTTGCAGTAAGATAAACCCGTTTCTCATCACGTAGTAAAACAATTTACAAGCTTGTCTTAACTTCTCACGTAAATTACCACTTCTCACCGAAAGTACCACTTTTACTACTTTTGATTATAACAATATGTTATCTACTGTAGTGCAGAAATAAACTCTGTACAAGCTGCTAAATTTAATAAAGTAATTGGGCTAATATGCACATAATAATGTGCAATAATTATGTGTTGATGTTTTTAAAGAACTTTCAAAGCTTTTTAGATTGGTAGAGATTACGTAAATCGATAAATTCAATTATGGATATTAGGGTAAACCTTGAAGAGACATATGTCTGATATCTCAACACCAACCTTCCAAACTTTTTATAACCACTATAACTATGGAATCAAATTGATCCTAATTATTCATATTTTTACTATTATAATATTTTTTCAAATTGCTTTTCAAAAATAACTATAATTTATCTAGACGTCATGCCAGGTTATGAGATCAACGTAAACGAATTTTGCTATAGATCACTTCATTATTTCAATATAAAATAAACGGGTTTATGATTTAAAGGTATATTTATCTTCTTCCATTACTTAGTGAGACCATTGATATGATTAATTGAAAAATTAAAAAATTAAAAATGGAACCCACTGACAGGGAACCGAAATGCTGAGCCAGCTGTGCTCTAAGTGGTTGTGAATAATTGACCGCTCCTTGCATCGTCGTGGCCAAGCCTGACGGTGAAGTTTATTTGTGATTTATGACGAAATATTTGCACGAGAGGGAAAATTAGATATTTCGTTGTATATTTTTACAGTAGGTTACCATACAAAATACGGATTTTTTTGACGGAAATTTTTGTCTATTTATCGGTTTTTCTGTTTGTCTGTGACGCTCCAGGAAGCATTTTACGCCGTCTTCTCCGAAAAAACGGGAGAACTGATTACAATGAAAATTATTTCATGTATTCTCTACATTCCAGAGAAGGTTTATAAATGCTTGAAATAGCCCCCCGGCCTTTGAAAAGTAAATAACGAGCATTAAAAAACCCACTTTTACGCGATATTACTCGCATTTCGATTCAGTTTTCAATGCATAACCTACTGGTAATAATCAGCTGTCTTTGTAGTTTAAAGATTTAATAGAAATAAAAACAAACAGCTGTAAAATCAATATTAGTTAGTTCAATATCAATCAATATTATATTGGTCATTGATTTTAAACCCATTTCGAAATCATACTGTATTAAACATTTATTTTAACGTATAACTAATTATAATAATGGTAAATGTTCTAATCCATTTAATTAGGATTTCAGGTTTACATTTTGGCATGATAATCTTTCTTCTTTAAACTAAATCCTACAAACCGTAGGACGGGCTAGGGTGGGCTAGTCTATAATAAACATTTTGAATTATTGTTGAAGTATACAGTTTATTCTCAAAAATAAAGGAATTATAACGGAAGGAGCGGAACGAATGTGGTAATCGGTTGGTTTTGCAACGAGAGACGGAGAAGAGTCACTCGCAGATGTGGTCAGTTAATTGTCCTCTAGAGAGGCGATTGTTGCCCGGGTATCTCCACTGCTGCCGGTAGTTAACTCCCTACAGTTCCACACTGCTTAGAACAAAGGTGAGAGGTATACATTGATCCATCTTTACCGAACTATGAAAACTCAATGTATATCTAAGGTAACTTAGTGAAGGTGAGCTTATCATGTCACGTAATTATTTAGCGACAAGTTCTTTTGTAAACTATTTTCAATTTATTTTTGTTTATTTTTTGTAAAAATATAAATTTCACTTTTACCACTAGATTCAGCTCAAAAAATATACAATTTGGTCTTTTCAATCATAACTAAAGGTCAATTGGTTACTGATATATTCAAAATAGTAAACACAGTACATTACATAATGTTGAGTAATCTTATGTAAAATAACTAAATATTTACTTCAAAACTCTTTACACACGCTGTATACAAGATCATCAAGTTAAGCTCTATCAAAGTATCCCTAAAACCACCATATTTAACGTTTCTTACAGCAGAAAGCTTATGCATTCATTGGCCTTTTAATTTTTACTGAGAAAAGATGGATTGGGATAACTCACAAAGTTATTCACATGATTTGATCAACTGTTGTTTGTGTTTTTACTTAGTGAACAGCCCTGACATAAGCACATTGTCATATACATCAAACCTTACAACAGCAAAGCTGTATACTCGGTACTATTCGATTACTGGTATGGGAATAGTATTAGTATTATAAAAATTAGCTCTACTCACGTCAGCATGCTGTGTGTTATCTCGTTATGTCTAACACCTCTAAAAGGTCACAAGTTTAATAAAACGATTGAAGGGTGTGTCAATATCACGAAAATCTTTTGAGGGATACTTTATTTTACTAAAGGTAGAGAACTATTTGAATAGAGAGTCAGACAGAAAAACAAAAAAAATATGTTTAAAACTAAACATTATGTTTAAAAATAATAGTTAATTAATTGAGTTTTGTTTTCTAAAATTGGTCTCTTCTACACTAATTATGAACACTAATTTCATGTTTTTCAGGATACTGATCAATGGTGTGGTAATATATGTCATCCGATTGTTTGACAGATATACCATTTGATTTGTAATGAAAAGGGCTACAATAAATCATTCTTGACATTTTTGATTGATTTTTATTTTGAAAAGTTACAGTTCTCAAATAATTTGTATTCAACATTTTAAAATGGCCATTATTTTAAAATTTATTATTAAACTAAGCTGGTTATTTTTCATTGCGTAGGTCTTGACCAAAGTAGGAACCATAACAAGTATGGACCCAATCGGTCAAACCGTTCTTGAGATATAATTTATTTTGTAACAAATACAAGATGGCGGATATCTGGTAAACGAAGCGTTAAAAAAAGTGCTATTGTTGATGTTCTGTTTATTTTGACCCATTAAACCATTTACCAGAGTTTGGCGCTTTACATATGGGCATCCTGTATATTTTTGGGTTAAAATAATTCAATATATATGTGGAAATAGATTCTATCATATTTGCAAAATTTCTAAATTTAACTAATTCAGTCAGTTCTAGTAATAATCTCTTGTTTTAAATTCTAGGTATTACATTGATTAAAACTAAATTATTAAATATCATCGTAAATCTTTATTTATTGTATATTAGTATTTATGTTTAGAGAGTTAAAAATGACTTGCTGAATCGTTTTACATATTTAAAACTAATTATTAGATCAGCTTTGAACCAATCGTGTGCTTCTAGACCCATTAAATCATTTTTCGTTGCAAAATGTAATACGAACATAAGATGGTTCTCGGACCTAAAACATAAAGTGCAAAACCTACAACCATGTCATGTACATTGCATTTTTCACTCACATGAGTATATGAGCTAACACATACCGTTACTTGATGAGACAATTTGTATAATTAACATATATTAGAATGGAAATACCGTTGAGTGCACTCAGTGGGTACTTATACCAAGAGAACACTTATCTCCCCATTTATTAATTGTGCTGGGAAGTTTCAGTTAGTTTAAGTTATTCTAATTTATTTGGCGTACATATTACAGTATGCGGGATTAATGATTTATGTTTTTGGTAGATATTATTTACCCTTGATATAAAATTATCTCCATCTTAGTCGTAACATTTTGTAATTCATCTTCGCCACTTCTTTTATCTATAAATTATTTTTAATTTCATTATATTGAAATGTGTACAAACGGTATATTCCTTCAACACGTTTAATTAAGTTATTAATAAATATAGAGTTAACTTTTTGTATGCCTTATAATTATTCAAAAACCAGATTCCATTGTATTGTTTGTTCAAAAAACTGAATTGAAAGATAGACCTTTTTCATGGTAGTTAAAATGCATTTAAATGATAAAAACACAAAGATACTTGTACTATTACGATGTTTAAAGTATGGTAGATATTCTTTCAAAGCAAGAATAAGTCGTGTTTAAATCCAAACAGAGTTCCAGTTGTAAGTTTTAACTTCAAGTTGTTGAGAAAGAATCGAGGACTCGTATTGCGGTAAATTTGCGGATGACTTCCTACAGAATAAAATTCTGGGAAAAGGTTCAGCTGCATATCGACTCCTGTAAGTATTAAAAGAAAAATATTTAAGTAGCTTCATTTTATTTTGAAAATATTTAAGTTGAATTCTTCTTAGACCACTTGCCCTTTTCAACTTGAAACCTGCTAACGAGGTGAAGTCTTCTCAAACATTTTCCTGAATTTAAACCCAACAAAACTACGCCACGCCACAAGACAGGGAAATAATATGCATATACCAGTAAAATAATAGTCAGTAACAATTGGATAATACAAGGGTGATTCAGACAAAATGTAGATAAATAAAAATAACTCTTATGTAAGATTAATAAATAATATACGTGGTACATGCTTTCTAATTCAACCTATACATGTTTAACTGCTAAATAACAATTGTATATACATCCAGAATTCAATGAATATCCATATTTATTTAAAGAATATAAAAATGTATAGCGAAACGATTATCTAATGCCACGGTCTTGCACTTTATATGTTCAAAACACAGGCATTAGGCTCGAAACTGGCAGTACGATCGTCCTTGTACTGGTTGAAGGGTTATGTATTTAGACAATTTATTCACGAAAACGTAATATTGTTAAAAGTAATGAATCATCTTTGTCTATTGGCCAATTTTCATAATTTTGATTTCACTTGATAGTGAATTAAATTTGACAAAACTTTTTAATTTTAATCATTAAAAAGATCAACATTTTTAGTCACTTTTATTTTAACATTTTAATTGACCACCATTTTTAAACAAAGATATAATCGCATGAAGATTGTCAAAATTTGGTCTTTATATTTCAAAATAACCGATTGAAAATGACAAAGATATTAAATATTTTTCAAAAATACAAAATGATGGACGTCCGACTAAGTGTGCATTATTGGACCCTTCTTTTGTTTGATCCAATAATTAACTTTAGTATAAGACTTAAATGACACCCTGAATGTTTAATATAACTGAAAACTGAGTTTTTGAGAGCTCAACATTTAATTTTCATAATTCGAGGTTAGTTTGAAGTAATCAAAAACTTCTCCAAAAAGTATAGAACATTGTAAATAAGTTTCATAACTGTTGGGTGCTTTTGTTTTCACGGAGAAGTCGAACTTCTGTCTTGTTTAGCGTTATATACAGACAACAATTGAGGCAAGACTCATTTTGGTTTTTAGGGGTTATGAGAAATAGAGATATAAAAATATGATAATTAAAATTGTTATTTACATAGATGGTGATGAAAAACCCAACCGTAAAACTCGAAAGTCTAAAAAACGACGATGTAATATTTCAAATACGGCTAGAATGCTTTGTCGGCGCAATGTTTGAGAGTTGTGTAGGACCTACAATAGGCTACACATTGTTCACCCCGTCATCACCACCCCAATCAACTGTGTGGTTATCTTGACTTTTGGTGCGTCTGTTTTTGTGCACTCGTCTTTGAGGTTGACACAAATCAATTGTTATATTTTTGCAAAACGCTTACCTCTTTTGTCAAATTTTTGTCTACTGTAATAAACTAATAGATATGATTTAGCACTATAACTTTAAATATGTTATTTACATGAATAAAAAAAATAATTAACTTTTCTACATGGCAGTTCAAGGTATAAAATAACATTTATTAACTCTTCTATTCACCTCCACTTATCCAGTGATTTTGGTGGTTCTCTTATAATCCCCATATAGAGCTGAATTATCAGTATCCTACTCTAGGTAAAGATTAATTAAGTAGCTTTATTTACCTTTACCTTCCTGACCCCTTATTTTAGCCTAAATCTACTAATATCAAATCGCATGTCCTGATCTAGAAAATCCACGAACAATAAATAATATGGTTGAAACTAGTGGAATGCATGCACACTTTACGTTATTAATTGTTCATAAATAAATTTTGAACTACTTAATCTATTTAAACAATCTAGATTAGATTTAAGTCTTATTACGTTAAAGTGTTAAACGTAAAGTTGATTTTAACTAATAAATGTGGTGTATGCTTTTTAATTTAACATTAACATTTTTTATATTTGAAATATACGGTATATACATTAAGCATTTGTAGCAGGTAACAACCCTAATCAAAAATCTAAAAATGTATACTGGAACTATTAGTTCATGTCATGGTCTCATAATTAAAGGGTAGCTAATTTTTCCAAAACGGATACGGTAAACTAACTCATTTAGATTGTTATTACCAACATTTTCAATCAAAATTAGTAAAACAAAGTTTTGCTAGATTTTTAAATTTGGAAACTTATTCCATACCTAGGTCAGCTGGACCTAAAACATAACAATATTACTATTTAACGTGGTCTAGGGAAGATAAAGCTAAAAAATGGTTTTCAGCTGCCATGCACACGAAATAACCACATGTAGTTATAGTAGTAAATTCTTACGTGAAGTGTTTGTTTGCACAATACAGATACTTAAAACTACATTTTATGTACATGCTTTAATGTGTTTTATTTGGAGTAAGACAGAAAAAACCAAAATATGATATCTCCATCATGTACAAATACAATGAGACATGAAACTACGAAAAAGTTTTAATTCTTAAAGTTTTATTAGTTATATTATTTTTGCATATTTTGCTACCATCGTGTTTTAAATGAACACGTTTAATATATTTAATTTAAATTCCAAACATTTTACGCATGCCTGATAATGGAAAATGTGTACTTCATTTCACAGACCACCAGAATAATTAATAAACCGTTAATAAACGAAAGGGAATGGCACCTTATTATGGAAACCCAATTTTTCTACCAGGAACGCCTTATTAGACGGCACCGGATTTTTCGCCTCTAACGAACCGACATCAATTCATTAGTTGGCCAACAAGCTGGAAATGATGATCCATTAGCCAATAACTCCTCCGTGTTTAGTCAGCCACATAAAACCGCGCGCCATGTTGATAACAAACAAAATTTTACGTTTGTTTTGACAACACCGTGTACAACACACTTTTTTTACCAATACGTAATTTAATAATTTTTTGTACATGCAATTCTCTTTTCATCAATAGTTAAAATCTGTAGCGAAAAGGACACGGATATCTTTAAAAGTATAGTTATAAAAAAGGATAAAAAGGAACTAGATTTAATCTAGACAGTTACAATGATGGTGTTTACTCACTATAATTGCTACTACTCCGTCATTTTTTTATAATTCTGTAAATAGGACTGGCTGGTTTCAAATCATTAGCCAGCTAAAGGTTGCTATGTAAAACTAGAACGATCATTAAAATAAATTTGTAAAATTAAGACTAATTCTAGATTTAATTAAGATGATTTCCTGCATATTAACGTAGTAGCGTCGTATCCAGCGACTTTCTTCACGAAACAATGTTGATGAAATTAAGAACAAGGGTTCGTTTTTTAGCAATTTAAGGAAATGTTTTTTTACTAATGTTGTATTTTTTCAACCAAAATCCTGTGAATCTAGTATAAATCTATATGTGCTTCTAAAAGTGAAATAAAAATCTCTAGTGTTATGGTAATTAGGATTCAAAATATTAAATCCTCAGTGTGCTAGTATATTTATGGTTAAAATGGTTATTTTAATTTCCTACCGATAAGAAAATCCACGCCATAAAACTTTGAAGTCATCTCTAAAATTTACATGAAAAGAAATCGTCTAGCAATTTTTTACTTATGTACAACAGCTAACAGTTAGTAAAATCCTACAAAACTAATTATTTACTGACTTTAGTTTATTTTTACGTTTTCAAGTAGATTTACAAGGTCTTGTTGGACAGGAAATATATGTATTTCATTTTATCTACTAAAATTTTGGATGAGAATTATAGTTAATAAATACTATAACATTTTTACTCAATTTTTTTCACCATTGCCTTTGGGAGGGATGACTATTGGGATGTTCCTTACCATGTATTTAAAAACAAATATTTTTTAAGCATAGTTTTTGCTTATATGATACGATGTAAGTTGAAAGTTAGTGTAATTTCATTTGATTATAATATTTATCTAAAATACATGAAAAGTTATATTATTTTACTTTGTATTCACAAACAGATCAATACAAGAAACCTTTATTACTCAAATTACAATGTTTACAAAACGAAACACGATAACTAAAACTATCAGCTAATCTTAACTTAGCATTTATATAGATTCACAAAAAATCATATACTAAAAAAACTTCTAACTATAAACCTAAAAATTAAATCTTTTCAGTTTAAAAAATATTCTAAGAAGTAATCAAATTAAGGCATAATGTTTCATAGATTATTGAATCATTAAACTAATTCTTAATTATTCTTTTTAGTTGTCTTTACAATAATACTTTTAAATAGTTTTGAACAATTCAATGATCCACAGTTGTAAGTAATTTTTACTAAATATCTGAAAACCTTTCACTATGTGTGGTCCAATATATTTAATTTACTATGTTTCAAACCATTATTTTATACTTTAATTTCCCAATATTTCCGTTTAAAAAGTTCAGTAAACAAACTTAATTATCGCGCCATTCTTTTTTTACGTTAATTTATTAAAAATTATGGTTTCATTAGCTAATAATTTATAGTATAGTCAGTTGTGAGATAGTTCTGAAACATGTTATTTAAATTGTGGTTCGGAGTATGAATGTCTCTTCTTAGTTTAAATTTAACTAGGAAAGATTGGATATACTGTTTGTATAAAGTAATAGTATACTATTCTTAATTACTTTACAAACCTAGTTTGATCAACAAAGTTAAGGGAATTGTACGTTGAAGACGGAGACGTTTTCATTAAAGATGACAGGTCTGTCAGCCACAAGACCTTCTCGGTAGCAGTGCCATCTTTAAATTGATATTTCCCAGCAGGATAAAGTAAATGGCAATTAAATAAAAAATATACGTTAACATTTCTCATTTAAGTTCATACAATTTACGAATAGCCTACTCTGAATTTTTACTCACTTAGTCATTAATTTTGAATTTTGGTTTTTAACCAGGTGTGGTAGCTTCTTAAAAGCTTCAGAGGTACGTTTTATGAGGTTAGCCTTCAAATAACGTTAATGTGTTACACATATTCAAATATAACATATTATATAGGTCGGTAATAGAATTAGCAGAGTGGTCAGTCCCAGAAACATTGAAAAACGATGCCGAAGGTGGAGGACGAAGATCCTGACAACACACGGATAATAGTAACCACGTCAGTCTAGACCAGCTCCTCGTAAGCGTCCAATGGTAAACATGATTTATTTGTGCGCTCGTAATTCTTGTTTTATGTAAATTGACCAAGTCCGTTGAACGGACACCTGAAGAATAACACTTCTTTTAACAGACCCCGTGACTTTTAACAGCGATTGTGTTAAACGAAATTAAAATAAGAATCACGTGAAAGAAGATATTTAAACAATTAATTTATAAGTTTTAGACCAATAGACCAATTTTATATGTATACTGTAATAATTAGTGTTAATTTTTGAATACCTTAGGTATGAAAAAGATTTACTGGAGCGGTGGCATTTCCTGTAATCCAGAAATGTCGAGGTCACGATAGTTATGAGCGGTGGTCGGTGTGATAGAGGTGGGGATCTCATTCAGTCCACAGGCGTTCGGTCCACCATATTCCCACTGTTGGTGATGGTGAAGGGAGACCCTTCCAGACAACGTTCTAAATAGTTCAGTCATTGATTGTTGAATATAGGTTGGAGGGAGTTTCCATCCCTTCATTCCAAAGCTTCTCCCACCAAGACACGGTTAATGATCCAAAATACATTTTTTATTTACTCCACCAACTTTATTTCCGTAGGTAAGTTACAATATATTTAGGACATTATTTGCAGAAAGAAAGCATGGTGGAATAACGCGAAAAGCACGGTAGATTGATCGCACTGTGGACCGATAGTTCGGTATCCGTGATATTATTTTGTGTGGTTAACGTGGGCAAAATAGCATGGGGTGAGTAAAGATTAAATGCCGTTGAAAGCTGGGCGAGATCGACAGGCGATGCCAGAGCGTAATCATAGGTAATACAACCATCCTTAGGTCTAAATTATAGATATATGTTTCATTAATAAACTCAATTAATAATACTTAACTCCTTTTTTATATTTAATGGTATGATGGCGTGTCCTATACTGGGACTGGGACGGTGGCGACGTCCTGTAATCCAGCTACTTGGAGGTCACGAATAATTGTGGATAGTTATGAGCGATGATGGTGGGTGTAGAGTTCTCTTGTGTAGATTAACGTCCTCACTAATGAGTACTACGTAAATCCACAAAGACCATCCTCATAATTAGACCAATTCGTAATTCAGAGCTCGTAGTTCGGATTCCACGTTAACTGTAGGTCCATTGGTTGCCATCGGCTGTTGGGCTATTAATTAACAGTCCTGTCTTAGGAACATGTCAGCCTTAGTCAGTAACAAGGCTACAAGATTATGCCACAATAATCTTACACTCAATCCTCATTTATAATTGGCTTGAAATACTTACTTTGTGTCATTTAAAGATCTAATCTAATCTAATTTATAATTCAACTACTTTGATATCAAGAATTGTAGATGACGTATATTTGTGGTATTCACTAGTATGGGTCACGTCCAGCAAATTTAATAAGTACTACAGTCACCCGCAAAGACCATTTCTCATAATTGGTTAGTTAGAGGCAACATTGAGAATCATATCCTACGTTAAACCGGAATTCCCTTAGATCACATTGGCTGAGATTGGGCTATCAATTAATCGTACTGTCCAAGGAACATGTCTGTCATAGTGAGTAACAAAAATATATGTAAACGTTTGAACATTTTATTTTAATGTCCAAGAAATAGGCTGTTTACTGTGTATTTGATATTTAATGAAAATGTAGCTTTTAGAATAAATGGATTTTCCTGTAAACTCTAATTCAAAACTATTTATTAGAGGCATTAAAATCGTTTAGTCCAGCCACTAAACACCAAGATGAGTTCATCGGATTCCTTTCCGCCATTACGCCCGATTTCATAATTTTCAAGTGTCATTAATGTAATTGGTCGGGAAAACCCACTCATCTAAATAACCAGTAATGAGATATCGGGAGCAATTTCAATTATATTACATTAATTTATCGGATTTTAATGCGTACGATATTCTTTAATAATGTTACGTCACATTTGTATGTTCAGGTTGAATACTGTATTGCCTGAATATATAATACGGAATTGTTTATTTTATAAACTTTTCACCACTTAGGTTTTGTTTGTGACCTCTAGCTCATAATTTTTATACTAATATGTACATTGTATCATTTAATATATAATCAGATGTATAAATAATTGTTTTGTATATTTGTAAATATAAAATGTTTTTTAGTTCTTAATATATTAAAGTTTAAAATCTCTAGTGTTGGAAAAAATATTAAATTTTAATTTTACAATTAAATTATTAAATAAAACAACACATATGCATTTTATTACAAAGGCTACCCAGAAAGTGGATTATGTTTTTGTCTATGTCCACAAGCGGTAGGGATAGCTCGACCATTTTTGTGTCAGGGTGTTACGCAACTCAGTAGACATCTAATTGTGCTAGTCAGTCGGTTCGTACTGAACTCCGTTGAAATTACTTTAAATCCGTTCGTTATCGCGTTAGATTAAAATTTCTGCGTTTATTAAAAATGTCACAAACATCAGAGTGCGTGCTGTAATAAGGTTTATGACAGCTAAATACTATAAATCGCTAGAAAATTTATCGTGAGGTTTGTGAGAGGTATGGGGACAAGGTAAATATCGGCACTTTCTCTGGATAGCACGGTTGGATGCTAACTGAGCTACAGTACTTGACACCCTAACACTAAGATGGCCGCACTAGCTCCACTCTCCGTGGACATAGACGAAAACACAATCTACTTTCTAGATAGTCTCTTATGTTATATACGATGTTAATTATGTCCATTCAAACAGTTTTGACATAGATATGTCTTAGCTCAAGGGGGTATTGGCAACCTGTGAGACCAAAATTTGGAACAATAATATATTATGCTTAGTGACGTCATAATATGATCATAAGGACAGCTATTTAGAGGGATCAAAACATTCCCATAGTACATATCATCATTTTTTACACGGAACTACTATATATAAACCAGTTTAATGTAGACAATGTTTCAGAAAAGCTACCCTCCATCTGTATTGGCATTACATCCCTTTACATTATGTTTCCAAAATACCGTTACGACAAAAAATCAAAATAATATTATGCCTTTATAAAAACATAGTGTATGCCCTATCCTCAGAATACGACTTGTCTACGAAACAGTAATATTAGTTTTTAGTATCTCACTGAATTCTATTATTTTTATCTTTGTGTTAATATCGTCACAAAATTATTACGTTAAACAATTTAATAACGTAAATTGATGTTCGCCTGCTTCAAAAACTAATAACGATAATGAATGCAAACTCAGTTTAAACAGTTTCCACGATGGACTGCATTGAAGTAATTAGTTAGAGGATGATATCCCTTCTCTCCCCAGAGAGGAAGTACAGTCTCTGTGTCCACTGCCCGACCGTAATCATACAGTCATATTTTAATTCAAAATTTAAGTTTGGTAAACATGCAAAATGTTCCGAGTAAAAATGTGTTTTATTTGTCATTTCAGTAAAATTGCTTAAATACTGTTCACGTCATACGGTTGTGAAAACGATCGTTTGAAATACATGCTTTGCGGGTCGAAAGTAACTTTTACATAACCTTGGGAAAGAGTGCGCTAACGTCAAGGTCATCAGCTGTTTGTTACAGCAATGCAGGAAAGACAAAAATGCGCGAAGGGCAATGGTAAATTATCGATGGTATCGAAAGCAATAATCGATTACTGTTTCGTATTATTATTTTTATTGGTTGTATCATGTATTTTATATATTTTATTTTATTTTTTAGCATCGTATTATTTGTTTTTTTCTATTATTATAAACATATATAATGAATCATTTCAATCATTCAAGACACATAACGAACAGGGTTTCACGGCCTTAAAGAATAGAAGGCACTGGATAAATAAATAAATATTTATTAGTATTATTCAAATTGTTAATGACAATTATTTTTTGTCTCTAGGCACCTTAAAACGAAAAAGTGACATGGTCCCGGGCTTAGGCCTTGCCATGATAACTACGGTATTAGCTTATTCCTTCTAGAGAATTCGCTAAAACAAGATAAAAGAAAATGCTTCTCCTGTGTAATATTTGGTTTTATAGTAATTAACTGAATATTCTATACAGTTTGTCAAAAAAAGACAGGTCATAACAAGGGCCTTAACTGTCTTTTCGTAACTCTCCAAAATTAAAAACACGACGGCTTGGTTGTAAACCTTTGACTCGTGTGAAAAGCATCACCTTTGACACTTGTAATGAGATACAGTAAAACGCCACTTTGTGGACGCAGAGACTGCCGAGTTACGGGGTTGTCAACCTATCCAGAACATTCCAATTTCCCATGGGTATTGTTTAATTAATACATAAAAGACTCGAGTTTCACATATGCATTTGTTACAGTACAGAGTGTGAGTATTGTTACCGGTATATATCGTACTGAGTAAACAACCTTTGAAGAATTGTAAAATATTCAATAATTAAAATACATGTTCTGAAAAAATGCCTTATTGATAATTAACTGTTTTTCTATCCTTAGTTCAGCGTTCTTCTACGAAAATTAAAACAACAGCGATCTAGCCTAACCGCAACAATAGGTGGGACCTTGAAACAGTTTATAAGTGCGCAAAAGACCGACTGTCCATCTCGGCTCGTTTCAGCTGCTACACGACATTGAAAAGCCGAACGCACTAGTACTGAGGGACGAGCTACGTCAAATTGTGTGTCAAGTTATCGGGTGACGAGGTAGTGAGGATTTCCTGGATACAGTTTTTTTTATATTTTGTTTTGCCAATAGCAGGCTCAGTTAAAGCTACGCAGTCTCGAAGTACACTGTTTGGTAAAAATAAACGGTACCAGTGAACTGACACATACTTTCTCCCTTAAGTAAGCTCAAGAAAGACAATCTGTAATAAACCATCATGTTCGTCAAAGTTCATCTAAATAAATACCATTTAATAATTTATTGTTTCAAAAATAATCATCCCGTTTCTGATTATAAAAAAAAGAGGCAAAGTTAAATTAATTGTTCGAACTGTATTGGGGGAATATCCCCCCCCCCGATAATACAAAGCTTTTTTGAGTTGGTTCTGTTGGGTGATTTGACCTTACGCTTCATACCAAGTTTCATGGAAAATGGTTAGAAAATAAGAAAGAAATTGATTTTTTTATATTCTCCATAAGAATAACATTGGGCGCTTTCAGACAACGTACTGCGTTTATCATGGACAGTAAATTAAACTTTTCTTTGGAACCGTTAGTCGTAGACAAATAATTCAAATTACTAATTTGTTTAGTTTTTAAAGCTGGTTTTGATGGTCCTAGTCAAATTATACTTTACTTTTATCGTTTACACTAAAAATTAAAAAAATTGATTTTTATGACATTTAAAAGCCCATAACTTTTGAACCGTCATTTTTACAGACATGCGAGTGGTGTCAAATTATTTAGTACTTTCTGCACTATAAACTATAAAATTAATCAAAATCGTTAGAGCCGTTTTTGAGAAAATTGGATTTTTCACGTTTTTTAAGGGTTTTTAGGGGTGAACTACCCTTAAAAATCAAAAACTCAAAAAAATGAAAAAAACGCCTAGAGATACCGTGAATATATACATACATGCCAAATTTCATCTAAATCGGACCAACGGGGTAGGCTGTGGCACTGTACACATCCAGACACACACGCACACACACACACACAGACAGACACACGGACGGACAGACATCACGTCCTAACCCACTTTTTTGGATTCAGGGGACCCCAAAACGGATATATCCACCCTCAACTCAAATTCGAAAATTTTGACGAAAACAATACTTTCTCCATATACTATAAGGGGAGAAAGTAAAAGAATTTCCTTCAAATCTTATTCAAGCCAAAAACAACCAACTGACTGGTCAGTTCATACTGTTTAACTAGCCAGTTTCCACTGACTGACTGATCAGTTTCCACTGACTGACTAATCAGCTGCCACCAATTGACTGGTCAGTTCACAGTGTTTAACTGGTCAGTTACCACTGACTGACTGATCAGTTCTCACTGACGGACTGTTCAGTTTCCACCAACTGACTGGTCAGTTTACACTGTTTAACTGGTCAGTTCCCACTGACTGACTGGTCACTTCTCACTGACTGACTGGTCAGGTCACACTGACTGACTGATCAGTTTCCATGATATTTTACATTACGTTGACATAAGGCAGCACAAAATACGAAATACGATACATAACTTATATTCATTTGGTCAAATTAAATAAAAAATGTCCTGTTTAGAGTTTTCATGTTCGTTTGTATAGTGTGTGAACCACAGTATTGTAAATAATTAATGTTTTAACTTGATGCTGGACCTGAAAAACCGGAACCATTGGTCGTCAGAACTAAAGAACTGATTACCGATATAGGCACTGAATGTATCCCCGTTTGGTAATTTTTTTCGTTACTACTGCAGAAAGGATAGTTTTATTATATCCTTAGGGGGCCAAAAGTAATCATTTTCCACCCTAAGAAAGAGTTCGCTGTTAATGTCATCAGCTGTTATTACTATATATAACAAATGAAAGTTCGTGCATGTCAGTGGCAAGCTATCGATAGTAACTAGAGCGATAATCGATAGTTAGTAGGTTTAAACAGCAGCTCAATAACCTATACATTTTGAGACGGAAAATATATAGTTCATAACACGAGTATAAAATGTCTTTTCGTCCCACGTTCAAATTGCAACCTCGCCTGGATCTTTATTGTAAACCTTGAGCTCGAAAACATTACTTTCGAACTGTAATGAAATTTACTATTGCACTGGAAACATATGTTAAGACTGTTTGGATTTCCAAAAGCTATATTATTCATTTCGTTCATAAAAGACTGTTGAAGGAGTGTGTGGAGGGTAAAAGTTTAAACATGTATTCGTTTCTACTCTTTATTATATCACTCTTTAGATGTAAAAATTAATGATAATTTTGGTTTAAATAGGTTGGATTAAGAGAGCATGTATCAATAGGTTACCGCAAATTTTATTGGAAATTGCTTCAGCGATAAAATTCAGCAGAAAGTTTATTCGCAACCTGATACATATTTTTTACGTTGATTTTAAAAGCTTCAAAGAAATAAATGTTTCAACATCACGCTCCTTGAATACTAGGTGCGTTTAACGCTATCAACTAATGAATAACTAGATTAACTTTATTAGTTAAAATTGTCAACCAACCCTTGGTTAATTGTGTATCGTAATAACATTCATTAAAAGTTACTCGAAATTGAAATCTCACGCGAACTTTTTGTGTAATCTTTCTTTCAATATTTATCCGGCCAGTTCCCCGTTTCCGGTCGTAAAGCGGAAGTAATATCCGGTGCATTTGCATTCAAACCACATTTAAAAACTCATTTACCAGTAGCCGTGGCTCAGGTGAAAATGAAGTCGTAAATTTCGTGATAACGTGAAATTTCTTTATGAACTTATACCAATTTTGGTTTGTAGATTTTGATTAAACGAAATATATAAATTGTGATTAAAAATAAAGACATTGTGTGATTCATCGGTTGTACATTTGATTATAGATACGTAGTATGTAAATCAATGGTTGTACACAGCAATAGGACTTATTACTGGGGAATTAGGTAATCTGTATTTCGTATGGTTGCACGGTGAAACGTATTTGTTGAAACGGTTGTCCTAATTACATTGTTAACAAACTCCTTGGCAAGAAATTTACAGCTGACAGCATGCAAATTTTATTTATTTATCATCGAGTAAACTATACAATTATAATATCTAAATCTATATCTAAATCCAGATTTAACCAAATTTATGCTAACAACGGTTTTGATCATCCCCAGTTAAATCTAACTGGTTAATCCACAGTTGAGCAAATCTAATTGCACCAAAACCACGTCAAAAACAACACTGGTTTTTAACGAGAGTTTACAGTAAGTCGAGGTGGCAATGAACTGACATGGCACTGTGCGATGTGTAAACAAGCAAACATAACCCAAAAAAAGTTCGATGTTTATGAGGAAAGAACTTTTACGAACAATGAAAAATAAATGTTATTATATTGGTAGAATAATTTTATTATTTATACTCTGTGGTAAATAGGTTAGACCATGGATATTTATAAAGGAAATCTTGAGTTAATTACACATCTGTTCTTGTAACCAAACTATAACGTCACAAATAAAATTACGTCACTGTTTGAAATGTTGGTCACGCAAATTGCTAACACACCCCCAGAGTTAAAACATATCCATGTCAAAACACTGTGATATTTAAGTAGATGACTTTCAACCCAATAGTAAAAAAAACTGATAGATAATTAGATCGGAACCTCGTTAGAGGATTTATTGCCTAAAATCTTCTAACGAGGGTTTAACCTACAGTAGTTCAAATTTTGATACGAGCTAACTAAGGGTAAATAAATCTGGAAATAGCTATGAACAATGTTTGAGCTATTTAAATAGTTAGTTGGTTCTAACTTACAAATGTTGAATTTCCTTACAAAATAAGGTTAAGTCTCTACATCACACTGATACAGCTTTGTGTCAAGCAGTATTCAGCTTTGAAACCAGCTACGACGAAAATAAAGTTCGAAAATGTTCAAAAGGAGAGAAAAGTGAGAACCAAAGTCTCGTTTCAATCACAGGTAGAACGTGAATGGTCACGAAACAGCGCATTGCGCGCCGATACAAGCGGGCGCGTGACCGGCGTTGCTAGGTAGTTAGTTTTAACGGAGGTTTATCAAAACCTTCGTCAAAAAAGATTTTATGAAATCCAGCTTTACAGAGAATTTATGTGTATAGTTTACTACGTACCTTGAGTAAATACAATCTGCATTTTGCCAGCTGTAGATTTTTCGTAGCGACCGGTGAGTATAAAAACAATGTAATTTAGGTAACTGAAAATTGGATTTTTCGTGGAAACAAAACTTATTTATTTGTTAAGAAATTATGAAATTGTCACATTATATTCCAGATTTAAGTTATTTTCATACAATAATACTTTGCTTTCGATGTCTGGGTATAGTGTACTATTGTGTGTAAGCTACAGAGTAAAGTTGAAATCAGTATATAGTGAATATATTATATTTTAATTAATCGAATAAACCTTCTTAACTAATACCCTTTATTATCATTTTAAGTAGATAACTTATGTACTATACATTTAATTAGTATTGATCTAGCTTTTACTAGCTTATTATAAGCTTATTCTAGTAGCTTATTCTAATGAATAACAACGTATATTGTGTAGGCTATTATCTGTTTTAAGGGGGCAACTGCAAGCTTAAATTAATCATTAGTTATTAAAGTTTAGCCGAGAAGATTATTTTTGGTTCAGAGAGACTTACAAGCCGAAACTAAACTGCACGAGTCTCCAAGGAGGTGTGTGATTAATTGCTCTATTATATGACTTACATATGCAAATATAATCTGCATTCTGTCAGCTGTAATATGTTGCCACTGGCGAGTGCCTAGGTGACGTATTTTGAGTACGTATTTCTATGAATACTGGTTTATAAACTATGAAACCACTTGTTGTGCTCCTGGCCTTATCTTAAGGCTTGGAAATGTATGTAGCTCATATGTGCAGGGTGTTACAAAAATGTATGATGGCTATACAGGACCTGATTCTACATACAAAAAATTGTCTAAAATAGAGTACGAATTTGTTCTATTTCTGTGTAGTATAATCCACCATTTGCCGCCTTGTTTTCATAAATAATATTCACATAAATATTTAAATTCGTTATACGTGAAGAAAATATAACTTTCTCCTTATATTATTGTGTAGGGGGATAAAGTAAAATATTATGAAATTTCAACTCAATGCACACAATATTAGACGATAATTATTTTACAGAAAATATTTGCAATTTCTAACACTTACTGATTTTCCTGAATGTCTTGCGTAGTTTTTGGTGCATGCAGCGTGGTTTCGCCATCATGTGTTTGGCATCTTTACTAGGTGACTACGTGAGGTGGCGCGCAAATAAATTACGTGTAACATTCCGAAAAATCAAGGAAGTGTTCGTGGTGACCAGTACTGCGGATTGCGGAAGCCTACGTGCGTGTATAATTATAGTTTCATAAAAAATTATTTCGACCATTATTATAATGTTGCAAATGTATGTTTAACAAATCTCCTTATTAGCCTACGGACGATAAACGTTGTTTTTATTGAAAGGTTAAATATTTAAGTGGAATGTGTAGCATGAACAATAAAACTGTGATGCCGGTGGGGAAAATATGTCGTTGTGGAATAATACAGAATGTAAAGAGAGCTCTAATTTTGTTAACAACCAGCACGTTTGGATTTCATATAAAGCTTTTCCTCGATTGCTGTAATGGCTTGACAGTATAGTGTGTTTACAATAATGTTCCGACAACTGGCTTTGCGATTGTTTCAGCTTTAAAAGCACGGGACACAAATGGACTCATTTAATCAACCAGGTTTTGTTTGTCGACTATGACAATCAGCATACAGGACTGCTGTCGCGTCCGATTTATATTATGAGTCATAATTACATATTGACTGGCTGAATGTCGTTAACATTTATTATGCGTGTTTACATCACGTAAAATATCGTGAGGAACTGAATATATTATGAGTAAAGGGATTTTTTTATCAACGCCAGTACCATATTAAGTAATCATAGATGTTTTAAAGAAAAAATTATGTACTTTACTTTAGTATACCGAGTAGAATTTTTATACAAAAATGTTTTTTTAGAGTTGAGAGTGGATATAACAGTTTTGGGGTCCCCTAAATCGAAAAAAATCGACGTAAATGCATGCATGTGTGCATGTGTGTGTGTGTGTGTGTGTGTGTGTGTGTGTGTGTGTGTGTGTGTGTTCGCACGTGTGGATTCATATAAAGTACAGTTGCTGGATTTGGATTAAATTCGGTTTGTATTTTGTTATGGGTTGTTCAATAAAAAGCTTAAAAACGTTAAAAATTTTTTTTTAATAGTTTTTTTATCTTGATTACTAAGTAGACTGTGGATTTAAGTAATATTATACAAAATTGCATATCTGTGAATTACAGTTCAAATTATGTGCTTTTTACATGTAATATCGGTTTTTAAATTTTGAAAGCAATAAGGTAATTTTGATATGACCGCTCAGTACCAAGAATTCAATAAATAGCTGGGTTATTATGGAAAGGCTTTTCTAAAATGTTTAATTAATTTTTTACTTGTTTTTAGTTTTTAGATATTGGATGATTGTTTTAAAAAATAATGTTTAAGTTATAATTAGAGTTTGAATATGATTGTGGTACTAGGCTAAATCGTTTTTAAATTTCATGTGGGAGAAAGTCTGTGTCAGTCCACTGATACCGTTTATTATGTTTGGGCGTAACAATTACTTAGTTTAGGAAATTGTTAACTATTTTTCTTTTAAACTATACTCATGCACTTAGTAGACAAAACGAGGTATAAACCTGATCGTTTTTTATTATAGTTTCCTAGCTTTACAGTCGTCATTGGTTTAGAAAGGATTTAATAACAAAAGATCCATATTTTGGCTATATTACTTTAAAAAATTTGTAAATTTGGGATATGAATAACTGCGGTATTGATAAGGTATGACAAACCTAAATAATTTTGATTCCGTTCACTTATGTAAACATCGTTAAACTAGGAATGTATTGTATACTATATAAACTACACTACATTATCTACGTTAAACTATACGAACCACTATACACTATGCATGTGATGTACATCTTCATAACTGGATCATGGGAGGACAGTTATCCAACATAACTCTGAAATTTCAGTTTCAGGGGCTAAGCTATGCTGCTGGAAATTCAATTTTGCAGTTTGAGCATTGAACCTCTCATCCTACTATCAAGTGTTTTGGAGGTTGATCAAGACGCTTGTTACACCTTGAAACAAATAATGAACTGATTGAACACACAAAATTACCAAAAGGATAGTGTTCATCAATCAAATATTTGTAAAAAATCGTAGACATTTTGAAGATAAAATGTGATTGAAATTTAAGTGCTTGATAATTAATAAATGGATAAGTCATAAAATTGTAATATAGTTTAATGTTTTCACTACCAAAGAATAATCACACCACAAAAAATACTGGGTAACCAATTTTGATTAAAATGATCAATTAATTTATTCATTGTCAATTCATTGGCTGAGCAGACATATCCTGGATTGATGAGACAGCTGAAAGGATCTCCTGAGACGGTGTTAATGTCCTTCGCAGGGACAGGAACCCGCCCAGGGATGCTACGGACCTCTCCTTTCGAGAAGAAGAAATAATTTACTTCAAACTCCTATTCCTCATGAAGTTTTTACACAATAATAACTTAGACCGTTGTCCATTTGCAAATGTATATTGTATAATGTAATTTTGTATGCGCATAATTCAACTTTTCAAGAATGAAAATTACTCATTTCGGTTTATTTTTTAGTTCAAATGTTTTAAGTATAAATTTTTTAAATTAACTACCAAAAACGTTTGATTAATTAAAATATTACGTTTACACCTAACAACTTTGTAATTTACATAATTCACGATCTCCAAAGAATTTTGCTGAATATATATATATATTGTTTTCTACAATCCAATATTTCAAAACAGTCATGTCTTCAATGTTGGTCAATGATTGGGTCAAGTCAAGGATATTAGAAATATTAATTCACCAAAGTAGTTACTTTATGAATAGATAAAGGAAGTAACAAGCAATTTGTATGTATAAAAATTAAAATACGAATTTACTTAATATATACGAATAAATTACACAATAAATATTTGTTCTTCATATTGATATTTGTACTTGAATTTTAAAAGTTATAAAATTCTATTTTTATAAATCATTAGGTTGTGATAAAGGTTTGGATTGGACGCAAGTATAGATGTCCATGATTGACTGCATCGTTTCAGAAACAATATTAGATCCTCTTGATTTTGTATCCTGCTTATCTATGCAATTCGTATAATCGTTCTCATAAGCTTTTAATGTTTTATTCTTCAGCTCTGTCAGCTCATCCCTAACTGTATTTGTATTTATATTTTGAAGTTTATTCTTAGCTTCTTTTTCAAGTGACAATAAACGTTCCTCAGACTGCTTATTCTCTTTAGATATACTTATTTTGTCATCGTTAAAATATGTTTTAACTGATTGTATATCTCCGATTAGCTTATTTATCTTATCCTGAAGTTCAAGCGGATTAGTTTTCCTTGCCGTCGATTCACACTCATTAATTATTTCATCTAAGTTTTTCATTTTTTCATTGTACTTGGTGAGATCACTTGAAGGGCATACACTGTAACCCTTAGTTTCAATAATTATTTCATGATATCTATGCAACTCCCCAAAAGCTCCTCCCAGCCAAGATGTTTTTCTTTTTCTTTCATTCCACTTCTCGTCCAGATACTCGTTAAATGATTTGAACTCTGTTATCAAACTTTCTGCCTGCTCCAGAAATCCCATATGATTGAAATTTTCGTTACGATCTGATGATTTCAGAGGTGTTCCCTCAATATTCTCACCTGGAGAGTTCTCTGTGTTGGTTTCATGTTTGTCTCCATTGTTTTTTAAACCTGTCAAACTATCTGCTGAGGATTTTACATCACTTTTCGGGCCTTCCTCTTGTGCTGGCGTGGATTGTGGGTTTGTATTGGGCATGTTTGTTAATGTTTTTCCATTTTCAGGTTTTGGATTCCTCCCATCTTCTGGAACATTATCAACAGTCTTGTCTCCTGAGACACTGTTTTCCTCTTCAGGTTTTTGCGCATGTACATCGGCAGTTTTCTTAGCAAACTCATTTGCCGTAATTGTATATGCATTAGGTTTCTTGTCTGATGACGTTTTTGCGTCTACATTTTCTTTTGACATGGTTGTGGGGGTAGTTTTTGATGTTGCACCTTTCTCCGTTTGCATGGACTGGACAGGAGTTATCAATGAAGTCAAAGATTGGCTGGGTGACTGATCCGGGGCTGACCTCTTTGCAACATCCTGGCAAACACCAAACAAAATATGTGTGAGCTTGTTGAGCTATAACTTGGAAAACAAACACATACTAGGTCATCTACCTCATATAGATTACTTTTATATTTTACATAAAATTAATCATTCATTAAAATATCAATTTTGAAGGAAATGAAAAAAATTATGTATAATATACAATGTAATTTAATTAATTCTTTATAAAAGAGTTATTTGTGATAATTATTTTTAGAAAAAAAACTTCGCTTGCCTATCACTATAAGGTTTTTACCAAAATTATTACAGTAAGGTATGACATTAGTAAGATAGGCTAACCACAAGTAACAACTCATGATCTGACATCAGTCACCGGCCGCTGGTTTCGATCCAGCAATCTTTTGGCTTAGTGGGTTAGAGCGTTACCCCAGAGATACCGTGCTGGTATTATCTTTAAAAAATCTAACCTAAACTACCCGAAGATTATGCAACTGATTCATACAGTTAGAAGTACAATGTCGTTTTAAAATAACGTTACCTTTCGTTTGTACACATTACAACCTTAACACCTGTTTATTTTCTTATAAATATAAACCATGCTGAAATTTATATTAATTAATAAAAATTGCTTTAACTTGATTGGAGATCAAATAATGACATGTTTAATTAGTTTATTTTATGTCCTTCATATTGATTACCTTGTCACCCTCGGGGGTCGTTTTCTGAACCGAAGATTCAGGAGGCTGTTGCTCAGAGCCCTCTGACAAGCCAGAGGAAGTGAGAGGTCTGTCAACCTGCCAGAATGCTCTTGGTTTAAAACATGAAATATTAAGGATGTGAATGGAATACTATAGAAAATCATAAAAGAATTCATAGGTGTGGCAAAAGGAGACCGATAATTTTAACTACCGACTGTGTAATTAAATTACGCTTTTCAAACACTCTAAATAAGAGGATTTACAAGCTTGTAATTACAAATGTGACAGTTTCAATACGCTTCCAATAAAGGTGACAAGAATATTGGCAGGCATTCATTGGTTATTTCCGTCCTGGATTACATTAACATTTTCACAATGTTAAGTTTTTCAAGTTTATGATTAGTTGTGAATTCAAACTGACTCTTCATAGTAAACGTTTAAGGAGATCTATGAAAATTTTAATTTAGTAGATTAATATTTCTATGGTTGTATGTAGCTTATTATCTCCAGTATAATTTGTATTGCCACTTATGACAATTTAAGTTGTAGAGCTTTTTGCATCATATTTCATAGTAAATAGTTTATATAAAATAAAATAATAAGTCTTAATACCTTAGTATTTTTAACTTTATATAACTTTTAACTTATACAGTATATCCCTTATACTCTACAAAAAATATATATCGTATTCTACTTTATGATAAACATTTAAAAACTGTATACCTATGTTTAATAATTTTATTTCAAATATGTTCCATAATAGTTAGCTTATGCTGAATATGCAAACTGTTTGGCCAATAAAAAAATTGTAAAAAATTCTATTATAAAAAAATGGAAGCGTAAATATCTAAAAATAATTTAAACATCAAATCTTGTCAAATGTTGTCACTTTATATAAGTATTATACTAATATTTGTAACACGTGTTGTCAAAGTACGTTAGTACCAAAAGCATTGGAATGATTTTGACATATTATGGCTGCTACAATATAAATATAAACATTCTTATATCAGAAACGTCATCGGTTTTATTTACATGGCCCATATTTCTGTCTTTCTTGTTAACTTGCCTAACAACATTTAAATGTAATTCAGTTAGACTGAGACGGTGGCGTCGTCCTGTAATCCAGTTACTTGGAGGTCACGAATTGTGGATTGTTGGGAGCGGTAGGTGCAGTGTTCTCTTATCTGGATTAACGTCCACACTATTGAATACTATCCCGCAAGAATCATTCTCATAATTAGACAAATTCGTAATTCAGAGGCCGTGATTCGGATTTCACGTTAAACTGTAGGTCCCTTAGTTCCCATCGGCTGTTAGGCTATTAATTAACAGTCCTGTCTAAGGTACATGTCAGCCTTAGTCAGTAACAAGACTACAAGATCGCGCCACAATCATCTTTCTCTCAATGCTCATTCATACTTGGCTTAAAATACCTACCTTGTGGTTTGGTTGCCGTTTCAATGATCCAATCTAATTTGATCAGTTTATCAAAAACAATAAGTACATCTTAAGAAGTGAAAACGTGGAATATTTTGTTATGTCTTTTAAGTTTTTTAAGTATTTTTGTTTTAATTTTGTTTAAGTTTTTGCTGGTAACTTGGTATCCCCACTAACCTTGGTCTCTCCACCAGTCGCTCCCTGTCTAGTACTGTCCCCCTCCTGAGCAACATTTTCTTGCTTTGCCCCAGCCACCGGCTGTATCATACTAGTTACCGATACGTTGATTTTTGGCACCGGGTCCTTTTATGTGGGAACATATAATGGTAGACATGATTATTGATCATACACAATAAACAAAAACACTCAATATAAAATAGCAATAAAGTAGGACCCTATATATAGTTGTGAGAGATGATCAGAGCGTATAATGTTCTCTCTTGTGGATTAATGTCCATACTATTGAACACTAGGTTAATCTGCAAAGGCCATCCTCATAAAATTGATCCGGTTCGTAATTCAGAGCCAGTGGTTCGAACTCTACGTTAAATTATATGTCACTTATACAAGCCATTGATTGTTGGGTTACTAATCAACGGTTCTGTCTAAAGAACATGTCAGCCTTATTCAGTAACTAGACTACAAGATCGCATCAAAATGATCTTATTTTCGTTTTTATTCATCCTTAACTTAAAATACGTGGACAAGTTGCTATTTCAGTAACTAACGTTCTAGCTATACTTTGTTATGTGTATTAAAGTTTCGAAAAGTATAGTCACGTACTGTAACAAATTAAAAAATTTATCAAATGCATGAGGGCTATCAAAGATTTAATTACGTCTATAAGTAACTCCATTTTAATAGTAACGTTACTAATAACAGACAATATTATTGAAAAAGGTTTAATGAATAGTTTAATAGTTGTTTTAAAAAATAAATAAAATTTGTTTGAGCGTGAATATTTATAAGACTAAAGAACGTTTAGAATATTTCGACAAAAGCAACAGGATGTTATGCAGTGCACTTTATGTAAGGTATATCAACAATACAAACAACAGCTTTAATTACTGGAAATGTTTGCAGTAGATGTGTACTAAGAGTAGCAAAAACAATACGATAGCAAATTGCTGTATGCAAATACAGAATATCAGTATAGTTGTAAACGTATTGTAAGGCACAGATATTAGGTTTAAAATTAGATCTGTAAACATATATAGATTGTTCCGCTGGTATAAGATAATGAATCATTATTATGAAACGTGGTAGACGTAACTTTAATTATCTCGCGGTTTGCTGTGTGTATGCCTCAGTATGCTTTCCTACAAATAGATTTACCTAAAACAATAAAAATATCTGATTTATTCCCTGACTATTTTTTTTGAATAAGCATGAATGTAAACATATTTAGGTTTTAAAAAATGGTATACCAACATCCTTAGACTATATGTGTCATTTAGGGGAACAATACTCAATCGTACTAAACAGTACTACATCGAAAAAATATATGCACACATATTGTTGTAAATCTATCAGTATATTCTAGGTATTTCCCATAACGATCTTTTAGTTGTCACAAATGTCGTACTAGGTTTGAGTTTAAGTTTATTTAGGAACACACAACTTTACCTAGACCCTAAATAAGCCTTCAATTATCGCGAGCTCGTATACACTCGTAAATACATCAGCACTTAAGCTACGTTAATGTAACATGCTATTGCTTCTAGTATTTTACCTTCATGCCCTCTGTAGCACCTGCATGATCAGCGTTCTTTGCCTCTACGGTTGATGAGCCTGAAAGTACTCCTGCAACGGGTTGTATTATCTCCGTTATAGTTGGGGCCACCACTCCCTGAAATACATCTTCATTTATGCAATGCATGCTTAAAGAGCCATTAAAATATTAATTAGCGATTCCTTTTAACTTTTTAGTTCAGTGGATCCCTAGTGAAGTCATGCCACAACCAATGTGTCTTAACATGTCCTTGTTTAAAGTGTGAAGATACTCAAACACCACATTACCCTTCACTCATTCGGCTTTTTGTAACAAAGTTGCTGCGTCAATTGTTTTGAAATGGATATATCTATGTTTTGGCCCCTAGAGGGTGTGGGTTCTGGAAATGCTTGTAACGTAAAAATTGTAATGGAAGTGACAATATATGTTTTAAGGATAGCTGTTTATAGTAACTAAAACATTCACTTTATACAAAGTCCAAGATCTAGGTTACATGCCAGATGAAAGTAACTACATAATACTCTCTATATTTTGAACATCTATAAGACAGATTAGCCAACTCTCCTTGTCTTCCAGTGCCTTTAATGTTAAAGGCAATGTATACAAAGATAAAACCATGTCTTGACTTAGAGTCAAATAGTCCAATGCCCCGCTCCTTACACTGATAGCAGTGCAAGGTTTTTGAACCAATTTATTACTTTTCATAGTGATGGGTGGTTTGCATCCTTTAGATTCCTTATTTACTATATATTTCTAGATATCTAATAGAATTTATATACTCTAAAGTCAGAGTAGAGCTAAATACTCATTGATCCTTGTTTAATATCTTTATACCAATATTAAAAATTTATTATTTCTAAAATTTTTTTAAAACAAGATAATTCGTTTAACTCAAATTGTGATATGGGACCATTTACTAAGTCCCAATAGTACAGTTATACATAAATATACTTTACCCTTTATATAATAAAAAAAGGAAAAACACAAAATCTGTAAACAAACCTATACTATAATCAAAGTTGAACTTTAAAAAACTGAAATAGGGAGGGTAAAAATTATGTTCAAGCTTTCTGAGTTCTAGAATGTGCCTTGATATATAGAACCTGAAACATCTATTTGGTTTGGGTAAAATGGCTTTTTGCAAATCACTCAGTAAATATAGGGTTTTCATTACATAAAACTACTGCTGTATTTAGTAAGTAAACATCCATAATTTAAAGTTAAGAGTAAATATACTTCACTTTTGCTTCGTCGTGGATCAAATCCTTCGCTACATCTGTGCCGGTAGACGAGGTGGAGGGCTGCAAAGGTGAAGGTGATCCATCCGATGTTGTTGAGGACGAACCACCCACCTGCTCCTTCAAAACGTACAGTACAAGACGTGAAAACTCTATCAGATATGTGGTCTCCAATGGCATTGTAGTCATGCGTGGTAACAAGTAGCGTTGTACGCATGCGCGGTAGCAAATAGCGTTGTGCGCATACTCGGTAGCAAATAGAGCACCTACCCACAGGACATAAGGTAGATAGAACACGCATGCGCACCAGCATTCCTGAGGAAAACGGACCAATCAAATAAGCAGTCAATCTGCTCTCACCTTTCAAGAAGTGACGCATTGGCTGTTTTTTTTGTTTTTATAATTTAATTATATTGACTCTGTTTTATAATATTCCACTCAAATCGCATAACGTGCATTTTAACAAAAAAATTAGGGGGGTTTATTGGTATCCTGACGTTTCTAGAAAAACTTGAACGCAAACATAACTTTACTTTATGTTCCTGAAAAGAGTAACTGTAATTTCAGTTATTACATTTATAAATATTGTCCAGGTCTAAATTAAATTTACATGTAAGAGAACAAAATTAATTTATTTTTTTTATTAAATTTTTATTAAAATTTAATTAATTTTAATTTTTTTCTTCGGATAAATTCATTATGCACTTAATAAGCTGCACATTGGCTTCGCCAATTTTGAGACGTAATTTTAGCTGATAATCAAGTAATCATAACCAAAATACCAATCATTCTAAAAATACCCTTACCATGGTAGTTTATTATGTTATTACATAAATGCAATGACTAGTTTACTAGAAGAATATTCAAATAGCCCATAATACGGCATAGAACATAAAACATTAATCACTTGAATGTTTAACCGATATTTGTTATTTACTTGAGGTTATTAAGTAAATGGGTTTTTTGTTCACAGAATAAGAACGAAACGTGTCAACATTTCGCAAACGGGTCAAACATCATTTGATAATACAGTATAGTAATTGTGGTCAGTAAATAGCAGAGCTTCAAAAGTAACATTTCTCTCGTAAAAGATGACGAAAACAATGCTACAAAACCTAATAGTGTGCCAGAAATAATTTAATATTCACGTCACTTTTTACAGAATAACGTAAACAATTTTATTTTTCTTACACAATCCTGTCTGTTTGCATTACTTTAACTATAATCCCAATAGCTTGTTGTATTAAGAGAAGTGTAGTAGTTTCAAAAAACAAAATTATAAGGTATTTGAAAAAAAACTTATATAAATTGCTGCTCAAATCTTAATAAACTAATTATCCATGTTGTATAAAATTACTGGTAAAAAGTAACAATTACCTTGGCTTTCTCGGTTTTATCTTTTTCCTCAGGTTTGCCAGTACCAGCGTTGCTTACGGTCTCAGGTGTAGGATCTTCTGGTTTGTGATTATCAGCTGGGTTAGTGTTTTTGGTCACCGATACGTTTATTCGTGGTATTGTGTCCTTCATACAACAATTATTAATTAAAATCTACAGAAATATGCCTAAATATATTCAAATAGCCCATAATACGGCATAAAACATAAAAACATTAATCACTTGAATGTTTAACCGATATTTGTTATTTACTTGAGGTTATTAAGTAAATGGGTTTTTTCACAGAATAAGAACGAAACGTGTCAACATTTCGCAAACGGGTCAAACATCATTTGATAAAACTGTGTAATATTGTGGTCAGTAAATAGCAGAGCTTCAAAAGTAACATTTCTCTCGTAAAAGATGTCGAAAACAATGCTACAAAACCTAATAGTGTGCCAGAAATAATTTTATATTCACGTCACTTTTTACAGAATAACGTAAACAATTTTAGTTTTCTTACACAATCCTGTCTGTTTGCATTACTTTAACTATAATCCCAATAGTTTGTTGTTTTAAGAGAAGTGGAGTAGTTTCAAAAAACTAAATTATAAGGTATTTGAAAAAATACTTATATAAATTACTACTCAAATCTTAATAAACTAACTATCCATGTTGTATAAAATTACTGGTAAAACGTAACAATTACCTTGGCTTTCTCGGTTTTATCTTTTTCCTCAGGTTTGCCAGTACCAGCGTTGCTTACGGTCTCAGGTGTAGGATCTTCTGGTTTGTGATTATCAGCTGGGTTAGTGTTTTTGGTCACCGATACGTTTATTCGTGGTATTGTGTCCTTCATACAACAATTATTAATTAAACTCTACAGAAATATGCCTAAATGAATGCAGTAAGTAATTACATACGTTAAAACTGTTTATATTTATAACTTAGTAAATGTGATGAAAACTTTTGAGTTAAGTGATACTCATGAAATAAAATTGCATTATTTTATTTTGTACTGTAAATGCTAATTGAATTATAAAAGTTTTTAGATTCGTTAAGGAGGTAGCAGGCCAACACTTAACATAAGGTTAGATTTTCATGGGATAGATAGGGATGGGATAGAAGTTAACCAAAGTTCCATTTTACCTCAACTACTTTATCTCTTTATTGCCATTAGTTCTAGTTGAGCCAATAGTCTTAGTTAGGCCCTTACTTTAATTAGTCTTGAAAAGCGTTATGTGTAGTATGGTTCCTCAACTTGACATTACATTATTATTTTCCGTTTAATTAAAAACAACATTTTTCCAGAAAAAACTTTATAACTAAAGTTATAGGGTCATTTTGATCTTGAAACTGTTGGTTAAGTTTAGAGATCATCAGACAAAATATATTTAATTGATTTTGGATGTTCTCAACTAAACTTAGTTCCAGGTATTTTTTCAGTTTTCCGGTTAAAATATTTTTTATTTACTTAAATTAAATTTTCTATATATCTTTTCTACATAAGTGTGGTTAACATATCTGAAAGAATTTAATTAAATTAAAACTAGAATTAAGTGTCTTCGACATTTTTTGTAAACAATTTAAACTATACATTTAAAAGTATATTGAAACTGCATCACTACTTACTTTTTTATTCGTAGAACCGGTTTGGATTTCGCCGGCTGGGTTTTGTGGCTGGGAAGGTTCAGGTTTAGTGACCTCCGTGATACTAAACGCTGGGACTGTTTTCGACTCAGAACTTTCATTCTGTACAACACACCCATACAAAAACTAAAATTGTGTTGTATTTGTAATGTCATTCAAGTACAGGATTTAATGTTATATAGCGAGTACTTCACCGTTTATAAATTTACAAATCTTACAGTACTTTATGGTGTTGAAAGTGTTAAAAGGTTCCCTGTCACAGGAGATGGATCATTCTGAATGCATCGCTTCCTCAAGATGGGATAGTAGTGGATGACAAGCTCCTCAAAAAATACTTACCATAGTACAATTTGTTTTCTAACAACAATTTCATTTTATTATATACTCTTATATGTTGAATGACTACTATTAAATAAACGCACTTCATATCAAATTAATTGATCCAGAAGGAAACAAATACAAAAATGAACACAAAAAATGTCCTTAATACTGGAAACCACTACATAAACAGAAGCATGTGTGTAGCATGACATTCCTTTTAAATCAATAAACCAAATAAATTTTTAGTTCGTATTGTTTAACATCATTGTATAAAATAATATAAAATGTTTTCCTTTATTTTAACTCCATCATTGAATCAAAAAATAACTATAATAGGCTAGATACAAGCAACCTCTTTTGAGACTAAACTTCAAAGATGTGTGTATGTGAAACTTGAATAAAATTTTTGATACAACAGTATAAAGGGGATTAAGCCAATCCAAACAAGTACACATATACACACACAGACACACAGAAATTTGTTTATGAATACATTATAACAGGTACCTATTTATCTGGCCCAAAACAATTTCCAACGACCTAATATTTTTTATGTTAAATTTGGCTATATTAAAAGAGGTTTTTAGAGAATATGATTATAACGTTAGTGAAAGTTTTGCAAGCACGATTGGGAGAGGTATATTTGTTTTGTATAGGCCTAGTAAAACACGTTATTTGAAAGATGTGAGAACATTTCAAACGTTAAAACCTCTGCGTTTTCAATTACCAAACATAAACAAAACGGTAGCTGTATCTTTAACTACCGAAAGTAAAGAGAACTTTACTCTCACTTTTTACACTCTTTCCAACATTTATGACAAAAATTGTTCAATCAAATACCAAGAAAAGTTTCTATTTGAAATATTCTTGCAGAATCACATTTATCTGATATTTTCTATTCCTAACTTATATGTCATAAACCTTACACATTTGTTATTTATATTGTTATTTTTGTACTTAATTTAATACAATTTTCCGTGAAATCCTCCATATTTTCTGTTATTATATATAAATACCTAAGTTTGCAATTCATTACCATTATGATAATGCTAGAGTAAACAATCAAGTAAACAAGTAGTCACACTATTGGTAATGGTGATCAGTTTTTCCTGCTTTCTCGTAAATACTTCAGTAAACAATCAAGTAAACAAGTAGTCACACTATTGGTAATGGTGATCAGTTTTTCCTGCTTTCTCGTAAATACTTCAGTATGTTATGTATGTAAAATCAGTTTACCTCATTTATTTATTTCATTAAACTTACAGTTTTCTGTGCTGCGGTGGTCTTATCTTGCCCCGCTTGGTCTGCCCCGGGAGGCTGTCCGCCTCCATCACTACCTGAGCCTGTGCGCCCCGCGTCACTGCTTGTCCCGGAAACGGGCACAGGATTCGGTTTTACCTGAAATATTGAGCCTTGTGAAATGTATTAATAATATTAGGTGTCTGAGATATGTTAATAAAGTGAATAAATACAATATATTACGTGTAAGCTAATAAATAAAATATTTCAATCTCAATCATTGATGACAACGTAACATTTAAACATAAATAAGTCATGACTGGGATAGTGGCGACATCCTGTAATCCAGCTACTTGGAGGTTACGAATTGTGGATAGTTGTGGGCGATGGTCGGTGGGTGTAGTGTTCTCTTGTGTGGATTAACGTCCGCACTATTTAATACTGCATTAATCCGTAAAGACTATCCATATAATTAGACCAATTCGTAATTCAGAGGCCGTGGTTCGGAATCCACGTTAAACTGTAGGTCCCTTAGTTTCCATCGGCTGTTGGGCTATTAATTAACAGTCCTGCCTAAGGAACATGTCAGCCTTAGTAACAAGACTACAAGATGGCGCCACTATCATCTTAAACTCAATTTTCATTCATACTTGGCTTAAAATACCTACCTTGTAGTGTGGTCGCCATTTCAATAATCTAATCTAATCTAATAAGTACATGCATAAAATATAGATACGTAACAAAATTGTATCTGTAAAAAATTGTCTTTATAGGGGTTTTGTATTTCATGATTGTATTTGATTCTCCCTACAGTGTCTTCAAAAGAACTTTCCAAAAAAATCGTTTTAAGGACATTTTTTCAAATACAGGGACCTTTTTCTCTTTCTTCTTGTACAAGATTTATGGTTTCAAATGGTATGGTTTAAGCCATACCAATACTGGTCTACAATACTGGATTTTTAAGCCTAGAAGTTTGTTGTATGCAATGTAACTTTTATTTTCTGTTCTTATTCTTCTGTTATTGTTCTTAAACTCATGCAACTCATAGGCATATTTATATATAGGTCTTAAAGTCTCCTCGGGCTTCGCCTCATTAACGTTCCAGATTTCGATACTTACTCGTACATTTTCAAAATATACCAACGTAAAATTACTTGAATGTCAAAAGCTGTGGACACTAAAATTTGATTGTTCAGGAAGAAAACCAAAGAGCTGCCGTGACTGTCCTAGGTTTCAATGTTTACATTTTCTAATGTCAACATCTGTTTACACTATATTTTGCCATTTCAGAAAGAAGAAGAAATAAAAGAAAGAATAAAGAAATAAAGTTCATTTTGACATGGATATGTCTTAGCTCTGGGGAGGTGTTAATGATTTTTAAGATGGATAATATGTAACAGGTTTCTATAGAAACTACCAGAGCTATTGCATTTAACTTTTAATATAAAAAAAGAACAGCTGTTAAGATGAAAACATTTCTTTAGACATATCCATGATCTAGCCTATTTCCCACAGGGAAGTAAATAGAAACCTTTTTACAGATGAACTGTTGGTTCGAAATTAGTGATCAATCTGTTAGATCGAAATAGTGGAATGGTAGAGTTTACGTTTTCTCCCGATACCTGCCTCTATTACGTTAATCCTCTTCAAATAATTGACAGGTCAATTATTAGGATAAATGACTATGTCATGTTGTACACGCTCGTGTTTTGTCATTTTGTAAATAATTCAAAATTAATTAAAATTTAAATAAATCAGTACACCTCTCATTATCTCAGCCTTCCTTACCAATGCGAAGATCGGGTACTTTGTGTAATCTAATAACAAAGCAGAGGATTTCCTTAGTAAATTATCTGCTCATTGTATTACCTAGGCATTCAGCAAACACCGGTTACCTACATCGGGACTGACAGGGGTGGCGTTTGGCGGGGACGATCCGGAACTATTGGCGCCCTGGGCCGGGGTTCCTGGGACTGGTGGGTCTCCCGTGCTGCTACCGGAAGCAACAGATATCCGGGGTATTGGTTTTTCTTCCAATGCGGTGACCTAATATTCGTGAATAAATGCATTAACTTGACATATGTTTAATTATATTTAATACTTTCGAAGTAGATAAGAATAAAACGTGATTTGAATAAGTTAAAATTCAAATCATAAAAAAGAAATTTAGAGATATGAAGTACGATAATTTTTGTAATGTGGTAAATGTAAAAGGTCTAACACTTTTGCTGTTTTACTTCAGGTAGTAGTTATGTCCAACGTATCTGATAAATATTTTATTAACATCTCAGTGTTAATTAACATTAAAAATGTTATTGGTAAATCTATTGGAAAGTAGGACAGAAATAAAATATAGAAACGAGTAATAAAAAAATTCCAATATAACAGAGTTTGTGTTGCAAAGGGTATATAATGTCTAATGTAAACAAATCGAGTTACGGTTATTGAATTTAAATTTATTGGTTGAGAAGAAACTTTATTGGCTTAAGAAAATTACATTGAGTTCTTATTTTTATGACAACATTATTGCTCGCCCAACTATAGGCTTTATTAACTTAGAATTGAAAAGAACTTAATGCTTTCAATGCCGGCTTATAATTAGCATTTAGTCCACTGTACGGGCTATATTTTCAAGTTTTGTAAATACCACTTTTGTATTTCAAATAAATAATGAGATTAATCATTTCAGGTTGCATTACCTCACCTTAAACTTTTTACTTCTGAATAACCTACACATAGCTCAGGAAAGGCCAAAACTACATTTTGTAGTATTACGGAAACATTAGTAGAAATGTATTAGATAATGTACCACTGGTTGTATTTTTGATGATAAACTATCAAATAGTTCTACATTTACCCTCTAGTAGGCGCGCCATCAAGTACATCATATTAAGGAGCGTGGGCTACTGTTATAGCACATGTACATTATACTTAATAAATGGTATATTTTTATTTCTTTTCAAATCCTAAAATTAATTTTAGAGGATTATAGACCTAGTTTCTTATACTTACAAATATTTCAATCATATAAAATATACCAGTGCTCGTGACGTAATAAGCTATTTTTAACGACTACTCTTGTTTAAAATGTACATCTAAAACAATACAAATTATTCCAGGCTCTGTAATTTTTATTGCGGTCAAAGTGTTTCATCACACTTCTTTATTCTATAAGGACTTTTCAAAATAATTACATTTTGGACCAAATTTAAGCTTTTTTCATATATATCGTACTAGATAGTTCCATAATATACAGATTTATTGTCATTGGAAGTATCTCTAAAATATATGCCCTTCCTACGCCCTTTAATACTACTAATATAAGATCTTAGGTACATTATATGCTGGGTGAATATGGAATAGTTTAATTTGTACGATTTTTGAAAGTAAACACTTAAGCATTTACAATAGTTGAATAATTATAAATTACAATTTTACAATAACGAGATTATTTTTAGAATACATTTTCAGTTAGTATAAATCAATAATTTATATACATTCGGTTTAAATTTTTATCGGCTGATTTATGGTAAACTTTGGTTATTTTATTGTAAAATTTAAGTTTTAAATTGAAGTTCACCTTTTTTATAAAGGTAGAAACACAAGCCACCTAAGTGAACCGACAAGAGAATAAGGTTATAACGTGTTAAAATTGAACAAACGTCTATTTGACGAAGTTTATTTAAAAAGAGTTGGAAGGAGCTATGGATATTTCTTATGTACTTTATGATAAGAAACAGCTTTATCTTTCCCTAAGTTCGAATCATATCTGAGAAAGATTTAAATTTAAAGTTTTTTATCTAGATTTACTAAATAAAAATTTTTCAATGTGTTGATTTTCATACCGTAGGAAATAAAATGCATATAGGATTATTTAGGTTTATTTTAAAGTTGCCATTTGAGTTTTCAAAATGAATAACTATAAAATTATTAGGAACGTCATTTTGTTTTAGAAACGTTTACTTATTGTGTGGTATAGCTGATATAGTTTAGGGGAATAACAGTCAATCGTATGATAAAAATACGTTGATAAATCCCAATGACTTAAGCATTATTATGTAATATAGTTGAGTTATGTCATTGTGTTTGATACATGCATCCATTTTGATATGGATATTTCTTAACTCCAGGGGGGTTTTGGCAATTTGAGCAACTGAAATTTCAAACAGTGACATAATTTGGTTAGTGACGCCATAATTAGATTACAAGAAAATCGGTTTAGATGAAATGAAAACATTCCTTTTAGACATATCCGTGATCTAACCTATCCTATTTCCCACAGAGAAGTAAATACAAACACTTCTGCACCTTATATTTTCTCCGATTTCAACACTTTTGGTGTCAAAACCGTTTCGATTTCATTTACTTTACTCCAAACATCTTCACTAATCACAGTTTTTTATAAGACTATTCAAGATATTCCACCCACTTTACTCACAATTGCTTCACAATTAGCCATTTTCGTAAGACTGGTGTGTATTTGTAAGACTTTTTAAAATATCCTACTCACTACACTCCAAATTTCTGCACAATTACATTACTTACCAACTGGGATTACGTCTCAATTACATGAGATTTATTTTTAAATTGACACACTCGTGAATGACGTTAGTGGTTAATTGTAGTGCTATTTTTGAGACTGACCTGCGTGCTGACGAGGGCTGTGGCGATCAGTGTCACCAGGCAGCACCGTACACCTAGGTACATGACTCTCTACTGCAGGCCTAGTCGTTGTGTGTCAGCCTCGTGCAGGTGGCAGCCACCTGGGCACACAGACACACACGTCACCGCTCAACAGCTCAACACCGTAGAAAACAGCCTCAGTCAACTGACACGTACGTAAAAAAGTATGTACCCCCCTATTAAAGTAAACTGCCAAAAGTATACAGTATATCGCAGGGATCTTCACTAGAACCTCTCAAACAACCAAATAAATTTTATCAACTTTTAACCAGGCGTTTCTATTTAATACCCCTATTTATGAAAAAACTATTACAACATAGATTTGCTGTATAAATTTTGAAATTTATTTCACTTAGACGAGGGCAGTAAATGTATTTCATGTTTACAAAGTATTTGATAGAATATTTTTTATAACTCTTAAAGTATAATTCCTTTAAGTCCAAGGGCGGTTAAAAATTTCACCACTGAAAACATTCCCTTTTTAAATATCCATAATCTGACCTATTTCCGCAGGGAAGTAAATGCAAACATTATATCAGTTCAAACATTACACAATTTAGTATTTTGAATCACGACTATAGGTCAATTGGTTTCTGAGATATTTAAAACTACACAGTGCATTGTGCAATTTTATTCTTATGGAGTATAGCTAAAAGTCAATAACTCACTAATTTACTTGTGTAGTATTCAAAAAACCGTGGTGTATAAGTTTTTATTTTATCCATCAGAACGTACCAAACCAGTACGAGTAAAATTTGTATGTGTTTAAAACTATGTTATTTTCATGTTGCTAATACAAACACAGTAGATGAGTTCTAGAAAGATTTTTTAAAACCTTGTTCTAAATACCACTAGCTTGTTTGGGTATTATGGGTTAAACACAGACATCACTTTTTAATTTATACTTTTTATCTTTTTACGTCTTGATAATACCCTTATAGAATTTCACTGTCATTAAAATAAAATTGGCGGTTTACAATTAAGTTATTCATTTCCATTTATTTATATTTACGGAATTCCCCAAGCAACCAACAAATTAAATATTTGTAGGTGTTAATGTTAATGTTAAAAAACATACACCTATAAACCAAAAATTATAAAAAATAATAAGAGTTTGAATAACTCTTAATCTTCAGTTTTTTTTTATTTTGACGATTGTGCAATATGGGAAAAATTAGCAATCCATTAATAATACACATGAACTTCAATAGAAATGTAAAATTGTGTCTACTCTAATAACAGCAATAAATACAAGAACGTGCAAAAATTACTATTCCACCTTAAAAAATTACATTTACTTAAAAAGAACACCTACGTATGATAGACCTAATATAGTCATTCGATATTATGAAATATCGAATTATATTGTGACTTTTTTGGAACACTGAATAAATTTTAAGGGAAGTGTTTTGACTTCATCCAACAAAGTATTATGAGTGTAAAATGTTTTCGGTTATAAATCAACTTTTTCTCATTAATAGAGTGATTAATTTATTTTCCTTTATCTGGTTATATTAGTGATAATTAGGCTATGAAATAATTTTGTAATAAATTATATTATATGAGAAATCCCAATTGGCTGTTTTAACTTAAATCCCTCTCCAACCCCAAGATGTACAAATCTACCTAGTATAATTCAAATTTGATTATTCCAGTCCTGTCACAAGCTGCAAGGCTGTCAGATTTACTGAAGATAACCAGATTGTGTTTGTGATACAGCTGCGGTGTCGATCTTGCCAGTCAAACAGAAATGAACAAACACGAGAACTGAAGCCTTGGAATATTGGCATCATACCGGTTCATATTTGCAACTTAGTTGTTATTTTTATTTTTATAATTAATGACTCATTCAAGTTCGTATACAAAATATATTACATAACAAATATATTTTTAAGGTTTCATATAAAATGTTAGATTTATATCCTCCGGTCTATAGTAAGCACCACAGATTCTGTTATTTATTTATTTTACGGAAACCCCTTTTTACAATTAAATAATTAAAGATAAATTTATATAAGTTTTTAAGTAAAATAAACACAAAGTGTGAAGTAAAAATCAGCTACTTAATAATTATTCATTATGACAGTGCAAACGTGAAAATCAATAACAATAAACTAATGATATGGAAATATAAACAATAAATGATTAAAGATGGTTTAAAAAAATATAGTTGTTTACATATATGCAGTTTGTTATGAAGTGATGGTTAGGATACCAAAGAAATTTATATTTTTCATTACTATGGGCTCTGTATGTAGGAAAACAAGAAAAAGAGGGAATTTATAGTTAGAAATTTAATCACAAACATACTTTTTTATTAGTCTGAAATTAATTAATTGTTTATAAAGTCCTATATTTCGATCGCAAATGTTTATAAAGTCCTATATTTGGATTGCAAATGTTTATAAAGTGCTATATTTGGATCTCAAATGTTTATAAAGTCCTATATTTGGATCGCAAATGTTTATAAAGTCCTATATTTGGATCGCAAATGTTTATAAAGTCCTATATTTGGATCGCAAATGTTTATAAAGTCCTATATTTGGATCGCAAACACTAACTATGTAAATGATTATTTTAACCTATAAATAACAATGCGTAAGTGAATAGGAAACAATTTATTAAATGAAATATGTTTAAGGGGAGTGGAAAGGGCAATTTTTACTACATTTTCTATTGACATGGATATGTCTTAGCTCTTTTGAGGGGGGTGTTGGAAATTAGCACGACCAAAATTTTCAACTGTGACGTCGTTGGGCTAGTGACGTCATATGCTTAGCGACGTCTTAGTTTGGTTATAAGAACAACTTATGTGATCTGAAAAAATCCCTTTAGTTATATCCATGATCTAACCTATTTCCTACAGGGAAGCCATACAAACCATATAAACCTTTTTTTATGTAGTTTTGAAGAAAAAACTTCCTCTTTTAGGAACTGAAGTTAGAATTTGGTTATGATGATCCTAAGTATATAGTTTTTTATAGTAATATAGTAATTATCAAGTTCCCACTCCCCGTTATGGTAAAGTTTGAAATTGACAGGTATTTTATTAATGAAATATTTAAAAGTGGATCCTATCACAACACAGAACTGTAGCTTTTGAGCAATTGCCATCTCAGCTAGGGATCAAATTCCTTAATAAGCTTCCTGAAGGCATAAAGCAGTCTGGCAACCAAATTAAATTTAAAGCTCGTTTGAAACGCCTTTTGGTGTCTAAAGTTGTGTACTCTGTTGATGAATTCACGATGAACCGCTGGGAAAACTAAATTTTAGGGATTTCCGCGAATTAAATTTCAGCACTGGTGTCAAACTTTGTTTTGGTGTCAAACCTTGTTTTGTTTTTAATTTATACATATATTATATATAATCTTAATGAAATGACTTTTGTAATGCAATTTACATTGTCAACTACAATAAAGATATTATTATTATTATTATTATCATTTTCTTAAATACGATTTTAGGAATAGCAATCAAGAATTTATTAAAATGTCTTTAACATTGAAATATTTAACATTATAAAAGGTTATAAACGTGGATGTTGTAATGGTATATGTAATTTCATCACAGCTTATGCCCAAGCGCTCGTGTGCCAAAAGATTTATGGGAATAACCCCGGCGATCACAAAAGCAGCCGGCTTGGAGACGATACGCAGAAGTGACTCGCAACTCTCCGGTTCGCTGTAAATGCTCGTAAAAGCTTGTTACGGTAACATTTCTTATTGTACGGTAGCCAACGCTTGTTGTAACGTGGTCTGCTGACTTTAGTCAATAAGCCTGACGAGAGAAGCGACTCCCTTGGCTGCTATGATGGCGATGCGTCTTATCTGTTCGTTGAATCTCAGCTTGCAGTCAATCACCACAATTCGCAGTGAGTTTTGTCTTGATGTCGAGGTCTCCGACACGCACCGGGATGACAGTCTCGACGTGTTTCTTCATTAGGACCACGATCTCAGCCTTGCCGATAAGCGATAAGCCATGATCCCGCATCCAATTGTTGACCATTCGCATCACCAGATCCAGCTTGAGCTGTGCAAGCTCGATGCTGAGATCAGGGCAGCTACATAGCCAACAAGGATAGTTTCATCAGGCATATCGAGCCTCACAGACTGTCGTATGACACGTTCCAGAGATCTGGTCCGAGGATTGATCCCTGTGCTGCACGGATGTGACGGCGACTCTTCGCTGACCCTCGAATGTGTCGTACAACAGAGCACGATTTGAAAGGTACGAACTGATCATTTACAGAAGGTACGCTGGGACCTGGAATGTATGCTCAAGCGTCCTCAGCATATCAATACACCTGGCGCTTTCTTGACGTCAAGCGTCACGAAGAGAACCACGCGGCGCGATCAGTGGTTGTGGCTCTCCGCCCTCCGCACTGCCTCAACGATTGCATCAATAGTCCCTCCTGGATGGCGTCAATAGTCGAATGACCAGATCTGAAACCATGTTCTTGTAGTGAGAAGTCACTACTAGCTACGATGGACGTCCTTGAGTTTAGACCGGAGCATCTTCTCGAGGACCTTGCCTGCCGTATCAAGCATGCAAAGGGAGCGGAAAGATGACGGGGGCTCCAAGATCGCCTTTTCCCTTCGGGATGAGGACGAGTCGAGTGACCTTCCAAGAAGTGAAGAAGATACCCTCAACAAGACAGGCGTTGAACATTTTGAGAAGCATTGTATTACACTAAAAGTGCTTAATTTTAAGCACTGAAATACAAATTATATTTTATAAATGTATGTTTTAATTGAGCTGGTGGTAACCTTCAGGTGTAATCTCTGCCATTTTGAAAACATATGTGCCCTCTGAAAGGTTAATGCATAACCTACTAAAACTGAAATGTCTCAATGACTCAGTGACTTGCAAATGAAAATACAGATGGACCAAACCACAACCGTGTCATTTATCAGAGACTTGCTCATCTGTCAAAAGTAGGTGAGTCATAGGCTGTAAATAAAATAAACATTTGCTAGTTAATACTGATATGAAATGGGTGTGGCTCAAAGCTTAATCTTACTGTGATTATTTGTTACTTTTATCAAATTGACGTTTAAATTAGTTATATTATATATTTTATAAGACACATTTAATTTTGTATTATGGCAGACCATTGTGGAAGAATTGCCAGCTACAGCGTATTTTAAAGCCCTAATAATTGGTTTTTCGTCATAATTATTCAAAAACAGCTGTTTTAGATAAACTTTTTGGAGAGAAAAAGTTGTTGTTTATGATACTTTTGATTTGAGGTCAGCATTCGATTGTAAATAATAGATAAAGTAACTGCAACAATCACTATCGATTTGTTGTGTATTTCGGACGTTCAGGATATCAACTGAGACCGGATATTTTCTGAAAGCGAATAGGTGTTCCATCATATTATATAATATAATAAGTCTGTCATGACAATAATATTAACTAATACTGACGTAACCTAAACAACCAATCAGGAATAAAGAGATAACTTGTACAACGTACGTAAAATAACAGCTGATTAGTCTAAAGCGACAAAAAAGCGACATTTAACAGCCTCGACCCGCCTCGGCTCATAAACCTTTGCTCGTATCAAAAACGCCCGTTTTTGGTCCTAGTTATGTCAATACTATCACGAGTCAATTTTATAGACTTCTATTTTGTGTCCCCAGCTCCTTGAAAGATAATTCATTTTCATGGTTCTTAGTCATAATTCCATAATTTTTAAAATGAACTAAATTTACAGTGTGTAATGGGTTTTAAATTACTAGACTTTAATAATAAGTGTTATATTTCACAAATAGTTAAACTAGCCAAATACAGTAATAGGAATGGTAAATGAACTGAACCTAATTGATATTACCTGTTTTTTAATTAATATAACAGTAAATAAATTGTGTAGAAAACGATACCAGTCAGTTTTTAGACTTTAATAATTTAGTTTTATTCCAAATCATCGCCATATTGTTGTAATGTTTTAATACAATTAACTTTTTTCTTGCATAAAAAGTCATTGTGTTTGGACTATAAACCTTCATAAAAAATATATTGCGGTTATACATTGCAATCGAAACTATACGTATTAGATTTCTTTTCAGTGACCTAAAACAATTAAGTTACTTGACAATTATATACACACACTAAAATACTTTCACAAATAAGGTAAAACTGGTTTAAACTTAAACATGTTAGTACCTAATTAAAAATTATCATAAAAAATACGTCACTTAAAAAAATGTTGATTTTATTTCTATAGTTCAATGGTAAGCAGTCTTTATTAAACAGGTGCTGCTGTGCGACGATAGACGGTGAAACGTAGAACTAAATAAGCTCAGGTCTCACCTAGAACGTTGTTTGAATTAAGTGAACCATTTTTAAACTGTTTTTTGTGACCCTGATGACAGTGTTTAGGTAAAAATCAATATAAGGTTAATTGTTGTAAGGAAGGTGAAAATGGGTATTTGAACATTGTTTGGATTTCAATTCATAACGTTTTATATCTAGCTTAAGGAAAATTCTTAGAATATTTTCACAAGAGTCTTTAGTAACAAGCACTGTGACATTTTGCGCATTGTATTTGGTGTCATTAGAAGGGTATTACAATTGTTAGCGATCCATCTGATTAGAATGTTTTGTTTTCAATTAAGACGGTAAATACATGCATAATTATACATAATTGCTACACGTACTACAGGGAAAATCATCAATGCCACAGTTCCAAAAGGTGGAAAATTATTTCAATTACATCATCATTGCCAAAAATATTAATGATGTTCGCTGTTTCAAAATTTATGTTTGAAGAGAGAGATGTTTAAGATATTTTGTATTACTAATGTGGTACTAAAATTATATGACTAATAAAATGGCAATATGTACTACAGAATAATAAAGGACCTAAGAAATTTTGTTTTTACGACATTGTACATATTATCAAGTATTTTATCTGAATGAAAATCAACATAAAATTAGAACGTCATAAGATATTTAATCGTCTTAAATTGTTTTTCTCTGTATAAATATTTCTGATTATTGTTTAAATCTCATGCAGACAAAAATTAAATAACAAGATGAACTCAAATAGTATATTATATATAAAATAATACTTTAATATATATTAACACATTTACAACGAGATTATATTAATATTTAATTTACCTATGAGTCGTATTTATCTCTAGTGAAATGTATCTAGAACAATCTGTAGCAAATGTAACAAATTTTACTTTTTAGCTCAATTACGAACAATATACTTATTTTGATTACTTATAAGTGCTGCTATCAGTGTGAGGAAATAGTGAACTATGTGTAGGAAAATCTATTACAGAACGTTGTTCAGAGATACCAAACCCGAGAGGTGCTGCACTCTATTCAGTTGTTTTCATAAGTAACCATTATTTCACGTTCGTTAAAATGTGTTTGGTATTTTAAAATTACTATAATATGAAATGTTGATAAGTTTAACATATTTATCGGTAAAATATATATAGATAAAATTAGAGTTTTGTCTGTACATTACTAAGAATTATTAATTTTTTAGCTATTTTTACTTTTCGTGCGTTATAGAGCCGAAACCGGTCTTATCTTAATTTTTTTTCTGTTTGTCTGTGACGCTCCAGGAGGCATTTTACGCCGTCTTCTCCGAAAGTACGGGAGAACTGATTACAATGAAACTTATTTCATGTATTCTCTACATTCCAGAGAAGGTTTTTAAATGCTTGAAATCGCCCGCCGACCCTTGAAAAGTAAATAACGAGCATTTAAAACCCCACTTTTACGAGATATGACTCGCATTTTTATTCACGTTTCAATGAATAACCTACTGGTAATAATCAGCTGTCTTTGTAGTTTAAAGATTTAATAGAAGCAAAAACAAACAGCTATCAAATCAATATTAGTTAGTTTATATTGGTCATTGATTTTAAACCCATTTCGAAATCATACTATATTAAAAAGTTATTTTAACGTATAACTAATTATAATTATGGTATACATGTTCTAATCTATTCAATTGTAAAGTAATGCTAAAAAATAAAGCTGGGTATTGATTTACTTTTTGTATTTATTCGTTTAGGCTTTCAGGTCTATATTTTGGTATGATAATATCTTTCTTCTTTAAGCTGAATCCTACAAACCGTACAAAGGACGGGCTTACTGCTAGTCTTTTATAAAATAATTATTCCATTTAGTTTTGTCCAATCATTTAGAATACAGTAGTAATAGTTTTAGCCCATAAAAATGTTTCAAACAACGATTGAATTGAATTCATTGGCATTACTGAGATATTGTGATGCAATATGATCCTACTTAATATTCCAATTTTTTTCTTATTTCAGTTTCGAACTATTTATTGCTATTTAATACCTAAATATTTTTAACCGGCCACTGTTATCAATATTACATTATCGATCAATTAATTTATAATATATTATGATACAAAATACAATAATTCATGATATTAAAAATGCTTAGTTTCTATTAAATTTTATCTTAGATATTTTTCAGGGTTATACTTGTATGCTTACATGACCTTCAATCTGGTTTATTCACGAAGTCCTCAATTATTAGGTTTTCTAAAAATGATACTAACGTATTCCTTGATTTTTATGTTGTTTATTTCTAATATTGATCTGTAACTTGTAAAGTTCTTCGACATCATAGAACAATGTAAGGAGTTATCAAAATGGCGTCCATTACAGTAATTCAAAGCTCAAATAACCAAAAACCATGGAATTCACAAAATATAAATTAAAGACAGAAAAGTTACAAGTTTGAATTTTGTTTGGTGAAATGTATAATCTTAATAGAGTCACATCACGAATAACGGAGAAACGTACGTTTTTTGAAGTTACAACTGTCAATTTGGGCTTTAATAATTTGGCAATTGAGTAGTAGCTTTAATAAAATTAAACTTTCTCTGTTATTTATGATATAACCCTGTTAACATTTCACATCTTCTTAAAGAAGATAAAATTTCGAAAAGTTTCGTCTTTGGATTTTTTTAATCCTATGCTTTTTGAGTTATTGAGCTTTGAAAAAATATAAATGGACACCATTTTTAAGCAATACAAAGTAGAAATGTTATACTATGCACAACAATATACACTTACCAAGTTTGAAGCTGGTGCCTCAAGTGGCTCCAAGGTTATAGCAAGCTATGTAAAACACATACACACCGACAGATGTAGAACGAAGTGAGATAGGCCACATGTTCACAGGGCATTTTTTCGACCTCAAGACCAATATCCTAAAGTGCCCGACAGCAGTTATTCTGAAACACCATGTATATATTTACAAAAATTAGACATGCATGATTGTCTGTTGGTCAAACTCGACTGAACCCTTATATTTATTTCCTAGCAATATTATGAGGAACTTATGCAAATAGAATAATATTAGTATAGTAAAAATATAAAGCAGTTTAGCCGCTTAACTATCTTACTACTAAGTTTTGTGCAGTATTTTAACCTAACGTTTAACAATGTACTCTTTCCTTACTAAAGTTCACTTTACTAATACAAAATTGTATTATATGCATTAGGTAATTAATAAATATTTTTTATTACAGCGTAGGTATGTGAATTTAAACCACTGGTTAAAATATGAGTTTTTAATGACTAAAATTACTATATGATTTTGTCAATGTCAAAAAACAGAGACTTTAACTTTAAAATAGTTTGTATGACTTCGAAAATATTTAATGTTTATAATTTATATTAAATTATTATTTCAAGGGTATCAATAATTACGTTGTCAGAGACTCATTGTCATGACATGGTTTATCCTAGCTAATTGAGCTACGAGAGGCAAGGGTGGCTTTGTTAGGGAGACAACGACAATTAGACATTTACAACATGAAACATCACTTCGTGTCCTCTCTTTGTCTTATATCTTATAATTATCTGCTTTGACTAGTTATAAAGATGTTTCGTTACAAGGTTTAAGTAATAACTATAATACACGTTGAAATTAATTTTTTTTTTACTTTACTACCAGTCAAACATGGTAGAGATACCAATGGGCCCTAAAAATATATTAACCAAACTAGGAAAAATGTACCAGGGTTTTTTGACTTATACAAGTTTATAAATCTCCCTAATGAATATTTAAAAGTGTTTAAACTTTTTTTCAATACTCTGCTCCCAAATATTTTGACCAGCTGCCTCAATTTACAAAAGACCTTCCAAACCAAAGAACATTTAATAAAGAATTAAAATATTGGGTCTTCTCCAAGACCCAATACGATGCAATTACTCCAGTAATGTACGATTTAAGATTTAGTCCACCCTAAATTTATATGTGATGTATTAGTTTTTAAATATTTAAGCCTAAATACAACAACTCTTTTAAAGTTCCATTTGAATTTTTGTTATGATTAAAGAATATTTGTTGGCTGAAAAGTATCACGTACTCCGTTATAAAACGTTTTTTACACACCTTCATTATGTACTCTTTGTCCTTTATTTTTCTGTATTCTGTATTTGTTGTATTTTTAACGTAGTTTGTAGTACGAGTGCCCTGAAGTGAGAGTGTTGCTTGACTCCTAAAAGTGAAATTTTCCATAGTCTTCTTATATGTTTCAGTTTACCATAGCATAAATGTGATCATTTAAAAAACGCATCCTTTATTCAGCAATTTCATTATTTAACCACTTTTCACCTAAACTGCAAACAAAATCAACCATTGCAATTATTTAAACGTAATTTTAAAGAACGCTATAGTTAAAAAGCCTATTACACTATTTATGGGTATTTGCGTGATGATATGGGGAATTTTTTAAACAACAAATAAGAAGTGAATTATTTTAAAAGTGGTATCATACTCGCATAACTATGTATAATTATTTTAATAACTCTGTTGGTTTATGTAGACTCATTCAATGCTTGTATGCGATTTACAGGATAACGAATTTGTCATTTGACCACAAAACTGGATAAATGGTAAACCTACATACTTTGTCTAAATATTGTACTGTGTTGTATTTTCAAAGGAATAAATTCGTTTTATATATATATATATTTACAAAAAAAACTGTGCGGCCAATGTAGATTTAGTGTATCATTACGACTGAATAAAACTATTTTTAATCCAACTAATTTTCTAGGAGACAGTTATTTAAAGCAGAATTGAATTCCTACCGGATGTCCGGCCGATAAAAATTATGGAGATTATGGAAATTCAATTATACCATCGGCATCGCATTCCCAAGACTCCTTAAAAACAATGTCCTACGAAATATTTTTACCAGTAAAGTAATGAGTTAGACAAATTAACTAAATTCTGTCGTAATTTAGTGTCTCATTTTTTTAATTAGATTTATATTTTTTGAAATATTTACAAACCTTCAAGAAAAACTTACTTTAAGCTCAGTAATTAACAACTCATTCATTGCATTGTCCTTTTTTTACTAAAACTGTTTACTATTAAATATTTTATTAGCAATACAATGGGCGTCCTGTTTGTGAACATAGCAAAAAATATGCTTTCACCTAGTAACGAAATGGAAGTTTCGTTTTCTTGTTACTATTTTAAATCTCAACTACCAATCACCATTATCCTAAGGTTTTTCCGGTGAATTAAAGACAGCGAGGTACCGATGCAGCATGGTCAATCATAGGCTAGTCAGAGGTGACCGCTCATGATTTGAGAGGAGTCGAGTCGCTGGCCGGTGGTTTCGATCCATCAACCTTTGACTTACCGTTCCAGTATAAAACTAATTTTCCTTATGGAGTTGAGATAAAACTAGTACGTGAAAAAGCACGTTACTCTCCTGATTGTTTATATCAATACAGTGTGTTTATCCATGGAATTACTACCTCTTAAAATGAATATCACTAGTAAAATTAAACAAAAATCCATTTATTCACCTAAAACATAGAATAAATAGCAATGTTAATGAAGATGTTGATGTCTAGTGTTTTTACTCAGCATTAACTTACAAATTTTACTTTCGCCTTCTTTTTTTTTAAACTGCAATCGTCAACATAGCCTTCTATCGTTTTCAGTATCTTTAAATTGGAAAACGACCCAAACTAGGACGTAAATGCAAAAAACGCTAACAAAGCGACATAATAAAAATTGACTGATCAGCAATCACTGTCAGTAGCAACTGGATCCGATGTTATGAGCGGTGAAAATAAAGCAGAGGTGTCAGATGTCATTTGGCATTAGACTTGTCAGACGAATGCGTGAATTCCGAGAACGTCAGTGGGTGCTTTCTATTAAAAAACTTCACTGTCAATATGATATGGTAACAGTACAGAAAATTGTAAGAGTAATTCTAAGTAAAAATAGGATTGAACCTTCTTCTCCTCTCGTTAAACAACTTGAAATTTTACCATTAAGATCATCATGAATTTATAAAACTTTGAGAATCGGTTATATTAGGAGCGGGAATGGAAAAACTAATATGAACACAGATTCTATTAGACTAAGAAATAAATTGTTTATTATCCACGACCTTTTATAGAAAACTTTTAAACAGTTCATTTCAGTTCAGTTCAGTTCAGTTCAACACATCTACCTTGTTCCCAAACTATATAATATTTTAGGACTAAATAACAAAGAGTTCCTATCCTTTTTTACGCATTTTAAACATCTTATAATTCGTATTGAAGAACTAGAGGTTGTTGAGGTTTTAAAGACTTAAAAAGTATAAATTTTTAATTGTTTTTATTTATTTACCTATCAATTGAATGTTATAGAATTTATTTAAAATAACCCAAATGACATAAGGCACTTTTGGCTAACAACATTTACAACATTCGTATACAATTGATTACCTTGTTAATTGTTCAAATGGCTGTTTTTTCTCGTTAAGCCTCTATTTTATGCCTCTACACAGGGTTTTCCTATAACTGTGAATTTTACATGTTCCTTTTAAATGTGTTATTCCCTATATTTTGTTAAACTATTTATGTGATTAGCTTATAGATTGACGTTATGATTTACAAAGCAAGTACTGTATTGTTTAATATTTTGTAAACTTTCGTAACTCTCTGAAATAAATTTATTCCTATATATTCTCCCTTTCGTGGCACGGGTGGATAATTGAGAGTTTACTATGTATAACAAAAACAGAAAAAAGTAGTTGACGAAGTGAAACTGACAAACATGGCAAGACCTTGTCATCAATCTGATTAATTAAATATTTAATGCAAGCGAGCCTATATAACTTTATAGAGTGTTCTGACACAGAGTCAGGACGGGAAATATGGACAAAATTGAGCCGTGAGCCAGTTGTTGTTTCCAGCGAGAAGTGACGTACGAATTTCACGTTTCACAGCGTTGTAGACTAATTGACATGAACAGCTGGAGGGACACGCGTAGTTGGTACGCGTATATTGTTAACATCACCTATCTCCGCTTACTGTTAGCATATCAACGAATATTATATCCTTATTTAGACTTTTAGTTTAAAATTAAACAAATTTTCACCATTGCTGATCTGAAAATCACTTTATCGGGAACCCAATTTTTTCAAAAGAAAACTAATTCAAGCTTCGTACATAAAATTTGTAGTTCTGCTAATTAACCAATCTTCAGTAGCGATCCGGCCATTACCGCTGAAAATTCTTAACAAAGAACTTAGGGATGGAGAACTAAGTATCTGTAAATAGTATTAATATATATCCTAAACAAAATTTTCATTTTCAGAGGCTTTAGGTTATCTATAAGTAAAAAATCTGTTACATTTCGCCTGGATTTCAGGTTTTTCCGCGGCCATTTTGTTTTCGGCTCCGGGGGTAACGCCCACTCCTACTTAGTTGTCTTTGTGACGTGTTTTGATTCTTTTGTGCGTAATTATATTGTAAGTTAATGGTATTGTTTGCACGTTTTTTTGCCTGTCTTAAACTTTTTTGTTTTCAGCTTTATACCGGCTGGATTACGTATTAATCGTGTTATGTTTCAAGTACTAGCTCGCATTAGGATGGGATCAGATTCCAAACGTCGCGAAACTTTGTTTTAGTTAAAATCGTGATGAAAAATGCTTATATTAAAAATCCAATTAACAAATCATATTATTGAAAATATTATTGTTCGTGAGAAAATTTGTAAAATTTCACATATTTCCAGGTAACAGTAAATAGTGAACAACCCTCAGACATATAGTGGGGGAAAAGGAATTTGTTCACTTATATATTTCATATTTTACTGTAAAAATTAGACATTTTTTCCTTTTTTAATTTAAAATAATTACAAATATTGTTTTAGTTTTTTTCTAATTTAATTGGAACATATTTAAATGATTAATATAACCATTGTATGAAACTTTTGAATGATAAAATCAAAAACCATTTGAAACACTTTCACTCTATAACCATTGAATAACCTACTATGATTGTTAAACTTAATCAGTAAGTATAAATAATTACAAAAAAAGTGATATGAACTTACTTACTTACTTACTTGTGTATTCCGTCTGTAGTCCGGGCAGGCCAGGAGTTGGACAGGTCAAAAGGTACAGAGTACCAGTAAAACATTGACCTAACTAAGCTACTTGTTAATAAAACTGTTGAGGTCATAAAAAACCTTTTCTAAGAGGAATGTTTTAGTTTCAATTTTAAGTTTAGAGAAATCATAGATATTACGCAAATTTTCTAGTAGTGCCTGGAAAAGTTTGAGGCCAGTATTTTGACTTATGTTCATATAAAGTTAGCCTATGTTGTTTGGCATCCATTTTTTTCTTGTATTGTAGTTATGGTTTACAAAATTGGGTTTTATATTTTGATTTTTTATATAGCAAACTGCCTCCAGGATAACTAGGAACAGTCAAAAGGCCAAGATGAATGAAATATTCTTTGCAGCTAGTTTGCGGTGGTAATCCTAAAATAATTCGAATGGCTTTTTTTACCAGACGAATATTTTATCTTAATTTCCCTTGACTGATCCCCAGATAACAATGGAATAAGATATATGCTGTTCGAACAGGCCGTAGTAGACCAGCCTAGAAAGAGAGATGCTGCCGTAAGCTCTCATCCTTCTCAGGATAAAGAACCCCTTAGCAAGTGATCCCTCCAGCTTAGCAAGCTGGCCCGCCCATCCCAGCCCACCGTCCAATCGCACCCCCAAGAAGTCTGCAGAATTTGAAAATTCAGCTTCTTCCTCTCCTATTAATATGTTCGAAGACATATTATAGTATTATAGTCCAAGATTCTTTTTTTTTGCTTTAGTTATTGTATCAATTGCCCATTTGGATTTTCCTGTTTGGATATTTTTTCTATAGTACAACCTCTAGTAGTATCTTATTATTACAAAAGAAGGCTGTCCGACTTTTGGATTCAGCGGGGTTTAGGGACCATTGCAGACCAATATTTGTCAAGCTGGGTGTATTGACAGTCATAAGCCAATATATACTTCTCAACCTTGTATATGTGAAGGAGAACCAGCTAAATTTTGCCACAAGAGCTGATACACATCAATACAACACCCGAAATAGACAGCGTTTAGATGTCCCGTTTTGTAGGCTTTCCAAGAAAAAGGACTGCTTCCCTTGTCCTCTCGATGAAACTGTTCAACGCTCTCCCAAACACCATCAAGAACTTAGAAGCTAAGCGATTTGAGGCTAGGGCAAAGGAGTGGTTGAGGAAAAATCCCTTCTACGCAGTGGATGAGTACTTCGAGGCGGACCTATCAAGTTTCTAAGGCCAAACACTGATCAGTTTTAAATATTAGTTTCTCGTTTTTAGTTGTGACGCAGTCAATCCAGTTATACTGGTCAATGACGAAGAGGAAGGTATTCAAGGTATTCTCTTATCATTATATTTAGCTTTATCAAACTGGCAACCAGTGAGTTTCCAATTAGAACTTTAAGAGAAACATCTGTATATATTATGCCTTTGACCAATAAAATAAAATACATTACGCCAATATCGGTGTTTCAATTTTTTTCTATAAGAATATGATTCTTTGAAATAATTTATATGTATTTATGTTATTCTGGTCGTAATGAAGAAAATTTCCTTCACGATTATTAGGCAATGTTTTACGAAGTTGCAGGATCTGGAATCTGATCCCGTCCCCAGTTGAGCTGGGACCAAGCACATGACAAGATTAGCACATAATCTGGACTATGAATAAGGTATAAAGGTGAAAAATATGTTTGAAACAGTTAAAAAATAAACGATATGAATGGACTGATACATACTTTCTCCCTTAAGTAAATTTAAAAAAGACAATCTGTAATAAATCTATCATACTGTTCAAAGTTTTAACTAAATATCATTTAATAAGTTATTGCTTCAAAAATAACCATCCAATTTCTAAAAACAACAACAGGAGAAACAAAGTTCAATTAATTGTTGGAATTTTATGGGGGAACCCTGCCCCCCCCCAGTAATGCCAAGCTTTTAGAATTGGTTTTGTTTGGTGATTAAACCTTTTGCTTCATACTAAGTTTCTGGAAGACGGGTTGGACAATAAGGAAGGAATTGATTTTTAATATTCTACAAAATAATAACATTGGGAAAGTCACAAAAAACAAAGTAACTCCACAAGTCACAAGAGCCGAAGTAGCGCTGACATAGGGATATTGCCAGTAACCTGTCACTAGTGTTTGGTAACTCTAGCACCGTATTTACCGTTGCTATCCGTTACTACGGGTTAGCATACATTAAGATTTTTTTATTCATGTTATTCCTACTTGCAGATATTTTCCTCTATATTTTAGTTCTCTGTTTGGAATTGTCAACCATATATTTATAACCTTACCTGAGGACGGGTTCAGATTCCAGATTTCTAAATGTCGTGAATCTTTGTTTTACTAATTGTGGTAGAAACTTACCACAATAAATACCCAAATAGTTGTAAGATTGTTTATTCTATTTGGCCGAGTGTGTGTGTGTGTGTGTGTGTGTGTGTGTGTTTTGGCGTGTGTTGGTGGTCGTGTGTTACATGATGGTGGTCGATAGCCGGGCGGGATGCCGGCCAATCTCATTACGTCCTTCGGCCAACGCCACCGTCTACTGCCACACTCGCAGGTGCCTTAGATCAATTTCCCTTCTCCCCTTGTACAATGAGAGAGTATTAAAATACCTGTTCAACTTTGGATGGAAATAAATCCATTGAAAGTTTCTAAATTATTTATGAAATCAGACAATACGCGTATAAGCAGCTCGGCACAATAAAATACGATTTCAAATGTTGTAACTATACAAAAAATAAATACATACATATTACATATCACTATCATTTATCTATTTTCATTCTAAGCTTGTATTTTTATAGAGAGCATCCAACTCTTAAGAAAATACATCAAAATATATCGTATTAGTTTTGATTTATTTTTCTCGGTGTTTCATGATTATTAGTTACTGTTCTTTTAAATCGTATTTAATGCGATTAGAAATTTGTAAAAAATACAAAATAATGTTAAAAATTTAAATAGAGTTAATGTAAATGCAATTTCTCCCTTGAAAATTGTTTGTATTTACTTCCCTTAGGGAAATACGTTAGACCATGGATATGTCTAAAGGGAATGATCTCAGTTAATCTAAACGGCTATTCTTATTCTTTTATATTAGAAACTCAAAACAATAGCTCTGGTAGTTTCTATGGAAACCTGTTACATGTTTTCCATCTTAATAATCGCCAACACCTCGCCAGAGCTAACACATATCCATGTCGAAAATATAAACAATTTTAATAATTATTAGTAACAAAAATTATTTTAAAGATGAGTCCACGAAACAATGGCTGTCTTCATTTTTAAATTAAATAAATTCTTTAAGTAATTTGGAACAATATCATTTTCTATCCCGAAAAGTTAAATGGAAAGTAGTGACATCTATATTTTATTTAGTGAAACTGTTAGTTGTCATCGTGACGTGCTGCCATCTGTGAGCTCACTCGAACCAAAGACAATTTATATTTCAATACAGACTCGCAGCGACGGTTGCGCTTTTGTTGGTTACTAGCCTGAACACCAGGCTGCACTAGCGCTGTTGGGCATAGAGACGTTGCCGAATTGAACACGCAGACGACGGACGACGGCGCAGACGTCAGTGAATGTTTATACTTTTACTTTTTTATACTTTTTAACTGAAATGGCGACCTACCCAGGTAGGTATTTTAAGCCAAGTATGAATGAGGAATGAAAGTAGGATGATTGTGGCGCGATCTTGTAGTCTTGTTACTGACTAAGGCTGACATGTTCCTTAGACAGGACTGTTAATTAATAGCCCAACAGCCGATGGCAACTAATGGACCTACAGTTTAACGTGGAATCCGAACCACGGCCTCTGAATTACGAATTGGTCTAATTATGAGGATGGTCTTTGTGGATTAACGTAGTATTCAATAGTGCGGACGTTAATCCACACAAGAGAACACCATATCCACTGACCATCTCTCACAACTATCCACAATTCGTGACCTCCAAGTAGCTGGATTACAGGACGTCTCCATCGTCCCAGTCAAACCTCACTTATTTTAAAGATGAGTCCACGTAACAATGGCTGTCTTCATTTTTAAATTAAATAAACTCTTTAAGTAAGTCTTTAAACCTTATCTCACTCAAACCTACTTACTACCTTTAGTATTTACTCATTTTAATTAATTGGGGTATCGGTGTTGTGCATTTCACAGCTTTGTTTCTCTTTCGTTTAACAAAGTCACTACGAATATATACAACAGATTAATTTGTTTTGAGAAGAATATCTTGTTTAATATATATTAGGTAAATAACCAGCGAAGATTCTAGACCTGATTGGTCAACCATAACGCATCTCAGTGAATTTCTTTGTTTTGCGGTAGACAGCGGTGGACTGGTAAAGTGTAGTGTATGAGTATACGAGCGGATATACATCCAGCCTATTCGAATTGGCAACCTCGCGGGCCGTCTTACCTAGGCTGAAACCGATTGAGCGCTTTTGGTACTACTGGCGCGGCCAGTGGCGAATACTAAAACTACACGCTGCGAGTCTGTATTGAAATATACATTATTGTCTTTGCTCAAACTAACTCATAGAGTTCGTTGAGAGCTTACTCGTTGGAGCTATAGAAGCTTTACACGCCAATTATGTGCCTCCACTAGTGGTGTACTTGTACTATCGATGGACCAAAACGTTTACTGACGAGTGAAAGACTGGGGTTCAAATCCTGACTATGATCTAATTATGAAAGGGGGCACGTTTAATAAATTGTTCATTAACATAAATAAGATTCAATATTCAAAACATTCCAAAGGGTTACTTTTTCTTAGTAATTGTTTACAACAACTGTCTCAACTCCAATAGCTTCGAGTCTCATGTTACTAACTATATAGGTCCTTAGTTAAATAAACAAGTAATATTGAAGCCTGCTCGGTCTTTATGAGGTGGAAATAGACTTCACTTGTTAATGGTCAAAGTTCAAAGCAATAACGTTGGCGTGGTCCCCACCCTGCTAGACGGAATTACGATGTAACAACGTGCATTGGTTGCCAACAAACAGCGTAAATGATTGATAGTTCAACAATATAAAAACCAACCAAACTCAACTCCGCAGAGCACTGTTTGTCGGTTACTAGTTCACGTTGCACATAGGTAACCTAAACTTCATAGTTAACTATACAGTTTAGGCTAAGCGGGCCTTAACATCACCACTGTTTGGGTCACACATGGTCAGTAATAAAAGTATGGAAGTATTGAAAGTATGAAAGATGTTCCCCGTCGTAATTGTCAACAATCAAATCATAAGGATAATTCATGTTTCGTTTCACTTAAAGTTGACGCGTGGATCAAAAAGGAAATTTTAAAATTTGTTTACAAATCTAAAACTAGTAAAATTTGACCAAACTTTCTCAATGAAACAACTTTTAATTCAAAACGTAGTATAAAGTTAACTATTGAGCTCTTCAGACTGTTGGAGGTTTTTTGAGACAAAGCTTAACTTACATACGATTCTTTTACAATTTGTTTACAAATGTACAACTGGTAAAATTTTACCAAACTTTCGCAATGAAAGTACTTTTAATTTGAACCATAGTATAAAGTTAAGTGTTGAGGTCTTCGGACTGATAGAGGTTTTTTGAAACAAAGTTTAACCTATATACGATTATTAAAGATTAAAAATCGAAATAAACTCAAGAACATAAAAAAATGTTAAGTTGATCTATTTCGTCCTGATTGACCATATTAGGCATAATTCCTGTCAAATTTCTTGGAAATTCTATTCTTCATTCCTTTCGTCATCGGTACATCTCATCAATGCTGTCATTGTGTCAGTATCAGTAGGCAGAGAAGGGAAAAACACATGGAAGATGATTAGGTTGGGCTATTTTAGGCTAGGCTATGGATTGTTTGTGTTTAGGTTGAGAAGAGGTTTAGGTAAGGTAAGAAGGGAGTTCATACGAACACTGTTCAATTATACATTTTTGAGTTCACATATATTTTTTTTCATTATTAATCTGGGCTATGTGGGGTGGACTCAGGTTTAGTAGTTTGAGTCATTTGTGGTCAGGCTTACTTTCAAATAATTTTAAATTAGGAAACTCAGAAGGATTGAAGTTTCCATTTCTAGTGTTGTAAGAATGCTGATGAGCTCTAACAAGACTGTGTTCTTAAACATAACGGATTACTTAAACATGTAAGTAAATACTCAGAACGGTTAAAATTTGCAATAAAAAAAATCAAAAGTTTCAACATTCATCTAATAGCTCTTTTTCGAGTAAATATATTCTATTTAAGTTGCCTTTATTTGATAACCCCAAAGGATGACCTTTTGTAACGACTTTTCAAATTTAAGTTAAGTTATAGTATAAACATGGGGTGGAGTAGGTTTATAAGGTAAGATATAACCCAGAACAAGGGTGGGTGTAAAATACAATAAGGGCGAGGAGAGCCCAACACACCGGGGTATATTGGATTGTGACACAATTGTTGGCTGGCTCTCAGAGGCTGTGTTGCTCACAGCGATGTTGCGCGTTGCGATATGCTGCTAACCGATACACTGTACCGATACTTTACTATCGAGTTATACTATCGAGTAGTTCAATCGATCCACCAATATCTCTACCTTTGTTGTTTCAAAATACATGACAAATATGCAATGCTTTGTGTATATATGGCTATATGTATTTAATATAATTTTAACTACTAAATTTTTAAATGTGGAAATATATCAAATTGAGTTCAGGTTAGATATGAATTCAAAATAAAAATTGCATTAAAAATGTGCAAAATTCTTACTTTGTATTTTAATAGTTCATAACCTTTAATGTGCACGGAGATGGTTCATTGAAGATGAGGAAAAATTGTAATAGTTATAAATTTTAAGAGAACGTGGTTGTAACATGATAAGAGGTGGGGTTTTTATTTCATAGATTTTTTCAATATGAGGTGAAAAAAGAATATCATAATTTATTTTCGTTGCATAAAAATATAGCAATATTACGTAAAATAAATTACTGGAACATAGATATGACCGATCTAAATATTAGGGCTACTATATCAATGCAATATAAATTATTTAACGCAGGGCGAATCAGGTATTTTATAACATTTGAAATTTATTCCAATTTACTTGGATTAGAGTTTTTTCGTACTTGGTATCGTAAATCTTATCGAAAGAAGATATTCATTGTGAAAGGTCTTCACCTGTAGGCTACACAATTTGGTGTTGAAGCAACAACATGCCCACAAACTCCACAAACACTCCACAAACAGAGGGTGAGAGAAATTCTAATTTAATTATTTTTATTTTATCTTATTTTATCTAAGATTGTATAGGACAAACTAAATTTAAGAAAAGCATTAATGTAAAAAACTCAAACACATCCCACGTAAAGGCCTAAGTTTTCTCACATCTCGTGTTTGAGATGAGACTCAAACAAATCCTCCGTAAAAGAAAAACTGTGTTTCTTGGGAGGTTAATATATCTCAGTGGTCAAAGGTGAAAAGCTTCTTCATTATGTATTGTCATTGAAGAGCAGAAAATAAGCCAATGATTAAAACCATCGAGATGAACAGCGATGTTAATGAGATTTGGCCTTGTATCAGGCCACAAGTATTGTCATTTTCAATTGGCGAATATAACGAAATTAATATAATTACATTTTACTATTTCTTCGACGATCTTGAATCATTAACCGGCCAGTTGTTTCAGAAACTAATAGTTAGTAGTATTAAATAACAGGTTAGTGACCTGTTATTTAATATATCCACCAATTGAGGAGGCTTATGAATAAAAATGAATAAGTTAGTAGTATATTGTTAAGGGGATCTGTCACAAACTTGAGGGTAATTTTTACTTTTTTAATATATTTGTTATAAAACACCTTATTCTGAATAAGTATATTTTATTTAGTGGCAATCTGGCTATAATTAGATTCTAAAAACCAATTTTAAAGTAAAGTGTAGCGATTCCCGATATTGCTATTTTTTCAACAGTTTTTTTAATAGAAAAGTAACGGAAAACTTTTAAAAAGTGCAAAGCTGAGACAGAAAGAGCAGAAAAAACTAGAAGGAAAAACAGGGTTTTCCTGTTCCAATTTTTAACATTTAAATTTGAAAAATATCTTTAAACTTTGGAAGTCGTTTTCTCCAAATAGTAATACGCAATTACGAATAAACCTGTAATTATTGCATCTAACGTAATAAATCTTTCACCAGACTTTCTTAATTTTATTGAGTATATTTTGGAGCATAAACATCTTAGTGTAAAAATATAATTTATAATAATAAATTTCAATGTTTTCAATAAAAAAACATACTTTTTTTATTTGTGCAAGCATTTATTGAAAAATATTCTCTCCAATATCTTTATTTATTGGGTTACCATAGTTCAAATACACCAAAATATCCCTTGTAATCTTAGCTTTAAAAATAAAACTTAGCAACTTACAACTTTGTTATTGATAAACCAATTGCAAAACAATTGGTTTATCAATAACAAAGTTGTTCAAGAAAATTTAATTAACAAATTATACACAATTTGAAAAATGCCTATAGTTAATTGTATTTTTGAGTCATATCACTTTTCTCATATTAAATATTAAAAATTTAAAGTAGCATGGTACCCATTAAAAATCATCCATTACATCAAAAACGTAAAATAAAAAAGTTGAAGATAGTGGCGGATCCCTTGATAATAATTAGCGAAGTACAAATAAATGGTACAAATACAATTCAGACACGTCATTTGGTTGGGATCTATTGAATTATTATGTGAGTGACGCAAGCAGATGATCCGCAGGTGGATTATCAGAGGCTTCAGCTCGGCAGCGGCGGTAGGGTCGGGGTGGTAGCGGCGCATGCGGCCGGGTAGTGGCGACGTCGCGACGCGTCAGTTTCGCGCCAACAGTGCGGCCACACAGACATGCCGAGTTGACGAGATGCTCCTGCTGTTGCTGCTGCCCGTCCTCCCGACGGTCCTCGCCTCCGAGGACAACGACACTATCGTCTGCCAGGACGGGCTCGTTCTTCCAGTATGGCTTCCACAACACAACCTCACGACGGGCGACCGCGTCGCTCGCGGGATGGTCTACTTCCTCGCTCTCCTCTACCTGTTTCTAGGAGTTTCCATTATATCGGACAGATTCATGTCGGCCATAGAAGTGATCACGTCGCAGGAGCGCGAAGTGACTGTTACGAAGAAAGGAGGTGTGGAGCAGAAGATCGTTGTTCGCGTGTGGAACGAAACTGTTGCCAATTTGACTCTCATGGCTCTCGGGTCGTCCGCGCCCGAGATTCTTCTTTCCATTATAGAAATTTACGCTAAGGGCTTCGAGGCGGGTGACCTTGGACCCGGTACCATAGTCGGGTCCGCCGCCTACAACCTGTTCGTCATCATCGCCCTCTGTATCTCCGTCATTCCAAATGGTGAAACTAGAAAAATAAAGCATTTGAACGTGTTCTTCGTGACGGCGACGTGGTCTGTGTTCGCGTACGTGTGGTTGTATGTGATCCTCGCAGTGATCTCCCCAGGCAAGGTCGAAGTCTGGGAGGGCGCACTCACCTTTTCGTTCTTCCCTATGACAGTGCTCACCGCTTACATAGCAGACAGACGTATCGCTTTGCACAAAATCCCTTTTAAGAAGTTCCGCTTGAATAGAAACCGAGTGATAGTGGCCGCAGAAAGTGCAGATATCGAGATGGATAAGGAACCGGAGGTGGAATTGCTTGATGATACCCTGGAGCAAGCGAGGCGGGACTACTCCAACGTGCTGAGGGAGTTGCGGAAACAGTTCCCACAGAAGCCGATATCTGAGCTGGAGGTGTTGGCGAAGGAGCAGATAGACAACAGCGGACCCAAGTCCAGAGCGTACTACCGAGTTATGGCCACCCGCAGCATGACTGGAGGCAGCATGGGTCGTGCCAGGTCCAGTTCCATCACCGCTGCCAGGAGGCCGTCCTCCACCACCGATGACGTCACCAAGTTCTACTTCGACCCTGCCACCTACACGGTTCTCGAGAACATCGGCACGTTTGAAATCACCGTGGTCCGCGAGGGCCGAGACGTCTCGTGCCCTGTGATCCTGGAGTACCGGACCGAGGACGGCACCGCCACAGCAGGCACGGACTACGTGGGTGCCTCGGGCACCCTCGTGTTCAAGCCGGGTGACACCCAACAGACCATCAAGCTGCAGATTATTGACGACGAACTGTTCGAAGAAGATGAGCACTTCTTCGTGCACTTGACAGATCTGAAAGTACAAGGTCAGGCGACCCACTCGGTGAAGCTGGTTGCCCCAAAGATAGCCAAAGTCCTGATCCTGGACGACGACCACGCGGGGGTGTTTTCGTTCCCGGAGGCGACCATCGACGTGCCCGAGTCCGAGGGGATGTACGAGCTGCCGGTGGAGCGTAGTAGTGGCGCGCGTGGCAAGATCAGAGTTCCGTACCGGACCGAGGATGGCACCGCCAAGGCGGGCAAGGACTACGTCGAGACCACCGGCTACGTAGTCTTCGAAAACAACGAAGCCAGGTAGGAAACCCTATTTTCATTTATATCTAAACCAAAATCTGGGACGGGTATGATATTTTTAGGATTATTTCTCTTACAATATGTTATGCTAATCTTCTCAATAAATCATTCTCAATAAATTTATACACTTGAATATTTAATAATGATTTTTTATATTGAAAGGTATAAGGGTAGCTCCGTTTACTTGACTGAAAATGAGTTAGATCAAGAAGAATTCGTACGGTTAATTTACAAAATTTTTATTTATGTTATTTAAGTTGATTACATTATAATATATAATCGTTTAAATAAACTCATATTTTTTCAAAAATAATTACTAAATACAAAATTTTCCAATAACAAAACATCAAACTTTAAAATAACTGTTGATAAAATTTCAAATACAATAAACTTAGTAACGTAGTTGGCTATTCTCTATTTTGTGTCTTGTATAGTTAGGCCTAAAGAGCCTTGGCCTCATCAGAGCTAGTGCCAAGCAAAGTTGTTTGGCAGATCTGAAGAAATCGTTAATTCTTTAGACGTTTCAATACATAAAACTATTTGAAATACTGGACCTTAAGTTCCGATGAATTTAAAATGGAACAGAAAAAGAGTTTGCCAATGAATAAATCGGCTTTGTGCGAGAAGCCACTATTTAAAGAACGTTGTTTTTGAATATATAAAATAGGCGAAAATATGTATATCATTTATGAGAATGAATCATTTAATTTTCAATCGACATGTATTAAATTCGATATTTCACTAGTTGGTCAACTTATATTGTAGTGAATCGACATTTAACATAGGGTGTCGTATTTAAATATGCATTAGAATAAAAAGTTTATATATACGTACAATTTTAATTTATGCTGAAATACTGTAAAATTCTATCATACTATTATAAGTTTACTTTTTGGAGGAGGAGAGTTTAAAAACTGCCTCACATCACAAGCATGGAAACATCTGACCTCCTTTGAGTTTAAAGTTAGATCAAATATAATGTGAATCTATATTTCGCCCAATAAAGTATCTCCAATATAGTAGTCTTTTGATATTAATCATCTATGTATAATGTTTTCATAGCACGTTCATAACAACTGAAATTTATATAAAACCTATTTCAATATGGTCTATAGTTAGATCTATCTATAATTATTACATAATTATAGACATATCTAAAATTATTTTAATCATTGAAACAAAATCGCTTACCTGCTAAAGCTAAAAATCTATTAATTGAACTGTTCAGTGTTCAAGACAGTCTATTATTATCAAATCATCAACAGCCTTGGCCGCAATCCATTTTACTAAAAGTAAATCTTGTTGAATAATTAACAAACCAACAGTCTCCCATCCCCCTCCCAATCCAAAGGAAGAAAGGTCATTTGCATTTGTTTCAATAGAAGGATAACTTTCTTCTACACGTTGCTTCCATAGTAATTTAAGGACAGTATTGTTCTGGTTCTATGTAACATTGTGAACTTCCCACAACAGTTAGTTTGATTATAATAACCCCTCTTCGTGAATTTTAATGATGTGCTTATAATATGAATAAGTGTATCATAATATAGTTTAACGTAATTTTATTTATAATTAATGTGTAGTAATGAAAAACAGTATGCTAAGTGGAGTAATAGTTAAAACCTATTTCCCACAGGGAAGTAAATACAAACATTTCTTTATTTATTTATTTCACAACATATTCTATTATACTGTGCAATGAGTAAATACGATGATAAATGAGAAATAATAAATTCGAATAACCACTGGCATTGACATACTAGGACGATGAGGTAATATGAAGGATGATAACAAAATAACTTTCTTAAATGTGTGCATGACAATTCTAAAATGCTGTGTTAAAAGTCTTTTGGCTGTCGTTTTGAGTCTGATCTAGTGATTTTTGAGTCTGTCTTGATACTTGATCCTAAATTTTAAAATTTTTTCTTGAACTAGAAGTTTTTTGTTTAGTTTCGTATAGTGTCGTTTGTGATATACCAAGGTGCACGGAGAATTTTTCGTAATTCTTCGATTGTCAACGATGCAAAATTTCACTGTTTGAGTTGGCGGCCAATCCCCACAGCTGGATGCCATAAGCCCACACTGGCTTGAGAATAGTGAATAGAGAATAGTTTTATAAGGGAGTAATTTATTGTTTGTTGTGAGGTAAGACTTATGTGATAAAAGCCAATACATTCTGCTGAGACTCAAATTTAAGCGTTGTCGTTTGTTCCATCGACTTTGAAAAATTGCTTAAAAGTGAGATTTTAATGCCTATATTATATTTTGTTTTCTATAAGCTATATTATATAGGGCCTGGGTCAGTTTTAAGCTACCATAAATCTCCTTATAGTTTCATAGTCATGGTAGATTTTATTTTCATGGAGAATACAAACACAAACCCCTTGTTTAGTCACAGAGAGACGGACATCCAGACAACAATTGAGATGAGCCCCATTTTCGATGTTTTGAGGGCATAAATTGTGAAGATATCCTTATCATAGTTCCAAGAAATTAACAGACACAACCATATTTATATACATATTTATCAACTTAGATCATTGATTAAAAATTAGGGTTTCCTCCTAAAATTAACTGTGTTATTCAAAATGTCATTTAAATCTATATTTGCATGTACATATGTTAAGTCAGTTTTGTAATCAGTTAAATGTATAAAGTTTACCTCAGAAGGTACAATAGACGGTTTTTTACCTTGAGAACATTCTAGTAATTGATTATATCTGGGTCTTTCAGGTGATAAATAATGTGTAGTAGTGTAAATATATAATGTTTTATAACGGTGTGTAATTGTGTAATGTGGAACAATTTAAGGTAGTAAATGTGTTTAATGAGAAATAATGCACTTGTATTAACACGTTAGCTGCCACGTCATCCAAATTGGTGTGCCACAGGATGTCTTGTTCGTGAGCACTGCCACCTCGATCGGAATGACAGCAATCACTTTAGAGGTTTTTTGCTATAATTTATGTATTTAACTTTCAACGACAAATGATTGTATCTAGAAATAGGCATTAAAATCTAACTAGTGGCTGGTGACTGAAGATTTTAAAATGATAATAGTATTTGAATTTATAAATACAATAATAATATAATTTTTTGACGTTAAAATTTACATCCAAAAGTACTGTATTTTTTTACCAGACCCATGTTACAAATAGAACGCGACGCTTCAATCGACCCGATAAACAAGGCGAAATATTATCTCTATATATAAAATTGAATGTATGTCTGTCTGTATGTCTGTATGTATGTCCTTTATGCGTTGCCAAACTACTCATCCGATCACCATGAAATTTTAGAAAGTTGCTCTATATGTGTCCGGGAAGGTTTTAGTGAAAAAATATTTTCGAAAACCCCATAAGTTTCCATTTTATGGCGTTTTTAATTTCTAATGTTAATCTTATGGAGAGTAAGTTTGTTTACAAATTGTCTACAATGAAAACATTTGATTTCTTAGCTACAGCTGATTGGTTTACTTTCCATTAGCAATACCGTATGCTTTACTATCCAATGCCATCTGAATCATTCATTATTGTTAAACTATGAAGTAAATGTGTTCTGTAAAAAATGAACACCTTTATTCTCCACGTTAATAGTTAACGGTTTTGGGGGATTATGTATTTATATTTTTATTTTCTGTCTGATTAAAGTCACGTGTTTATATGATAATTACAATGTTTATATTATTACGTTTATTATAATAATCAGCTGTTGTATATCTTTCCTATAAAAGCCGTATTACAGTTAGGTTTCGTTTGGGTTTGGATTGGATTTGAAAATTGTGAATTAATCCACTCAGATTTATTTGTTTTATGGGAATGATATTAATATGTTTTATCGTTTCAGTATTGTTATTCACTATGCAGCGACCCAGAATATATAACCTTTCACAATGAAACCGTATTTCTATTCGACTTCAGAACATGGCCAATCTTAAAGTTAACATGTGTTTACTGTGAGGCGTTACGAAGTTCGCTGGGTCAGCTAGTTGTTCATAAATAATTTCATATGTAAAGATTACAAATTTGTATTTTTTATTACATACACTCTACTTCTCGAATGATGTTATATTCTGTAAATTAAAAACACAAAATAATTGACCTCCACAAAAGTGACATGATGTGCGTGATTCCCTAAATACCCGTACACGATTTCTACATGAATACATAGATTAAAATGTCGACCCAGATGGCAAACCTGGCCAATGTTTGGCTATTTAAACCTTTGTTTGCCATCGTGATGAAAATGATCACAGAATATCCCCAGCGTCCTAAAATCAATGGGACAGCTTTGTCACCCTTAAAAATGTTTAAGGAGTGATCCTTTTTTTGAACCGTAAATAATGTGTGTAAATAGTTGTCATATAGTAAGTTAATAATTTGATATAATATATGTAGATAAATATGATAATTTATATTTATAATTTAACGTGAAGTGAAAATTGCCTTTTACAGCCTTATTCCTTTATACTTTTATAGTTTATATGAAAGATTGTTTTGTACGTCAGGAATAAAATTATTATTAGATGCTCTAAAACATAACATTATTGTTCCGCCTGGCTAATATATATCGTAACATATTTTAATATTAATTTAGATCCTCCTGAACCTTTTTATTACCTACATATTAGTAAAAACTGACATTAACCTAATCAGAAACTTAGGTCTACCACCTTGGAAAAACAAACGACCATTCGGAACCTGGACTTAGATATCCATCAGATATAGTGTTTTATTAGTAAGGAGAGTATGGTGGGCACGGTTTTTTTGTGTACAGTTTTCAGCAAAAAGTAGTTTTAAGTGTTTTGAAACCAATGAAATAGCAACCCTATGAAATATTGAACAGCCTTAAAAACAGATTTACATATTTTTCTGAAAATAGTTAATCCGTCTAAGGTTAGGCTTATATTAGCTTTGACGTTTAGTTTTTAGCTTGATGGACCCCGGACGAATAAAACGTCACAACCTTTTTTAGGACCAGCCTACTCCAGGTACTAAATTCATACAATTTGATCTCTAATCCAACGATACCGAGTCTTTCGTTTAAGTTTGTTATTTAAAGAGGAACGAACCACCTTCATTTTCATTTTCAAAGGACTTCTTCAACTAGGATACAAAGCTACGATGTTTTAAGCAGCATCGGAGACTAGCAGTGAAGACTAACTGCTCATTAAAATACAGCTGCCATGAAAACATAAAAATCATCGCGCTGAATTGTTTCACCATTTTAGTCCCCTCTCAATGTTTCATTTTACAGAGGTTCCATTTTCAATTATAATCGTCTATTACTTCCCTGTGTAAATAGGTTAAATCATGTTTTCGGTTCATCTAAACATAACCACATGACGGCACTTCCGTTAAACACTTCCGCTGTTTTTTTCGTTCCACAAATCTGCTAACACCCCCTTACAGCATAACATTTTTACTACTGATATATTTTCTCAACCAAGCTTGGCGTGATCAGGTTACAATCGTCCCTTTACCGTACCCATAATTGCAACTGTAATAGTACTTTTCCATATTTCAACATTATTGTTTGGCTTCTGTTCTAGTTAGGCTTATCTCTAATCTTTACCCTTCAATGTAATTTTACTACACCAACTCACGTCATTACTTTGGCTCAGATTGTACACGGATATGTCAAGGAGAATATGAAACCCCGTGGTGAGGGGGCTATTTTTAACCAATCCAAGTCATTGTACTCGTATTTTAAAAACATCAAGATCACAATAACTCTACTTGATATAAAATAGAATCATGGACAATATATTAAATTCGTTAAATTATAACATAAGATATTTGTTAAACTAGTCGATAAATTATTCTTACACTTACAACATACTCACAGGTCAAGTATGTGTTTGTATATTTGACCGAACCTACAAGCCCTAATAACTTTGTTGGGCCTCATCACCTCCAAATCTTTATTTTTACCTAATATTTTCTCCATTGTACTTCATGATGGCTTAAGTTGAGCACTTATTTGATTTAAATAGAAAGAGAAAAAGAAAATTTGTCTTACTTTTGAAATGTCAGAAACTTAAAACCTAACCAAAACTTGGTTTGGAATAATAGTTTTGTAAAATAAGGATTTATTAAGTGACATGAATATTTTCAAGCTCTGGGGGAGGGGTGTTTTTGCACCCCTTGTTTTTGTGGGAGCAGATTTGTGTAACGGAAAAAGTAAAGCAGAAGTGTTTAGATCCGGTTCTCATTGAAACTGCTAGAGCTATTGTATTGCATTTTTAATATTTAATAATGAGAACATGAACTGAAGACATTCCATTCGCATCAGAAATATCCATGATCCAACCTATTTCCCACAGGGAAGTAAAAATAAACATTTTTCTAAAAGCTACAAACACGAAATTATCGTCCATATCCCAACCCGTACCTATAATGACTAGCATATATCAGCTAAGATTAGGTTATGTGAAAAGTTTTTTCATGCCATAATTTTGCACGTAATCGATGAAATAAAACACGACAGTATTATAATTCAGTACTGTATTTATTTTTAGTAATTAATCTAAAAATATTCCAATTGGTATTTGTTAGTCACTCTTAACCACCAAATGTGTTCAACGTGTTGGAAACAAATTAAAACCAAAAGGAAATTTTGCAAAACAACCATTGACAATATAACTCGCAGTTCTCGTCTCTTCTCGATTCTGTAGAGAACACTTGAAGCGCCCAATCTCGCTCGCTGAACCTAGCTTGGCGAGCCGCGAGTTGGCAGGGGTCTAGCCACGCCTCACTCTGTGTTTTATTTTGGTTTGCTACTTCCACTGATCCCCTTAACGATTTGTTTTAGCTTTTGTTTTTCTCTGGTGTCCCAAACTGTCTGCATGTTGAGCAGGCTTGGTTGTACGAACAGATTATAGAGGGAAGTGTATAATTGCGTGAAATAGCAAATTAATCTTTTTTAATTGGTTGAATATTTTTGATAGTTTGAAAACTGGTGTAAAATTTTCGGACAAAAATTATTAAAGAATTGTATATTATTGTCTACAATTACAATTAATTAAATGGAATAAATAAACCGACTAGAAGAACAAATCCTAAACTGCATTCATTTGTGTAATATGCGTCAATCGAAACGAATTGCAATCATTCTTGAAACTAAAGATAGCTATATAATACATTCATATAAAAATAGCAGTAAAGATTAAGATATTTCTGTTTTTCTATGCCAGTCACATTTCAACAGTCAGGAAGTGGATATACACAAACGCTATTACCAAAGTAAACCCGAACGAACATCCTGGGATTTGAACCTACGACTTTGTAAATTGAAGTGCAAGATGCTAACCACTTGACCAGCAGGACTTTCCTTCTCTATTAAATGATTTTACGTGTTGAGGGTGTTAACTATATATTTTCAAAAATTCCTTCAAAATTCCTTGAGATATTATAAAGACAGTATATGTTAATGCTTTCACTTATTAATATCAAACAATCATCATTCAACCATTATTTTTACATATGGCGATGAATATTAAAATATTATTAATCAGTTCTTGCATCTTTGCGTCTCTACAAACCTGTATCTTAAAATAAATACGACACTTTTACACTTAAGTAGACTATGTTTAACTATACTCTCAGATGTTTGCCGAATCAGTCAAGTCGAGAGACCAGGCTTTATCGCAATTGTGGTAGAAACAGTCGAGTCAAGGCGGTATAAATATAGAGACATTGTCCCTGGCTTTAGCACAGTTCCGTTAATAAGCCCACACTGGCATTGTCTCCCGGCCCAGCGTCTACGCCGACCCACGGCCTGGGCCAACGCAGAAAATAATCTCCTGCCTACAAATTAATTGATACGAAATACAATTTAACTCCTTCAAATTTGCATTTCAAACGTTAAAAACTTCTCAGTAAGGTCTTTTTTTGTATTTCGGATAAGTATGAATACAAAATGAAAATTATCTAAACAATAACATGATTTTAGTATCCATTTTAAGAATTAAGTCATTGGAAAAACGTATTTAAATCTATGAACCCTGCAAAAACTACTACACTATCTATATACTTCCACTATTCTGTTCAACAAATTACGAGCCAATCTATTAACAGTTTTAAAAAAATATTTACGTTGGTATAAGGTTTAAATTTGCTTAACGTCCTGAAACAGATCTGGCAATAATCTTTAGATTGTAATCTATGAATATAATAAAAAGTATGCCATAGTATACCATAGATTTCCATAGCTAAATTCTTAAAACTACGAGATAATTACCATAGTTAGGTAACAGGGCTTAAATTTAGCAGAACGCTCTTAATTAGTATCATATATTCATAGTATTATGTCACTTAAGATATAATAATTTATGTTAATTTTCTTATATTTTATATTTAATTCAGTTTTAATAATTTATCTTAGTTCCTTTTAGGATTATAAACCATGTATTAAACTTAAATATTGATAGTTTGTAAAGTATGCTCAGATTTACTGAAATAACTATTAATTTATAAAATACTGAACCTACTGCTTTCCCCGTCTCTTGGTGTTCAGTCAAAACTTACAACATAATTAGCAGTGGAATGTAATTGGCCGGAGAGGAATATTTTTACGTTTTAAGCCAGCGGTCTACAATAACTCCATAAAATCCGCCTGGACACTACATAAGAGCACTGTAAAGATAGGGAAAACAGTTGTTTAAGAAGTTTAAAATAAATTAGATTTGATTATTGTAATGGTGACCATACCACAAGGTAGGTATTTTATGCCAAGTACGAATGAGGATTGAGTGTAAGATGATTGTGGCGCGATTTTGTAGTCTTATTACTGACTAAGGCTGACATGTTCCTTAGACAGGACTGTTAATTAATAGCCCAACAGCCGATGGCAACTAAGGGACCTACAGTTTAACGTGGAATCCAAACCACGGCCTCTGAATAACGAGCTGGTCTTATTATGAGGATGGTCTTTATGGATTAACGTAATATTCAATAGTGAGGACGTTATTCTACACAAGATATTACTACACCCACCGACCATCGCTCACATCCATCCACGATTCGTGACCTCTAAGTAGCTGGATTACAGGACGTCACCACCGTCCCAGTCCTTTGATAAAATACAATACTATTATTTATGTTAACGATGTGCAATAAATATGGTTTAGTTTAAGATGGAAAAATCGTGTCTTATTTTGGTAAAAAAGTTTACCCGGGCCTGTAAGTAAAAATGAATAACCAATTGTTTTGTAAATTAATATTAATTATTTTGAAACTAGATAACATCAGAAATGTTAGAACGTAACACACCCATTAGCAAAAGTAGAACTTCGTATCCCTTATCACACAATGTTTACTGTACAGTAGTAATACAATTAATGCTTTGTAAAATAGCATTACTCGTAATTTGCCAGGGTTGGGTCTTATTGGCCTCTTTTAATGATCGCGTAGTAATTATCGAAATTTGTTTTCAATAGCTACACCATAAAGATATTTTACTTATGTGATGTTCAATATAAAATAAAAAACATTTTAGTTTGAGGATATTATTTAAAATTTTAAAGTGCCGAAAGTATTTTTTAATACCTTACAATGACTTTTGTTTGACGTATCAGGATTTTATTGGTAAAGTTCGTCCCAAAACCATGTCTTAAGCTTTCTAATGACGTCAAGTTTCTTCCCAGAGTTGGTAAGATTTACGACTCACCAACAATAGAGAAACTCTTAATTTAGGTACAGCTCCCTATCTGGGCTGCCTTACTATCGAATAAAGAAATCCATAAAACAATCGATTCATCTTAGCGGTTGATTACTTTGAATAAATGACAAATAAGTTACAAATAAAATAATAAGATCAATATGTGACGAAATAAACTTTTTATTAATTAATATAACATAAAAGCTAAGATTTTATTGCATTTAAGAAATATAGAAATGAATCCTCAGTTCCCATTTTGACTTAATGGTAGTATAAAGTGCTTGTTTCTCTTATCTCGTAGTTAACAACATTTAATAATAATAAAAAACTATAGTTTTTTATTATATTAAATTTTATTTTATTTATTCTTTATTTATTTTTATTTTTTATTTATTATTTAAAAAATATATATTTTCTAATGCATTCTTTTTTACATTATGTCCACCATTATCCTTTTTTTGGCATTGAGATTGGATAGAACTTTCCCACACTGAGGCTCAAGTAAAATTGTTGTATTTACTTCCCTGTGGGAAAAAAGTTAAATCATAGGTACTCGTATGTCTAAAGGGAATGTCTTCAGTTCTTCTAAATAGCTGTTCTTATTCTTATAAATCAAAATTTGAATACAATAGCTGGTAGTTTCTATGGAAACCTGTTTCAAATTTTCATGTTACATATTGCCAACACCCCCCCTCTTCCTCAGAGCAAAGACATATCCATGTCAAAAGGTGGTAGGATCTGTAACAAACCTCTCTCAAATGCCATTTAAACATTTTACCTTTTAGACCATTCAATCAACGATGCATAAGAATTCCTTTTCGGTACAAACCCTCCCCCGCAGAATTGATTAATGTAGCTGGATTTTGTACTTTTTTTGTATTTATTTATTTATATACTTGTTCATTTATTCATAAGTAAATAAACATAATACATTATCTACATGTTTGTAAAATGTTATTTATTTTATCTTAACCTAAGTATTATAGATTTGTATGTTGCTTCCTAATTCTAATAAAAGTAGTTTGTTTGCGGGAGTTGTAGTAAACATAAACAAACAGACATACATATTGTAAATATACAGTGTACAGTCTTTAACAGCTTTTTGGGATATTAGAACGTCAAAACATAAAGAATTGATCTCAGTATTGCTCTGTTTTCTAATAAAAGTTACTGTGCTAGTTATAACAATTAGTTTTAGGGCGAGGACAAAACTAAAAATTAATGTGTTGTTTAGCAAACAAGTTTTATTTACTTTAAATACATAAAATAACAGGCCTACATCATAAGAAGTACATAAGCTGCCATCTGACATATTAGTTTTCGGGTTAGCTGCAAATTAGTCACTGGAGTAATACAGCCGCCAGCTGATGTACCAATCCGGATAAAACAGTGCTGCCACCATGATGAAAACATCAATTATTACTGCCCCTACAAACCTGTGCTGATAATCTTTGAATTAGATTTTTTAATAAGCAATTTTATTGCTGGATTTGAAACTAATAGTCTTTTCGTCATACTGCTCAAAAGCAGTTGTTTTAGATACATGTGTGGATGAGCAAAAGTTGTTCTTTTTCTTCTTAGGACTAAACCTATTATTATGATTTTTTTCCTAGGCTGAAAATATCATTGTTGATGATACTTTTGATTCGAGGTCAGCATTCAGCTTTTAGTAATCGATAAAGTAACTGCAACAACAATCACTACATTATTCAATTTTGGTGTATTTTACACCTACCGGACGTCGATTGTAAAACTGGTAATCGACTATGAAAACGTACAATTGATTGGTTGAGATTGAACTATCAATAATAATAACTAACACTGACGTAACCTAAACAACCAATCAGGAATCAATAAAGAACTGCTAAAACGTAAGTAACATAACAGCTGATTAGTTTAAAGCGTCAAAAATGTTCAACTATTGATTGATACTAAATCAGTTACTAATTTAGCTTTTACGAATTTTTTAAGGGTTTTAGGTAGTTAATCAATGAAAATTCAATTAAACCATTCCACTAGGCAATATAACTGTCACTAACACTTAAATATTAATTTTCAGGTGCTTTGGTTGTAGCTATAGAGCTAATTATTTCGAGGTAGCGAGATTAGTTCTGGCACGATAGTCACGATTCTTTTATTCTGATCTCGACTTAAGTCACTGAGCCATTGATAATTACGCTCATGCTTTTCAAATAAATCAGCTGGCCAGAAAAAAAACTTCACGACTCGTAACTAACTGTCCACTCATTATTATTACTATTATTATTTATCTACTTAAATATTAAAGTTGTACAACAATACTCGTATAGTCATATTACAGCAGTTCTAAAATTAGATATTCCAAACGGATTTAAATAATTTTTATTGGATATTTTACTTAGTTTTCAAGGGAATTTTACTTGTGGGTAAATTTAAATTTTTTTATTCATTTTATATTTTCTGAGAACACTCTTCAGCCACTACAGGCTACACTGTTTTGGAATCATGTGTTTATATTGTATATGATTGACTTATTTCAATAAAAATGCCCATGAAATAGATACAAGAAAAACAATAAATATACTCCAGATATCCTAAATGAATTAGGAATTTTCAATTCCTATTAATAGTCTCTCTGAGGAAACAAAGATTTGTTTATTGTAGAACATGTGGATATGTATGTACTTCAGCTATGTTATCAGTTTGAATTGTCCATCCGCAATAAAATACAAAAATACATTTTCCCACAGAGTCCATTTGACGAAATGGCATAATTTTGCTAACAATAACTAAAAAAACAATTAAAGCTTCAATAATTATTTTTTGTAAATAAAAGTCATGAGTCTGTTACTAAACTGTACGGTGAGCCTGGTGGGTCAACTTATTCACGTCTAAATATAAATACCCATTTTATTACACATTAAAGGCAAAATAGAAAATTCTGAGTAGACCTACTACGCATACTTTTTAGTTTAGCCTCGTTAAGCTGATGTCCGGCATTTGGTATTTTTTATTCCTCGCTGAATTTTTTTAATTGATTTAGATTTCGGTTTGAGGTTTTATGTTAAATAATTGTCTAAGCCCAGATTTATTTTTACATATTTTTGGCAGCCATGCAAAATCTTTAAAGTAAAACACTCAAACTACTTATCAAAACGAGTGTATTTGCGAACAAACGAAAAGAAACGTTATTTATAGGAAACGTTAATAATTCTATACAGAAACGTAATTTTAAAATAATTATATTAGTTAAAATTACTCAAAAATTATTCTTAAACAAAAGTACATAATGTTATTTTTTGAGACCAAATTGTCAAATTTGTCCTTTTGTTATTATTTTTTCATCGTGAAATGATGTGCGCGCCATTCCAAATAAATCTCATTCAACTATATTGTTGATTACCCACTACTTTCTTTTACATAAACGTAACTTATCATTTGAATAATCTTCTAGCGTTTAACAGATGAAAAGATGAAGAACAATACATGAAAAACTCAATTGTATTTTAAAATTGTTCAACACACACATCTATAATAGTTATAACTTTTGAATACCACAACGGAATAGACAGCTGACCAAAGTAGTGACCAGATATTTATTTCACTATAAGTAGTAAATAAAAAAAATACCTTTAAATTGGATAATACTTTGTTAATTTTAAGGATTCCATAATTAAAAAAATACAGTTTCTTTCATAAGAATTAGTTTTAGTTGAATTTAATGGAAATATGATATTTTTTTCATTTTTGTTACAATTAATGTTATGTACCGTTCCTCAAACGCCGTTTGAATACTAACAACGTACCTTAAAATTATAAAACGATGTTGTATTGGGTTGTAAAGTCTTACAATTAATAAGTCATTTTTTTCATTTATTATTGAACACCATCGAATTAATCTCTTCCTGAATGACAATATTTCAAATGTAGGTAATCCAATCGATAGATTTTGATTAGACTAAATCTTTTTACTCTAAACCTTTTTCTACAGTTTTATTAAAGGTGAGATATATTTTTATGATTTTTAAAATAAGAAAGGGCACTTCATCTAAGAAAAAACAACCTACCGTAAAACAAAAAAGGATTTGCAGCTGGCGATACAAAGGAGGCTATGCATGTTTGAGCTCTGCCGCAGGCGCTTCAAATGTTGGTTTTTCTTCACCCGCTTCAGTGGTGCTATTTTATCACCGGTTTTAAATTTGCCTGAATAAAGATTATCGACCGTTTTATGACGTCAAATATTCACATATTATTAAGGAAATGTTTAAGTTCATTGCGAGTCTGTATTTGTTATTTAATTTAAAAGATTATTTACTCATATAATCTCACGCATTGCACCACGGTGATGGTTTCAAAAATAATAAAAAAAAATAAATAACATTTCAAAAAAGCTCGTTTGGTGATATTTGATGTGACGGGAGTTGTTTTTCCGTTAATTTTTCAACCGTAATTAATTGTAAACAATACAAAAGCTATATGAAATTTTCAGCTAGACTATATTCAGGTTTATATTTAAATGAAAAAGAGTTCTTTATGCACAATACGAAAATTTTGTTTAAATGCTGTTAACCGTGAAAAAACCACATGAATCTTGATGATTTGACAAAGAAAATTGGTCTAAGAGAATACTCATAGTGAAGAAACTATGTAAACCTTCCTGGTTCTAGTGTTAGTGGGTGAGGGGAGGCGATGGAGGTCTGTAAATATATTATAACAACCACAATTAGGGACAGAGTACAATAACGACCTGCTACCCAATGATTTATTTTTAACTCTATATTGTCGACATTTCTACTACTCTCACGACGACGGCTTTCCAGGCGGTTAACAGTATTAGTTACATACAGTAGTATTAATTTATTGCACTTCCTATTGTTACAGTAATGAAATGTATTTCTCGTAAAATACGTTGTAAGGATAAAATAGCTTTAAAACGTGTTTATATACTCAATAGAATGAATACATGTAGCTACCATTACTTCCTAAACCATACGTAATTTACCATGTAAAAAAAACAAAAAATAACTATATAAATAAATAATATAATAGATAAGTATTGCACCAAACACACAAGTTTTCTTTATTTTTAGGGAACTTCACATAGGGAAGAACCTGTTACCATGTTATTTTTCTTCTTTAGGTGCCTATATTTAGCTTCATGTGGTTGAGATCCATGCATTTATACTTAAAATTCATAGTTTATTGTTTATCATGGCAGCAAACCTGCATACTCTTTTCCCATGTTAATCATATAGGGAATAGGTAAACTCTTTTATTTATGGGCAGATGTTGATGAAACTTGGTATAAATGGTAAAAATAAAAATTATTTATGCTAGAAACTCCTACTTTCAGTGTTCCTCACAGCAGCAAACCTGCATACTCTTTCCCATGTTAATCTTATGGACAATAGGAAAATAACTAACTCATATTTATATCAACAGATATTGATCAAACTTGATATATAATATTATTATCATATTATTGATTTGGAAATTCGCTGAGTACGCAGGCCTGCTGCGACGGGAGTATTACAATATACTAACGTTACCCGTCGGGCGTCGCTGCACCTGGCACCACACCCTTTATGTCCTTTGGGTCTGAACCCTTTATATTCATTACAGTTAAATTCCAATAACCTAAATTAACTGTGGTAACTACAGTAAAAATTGTTTGTTGGAGTTGTGTTGTTTACCTGTCAAATAGCAGTTTAAGAAACTTTCAAAATATTTAATAATTAACAGCTGTTATTTCCTAAAAACAAAATTTATAAATTTATTCCCTCTGGGTCTTTTATACGAATTTGCACCAAACCTCACAGAAACTATCCTCGAATCATTTTAAATAATGCATGAAAGTTTCATTACAATCGTTTTAACGGTTCATGAGTCTATTGTAACATACATAAGGTACAAATATACATTCTCTCTCCTTTATATATGAAGGATAAAAATACAATTAAAGATTTTCGTTACGATAAAATTTGTATGAATGGCTGAGAAAATTAAATTTTTTGAGTTGAAAAAAGCTGTACAATTTCAAACGTTTTTGCTTTGAACTCAACAAAACCTAAAATAATTTTTATTTGAAGAACAAAATACAATGAAAGTGATTTCCATTAGTTGAAAACTGTTGAACGAGGTTTTTGGTTCATTAACTATAGTAAGATGCATATTATTAAAGTTACAATATCATGGAATTATACCTGATGTTAAATTTTCTATCACGAGAACAATGAAGTGGAACTCAACTCCCAGAATGGGATATCTCATTTTCCCAGCGTATCAAAATTCTACACAAAATAGAAGTTTTGGACTATTGTATAAAATGTTTTAATTTTCAAACGTCTAGATTAATATTTCGAAATAACCTTTTTCCTGAGCAATAACATAACAGGAACTTTTACCCCTTTCACAATTTAGTTTCACTTTAATCAAAGAAAATATAAATCCCAAAAAGTGTTTGTCAATCAGAAGTACATTTTGACAATCCTTCCCGTTTTACATTAAAGTAAATGTAATTTTTAGTAAGGCTAAGTTCTATAAGCCGAGGAAATAGTGAAATGGGTAGAGTAATTAGTTTTGTTACAGTTTTAAGTTAAACTGACAGATTACGTGGGAGTAAAAAATTATAACTACGGATGTTATGTTAAATGGTTTAAAAATTAATTTTAAAGACAATCACCGTAAATTTTTCTCTTAAACCTAACCTGCAAAAACTCATTTTCGAGTAGAAAATCAACTTTTCAAGATTAAAAACAGAATTATCTGAGAGATTAGTTTTAAAGTTGCTGAAGAAAATCCCTTATCAATTATAATAGGTTTAATTAAAAGCTTACTACAGCAATTAACGGTCCTACTATAATGATATTTATTTTGATTAGAAACACTAAAGTAAAGACAAAACTATTGTTTTAGCTATTCTTGTACTTCGGTTGAGGAAGTTTCTTTAATTTTATTAACATTTAAAACTTAATATGAATTAGATTTTTTATGGGAGTTTTAATCTTGGAGAATCTAACAATTTATAATGAAATCAAAACGACTAAGAGAAATGCAAAACTCGTTTAGCTGTGTAACTTTACGGCAATTATCTTTAGTCAAAGTTATCGAATGTATCCCATCGTGTTCGTGTTGAATGAGTATAAACTTAATGTTTCAACCAACGTGGCGGGTAAACTTAAACGAACAGCAATCAGTTGGAGTTAGTGACGTACCGCATGGTATTTGTTGAGGGAAACAAGACCGTTTTTTGGTTGTTCATTTATTTAATCTGTTAAGTCCAAAATACTGTTATTTTTAATATTTTTAATTTATTTTGAAAATAAACAACACAGTATAACAGTTGTGTTACAGCAATGAACTAAAGAATAAGACAGCATAAGTACTATTCTGCAATAGAAAAGGTTAGATCTATTATTCCTATTCAAACGAAAAAAACATGGGATGGTCTAGACAGAAACACTTGATGGATGGGACAATGCTGAACAAACAGCGTCAGCCTTTAAGGATTTTTTATTGTTTTAAGACCGAGAGTTTTAAAATTGATTGCAGTTATTATTGATTCTGACATAGTTACTTGTTTACTTAATCAAAAGGTTATTGGAATCCTAACTTATATATAAAATATATAATGTATCCCTTTCATCATATATTTTGTTTGTTAATGGGGGTTTTACTTTAGTTTAATCTTTAAACATATATATTGTTTTTCAATGTTATTTACATCCATTCACAAAATTGTATTTTTTGTCCTTTGTGATAGAGGCGAAATGGTAGAGAGGACTTGTTAGTCCTAACTTTCATCTCTATACAGACGTCTTTCATTTCAACCCTAGTAGAGGTTTTCCCTTACAATCCCATCACATCTGCCCCATCACTTCCAGCTCATATTCTTGAAATGTCTGCCATCAAGCTACGTTAACAAAGCATTTCTGGGGGTGTCTCTAGGAAAAATATTTAAGTTACATAACGTGAAACTTTACTGACGTTTGATACAAAATTGAGTATTGTTCTACAGCAATAAAGGATTGTTATTATGATTACAATTTGTTGTTTGTGCTTGAGCTATTTGTGACTATTTCGCGTTTTCTATTCTGAGAAGCTTGGTGTGGGGGCTGCAGGACGACCTGTAAGTGAAAGAGGTGGCGTGCAGTCTGCATGTTTTGTGACCGTCTGACTGTCTGGGATCGATAGCTTCATGTATCAACCTTCCAAAGACCCAATAGATCTGCCAGCATTCTTAAAAACAACGTTATATTTTATTTATTTTTTTATTCTTATTCCAGCTTTTTATTATACATCTCACTTGTCCTACCTAACTTCGTCCTGTTAAGGTGCAGATGACATATTATTAGTTCAGTGTTTTTTTCCATTACAAATAGTGAATAGGTTCCCTTATCTAGCCAAATGATAAGCTATTGGGTACTCATTTTCATCACCCAATTTAGGTGACACTTAGGTGGACTTTATTAAGTAATAAATACTACATATCATCACCAGAGCATAAAGGGACTTTTACGAACTCACACCCTTTTTACTGAGTTACTAAAGGAAATACAGGAACGCACAGTAAACTATAGCGTTCTTATTACTGATCAGTATGGTCAACTATGTTTGTTTCTATTGCTGATATATCTTCCTAATAGGCCTCCCACGTTGATCACTCTTTTATCTTAATAGATAGTGGTTACAGTGTTTGTTGTGTTGAAGTGTTGTGTGTTGTGTTGGTTATAGTATTTGTATCAGATTTGGCAAAAGTATCATGGTCTTATAATTCACTAAGTGCAATAAACTTTATATAAGTATAAGTATAAGTGCCCTCCTCCTTTTAACTATAACTAGATCGTAAAAACCAAGCAGCCTTGTACTTCATACCCTATCAATCCTACAAATATGACGAACACCATAACCAACTGGACTGCAATATAAAGTCATACATAGTGCTTTATGAAGCTTCTCTACCTGCAAAACAAAGAACTCGATGAGATAGTCCCAGTATCTGCTCATAGGTTGCAGGGCAGCAGACGACGACGACAACAAACAGTTTTGCTAAATCGTGGAAGGATGACACTACTTGCCACTTGACTTAGTAATAGAAACCAACGATGATAAAAAGCTTTCGGCTTTAAAAGTTTTTTTATTACGTATTACTGTAAAAAAACAGCACGTATTAAAAATGAACAGCAGATCCTTGTTTATACTTTGATTCAGCTGAGTGAATGATGACCTTGACATCAGCTGATGGTTCTTGTCACTAGGATATAAAGTGTTTTATTTTTAATGAATTAATTGAAGACAGCCATTTTCGAACCAGTGTAACTTCAGTTTTCCATTAAGAGGCTTTGCCATTTTGTTTCCTTTGCCCAGCGCTAACTATTCAGCATTATGAACAATGTAAAAATTTCCTTTAAACTCATACCAAAATGGCGGCCATACTTCTATTAAGAAACTGAGTTTGTATGAGTATATAATATACTCTGAACCTAACACACTATGTAAAAGGATTATAAATGCATAAATCTTTATTAGGGAATAATTATATTGATCAAGATTTATGAATGGTAGATTAAGTACTAGAGAAATTCCAAGAATCTTTTACATGAGAATGTGTTTAAAAAGTGACATTTCGGATGTAATTAGGCCAGAAGCCAAGCTGAGAACGATCCATTCGCCGACACCTGGCTTGATTAAATCTGGAGAACTCGGTTTAATTAAGGAATTGTTCCTTGTGAAACTTTTCTCAACAGTTCAAACTTAAGTCCTCAAAAGTTTATACCGTCAAAATCTATGTTCATGAATTTTAATACATTTAAAGATAAAACGTGGTTAACGTGGGGCACAAGGTGTGTTTCCCGTCTCAGTGCTTATTCTATCCTTTAGTTGAAATTATTTTATACATATTGCATAAAACTTAAAATACTACGACATTAAATATTTTATTGAAATTACATTAAATTTACTTTCCTTAAATAATCATGTGACGAGTTTTTGTCCAATATATAAATTTATTTGTTACTACTTAGCGAAATTAAAATTTTTAAATTACAACTAAGTTATGAGAATAAATAAACTTATGCCGCACTATTTAGTTACCTCTTTTAATAGCATGTGATTCCTAAAAGATTATGCCAAACTCTTGCTCACTGACATCACAGGGAGTAAAGCCTCTATAAGAAGAGGCATAAAGTTATTTGTAAACACTCAATCAATTCGGCATCATTTAACAATATCTTTAGTTACAGTAGATAGATTGAATTGATAAATTGATTGATGATTTTTTTTTATTAATTCAATTACAGAGCTACATTTGACAGCTATTAGATTTGATTACACCAAATGTGTTTTCTTATCCCCAAATAATTGTATGACTGTAAATCTGTAAAACTGTGAAATATTTTATGCCAAATTTATCTGATAAATACCCTTTAAGTAATTATATTGGAATAACAATAAAATAATTGGATATAATGCAAATATAGTAATTTTGTAAAAATACTTATTTATATTGTAATCTTTTATTTTATATTATTACAAATTAGATAATGCTAATATTTACAACAGTATGCTCTTCTAAATATATGTAAATATTAGTAAATTAATGTAGGAGAAATAATGATTGCATTGAAACGGCTTTTCTTATTGTTCAGATTAACTATTCTGTACGTAATTATAAAACCTCACCCTAAAATTGAGAAACACTACTATGGATTTTAATACCCACAGTTTTCTAGAAAAATAGTCAAGATGAATTCATTTCTTATAAATAAAATAATGATTGATTACTACTTTGCATTTGAAAGTCAATGGAGTACAATGTGGTTTAAATTAGTCGCTTACTAAAAAAAAAACTGAAAATTTAACGATTAGTTTTATATTGTATTACAAAATTAATATATTTATAAACAATACAGCTTTAGAATAGAAAAACAAGTGATTGGAAATTATGGTCCTCATTGGCCTACTGACATGTAGGTTGCACAGAGCGATATTACAAGTGATAATATGGTATTACAAACACTTGCATGATGTTGGAAGACTGTGTAAAGGGTATTGACCAATAAAATCAAGGCATCAAGTTGCAGTTAGCGGCAGGTGTGTTGTAGCTGTTATCATTCCCCGGGGAAAGCACAACCACTCGAGCCAGCGCCTGTTGCTGCCGTAAACAACATGGAAATGTTTGTTTTACAAAATATGTTGTTCTCAAGCTCAACTCTTTACTATCCACGTTTAGTTAAACTTGTTTGTTACACGAAAACAGTTGCATATCTCAAATAGCAAAGTCTTCTATGAAAGATTCACAAATAACAATGGTTATTTGTGCGTTGAGAGATTAAAGTGTCATGTTTTGTCTCTGAAGGAAACTATTGTCACCTGAGGTGTAGCTGAGAGCAAATTTCCTGAGGGACAAAAAGAGCTTAAATCACATAATGCACATAATGTTTTTCCTCCACCTGTACGTATAAGTAACACAAGCTACAAATTACCCACAACCAACAAACCTGAATCACTATCATTTTTCATGTTAGTCAACATAACCTCAAAGCAATTAATGCAAACTTAACAGCTGACCATTTAAGAACTAATTACGATTATCAGCTGTTATTATTTTTGATAGTTCCTTAAAGGATGTACCATATACCTCTTGTATTATTCTTATGGGTTACTTTTAGTCCATGGTAACTAAAACCATAAACTTATAATCTCAGGATTAAATGTATTACTTTATTACTCTACTCCAGAGGGTAAAAATGGGGTAGATGGTAGGTGTAGGACAAAGTATGTTCTAAACAAAATTAGGTAAATAATACAATTTGATAGTGAAAAAGTCGTGGAAAAGGGTAAACTTGTCGTTTCTGAAAAATAATAAAAAATTAATGCATAAATTACAACCGTAGTTCTAGGCAAATGTTTATGATTTTTTTTATGAAAATAATAAAACTAGAATATTGTGTAATAGCTTTGGATTGGAGAAAGTAAAGGACTCGCCAAAAGTTCAAAACGATCCTAAAGCATAGTCATATTAAATTCTCAAACTACATAAAAGTTGCAATACTTTTTGGTCATCATTTGCTTCATAAAGTCACAATCACCATCCCCCCATATATACCAAAGGAGCGGTCTTTACTGGCTATAAAATATGATGCATATACTGTATCATATATTGTGACCAGCCAACTTGTGATCAGATTTCAAATAGAAGTTGAAGTAGTACCTATTAGGGAAAACGTTTAGACTTTGTATTAGTTATAAAAATTAAGTTAGTTAGATTTAGGGTTTAGAGTAGTATATTTCTATTTATCTCCAACTGAAGCTGTTATGCAAAGCATCGTGCATTTATTGATAAAAAATGCACGATTATCACAAAAAAAGCATTCTTATTAGTATCATTATGATAAAATATAATTTTTTTATCATCATATTTTATATGTTAGTATCATTTACGAGGCAGTAAAGCAATAGACTACATATGTTAACCCACCACCTTATTTTTTTACTATGTTTATGATTGAAAATACTTCTTGAAAACCAGTATTAAATAGCTTGTAACAGGCATTTTATCATTGAAACTTGGTTATAAAATGGAACTAATATATAGTTTTCTGTGCCAGTTTTACAAAGGAAACTAATGGTATTCCTGGCTTTCATTAAAACTAGTTAATGGAACGATATTATAATGCAATCAAATGATTTCGATAGACTTTTTACGTTTAATTAATACAGGTACTTCTTAAAATTCCATACAATTTATATATGATTTTATATATAAATATATTTTTTCTATGTTTGTGTAAAAATTACAATACAAGCCAAAACATGTGCCCAACATGTGTTTACTGTTAAATTAAAACCAGTTGAGATGTATACATAAACATTTAATTATTACCTTTAATACTTTTTTATTTACAATTGAAAACTATGACGGTATATTATTCGTATCATCAAAATTCACTAATTGTCCTTAATAACTAAAATATGTAAATTTATCATAAAATTATTAAACCCACCTTATAAATATACTATAGTTTTATGTTATCCAAATTAAAACGTAATCAAAATCTTACCAATAATACGTATTTTATAATTTTAATCGAGTCATCAAATTCGAAATTGATATCAAATAGTTGATCGGTAAATTTAATATTCCATTTTATTTATTTGTTTCTTATACTTATTTTGAATTCAGGTAAAACTTTTGCCATGATAACTTGCCTCAACTTAACACTATTACCACTCTATTTATTATTACCGCTATTTTATTTCTAAAAACTGATGATCTAATTGTAGTTATTTATCATAATGTTTTTTTGTTAATACACTCCTAAATAACAGAGTTCCTAAAAGTAAAGTACCTTTAAAATTCATAAGGGCGTTGGTTATTAATTATTCAATATATTTTATTGGGGTTTTCCAACGCAGATGTGTTTTAACCACACAAAGTCTCTGGAGGTGGAGAGACTCGTTACATTTCAAAATAAATACCTAATAATTTACACCAAAAACGTAGTAGCAGTAGTGCTCAAACACCCGTACTGAGCACGCTATCTTGTGCTCACTAGCTCGGAGGCGGAGTGTTATGGTTTTTGTTGCGTTATTAGTATTGCTTTTGAATTGTGTATGATTAATATGTACAGTATTACATATGAAAACATGAAGTAATTAATATATGTAACTTAAACTTTAAACTTTTAATGTAAATTATTAAAAAAAAATACTGGAAAACGACAGGAGTTTCTCCGCCTCTGAAAACGTTGTTTGGTTAAAAACAAAGACGCGTTGGAAAACTAAGAAAATATATTGACTTGAAAGTATGTCATTTAACATCCAACATTTGGATCGTTCGATCATTATGATTTCCTCGGTTGGAAGGTACACCGTACTGTAGTTCCAACGAGGGTCACGCACACAGCTGCTCTTACACTTCATCCAACATTCAACGAACCCAATACCCTCTCATTGGCTACTTAACTGCGTACAAGGCTCCTTAAATGATAAATTACGTTTGTACCCAACTCTTCTTGTACAACTTCTGTAACTCTCTTGAGTCTGTTTTCAATGACCAATGATGTATCAGTATATTCATTTCAGGTTATCATCATTATCTTTCTGATTTTTCACTCGTTGAAGAAGACCATGTTTAACTTTTTGAACTGGAATTGGATTACATTGATTAGATTGGATATGTCTTAGCTCTAGGGGAGTGTTGGCAATTTGCGCGACCAAAACTTTAAACGGAGTCGTCATATGTTTAGTGACGTCATAGTTTTGATTTAAGAACAGCTGTTTAGATGAACTGAAAACATTCCCTTTAGACATATTTATCATCTAACCTATTTTCCACAGAGAAGTAAAGAGCAAACATGTTTAGTTTGATACATAATTTTAGTTTTAGGAGGAAAGTTTAAAATCACCTAAAACATTGCATATCCTTTAAAGTGTGAACTAATAAAACTATTTCAACAAAAATCTTTTATTTTAACTTTAACAAACAGGGCATCTAAGACTCTGTACTCCTAAAAAACCCTTAAGGTTTAATGAATATGTGAAAAAATTACAAAAGCTAGACGATTTTAACATTGAAAAGTTATTCAATTGGGCTTCAAAAGATAACCGATACATCGAAATTTTAAATCAGTGATTTTATTCAGCCATATATTTGACAGGAGTGTTCGTCATAATTTATTTGGGATAGTGTACACCCATAAATGTTTGCTACAAACGAAATAATAAATACAACTGACTAATATTGTATTTATCAGGTGTAAGACAATAGTTTTCGTAATTCAAATCTGTTTTTTATACCTTGAAAAAGTTAAATAAAATTAAATACTACGTAAATTTTACGGAGACAAATCCAGCTCCAGTTAATCACTAATGAATGAGAATATAGTCAGCAACATTACAGGTGAACCCTATTGAAAGTAAAATAAGAAAAGAATCACAAAACTCGAAAGCGACTTTTCACTCAACCGAAGTTTTCCTTTAAAAACTTTCGTCCAAGAGTTCTGAATGCTCCTCAAGAGTGTATTATACATGTTTGACTTATTTTACGCTTGAAGTTTCGTAGTAAATTTGGTAAGTCTGTTCTTTATTACAATCTTTATGTAATATTTATTCACAGACTTTTGAAATAAAAACTGCAAAACAAATAAAGCTTACCCATCAAGTAGGACGGTAAATGAGTGTATACATACTATATATATATATATATATTGATATGGATATGTCATAGCTCTGGGGGAGGTGTCGGTAATTTGCGCCACCAAAGTTTGAAACAGTGACGTCATATGGTTAGGGACGTCATAGTTTTGTAATATAAACAGCTGTTTAGATGAAGTGAAAACATTACCTTCAGATGCATCTATGATCTAATCTATTTTTCCCGCAGGGAAGTAAATACAAATATTTTTATTTAAATATCAAATAACTAAAATAATAACTCAAATCACATTACAGGAGGAAACCTTTACACTTTTACTTTTACTCATAAAAATGTGATGTAATCTGGTAAATATTTATAATTGTTTTAGGACAGAAATACAGTGTTATTTGATATGTCGTGTGACAAACATAAAACTTATTATGTTCACTCCTACCTCCTAGACTTATGGATAACTTTCAAATTGGGCATCTATTTGAACTTTGTTTACGGCACTGTACTCTGGTGAGAATGACTTTATTTGAAATGTCTGATGACAAGCTTCTCTTAAACAATTATAAAATCGACTCCTACTTCTTAGACCTCTGGGAACTTCCAATGTTTTTATTTAGTACTAAAGTGATCCCTATGACTAAAAATCACTTCAAATATAAGTTGTAAAAAAGTAGTGGGAAGAGACTTTATATCACCCTGTTTGCACCGGTATGGCAAAGACTAGTTTGAGTAAAGATTAAAAAAAAACATTACGATTATTAAATTGTTAGCTCTGCACGAGTTAAACTGTTGCTGTGTTTCCTCGTCCACTGCTATTTTACCACTTTTTATAAAGAAAATTATTTCACATTTGTTTTAATTTGTTTAAAGGACTAATTACATTTTATAAGCTATGCTTTCATTAAATTTCATAACTCTTCACCTGGGTTCTCATTAGGCTTCTAATTGCTGGCTTATGACGTGTACCGCGTGCAGTTCATGATATCACGTGTGGATTAAAGCATTAAATTATTTTCAGCCTAAATGGTGGTTATTCTTTCCAAAAATACTACAACTATTTTGTTTTTGTTAAAGTGGTTTGTATAGCTGAGCTTTGAACAATAAGTATAGTCAATAGTGCTATATAATGCTGCTATAGTAAAATTATGTTTATTGTCATCAATAAAACTATCTGCCAAGTATGTTTTTTCGTTATTGATCAATTTGTAAAGAAAATAATATCCTGTTCATCATTAACATCGGTATCTCAAGAAACACGGACCTATCCTATTATTTCTATTACAAAATAAAAAATTATTCTATCAACTGGGTTTTAAAAACACTCCAAAAAGCCTTAGTAGTATTAAAACGTCATGAGGTTGAAACTGGACAAGCATTGGCTGGCCTCTACACAAATCTCGTATGTATTGTTGGGTGAGTTTTGGATCTCAGTTCCACTAATAGGTTTTTTTCCTAAAAAGCATTTATTCTTTGTTAATTGACTTGGCTTTTATTATGCAATGCATTTTATTTATGCCATTCAATATTATTATCACATGATTATATATTTTCGTACTTGTACTTGTTTCAAAAATGTTTATGCAAAGGTGTCAATATTACGACTAAGCAGTATTTGTTTCGATCATCCGTGTTTATTTAATTTTTGTGTTTTAATAACGTGATCTTGAATGCGCATAAGATTGTCAAATTGAATTTCAGTTTAAAAACTTTGTTGTTGCGTAATTCGTTTTTAATTTTACATATTTTCAATTGTAGTTAGCGAAAGGGAACATAACCGTTTGTATTATTTAAATACCTAAAAATAAGTTTTTTAATACAATCGATGCCAATTTCCTAGCTTGACACGGATTAGTTAAATACACAATAAAGAAAATTTAACCGACTGCTATAGTATTTAAACGCTACAATAAACGAATAGAATCGAGTAATGCTTTTCATGTGGGCATTGAAAATAAAGACGTAATACAGCATAAAAGTAAATACACATTGGGATACTTGTACCTTAAATAAATGTATTGAATGGATAGTTATTTTATAATATTGTGCCTCACATTCAGGGAGTTTATGGATTTATCCTCGGCCGACCATTTTGAGATAGGTTTGTATGGTTTCTGATCTCATTTAGGGAAATGCCAGAATGGTTCCCTAAAAGGAATACCTAAAAGGGTCATAGACCACCAAGAAGGGGAAGCCAAGACATCATGTCCTGTCTTACCTGGTTAAATTTTACCCTCCAAAATGTATAATATCTATTTTCCTCGTATTATTTATTTAAACAATGAAACATTCTATTGCGATTTTCATCATAGTTATTAAAGCTTATAGTTTTTATTTATTTTTTTATTAAAAAACACTCTCTAATTCTTGAGATGTTATGCCATTTTATTCACAACATCATGGTTTCGTAATACCCATCCAAAATCATTTACGTTAGACCAACTGATAATAGCTAATTAAAACTATTAGAACATTTCGAATTGCATAGTTAAGACTCCCATTTATAATACATTGCTCAATAATATTATAACAAATGTGATGATAGATATGGCTATAGAAAATCATTTATTTTAATATTCCGCACTCTATCACAGAATATTTGAAAGAACTATATTTGATGAACAATATTTATGTTCTATTATAGTAAAAACTAGAATGCATTTCATAACAAATGCCTTATTGTGATATTTAAGCTATCATCATTTCCTCTTACACGTTTTATTCCCATAATAGTTGTAATTCCATGAAGGTACTTGAACAACGAAGATCGGGGATGTAAGAAGGTTAATTCTTACTAAGCTAAATGTCTAAAGTTATTCTTGCCTTCAAAACTTAACTTATTAACAGTGTTGACGATGACGAAAGGGAGTAAAAATAGTATTAGGGGTGGATTGCGTGACCGGAACGGCTGAAGTTGGGGGTGGACGGCTCACACGCATACGTGGGGTGGTTAGCATGCGATTTACACGGACATGATTGGAGTACTGCAAACAGGTATAAGCCAAGTCGATCACTAATACTTTTACACGGCCGTAATTAGAGTACTACTAAAATATACAGGGTGTCCATGAAAAACGTTTCAGGACTTCGGTGAGTGATTGGGACCATCAAAAGGAAGGAAAAAGTACCGATGAAGGTATGGCCTAAAACGCTTATTTGCTCAGATATCCGCCATTCTGTATTTTAACAAAATATTTTTTATTTCAAACATTTTTTGAACGGATTATTTTCAAATTTTGTACGTGCTTTACACTAGTAGACTACTATCATTTAAAAATAACTAGCATTATTCAAGCTCAAAATTCAAAATGGTGGCCAAAATGAAAACCGTAAAAAATACAATGGCCACAATAAATACAATAAGCCACGTCAAACATCAATACTCTAAAATGCACATGATTAGTGTACCCCTAATAGATATAAGCCATGTCAATCATCAATACTCTTACATGGACATGATTAGTGTAGCCGCAATAGATATAAGCCACGTCAATCATCAATACTCTTACATGGACATGATTAGTGTAGCCGCAATAGATATAAGCCACGTCAATCATCAATACTCTTACATGGACATGATTAGTGTAGCCGCAATAGATATAAGCCACGTCAATCATCAATACTCTTACATGGACATGATTAGTGTAGCCGCAATAGATATAAGCCACGTCAATCATCAATACTCTTACATGGACATGATTAGTGTAGCCTCAATGGATATAAGCGATTTCAATCACTAATACTCTTACATGGGCACGTGGAGGCAATTGTGATTACATATAAGCCACGCCATTCACTAATATGAGTACAGTCTTAATTCTTACTGTTTACATTCTTAAAATCATCTCGTAGGAGCAAATTTATGAGTATGTCACATTGAAAGTTTGAAAATCTTTCCAACTAGTTTCGTGGTTTATACAGTTTTAAAGCTGTCTGATCGCCAGCCAAGGCACGTAGTTTCAGTTAGAGTCGGGAGGAGAGGCAGGTCAAGACGTCCACAAGTATCTTGGTCACGTTCTGATGTAAGCCGTTGCTCTTGATAGTGTTCATTTATTGAACCTATGAGAGACTTATTAGATGGTCGTGTTTGATTCCAACAACTTTCCTTTTATTTTCATAGTCTTCATTGTATCATTACATTCCCAGGAGTCAATGAAAATTTTAATTCTGTTATTACTTCCTATTTTCCATCTAAATATATTTTTATTTATTATTTCAATATTTACGTTACAGAATATTTATCTCTAAATCAAAATTGGCCTATGTTTAGCGAATTGTTGTGCAACTCTTTGCTTTATTAAATGAACTTAATTTTAATGTAACTATTAGGTAATCACTTGAAAACGGGAGGTAATTTTCCATCTCTAGAAACGTTGTGTAGTTTAAAACGTAGATACGTTCGAAAAGTTCAATACAATTGAGTTCCAGGTTTTTAGTTTTCAGTTCAAACCGAAACTTAGTTAAAATTTTGTAGCAATACTTAAAGAGTTATTTTTAGTTAATTTTGCAATGGCTGGACCTCCTAAGACTGAAAGTAATAAATCTTTGCCAATAGTTTTTGTTGGCTGATATCGTCTCGCATGTGTCAAGATGACGAGTGACTAGGCATCAGAGACGCTAGTAACGGCTCAAGTCGCGTGATCATGCACCAATGGGTGCCATCGATCGAAAAGCGACCGCTGTAAGGGAATATTCTCTTTTACAATTTTTAACGTTGAGTCCATCCTGCTTACGGGAAAACTATACTCCTGTTGTATATTTGCAATTGAACACTGGTGCATTGTTTTATATTCGACATTAAAATGTCTTAGCTCTAAAGGGGGGTACTGGTAATCCGTCAGACCAAAATTTGAAGCGTAAGTTGTTACTAGTAAAATTTATGGTATAGATTTTGTTAGAATGTTTTACTATCACGTGGGTGTTGTTGCTTATTTATTGTTACCTATCAATATCTTGGAATAGTAATGCCTTTAAATTATAAATGTCAATATTTATTCATATAATTACATGTTCTTTCGATTGTTGATAGGGGCAAACACTAGTGTTATAGAGGTATGGGGTAGGCCTAATGTCTAAATTTGAGTCTAACATGATTTATGATTTAAAAATATATTATACAAATTTAAATAATGTTCATGGATTATATCTCAGGGAGGGACACTCGTGCTTTCAATTTCAATAACATTGGATTACTAGATAGCTATATTGTTGAGTACCGGTAATTATTAATGAATTTGGCTTATATATTCTATGGCATAGCATCAAAATGAATATCCAATGAGGAGGTTTTCTATTAATTATTTCACAGAATTTATTAATTATTATTATTAAATTTGAATAAAATTTTGGATAAAAGTGTTCTTGAGAGATTTGGATATTATAATAATTTAAAGCTTAGAAGTTAATAAACTTGAAGTGTCCATGTATTCGTGGTATCATTAAGGAAACAGAATGGAAATTACCCAAGAAAACCTACACAGACGGACAATACCATCAACAAAAATCAATCCATCCATCAAGCCACAGGAATGCATCTTTTCGGGCAATATTATATAGAGAATTTAAAATTCCTCTGAACGAGATAAACCATAAGAAGAAGATAACAACGATCAAAAAGATAGCAAAAGACAACGGATATCGCCCCACACTAATAGATGAATTACGTAAAAATTATTAAGAAAAATACAAAATCAAGACCAGATTAGAAGCCAGATAACACTACAAAACGAAGGTGAGGCAGCCAATAAGTTTACAGTTTTTAATTAGACAGGAGAAAAACTCAAAGAACTGCAAATAAATTTAAGAAGTATGGAGTTTCAACAGCATTTAGGATGAAGAACACAATGAATAAAATACTACAAACCAAGATTGAAAACACCTATAAATTCAACCAACCAGGAATATACAAAATTGGATGCAGAGACTGCGATGGCATATAAATAGGCCAGACTGTTGATTTTATTAAAAGATATAAAATCATATATCAGCATGGGAGAATGGGAAACCGGAGAGATCAAACATCGCAAAACACTTACTATAAAAAGGACATACCCTAACAACAATCGATGAAGACCTCAAGATTATCAAAACTTGTAGAAAAAAGAAATGGAATGAATGTATGGGAAGAGCTATTTATTTATAAAGAAAAATGTAAAGATAAAACAAAATAAATAAATGCACAAATACATTTTAGTACTGAAAGAACGTATAAAAATCTGTTTTCGGAACTCAGCCAGCCAATAAATGCTCCCTCCGACGCCATGACAGGAACTTTCGGTAGCCAGTAGCATTTAAGCAGGGACGCCATCTTGTTTCTTGTTCTCCATTTGGTCCTGATGATGTTCTGTGTAACTGGACGAAATCGATCGCCAATTTAACAACTTTTGTATATATTTACTGTTTGTATATAATTACAATATAAGGGTAAATATATAGCTAGCTAAAAAAGTACAATCATAAATCATAATTTTAAGCAAAACTATAGTTTTATTTTTATAGATTCAGTAAACTCATGTAATGATTGATAATGTTTTTCAAAAGCAAGGCAACTACGCTGACCATCTCTGACCATATCTGAAGAGCCTTGGGAAAATCCGCCCCTTCGAATGAATGAATGAATGAGGGTCATAGGTAGGCCTAATAAAACTATATTTTCCAGGAGAAAATCTTTTAATTTAGATTCTACTCTCACTGTTCTGTCTGTTAAAAATATTTAATATTATTTAACGACTTTCCATCAAGAAAATTATATTACGTTTATGGTTTCACCCATTAAATCTATGTTACGTGAGGAAGAGCACACACCAAATTGCATATTCTATAACTTGGATCTTACACAGAAGTGAAATGCATATATCAATAGTTTATCTCTAAGCCAACTTGTAATCGAATTCAGTCACCACAACCAATCTCCTGAAGCCAACCATTTGCACGTTACCACAACATTGCCTAGTGAATTATGAAATCTTTCATTACAAGAGAATCTGGTACAAGCTAGACTATAAAATAATGTGTAGATATGTTTCATTAATTTAAACGATACTTTTATATTAATTTGATATAGTATCTTAGTTGTATTACAGAGTATTTTTCTGTGGTGACGTATATGAAAGTAAATCATAAAATATTAATAATTTTAGAAAAAAATTGTGAGTTAGTGTATGAAGTAAGAATTAAAAAAAGTAAGTACTTGAAAATAAAGACGGATACCAACTTATTCTCCGTTATTGCGTTTTGTCCGATATTGAAATATCACGATTAAAATTTAACCACTCACCTATAAATTCTCTAACAATAACAAATAAAATCAATATCAAAATATGTCTTAATTCCATAAAATCTAGAGATGTTCTGAGATTGATATACTTCCGATATTTTGTATCAATACAGTGACAGTTTGGCAACAGACTTTCTGTTTCAGAAGTATCGCCAATATCTTTATACTTCTAATAAATATGATTTAATCTAAATTAACTAAGTTTTGCGATTATTTACTGCAGCAGATTGAATTTTAAATGTTTTTTATAATTTAGGGGTATACTCCACTTTTAATGAAACTAAATATGTTTATATATTGAAAAAATACTAGTACCTCTCTGTAACCAATTATATGAAAATAAAATTTATAGCTACATTACGTATGTGTGGTTGTGGCATGAATAACCAAATTAGTCAAACTAGCAAATAGCCCAAGACAAGAAGACATTTTTCTACAAACATGACAATGTTCAGACAAACATGCGCAAAATGCATTGCTCATGTTTGTCTAAACAAAAATTCATATATGTCATGAAGTTTACTTTTTAATTCCTATATAAAATATGATTTAGTTTTATAGTTTGTCGTCTAAAACATTTCTACCTAAGGACATTTCTACTCCCATTATTTCACTAAACAGAATATGTCAGTAATAATTGCCTAATGCGTAAACCTGGGTGTACTAGACACATGTCAGTGTATTCAAATACATACGTTTATTATGTGTTTAAACTAAAATTTTAGTTAAGTTGAAACATTTAACTTGTTTACAGAAAATAGGAAGAAAAAATAAGTTGTAAGTTTAACGTCAGTTTAATTTTTTTTAGATAGGTTATACAAAACCTCACTACATAAATTAAATATTTATGACTGTCTTGTAGAGTAGTCGATTTTGTGAAAGGTGCGGTTTATTTCTAAGTATAAAATGCACTTCTGGAAGTAGTGCTCTACGAATACCTTTGTCTGAAGTGCTCACTGCCATTATGTTTCCAAACGTCGACATAGAAAATGCATTTTCAGAGCAATAAAACAAAAGATTTTGAGAAGCTTTACATGATTTAAGGAATTTTTTGGTTGACCTAGATTAGGTTATTTGATATGTATACTACAGTTTTTTTAGTTCAATAAATTTTTCTCGTCCTTTCAAACCTCAATAAAAAGGTCAAAGAATAACGTGACATATATAGCTTACTTTCGCATTATATAACTTGAATAGGTTTATTTATAGCAAAATACAAGGTAGTATGTATGGTTACAACTTAAAACATAAAAATGTTGTTACTACGTAGTAATGTTTAGTTTTTTAACTCAAGAATGTAAAGTACAGGTCGTTTCTAAATGAAAGAGCAGATTTCACACATGTATTACTTGAAATCCACTAATCAAAGAATTTGATTTATCTTTCATTGTGTAGAGCAATGAATAAAGTTTCGTTGTTATATTACTGATAGCCTGTTATTATCTCCTAACACGAAATGTTTTTTATGTTTATTACATTATCCTAGTCAAGAGAAATCATTTTTTGTTTTGGAATTGTTCGGAGTTGGTTTGCCAATTTTGAATAATACAATCAATAATTCAAGTTCAACGAAAATTTCATTGAACATTGAATAACAACCACCTCGTTACAAACAAATATATGAACGGCATAGACAGTTCGTGAAAACTGGTAGTGTGTGCAAGAAAACCAGAAAACCATCACTGGATGAAATCGGAAGAA